>CM072884.1:5559461-6206961 GCA_037013685.1 Acridotheres tristis
AAACATTCTGTGCAATTTCAAAACAGAAAATTGAATTGCCAAGTATTGTGGAATAGACTCAGACAAGCACCAAACCAAGATCTGAAAACATTTGAAAAGCTTTATTTGCCTTCACTTAAATGAGTTTTGAATTCATATACTGTTATGCCTGTACATTAAAAACGTAATTTTATTTTAAAATGTCAACAACCGAGTGGTAGAAAAGACAAGATATGGAAGCTACAGAGCAGCAGTAAAAGAAATGCAGCAGAGGCAAAAAAGCACTTTTCATTACAGAGAAAGTAATTTAGACCAAATTCAGCTGCACTGGAGCGAGGCAAAAGATACCCATTAACCTCTGTGCAGCTGGATTAAACCTTACACTGGGGTAAGAGACTTCCTTAGTGGACCTTATTCTACATCTCACTCTGTGTGTTAAGCTTTTTCATGCTGCCTTAAATAACATTGGTAGTGCTCAGCATTACTATAACAGTATATGTTATATAGTGTATATATTTGGGGCTTTTCCCTTTAAGCATGAGAGTTGTCACTGAGTCTGGCAGAAAAGAAATCTTCATCAGTGGTTGGAGGCTGGAGAAGTGCATTGTAAGCCTGTTCTCTGAATGCTGTGGGAAGTGGATCATTTTGTTCAAATTTACACAGAACCAATGACTAAAGCCCTTTAGACTGATCATGAACTTCTGGAAACCAGAATATTCTTCATTCACCATCAGGAACTCACTTTCAGGTTCATGACAGGTTTTGCATGTTTATAGAAACCAGAGGATATAATTGAAAAAACAGAAGAGAAGTGTTGACTGACAAAAAATCTTTAATTTTGTTTATATATCATGAACGTGACCTAAATAAAGTTGCTGTAGCTAAAGGAGGCTAGATTTATTGTAGAGGGAAAAAAGTAGTTTTATAACAAAAATAGGCCTATATCCCATTGCTGAGCAGTCATTAGTTTTTATAAGCTCCTTTCTTTTTCCAGGTTCTAATTGGTGGCCTGTTGGGAGCCCTGACTGCAGAGCTGTCAAAGCAACCCCCTTTTTTACTTTTTTTTTTTGTCACATTCCACTATAATTAGAGAGATGATTATAGTAACAAACACAGTACCAGCTGTTTGAAGCTTAATACTTTTTAAGTATTACCATGCCTTTATTTTAAAGGTACCAAAACATATGGAAATCATAAAACATTTCTCTCTCTTTTCTCTGTTAAACTAAAGTTTTGTATTCAGATGCTAAGCCTGTGTTTGAAGTAAGGGGGGGAAGAGAGAATATTTCTGAAATACCCTGTAATAACTCCAACTCATCTCTACAATTCATGCAACTCCAATTCCCCTTTCTACTTCATCTCTGTCCTGACATTATTTCTCTGGACACAGAAGAGTGACAATAATACAGAAATAGGTTGGTGCAGCTTTGACAGCTTCATAATGAATTAATGCTAATAAAAATAGCAATAAAACTAATACAACTATTTTGAATGTTCCTTTCCTTGGAAAACTCCTTGAGGCAGCAGATGTATCCCTTCTAGATGGGGCTGCTTGGGCAGCTACTGGAACTAATTTCTCTCCCAGGATTCAAATTTTCTATAGTAGAAGTTGTTTTCAGACAGATACTTATTTTTTCTCACTTCTCCTGTATGTTTTAGAAGAAAGCTCATATGAAAAAACAGAAAGGGCCATACACCAGTAAGTAATTTAAAGATATATATATAAAAAATACAGCCAAGCTTGCCCTGTGCAATATTACTCAGAAATCTGCAGAGCTATTCCAGGGATTAAAGTAACCACAGAGCTTGCATTCTCAGTTATACAGAGCTAGCTTTCTGCCAAAGTACTTTAAGACTTTGGCATCTTTTGCTTTCATGTAAGGGGGTATCGGGTCCTACAGCTTTATCCCCTCCACTCTGAGCTCTGCTCAGCGAAATCCCCGGGCTTTGCTCTCCGTGTTTATGATGGGAGGCAGGAATGTGTGGCGGGATGGGAGGGATGAGCAGATGCAGGGCTGGGAGCTGGCGTGGTCCTGCAGGGTGGAATCAGGGTCTGTCGCTGGGACCCTGTGGTGTCCCTCGGTGTGGGACACGGGATGTACTCAGGAGTGAGTCCCACTGTTCCCGTCTCCCACAACAATTCATTTTCTGGAGGCTGCGGGTGATTTACTCTCCTTAAACCCCTTCTATGTTCACATGCACGCCTTCCCGAGCCAGGAAAATGTCACTGCGCTTGGAACCGAATGCCTGGGGCTGTCAGCAGGGGTTTTGTGGTGCAGGTTTGGCTGGACCTTTAGGAAAGCTGCCTTTCCCAGGCGGGCAGCCTGTGCTGTCACCCAAGGCTGGGGATGTGCAGCAGCAGCAGCCGCTCCTTGAGCCCTGCAGGGTCCCCAGAACAGTTCTGGTTTCGCTCGAACTGGAGATTCAAATCTCCTTGAATGATCCCTGCTTTCATTTCTGTCGGAGTATTGGGAGGCTAAGTCTGTTTTCTTTTTAAATGTGGCCTGAAAATAGGCATAAAAGCTGCTGCTGCTCCAGTCAAATGCAGAACTTAGTGCCTGATGCTTCTCAGAGGTACCTGAAGTCAGATGGTATCAAGAGGATTGCTCCTGTAAATTGTAATTAAGCCTGATTGTATCAACAACTGCTTTATAAACATTCGCTAGGGAGATGAAAGGAAAGAGAAATTCAAGGCAGCAGGAAAATATTTTGTTTTATTTTGGAGGAAAAGAAGTTATAGCATGTCGGTGTTTTCAACAGAGCATTATAAAGGGATATTGGCTGTGAAAAATGAAGTGTTTTTTTCTTTTCTTTTTTTCTCTTTCCTCACCTCCTTATTATTTTAAGTTCTGAAAATTAATCCTTTCCAAGAAGCTGATGATTTTTTTTTTTTTAATGTAGAGTCAGTAGACAACTGAGCTATTTCACACTTGGGGAGCCAAATTTTGCCTCCTATTGCACATGTTCCAGCATAAATTTGGGCCTCAGATGTTTCAACATGAGTACTGCAGGCACAGGGTGTAGAAAATTACACTGGAGCTTGTGTAGGTACTCTAGGAAGATAATACTTTCCAGGATGGGAAATCATTTCACCTTCAGTAATTCGTTTTGGAGAAATAAATCTGTTTAAAACATCCAACAGATTTAGAGAACAGAAGATGTGGTTTAATTGCTTAATGGAAGGCTGAGGGGAACTTTAAAGCCATCCTCTTCAAAGGTAAACCAAGCCTCTGGCATAAATCAGAGGAGCTAAAAATGTGCTAGAGTTATTGCTGAGGGTCACCACTGTCCCAGTGACACTCCCTTGTCCCCAGGATGGGCCCTAAGCACCATTTTAAGATGAGAAATCCAACTCTTGCTCCATGGAGACAGAAAGGAAGGGAGGCAGGGAGCTGACTGTGGCCAGAGCTGGGGCAGTACAGTCTCTCCCAATACAGGAAATTTTGAGAGATTGTGTATTTATGGATAATAAATTTATACTTATTTTTATATGTGTATTCTTGGATTTAACTGTGAGCTAAATGCCTTTAACTTGTAGTTTGGCCCAAAGCAGCCTCTTTGATGGTGGTGGTGCAGAGACATCCTTCAGACAAATCCATCTGTCACTTGGTGCTGAGCAGCTGCTCATGCACAGCACAAAGCAACAAAGACAAAGCTCTGGAGATGCTGGGAAGGACTCTGAGGTGACCCTTATGGGAGTCAGTTTATGCAGAGAAAAAAAGACAACATTCAGCAATGGATAAATAGATGGACCCCAGTGTAAAACTTTATCTGGATAATAGTGCCATTGCCAGCTTGGAGTTTTTCTCGTTTTTAAAATTATTTTTTGTTTTTTCTTTTCTTTTTTCTTTTTTTTTTTTTTTTTTCCCCTCTGAAGCTTTTCTGCTAGGAATAAGATGATCTCCTACTGGGATGATTAAAACCAGTTGGCTGCCTCTGAAGTGGGCACACCACACAGAGTAGCACAAGACATGAGATGCTCTGAGAAAGCTTTTGCTCATTTATCTGCTCTACTATCACATCAAATAAAAAGCAAACAAACAAAAAAGAACTGTAGCTCCTC
This sequence comes from Acridotheres tristis, assembly GCA_037013685.1. Classification (NCBI taxonomy): domain Eukaryota; kingdom Metazoa; phylum Chordata; class Aves; order Passeriformes; family Sturnidae; genus Acridotheres; species Acridotheres tristis. Next base: position 5,563,504 of record CM072884.1, read on the forward strand.
CTCCCCAGCAGTGTTTTCCTAGAGAAAGCCATGCTGAATATTGAAACCCTTGATTTTTCTTTTAGACATCAGTCTTAAAGCTGATCTGTGGTCATTTTGGTTTGGTTTCATTTAATTGTGCTGAATTTTTTTTTTTTTTTTTTTGCTTTTAAAGCCTAAAAATCTAAAAGAAAACACTGAGAGAGGATGGATTTTGGTCCAAGCGGACTAGAATGGTGACTGTACCAGAGAAGTACAAGATTTGATATTTATTTATTTACTTTAGAAAAAATTCCTTGTTTTGCGGACATGCAAATGCAGTACTACACAAATCCATGAAGGACTGTACTTGGAGTAATATCTGCCTATTAAAAGTAAGCAGACTGTATATTCTCTCCTTCTAAAGCTGTATTCTAGCACCTTTAATATGAAATAGAGTGAAAATCACAGCCAGCTATTCAACACTAGGAATGTAAGGAGTTGAGGTGCCAAAATAGAAATTGAGGCCACGTGATTTGTGCAAATACTTGAATTAGTTTGTCCAACAATTCCTTGTGAGGAACCTTAGAAAACGTGACCTGTCTGTATGAGGGGGATCAGCCAAATGGCTTGTGGCACACCTGACTCTCAAGGGCAACAAATTATTTCCAGTTTGGTGCACAATACAAAAAATGTTGATGCTTTCTTGAGCACCCAGCTGCATTTGATGATGTAGATTATTTTATGGAAGATAGCTGGAAATTTAATAGTATCCAGGCCATTTTCATGGCAGAAATTGCTAACACCAATATGAATTGCTCAGCCTTTCTCTTACTGAAAGACACAGGCTTTCATGTCTGGGTGATGAACCAGAGAGACCAAGTTTAGATCTTAAATATGAGGCTTAGGGATTTTAAAAAACCCTCTCTGGGGGCTGATCACAATGTAGTCAGGGCATTGGAAGCCCCACAGACTGGCTTTAGTGGGGTCAGGTCAAAGTACCAGTGAGTTTTGGCCTGCATTGAACTCTGTGCTATTCAAATATCTGCACCTGAGATAACCTGGTTGTGTTCTGAACCAGCACAATCTGCACCTGCGCCTGTTTATTGGTTGGTTTGAGAGTAAAACTTGACCTTTTAATTTTGCTTGGAATTCTGGTCAGAATTCAGAGATGTTTTCTCCTCTCCCTGTCTCTGAATGCTGTTAAAATGCATAATGTTGTGCATAATATAATGTTATGGGTACGATGATAAGATTTAGTATGAGGCCATTGTCAGGCATCTGAAGAGAGACAGCAGTGTAACTCTTCCATTTCAAAGGTATCTGGAATTTTCTGTGGATTAGCTTTGGTCCCAAAACTCTCTGTTTAAAAGACCAGTGTGGTTTCTTCTCTGTGCTTCATAGCATAACACTGGCTCATAACACAATGTATTTTAACCATGAGAGGAAAGAAAAAGACTGCTTTTGCTAAGCCACAAGCATTTTGTACAGAGATATGTTTTGATTCCACTTCCTTCATCCACCCCAGACTGTAATTTACTTTGCTGCAAGCTCTGTAGGGCTATGCACAACATGTGTACATTTTTGGAGAGTTATTTCAAAACAATCTTTAAAGCTTATAGGAGGCAACTTTGAATTTTAGTGGGGGAGAGAAAAGGAGACAGTGATTTGGAAATAATCATGCTACATGCCCAGTTAATGTTTTTATTCAGAATATTAGAGATGGCTCTAAAGACCCATATGGACTTGGGATAAGTCACTTTTTCACAGAATGCTTGACATGAGAAAGGACCCCTGAATGTCACCTTGTTCAATCTTCCTGCTTAAACAGCATCACCTGGCCTGACTGCTCAGGACTCTGTCCAGGTAACTTTTGAATATCTCCAAGGTGAAAACCTCCACCACCTCTCTTAGTTTCTCAGATCAGAAGGCAACTGGCCAAGGTCTTTTTCCAGTGTTTGGGGTTTTTTTTTTTTTCTTTAAAATGTCCTTCTGTTAGGCACTCAAGCACTGCCTTACTCTTAAGAAATCTGTCAGAGATGCCCATTGTGAGGCACTCAGGCCACATCCAGAAGTGGCATCAGCAGTTTAAGTCTATGTGAAATATTTTGGCTGCTTGTCTTTTCTTTTTATTTCTCACGTATTTAATAACTGCTTTTGGGTTTTTTTTCTTTGGTGTGGTTTTTTGTTTTGGTTTGGTTTGGTTTGGGTTTTTTTTGTTTGTTTGTTTTTTGTTTTTGTTTTTTGGCTTTTTTTCATGTCCTGGCTTCCTGGATTAGCAGAGAGACCTTGCAAATGGGAGCTGAAGAGCTCTGTGTGCATGCTCATGGGTGATAGGCAGAAATTAGGAGCAGTGTGGGAAAGAAGGCCCCTGATGAACAGCTGCTGTGCCATGTGCACGACTGGGTTGGGAAGGGGGAAGGCAGGTGGTTTTCTGATCAATAAATGTTGTTCTGGCCAGAGCCAGCTTGTGGATGCAGTTATGGATTATGTCCCTTTCACATAATGTGAATTTATGCCTCTATCCCCATAGGAGGCTCGGACTGCAGTGAATTATACTCGCATAGCTACAGTGTGGTTCAAATTATCTGAGTAGACATGACTGATTTCCAGTTTTTAATGAAACAATAGGGACAGATCCAAACCCTGTCAAAATTAACGACAGGAATCCTATGGACTCCTTTCCATTTATTCAAGAGACACCTGAGAGGGCACTTCACCATCTAGAAAGAATTTTAAATATAATTTTCTATGACTTGTGGGCTTATTTTCCCTCCCAGGCTGTTGCAGTACAAGCTTGGATTGTACTACATTGTACCAATGACATGGCACCCAAATTTTGAACCCCTCTAAAAGGTAGCCTCCATATTTTTGTTAACCAGCTCTTTTGCAGTTGCAGTGGGGATGTCATGCCAATGTTGTGAGTGTGAATTGCAGTTTATTAGGTATAGCCTAAGGTTTGTCATGTAATGTTAGTTATAGTTGTTTACAGGTGCTAAAACCAAAACTAATTCATGTAACATTTCTTTGTTAGCCAGTTCTTTGGCAGCTGCTATGAAACATTAAGCCAAGGTTGCAAATATAGACTATAGCTTGTTGGGTATGTGCTAGGATTCATGGTAGAATGCTTATTAATTTTATTTTTGTGTACTTTGCTAGCATCAAACACTATCAACCTGAAAAATTCAAGGACATTGCTTGTCCTAACACTTTATATAAGGACTAATTTAGTAAAAGTGTCTCATTAGCAAAATTCAATTTCAGAGTTTTCTAATGGTCATTTCTATTTACAATGTCTATAAAATAATTTTCATCTAGAACTTGCCCTTTATTATATCACACACATTAGGAGTCACTCAAATTTACCAAGTTTCATCACAGAGGGAAAATCCAGAGCAGATAAATATCACAATAAACAAGACATTTCCTACAGCTCTGGGGTGTGCCACACCATATTAGTATTCCTAAATTAGCAACAGGACAAGACATAGTGGTAAAAGCACGTAACACTTCAAAACATAAACTTGAAAAACAGAAAAGAGGAATGTGTGGTGAGATCTCACAGAGCAGATAGCTAAAGCTATTTATACAGTAAATTATTTGAGATTATGAGGAAAGTCCCAGAACCTAGTCATTTATAAACCATTTTTTATTCACTACAAAATTCTTACTATCCTGGGAGATGGCAAAGCATAAATTTACCTTACTAATTTTGTTCAAGGTGCACAAATGGTTTTGAGTTAAATTATTTCATGTTTTTAGGGTTGTTGTAACTTCTAAACACAGCCTGTGATTAACAACTCCTCAGACAGGAAAGCTGCAGCTCCAGTGAGAAACCTCATCTCAGATTAGACCTATGCTGTCTTCTGCCACCCTGTTTGCAATGGGCCCTTGCAGATGGGTGACAGAGAGCAGTTTGCAATTTTAATAAAAAAAAGAAAAGGTAGTTGCACCACGAGGTAAGGAGAGCAGTTACACCAGGACAGAGGAGAGAAGCCCTATCATTACTTCTGGGGGGTGGTGCAGATGCCAGCACTGGATGTGAATTCTTTGAGAAGAGCGTAATTAGGAAATACATCACTTCAGCATTTTTTTATTGTAAACATACATCACTGTAATGTGGCACTCTTATGAAATACATACCCGATATTCTGGAAATATGGAGCAGTCCCATTTGTTTTAAGAGCAGAAGGCAGGCAACTCTTCTTCAGGATCACAAAAATATGCTGAAAGCATGCTTTGCATTAAATTCTAGAGTCAGTGGATCTAGCCCCATGGACGTGTGGCTGAGGGTGTAGCTGTTGGATGTGTTGCCTGTGGACATGGCAGCAATTCTGGGAGGCTGATTAATGAAGACAGGCACCTTGAGAAGTAAAACCATCCTTTTCCCTCACAGTCTGGTAATTTTTTTTAAAAAAGCATCTGTACAGCTCACTTGTGAGCAGTGTTTTTGTACTGCACGGGCCTTTAGAAATACCTGTCCTTGTTGTGGAGGGGACATGAGTATCTGATAGTATTGTTGCTGCATTATGTGCTCTCCATTTGCTGTTTCAAACCCTTCCAGTGCAAAAGGGATCACTGCCCAATTCAGAATTCAATAGCTTTTTGCATAAAGGCTTTATTATCTGACACCCTGAGTCCTTTTGTGAGTTACAAGTTGAAACTATTATTTGCCTGACCCAAGACACAGACTACTTGAATCTGAGTGTTTGTAGCAGATTTACTTGACCTAGTGTTTCCTCTTTTGCTATTTGTCACCTTTGATTTTCTGCTTTTTGCTGATTTCAGTGCTGGGTACCAATGTAGCAATTATTTTTGGGCAGTGGGTCTTATGAATGCAGTTCTGCCTTATGCCAGCACAGCTGGTCACTGACCCTCTCTTAGAAGATAGTCATTTGTCAAAATAAAAGCATTTAGCAGAGATAAGTTTCAGACCTTGTTGGGGGTGCATGAGTTGTATAGCATTTTTTTACTAAAATACTATATTTTTTTGCCCAAAATACATATCCACAATTTCTTCTTTCCTTCTGCCCTTTGTTAACCTGTCTCTAATTGAAAAAGTAGTCACAATTTAGCAAAAGTGGGCCTCGTTTGAACCAAACAGATATTTAATTTTGGGCCAGACTAATTATTTTCAGGATTTCCTTTTCATGGGAAAATGAGATTTCTTTCAGTCTGAACCCACAGTAATGGCCAATGTCAAAATGGTTGAGCTGCCATGCATGCCAGCTTCTAGGTGCTTTTCCCTGGAAGCCATTTGTCTGGTGCCATGGTGATTTACTGGGGCAGCAGCCTGGCTGGGATCCTGCAAAACCCAACCAATGGTGCCCTCCCCATGCAGGTGCTGCCATGACCATGGATGGATCCAGAAGCTTTGGGAAAGAGCACTCAAAAGAGGTGCTCCTGTCCACCCTGGAGCACAGGTGGATGAGCATGGTCCTGGAAAGGTGTTGGTTCAGGCTGTCCTACAAGAACTGCTGGAGCATCTTGCCTGGTGGAGAAGCTGTGCTGAGAAGTTGTGAGAGGCAGGCACAAAAACCATGTGATGTCCCTGTGGTAGAGCTACAGCCAGGACACAATTTCCAGCTGAGAAATTGAAGATTATGGCAGAAAACCAGAGCTATCCTGTGCTGTGGCCTCAGTTCCTGCATGATGTCTGAGCATTTCTGGTTTGGCTCTGGATCTGCCTCCAGGCTGAACAGTTCTTCTTGAGGAGTAGGATGAGGCTCAACAATGAGCAAAGAAGGCAAATTTATTGCTGATTTAATGTAACTCCAGACACAGTCCGCTGGGGAGGGGCACACATGGTGATAGTGGCCTTTGGCCAGGAAAAGGGTTTAGATGTAACCATAGCCTTTCCCATGCACTTTAAAATCCCAGTTGAAGTGAGGGTTATCACTAAGAGTGTTGGGAACTCACAGGCTGCCCTGTAAATCAGAACCAAGCTCAGCAGCCACCTCCTCCTCCTCCCTCCTCACTGTGCAAACACGGGAGGATTGCAGGGAAATGAAGCAACAACTAAATGTCCAAAATATTTCTTCCTCTGAGGGGTCATGTGTTGAGGAAAGGTGCCACACTGAGATTTCCAGAGAGCAACATGGAGAAAAACACACACAAAAAAATGCTCCTCTGAAGTGACAGGTCAGAATTGAGCTGTACTATGAAGCAACTGCACAGGTAGCTTAAAATGGTGTTTGGTTATGGCAGGAGTGGTTTATTTTTACATCAGTCAGTCCCTCACTTGTTCTATTTATATGCCTTCTAATTAACTTGGCTTTTATGGGAAAAAAATAACCTAGTGCATAGTTGATTCTTTCTAATTAGTCTTGGATATGATTTTCATATTGATTTTGTCAGTTGACAGTTAAGGTCCTCTAAGTGTAGGCTTGGAGCCTTTGCTTCTTGTTATTATTTTCTTAGCAACTGAATTTATTAAAGCAATCCATTGGGAATGGGATATTCATCTTTCAAATTTACAAACAAAAACTCTTGGGATCCCAAGGAAATTCCTTCCTGGAATATGTGGTCAATGTACATTCTTTTCTTCCCAAGGCCTTTGCTTTAGGGTGGGAGAAAAACCTATGTTAAGACTAGATATTATTTTATTATTTCGGACATGTTATACAGTATATATACATACACCTTTACTGTGTATAGCATGGACAGCTTTGTCAGGCAAGTCTGATTTTCTTTAGTGGCTCCTTTGTGCTCTTAAATCTCAGAAAGTGACTATGCAACAAATTAAACACTGGAGTCTTGGGTTCCTGCTGCCACCTGTTATAGACTTGAAATTCCTCAGAACAACTACTTGGTATTTAACAAAAAAACCTAATTCAGCCTGACAGCCAAGAACCTGTAGTTAAAAATCCTGTTCTGTGCAATGTCTTGTTTTTAACGTGGAAGCATCTGAGTGCTCTCCCCAGCTAGAAATGAATTGGATGACCTCTGTCAGTCAATTTAAAGTCAATACAGTTGATAAAGTTCTGCTACCATCTTTTCCCTTTGATAAGTTGCTGTGGTATTTACTTATCTGATTGCTTGTTTTTAAGATCTGACTTTGTGTCTGTACAGACCCATCAAAGTGTCAGTGCCTTAGGGTTGTTGTCAGCATGGATTCAGCTGCCACTGAATTTCATGGAATTTTGCCCTGAACCTGGCAAAGATGGAGAACATCTATTCAAGTGCTGTCAGTGCCAAATGGAGCTTCTGATAGCAAATGAGAAACAGTGAAAAACTTGAGTGCAGAGGTGGATCAAGCCTAACTTGAAGGCTGTCATAGAAGGGAAGACTTAAACTCCAGGATTCTTGGAGGAGCAACTGGAGTCAATCTCAGGTTTTGCAGTTTGTTTTGAGGTTACTTATTTCTCTTTCTGTTAAATTCCACATCTGTGATCTTGTATGGAAAGACAAGAACTGGTGTAATTGGAGTTAGATCATTGCTGGTGAGGAGCTGGTGGACTCTCTGACCTCCCATGGTCTCTTACAGGCAGTGCTGTCTGTCAGACAGGAATGCAGGTCCTGAACTTGTGGTCTGTCCTTCAGGATCTCTGGGTGCACACCCTCAACTGCTGGATACAGCTCTGCAGCAACTGCTTCCCAGAAAGGATATTTTCTTTCTCTTGAAAACATAACTCTTTCTGCTTGGGCTTGATTCTGACCAGTTGTTTCTGTTCAGTGTGATGATCTCAACCTGGCACCTGTGGGTAATGGGGATTAAACTCTGAGCCAAGTTACTGCAGAATTCCAGTAACATCCTTGAATCAGTGCTCTTCTCCAAATTCCCTGAAACAGAGCAAGAAAACAATTGAGGAAACCAAGACAGGCTTGAGATCTCGTTCCATGACTCCTGTGAACCTGAACCAGAGTAAACTGAATATTCAAGGATCTCCTCCTCCTGCTGCTGAGGGAGCAGCATTGTCTTTGCAAAGCTCAGCCATTCTCCCTGCAGCAGGTGTTGTGTAGGGACACCAGAGCAGCCCTTATTTACTTTGTTGGCTGCCCAACTTCTTGTATAAATTTGGATTTCAACCATGCTACTGCAGGGATTAACCCAGCCCTAGGAGCCAGTCTTTGCCACCTTTCCTCATGTTGATTTATATTTTGTAATGTATGGGAACTACTCAGGATGACAGTAATTTGTGTAGGAGATTTGGCTTGAGGCATTCCCTGTATCCTGGAAATGTGTACAAAATACTAGCTTTCCTTTAATTAAAAAGCATGTTTATCAATTACTGCAGTTTAAAGTGAGTTATTAACTTTCCCTGGGATCACAGAGTACCAGCTGCTTGTTTTAGACTGATTTGATGGGAATTCTGAAAACTGTAGCTGCAGAGCAGGAAGAAAAAGGCAGGAGGTGGTTCTGCCTTTACTGGGTTAGCTCCTGGTTGCTGGTTTTATCTTGATATCCTTGAGTGGATTGTTTGTTATTCAGGGACCTGTAAAATATTAATTAAATACAGTAAAATATTCTTATTTCTGTGATAATGCTTCCCTTGTAAGTGATGAGATTTTGGGGCTGAAGCACCTGGTACGACTCCAAGACTTGTTTAATAGAGCTTTTTTTTCCCTTCTTTTTAAATTTTTTTTACTAACAGCCAGTCCTTGGTAGGTTCATCGAAGAATCGTTTCCTTTTTCTTCCCTGATTCACTGTCACCACACAAGCAGAAATATGGTTCAGGGGACTGACGGTGCCATCTTGAACAAATTAACATCTTTCCCTAACCTGTAAGTAGAGACCACACTGGTACTGGTGACAAAAAACTGCTTTGGCCAGATCTAGAGTTTGATACTTTTTGGCAAACCAGACTGAAAGAACTTCCGAATTTTTCTGTGTATCAGCTCCACTGCATAAGTGAAAAAGGCTTTTGCAATGATTCTTTTTTTTTTTTTTCTCCAATGAGCTAGGATAACTAAGTTAAATACTTTTGGGGGAATATTTATTAATATTGGAAATAGTGTCTGGAAGTTCTCAGGATATAGTATCCACTTGCATTTTGGTAACAGGTTCTTCCTTAGCTGCATTGAAATAATATTCACTAAAAAGGGTGATTCTGAGTTGGAGGCTAGTAAAACTCATTCCACCAATTCAAGAGAAGAATGGGTTTTTCTGGAAACCATTCATATTATTCCAGGCCACAAATCTAACAAATTAATATAGGATTTACAAGGTCACATGAAATTTAGGGTTTTCAGGGAAGAAAGGCTTACTTTATGGTATTATAAAGTAAAGAATTTACTGTCACTTTAATATTCTGTAAAAGTAACCTCAAGATTTACAGCAGACTGAAAGTTAAATATTTCCTTTGTTTATAAAATATATATATAAATATGTATACACAAAGGAAATGGAGAAATTGATGTTTGGAGTTTTTTGATCAATGAATGTGTGTTTAAAGATTTGTGTGGGATTGGTATACACTGTGTTCATATGTATTTTGGTACATATTTTTAAAATATATTATCCCCAAAAGCATTTTTGAATCATGTTGATATACTACCAACTGCTTTTCTGACTTCAGGATTAGTTTTGATTGCTGAGAGTTATAGAAGCCAGAAGTTGTGGACAGCTAAAAATAATATGAGGAATTCATAGCTCTATAATGCCCTCAAATTACAAATACAGGACGCTGAGAGTGAGACAAATAATGTATTATGTAGTATTACTGTATACAAAGACCTCACAATAATCTGATTTGCCATAATTTGATATATTGTTTCTTGACAAATGAGAACCCTGTAGCTTTTATTCACCCAAACTTTGCACACACGTTTCTTTAATTGTCTTTCTTTCAACAGATTTCACCTCTAGAATATTTTAAGACAAATCTAAACAGTCATATATTTGAGTTGCTCTCAGCTCAGAAGAATTATTACTATATATGCAGCCAATTTAAGCACTTTAGGAAATTTGGGTTAGGTACCCTCACAGGGTTTGAGAATTTTTACTTTTTTCTTCAAACAATAGGCCAACATCATGCAGTGATGGTCTTGGATGACATTTTCAGTAGACAAGAGTTGCCCTGGGGGCAGGAGCTCCTTTAGAGCAGCTCTTACCTTCTTGCCAGACCTGGACACCAACAGTGAAATTCCACAGTAGTGCAGTGCAGTGAACGGGTACTGTGCATTTGAATGGTTCTAGGAATAAGGATTATTGATTTGGTTATGGGTTTGCCCATACAATGGAAGTATTTTGCAGGCCCCAGCAATTATTCCCTCATCTTTAATCTATGGGGATTTACTCTTCAGTTGTCCCTTATGCTTATTTCCTCTTTAATCACCTACTTTTAAAAGTGCTGTAGGTTCAGCGACACTTTTTTGGTAGGAATTATTCAAACCAGAAGACAAATAGGAAAATAAGAATGTGGAGTGTCTTCTTTTGTGGTTATGAGGATTTGGGACTTGCATACATGGATGCTTGACCGACTCAGAATAGGTCATTTCATGTTACCAGATGTGTTAAAATAACAATCTCAAAGATGTTTATTTAACAATCAAAGTTAGCTCATTATTTTGAGTTTACTTTAGTAAGTCTTTAAGTAGTCTTTACTTCCAGTGGGTCTTTAAGCAAGCCAGGCTGCTTATTTTGACTAAAGTGTCCAACTTTCACCTCTCCTTGTGAGAGAATGGAGGGTAATCATGCTGCAGCAATGCCAAGCAAGGTCACAATATGCTTTCAGAAGGACTTTGTTATTTAGAATATTTGGGAATGCGGAGCCAATGTTTACTTTTGCTTTTAAAATGCCTGTCCACAAACACCAGATACTTACACAGATGATTATAAATACAGGAAAAATATAAATAATGGCCAAGCCTTTCAGATTACGCCAGATTCCCAAACGTAAGTAACAGGCAAGAAGACAAATATCTTCTAGTAGTTTTATTATTTACCTTGTTCCCCCACAGTTTTCCTCTTACCAAGAGTTTTAGCAGGTTAAGTTGTTTTGCAGGGTTCATTGCAAGTTAATGGATTTTGGTGAGGACCTGAAAAGGGGATGAGTGACCCTGAATGGAAAATCACCCCTCCCATTGTCCTCTCTGCAGCAGGGACCCCAATGACATTGGTAGTCCTGCCTCTTTGGACTGTAGCAATAACTCCAAGATAATTTAACAGGCTGCTAAGTTTCAGACCACAGCAAAACTGTTGAATCACAAGTTCAGGGTATGATTTGGTCCCCTAGAATCCCTTCCTGTGTCAACCTGCCTTCCTGCCTGCTCAGGAGATAAGAGTCTCCTCCAGATGTGACTTGAAGCATCTGTACTGGGAGGTTTAACTCTTGCTCTTGTCACAGGGAAGAGCCAGTGCCCAGGTAACACAGTCAGAAAATGCAACAGCTTCAGTGTGAAGCACCAACAACACCAGTGTGAGCTACCTGACTCAATCCATGTGAAAAATGTCCTTCAGCACTGACTTTGCCTCCTGGTTTCCATGGAGATGGATGGTCTATCTTCCTATTTTTAATTTCTCCTCTTCTGAAGAGGGGGGAGCACAAACGAAAATGCACAATAACATCGACCACTGTATTTTTTTGTTTAATTAAAAAGATATGCCCTGTTCTTGAGACAAACTCAAGAGATCACACTGATGACAAGCAAATTCTGGCAATGGTTGTTTTCTTAATTCTGAATGTGCAGCAAAGGGCTAACTTTTTGCATCTTTCCCTTAATGAAATAGTCACAAATTGTGTTTGGCTCCAGTGAAGTCAATGGCATTGCCCACAATGGAGTGGACAAACTCCATTGGCATCAGAGCTGCTGGGTTTTGCCCAAACTTCAACTCAAAGGATTTCTCACAGTGAGCCTGAGGATGAAAATAAACATCTCCCTAGCATGTCTTGTACTTCAAGCAAACCTCTTTGAGGTGGATAATCTGTGATTAGGCTGTGTAAGCCATCTTAATTGCAGAAGCACTGAAATAAAAAAAAAAATCACAGTGAGTTCCTCAGCAGTGGACTTGCCATGTATTAGTGCATGTTGTCACTATTCAGTAGCAAGGCACAGCAAAAATACATTTTGATTGTCAGCTAAATGAAGTTGTGCTTTAAAGTCTTTTCCCTCTGGGTTTCTTGTCCCGTCTGAACCAGGAAAGTCATGAAGGGTTTTTATAATTTTGGACAGCAATGTGTGCATAGTACAGGTTTTCTCATACAATTGCCACTAAGTAAGTGTCTTGCAGTCTTAATATTGTATGTCACTTGTGACAATGAAAATGTGTTTATAAAGGTCAGAGGTTTTAGGATATAGGTCATTGGATTGTTTGTCTGACAAAGTGGAGAAGCTTTGTTAAAATGGACAGTTTTCTGATGAGTGTTTCTGGTCATGGAATGCAAGACTTAGATGTGCAGAATATGGATTGACATGCTGAATTCAGTAGAAATCTTATGAAAAATAAATCTTTTAAATGTCCTTTTTTTTTTTTTTTTAATTATCTAAAATACTTATGCAAACTTGGGACAAAATGTGCATTTAGTTTTTGCCAAAGTTTCTCCAAATGACAAACTAGGCATCTTAACTTGTGAAGTCTGCAGGAAAGCCAAGGCTCTGCAACCTCTTTACCTGCTACTTCAGCCTCTCCAAACCATCACCTATAGCAATGTGTCATGTTCATGTCTGCAAAGCTGGCAGGGAGATTGTCTATATTTACAGTTCTGTAATATTGACTTAAAGATAAGAATCTTCACTGATTTTTTAATGTTTTTTTTTGTAGTTGTTCATTCTGTGCATGAATGTGTGACTTTCTTGAGTTGGAGGAAGGAGATCAAAATGAGAAAGGCAAAAGTGTTTTTAACTGCAGCAGGAGGATTGTTTGGAGGAGGGAGGGAAAACTCCTCATTCTCCTGGGACAGGGATAGAAAGATTTGCTTTGCCAGCCATTGAGACAATTTGTCTGTTGTGACCCCGTACCTCCTTGGAGTCATGCACCTTGCTCTGTTTCCATGAGGTCCAAGTAAAAAAAGGAAAGCTAATTGCATCGTTAAATTTCACTGCACCTGACATGCTGTTCCTGTGTTATGAGAAATGAAAGTTCTTCGACTGGGACAAGGCATGATTTCAGCATTCAGTACTAGGTACCTGCCAAATCTCAAGCCTTAGAAAAAGAGAGAGAGGAGTGAAGGGGAGATGATTTATTCCATCTCAATAAAGAATTTAACCATATGTAACAGTTGGGACTACCTGTGATTTTTTTGCATGTGAATGTCTTCAGACATGGCCAGAAATAATAATACACTTTGGGCATTCAGTCTGTATGAGAAATTTTTTCCCAAAACAGTAAAGAGGGAGGGGAAACTACAAGTCTTTTAAAATGAGGTTTTGCATGAAAATACTGTCCCAAATAGTTACTGCATGGCAGCAGTGATAAACTAATGCTAGGGGACAGGCATTATGAGCATCACAATAACCTCTGACAGGTGCCAAATGAAATCTCTAAATCAGCCTCTGTTTTCAGAGGCTTCATATTCCCAAAAGGAATATTCACTCTTCTACTCTTATCTCCTGCTCCATTCTCTTCTACCTGCCAACAGCTGTGAAGGCTGGGGAGCTGCCTAGAAGGCTCTTTGCAGTCTAAATCAAAGAGGCATGCTAATTTGGGAAGACTTCTTCAAAACTCTGTGAGGCTGTGGGCATGCCATAATTCTGTCTCATTCATATTCTTCTTGTAAAGAGATCCTCTTTCAAAACTTATATATACTGGGGCACAGCTGATATATTCTTCTTCTGCTGTTTCCCAGGCTTATTCCCTATTTTCTGACCAGATGCTGGCAATCTGGCACCCAGGATTGCACCCATGCACTAATTTATTTTTCTTTATTTTTCGGGCACATGGTTCTATTAAGAGTACTGAAACAAAGCAGTTTCAGAAAGGTGGGGATGGCTGTTCCTATTTGGGGGAATATGTCTGGAGCTGGAGAAGGTGCAACCAGGATGGGAGTGACAGTTCTTAGAGAGCAAGAAGTCCTCTGGTCACGATTTGACATGGTTCTAACCTGTAGCATGGAAAGGTAAAATGTCTTCCAGCTGCCTGCTGGATCTGGAAGCAAGAAATTTCAGCAACTTTCCCCTGTGAGGCCCTGCAGAAACTATGTGCAGTAGCAGAGAGAGCTGCTTAAGAGGAAAAAAATATGGAAATGTAAAAAAAAGTTTCAGAAATTAATTGCTTTGGGTTCTGAAGTTCAGAAGAAAGCAAGGGATGGAAACTCTTTGGAAAAAAATAAAAAATTGAAAAGGGATCGTGCGAGCCTCAGCTAACTTTCCAAAATTACAGAGCCTGCCAGGGAGGTCTATGCAGGATTGCAGACCCAAGGGAACAACAAACCCAGTTGGATTAAACTGGCTTTCCTGACAGCTCACTAAGACAAGTGGGAAGCCTGAGGTTTGTAATCTCCTTTTAAGTTTTCTCCGGACTTAAGTTGCTTGGAGTTTGTTTGCTTGCTCCCTTCCCCCCACCTTCCTGGCATTGAGTAGGAAAAGGAAGGATGAAATGCTGAGTCTCCCCTCTCTTATTAAGATACCTGAAAAGAGGCACGGAACAGAGCAGGGAGAAATAGCCCCAGTGACCACTAGCCAAAACTCACAAGTAGTATGTGCATATCTGAAATAGTTGGTGCACTCGCGTAGGAAATCGCTGGATATTTTACACCTCTTGCAGTGGTTTAGTAACTGGCTGTGGAAGCTCATTCCCCACTTGAGAAAGTCATGAATTATACAGTTTTTACATCTGTTGAGCATGTTGTGCTTCTCAATCATCCAGCTATACTGAGCCCTAAGTTTTCAGCCTTCACAATGAGATCACTGTTTTCAAGCACGTTCTAGTGGCATTTTGTCAAGCCATGTGTGTTTTCAGGATGGGGGCAGGGAGGGAGGAACAAAAGTATGCTGCTGTTTCACAGGATTACAATCTACTTTTCAGCCTACATAAAACTGTGGCTGACCCATCAGCAAGAAATATTCTTTGTTTACTACTTCTTCTCCCCCTTGAAATGGCCTGACTTTTGGTAGGAAGAAGAGCATAAAAGGGAGGAATATGTTTTTCACTTTTGATTTCAATACCTGAATATCATAGAAAAACCCCAACCAAATAAACAAATCACCAATTAAAAAAAATCCACAAAAAACCAAACCAAAGCCACAAACACTCAGCCATCCTTAATCTTCTTCTTAATGCATTTATTTCACCCTATGAAGATTCATTTTTGCTTCAGCTGTGTTTTGTTACGAGTTAAACTCTGCTATTGAAGAGAGGTGACCACGCTGTAACTGAGAATAAGGGAGATTTAGCATTTTAATTTTGTTTAGGTATAAGGAAGCAGCACACAGCAATTAGCAGATGCTAAATCAAACTGCTTCGGGTTCACAATAGCAGGAGGTAGATTCCATACACCTAAGAATAAACAACTTGGGAAAGGCCAAGAAGGGAAGACCTTTGCAGAAATTATCCACAGATAATCTTTCCAGTAGAGGCAAGCAGAGAAATTAATACATTTATCTTCAGTCACCCAGGACTCATTGAGATCCCTCCAGGCTGAGCAATTCACAGGCAGATAATAGTTCCTTGCACTGAATGCATTTGATCATTGTTATATTAATATTTTTTTAAGGTTTTTTTTTCCTGGAGATGATCACTCCTCAATTAAAAGTCGGTCTACCATGGTAATACTTCTTCTGGCTAAAATTCAGGTTCAAAGAACACAAAGACAGTAGATGTAATGAAGGCTGATTGCTCAGTACATAGGGGCAGTTTGAGATTTATGCATCTTTTGTACCAACTTTTTGGATTTGGACTAAAATCCACTTGCTTGTATAGTTTTTACATTGTTTGAAAAAGATGAACAGGCATTCCTATCTAAGTAGATAACAAGCATTGGTAGAAAGGCACTGAGAATTATAGCCCCATGTAAAATAAGCTGGACTAGCAGTTGGATCAAAAATGTTCTTGCTGAGAAGTAACAGGCAGAGAAAACCATTCAAAAGGCAGAACTCCTCTGAAGCACTTAGACCCTCAGTGCTTAATTCAGGTAGTCTAAGTGACTGTAATTCATCTGTTTTCCCAGTCCTGTGAGTGTGCAGGGCCAGCTGGGCCCAGCTGGGCTGTGGGAGCCCGAGGAAGGAAAAGCTCTGCTGCTCCCTGCTGTGTCCTGGGACAGATGTCAGACCTGCCTGTGGCTGATGCTTTCCCCACCGCCTGGGATGGTGCAGAGGAATGGGCAGGGAAGAGACTGGGTTAAACAGCAGCCAAGGGGATTGCTCTGCAACCCCTACTTATTCCTTTGCCCTAGTACTCACTGCTCCTCCTTGAGCATGCCCTAAGCCCCTTCCTGAAATGTCCAGATCAGCTGCTGCTCTGTGGCTGTGTTGACATAACCACAGAAAGTGTCTTGGCTGTGGGGCTAATCTTGACAGGGACATCTAGCTTAAGTTTGGCTGAGCAGAGTCCACACCCCCCAGCTAAACCATTCCATCAGTTTTCTCCATTAAACTCAGGTCAATCCTCACTCTGCATGGACTGGAGAAACTGCACTGGCATCTCTTAGCCCATGTATGGAATAATTTTCTCTTCTTTTTCATCCCATTAGTATATTTTTGCTAAGGTCAGCAGCATCTCAGTGACATTTTTAGGAGAATAAAAAATGAGTTGTCCATACCCTGTGCTGGGGTGTGATGATGTGACCCTGAGATTGGCTTAGGTGGTTAGAGCATGGAGTTAATAACACCAGCACTGGGGGTTCAATTCCTTTATGGGCCATTCACTTATGAGTTGGACTTGATGATCCTTGAGGGTCTCTTCCAACTCTGATACACAGAGAGTCCTGGTAAACCAGGTAATTGATCACTGGCTACCTTTCTCTACAAAGAGAGACCCCACACCAGCATTTTCCACACTTGCCCTAAAGAATGGTGACTTGTTATTACCCAATAATGTCACTGTTGAAGAGCTAGGGTAAAGTATAGGGGAACAAAAAATCCCTCTTTGGGCACAATATGGTTGTGGTTGATGTTCCTAAAAATGCTTGCCCACCTGCAGCTAAATGCAACCTGCATCTTGTTTATATTCTAATTAAATAAGCAAATCCCTTTCCATACAGAGCATAATAAGGCTGAGGTCTGCTACACCTAAGTATCCTCATATTTGGTTTAGATTTTAGCTACACAAAAGACTCTGATTAAACTTTAACATCTGTGGTGCCTCTGTCCCTTCTGTTTAGATCATAACATTCAGTTTTTCCATCATATGTATGGAAAATACCCTGACCCTTGTATGATTCCTTTACCCTATTGCAAAACATTCTATGCAGCCAGTTTTGCCAGGATGCAGAAATGCTATTAAAAGTAGGGGAAAATAATCTGCGACTGGAATTCTACTTGGCAGGTATCAACTGAATACAAATGTGTAAAAATCAAAACTGTCAGGCAAAAAAAAAATCTGAAAGGGGATGAAGCTCACTAAAGAGAATTGTTCACTATAAATTACTAAACTATATTTTAATTTTGCGGTGTTTGCGCTGAGCTCAGTCACGACAGAAGTTAAGAGAAGGGTTGAAGACTGGAGGAGGGTTAATATTAGCTGCACTATTTGCTTCAGGACCCTGCCACAGAGAGGATGAGAAGCTGAAGCATCTTTGGTATCACCACTTGCATGTTAAATGGGATTCCCCCCTTGAAGATATTTTTTGCATTGTCAGAGGAAGGAAAGAGCAGCTGCGAATCCGGGCTCGTCTCACGCCGACCGCAGAGCCCGCCCTACCCCCCTGGAAATCTATGCCAGATGCAGCAAAGAATGAGCAAGGTTTTCAAAGTCGACACTCAGCATATGGGAGGGAATATTTTAGCAGCTAGAAAGCCTCGGATAATTTCAACAACTCTCGGTACTTGACGCGGTTCTTCAAGGCAGTGCAGCCCAAGTCCCTCAGTTGTGCAAAGCAAAGGGCTGAACGTCTTCTTCCCATCCATGTGGAAACCAAGTTTAAGAGCAGGCTGCTGAAAGCCTCCTTGGACATGCTGTCTGCATGCCTGCTCTGGAGCAGAGCTAGTGAGAGCTGGCTTTGGAGGAGCAGCAAGCTGAGGCAAGGAGGGATCGATGAGAGAGCAAAAATCTTTGACCAGCCCCTGAGACAATTCAGCCTTTTTGGGCTGACTGTCTCCAGAAGGTACCTTGATTCCTCAGCACAAAGGCATGGCTGTTAAAACTGGGATTCATTAGAAAAATGGTAGGAAAATGCAACAGAAAACTTAAGAAATGCTTTGTTTGCAAATACCAACAGAAAGGTTCAGCTGGAACAGCTGAGCACTGAGAAGTCCAGCTTTATTTTCCAATTGTTTTAAATGTCTCTGTAAAGTCTCGTCTTTTAGGAACACAGTTGAAATATTTTGGGCTCCTTTACCTATATGCAAAAGAGAAAAACCAGAACAAAACACCTCACCAAAAGTATCCATTTCAGGAGAGGCCTTTCCTTTCACAGAAAAGTGCTTTGGTTGACAAAGTGTGACTACCTACATTATTGCACTGGGCACAGAAAGTTAACAAAGGACATCTTGGCTCTGCCAGGAGCACTCTTAGTGAAAGGACTCACTCCATCCCTCACTTTGGACCAAACCCACCCACTGAACTCAGCCTTTGGTGTATTGTGCAGCCAGTAATGGATACAAGCTGAAGACAAATAAAACCTAATCAGATATGTAAAAAGGCAAAGAATGAGGGCAGACACTGGGAGAAGGTTATAGATCTGTTGAGAAAGATGGTCCTTCAGCTGAGAAGTGAATTGCAAGTTGAAAGGATAAAGAGGAAACAAGGTCAGAAGCTTAAAGGAAAATGTATATTTTCTGTTTCCTTCCTGGGTTTCAGTAATAGACTTAGGTTCTCTGGTCCTCCACCACAGCCATCTTTTTAGCGCTCTAGTTTCTTGACTCAGTAACTGATAAACAATTTTAATGACATAATACTAGGGATGTTTTCTGAAGAGCTTTTAATATTTTCTACCTTCCAGTGTTGTAGCAAATTGCAGTTATTTAGACACAGCTGCTGCCTTCTCCAAGCATGTTTATAGTGTCAAGGTAGGCTGGATGTTCAAATCTGAAGGCTAGGTCAGAGAAACTCCTGCCATCAGTAATACACTTGTTTTTTCTCTTGTACAATGTGTGCCTTATTCTTCTTCATGAACAATGGGTTGAAGCTATACCCTTATTCCAATTTACATCAGCATTAGATGTAAGTGGAAATATTATATATATATATATATATATATATAATTGTGGGTTGAGACATTCATTCTTATATTTGGTCATCTGTCTGTCATGGATATATTTAATATCTGAGCTAAACACAATATAGGAAATTATATTAGGAATATCTCTTTTCTTGGGTTTCCTAAGTAGACACCATCAATCTTTTCTTATAAGCCATACCAAGGGGATCCTGGGCACTCAGAACTAATAGGTTGCTGCAGCCTTCTGGTTGCAAAATTGGTCCTTATAGGAAAATTTTCCTTTGCCTTTCATAGTCAACAAGGTCATGGTCTGCTTTTCTGAAAATTACCCAGGCTAAAATGTGTATTAAAAACTCTTGCCCAAATAGTTCCTAGCAGAGTTCAAATACAGAGCTCAGCAAACGCTGACTTTAGTGCTGTGGTCTGCTGGCTGAGAATTGCACTTCCAACAATCATTTACACAGAAGCTTCAACAGACGCATTCCCTTAGTCCAACACAAAGACACCCAATTATTATAATGACAGAAAATGGTGTGCAGTCTGGGGAAAATAGCTATGATAGTATGTTTGAATGCATTAGTGAGCATTAAGCTTTTAACTGCTCTGCCAAGTCCTCTCCTTCTCTTTGTTGCCATGGCCATTTCTAATTTGGGTTGTACTTGGTACAAAACTTTTCACCACCTTCTTGTTGATCTCTGGGTTTTGTGGATCTTGTGGATCATCGTTGTTCTTCCTTTGGGAGAGCTGAATTCCGTAATGTCAGGCTCTGGGAAAAACAATAATACCAGTAACTGATCTGTAAACAGTATCTTTCTAAAAGACAGAAATTTAAGGGCATCACATGCAGGATTCTGCTTTTATTTGATCCATTACTTTTTTTAAGTCCTGTTTTTTCCAAGCCTTTTGAAAACGCCACCTTGTTGCCACAAGGCTGAATTAAGGGATACAAAGAAACTTTTTTTTTTTTTTTTTTTTTTTCTGAGGAACTTTCAACCTGCAAAATCTAGATTCTGGAAGTAAGCAAAACTCTCTGTGGAAACAGTACAGCAGCATAACAGTATGTTTTTTCATATCTAAATATTATATTTCTCCGAGTCTTGCTTATTTGACTCTCAGATATAGAGGACAAGGTACTTAAAATTAAAGTGATGTAAGGTCCAGAAATGAAGACTGTGTTGGGACCAATAGCATCCAAATATAGAATGATTCTGGTAAAAAAAGAGAAAAATATCCTAGTGGAAGAGCTGCTTCTCTTTATTTTTAATTCTTTGACTTTTTTCTTTTTTTTTCCCCTCTTAGTAGTTTTAAGTTCAAGAACTTAATACCTTTTGCAGAAAAAAAATCCACAATATTACAATAGCAAAAACACCATGTCCTTTATAATGGAACACCTATTCAGGATATCAGTAAGTTAGATGAGCTTTTCATAAAAGCATAACAAAAAAAAAAAAAAAAAAAAGAGCTGTGCTTATCATCTATAGGAACACCTCCTAGACAAATTACAAATAAGGGCAGCTCTGATACTGCATTCCATTTCACTGGCTTCTCCAAATATATAGAAAAGAGTGTTGAGCATGCTCATGATCTGGATTAAATCAGGAAGGTCATCTAAAGACAGATTTAGATTTAAGGAGAACTAGGATTTAGAAAATTCCTTTTAATCTGGCCTGTGATACTGTAACAGCTTTATAAAGAACGTAATCTGAGTGACTTCTGAATGCTGCTGATCAGAAATAAAAGTTCTTTGGGGTTCTTTAATTCTGCTATGAGGAGTGCCCCCTTCTCTTTATTAGATGGTTTAAAAGAAAAATTACTTTGCAAACCACAGTCTGTAGGCGATAGAATATTTCCATGAAAACTATTCATGGAAAAAACTACCATTTCTGTATTCTTCCTTCATTCTCTTCTATCTTTAAGAGAAAAGGAAAATCCCACTAACATTCTCTGATTTAAATAATTCTCCTGGAAAAAAAAATAGATTCTGCATGAAATGTGGCCTTTCATTGCTTTTAATATAAAAATTGCTTCAAACTGTGACAGGGATGGAGTAGAGACGGTGAATTCAACAGATGTCACACTTTTCTTGGACTGAAGTGATATTTGCCATAAAATGAAAGGGCTAGAAGTTCTTGTGTGTGGTACTAAAGCCTTGAGGACAACATATTCAAGAAAAAAAAGTCAGAACCAAAACAAGCTGGAAGGGTTCTTTCAGTCATCAGCTGGAAGAAAAATGATCATTGTAATCTGTTTTGGGTTTTTACCCAATTGATATGTAATTAATCCTCTCTGCACCTCCTTCCAAGTCTCTCTTTTCAGGATACTTGAAGAACATGACAAATCAGCCCAGGTGGAAAGCAGACCACTTCTTCACACTCTGCACACAGAGTTACTCCTATGTGTAACTTTCTTGTGTGTTATCAAATTAACCTTCAGATGGTGAGCTGAGCTCTCTCCATAGCTCTTCATGACATTGGAATGGCCCAGATGGAGCTTTGTAGGGCCCAAGATCTTGGTATCACCTAGTTCCTCTTTACCTCAAAATACTTCTGAGCATTCCCACTTTTGTGCCTGTACTGATGCCCCTGGAATCACTTCTGGGTGAAGCCTCGTGCTCAAATCTCTGCTCTGGGATCTGCTCTTGAGCTCCTTGGCTTCAGTGTGAAATAAGCACAAACTAAAGAGCTGCTATGAATGGGCCCTTTTCCAGAATAGGGGCCTTCCCCTAACATTCTATCAGCCTTTCTAACAGGCCCCTGTGATTATTCTCTGAGCACAAATAACTTGCCTTATCAAATTGCTAAAATCATGAGTTTTTGCTCACATACTGTTAAATCAGTCATGCAAGTAAAACTGAAGTTCTGCATCCAGATCAGCAGGATGTTCGAAGCACAAACGATGAAACTTGGATTTAGGTTTTCTTTTCTTCCTGTTCTCTTGGACTCACACGTGTTCTCACATATGCTATGTGAGTATGGTAAAGCAGAGCCAAAACTTAAAGTGGTAGTTAGTGTGCCATTTCTTTTCCTGCCAAAATTAAAATTGTTTGGCCCTACACACACTTACACAAGATGTTACTGCTTTTAGTTTAGGCCCTTGTTGTAGTAAAAACTTATCTCTGATAGATAATTCCTTTCTGAGGGTACTGAGACCAGGACTTCCACAGAGAAATAGTCTTAGTCAGAGGAAGTTAAAGGGTTGATGTAGGAATTAGGTGATGCAAACCTGTTACCTCTGTTAGCCTGTGATGAGTGTGAGATGTTCAATGCTGTGTTTTCTCATGTGAGCAGCAGTGAATTTATGCAACCAAACTCGTTTGCACTTACATTTTATACATCTCAGTTTTTGCACTTTTTCCTGCCTAACTAAATGCAATCTTTCTGTTGTTAGAAATGAAACCATTTCATCAGTCTGCTGGCAAATTCTGCTGCCACATTTTGATTGTACTTGTACTGATAGCTGTCCTGAGGAATGCCCCTCCAGTGAGAACAAGGGAACCTCAGTGCCTCACACGGTATTGTCCCACCCTCTCTGCCTAAGTTGCTAGTCATAATCACCAGGAAAACCATCATTAATAACACTGAATTAACTCCATAAATCTACTTATTTCTAAAAACCCTCTGAGGCTTCCCGAGAGTTTTCACAAGCTTCACCAGGCTCCAGATCTTGTCTGAGCAGGTTTTGGTCTCAGAAAAGAGTAATACCAGTCAAAAGCACTGTATCACCCAGCTACCTTCAGATATCTATCCACTATACTTGTCAGATGAGTGTTGGTGGGCAAGGAGAGGGACAGAAAAGCTGTCTGCTTCATGGGCCAGCTGAAAGCCGTAATTAGATAAATTTCTGAATTATACTGAAAAGGTGTGCTTCATAACTCCCTTGGTGACTGCACTGTAATTAGTGTGTTTTAATTAGACATCAAATAAGTTGCTGTCTTCTACCAGGATATTCATCTCTCAACAATATCACCCCAGCAGCAGCTGCATCAAACAAATTTCATTTTCGCAGCAAAGGTGTATTAAAAAGGAGGAAAAAAATCCCACCCCACAAAAGAGTACTAACTTTGCTAAGATTGGCCTGGCTGGGGGGTGAAACTTGATGATCAATAACAACAGAAAACACCGGGTGGGGGGAAAAGCATGATGTATATCCCAAGGGGAATAAGAAAGTATGCCCTGCTTATATGGTTAATCTTCTCTGTAGGCTTGCTCTGCAAATTTAAGGAAGATTAAATTTCAGATATGCTGTTTCTTGTTTTTTCTGGCAACAATAAACTTCAGTTTGAGGAGGATGGGGGAGGGAGAGGCTGAGTTGGGAGAAAGAGCCACAGTAAAGTGTCTGCTGTCCATGTAGTTTTGCCAGACTGCTGTCTCAATTGAGAGCTGTGATGGAGATTTATTGGGCTTAAAATATGAAACAGACCTTTCATGTTGGAATTCTAAATATCTTCTTAAGCAGTAGTGAGTACCACCAAATGCTTAAAGGCAACACACTAGAGTTCAAATCCACACAATAGTTCCTTCTCTCTTGTGAGCCAGCAGATTGTAGGAATCTTGCTCCATCTTCTTATGTTTGAACTGGGGAAAGAGTATGTTGAATGTTATTGTCTGAAAATCACTTTGTCTTCTTATATTAGATTTTGGCTCAGATGGTTGAGAGTATTGACCATCTTGTATTTGAACATGTGCATTGAATGGGCAGGTTTATCACTTAAGGTAATAAAGAAAATGCTTGAATGGGTGCAAGATGTTTGCATCTTGGTAGCACATTTTATTAAACTCTTAGTTGTGTAGTGGGAGCAGGAACAGCTTGGAAAAGATCTGGGCTGTTTGTTTCGTGCCACTTTGCCAGCCTCCTGTTCTTCTGTTATGCCAACAGCGATGTTCTACGGGAAAAATAAATCTGCCTGCCAGAGAAATAAATCCAGAGCCAAAGCTTTCTCCGTGGACCTCAAAGCTTAGAGAGCAAAATGGCAAAAACTGCCTTCTCTCACTATCATTACAAGTATATTGAGAGGAACTCATCTTCTCCTTTAGTTCATTTAGTAGGTTCAGCAATGAGAACATATTAGGATTGTTAGGCTGTACATCATCGTTTCTGCTGAGATCTGACAAGGCTGCAGGTCAGGTAGAAGTCACATTGAAATTTTGGTATCAAATATTTGATTATTTCAGATTTAATAACTGAATGGAGTTCCAATCAGCAATTAAAGCCTGGATAACGGTTTTTTAGTAACTTGTAAGAAATGGGTCTTCAGTAGCAGTTCTATCAGTGGCTTGTGGACCAAGTGACCTGTTGAGTGTCCACTGCACCTGTGCTCAAGGGCTTTGTTTTCACCATCTGCCCCAGTGGCACAGGGTAAGAGAGAAAAGATAGGAGAACAAGAAATACAAGCCATAGGAAAAAGAAAGAGTAAAAAATTTCTGTATTTTTCTTTCTGTCAGTATGAATATCACTCAGAAGGAATTAAAGAGCTAGAAATGAGTAGAAAATTCCCTTTTTCTGCTGACTGGTAGATACACAACACCTGATCCACAGGATTTGTCACCTGAATTGAGTTTCTCTTTTGAAGATGCTGTATTTCAGCTATGCTCTAAAGACTGTTACATCCCTTTTCATCACCAGGCACACCTTTTCAGTAATGAGGCTGTATCTCATTTGATTAGCCCATGTTAGTCTTCTGTATTAGACTAACATGAATGCAGGATCCCAGAGGCTTTGTTCCAAAAAAATTCAGTTGTTAACTCCTGCAATAAACAATATTGGCATGGCTCCTTGGATTGCAAAGGCCACCAGTAAGATCTTGGAGGTGCTATCCAGATCATTTCTAACTGGAGATTTGATGATGCCTGTGGTGCAAGGACAATTCAGAAGTGCTGTATTCCTCATTCTTTAGAATCCTGCACTGAGAATGCAGCACACGGGTGTTCTATAGTTTACCCTGGTGGGCTGAATCTAGATTTGTTAAAATAGCTTGAGATATTTTTATCTGAAGGGTGATGATACTTTTGAAGCTGACTGAAACCCTGTGAAGGATCCTTCACTCTATAGTTCACTTGCCACCACTGCTCCAAGGCCCAGGTTTGCTGACATTCCAGGCATGCTGCAGAGCTCATAATTTACACGGCATTTCCACTTTTGCATTGTGAGCTTTATTTCTTTTCTTTACTTGTGTTTGTTGGGCCAGATTTAGCGCAAAAACCATTGCCCTCATTAATTGGAGAAAACATCATTGCAGAACAGCTTTGCCTGTCATTGTCAGTGCTATTTCAAGTCATGATAAAATTAGTGTTTCTCCAAAATGAGTGTATGGTTTTCTTTATGCATACTTTATATGCTGTTTCTGTCAGGATACCAAAAGCACTGCTCAAAAGTTAGCAAATTTGATGTGAATATAAAAACCATGGAAATCCAAAGCCCCTATGAATGTTATAGGAATGGAGAAATATGAGTTGTCGTGCATAATAAGCATTGTGGATGTGCTGCACTATTCATTCATCATCACTGGAGGAAGGCTTAAGGTTTGCTGCACAGTAAATAATAAATAAATTGCAAGGAAGAGGAAAAAAATGTAGAGAGAACTCCACGTGTGTTGGATTTATTCTTTGATTTGATATGACTAAGTAGCTGGTAATTCAATTATTGGTCAAAAATGTTAGGTCTGGGATAATGAACATACTTTGGACTCGTAGTTTTCCCTATGCAATGGCCCTGGTCCACTTCTCATTTCTTGTGTAATGTATGCTGTGTGGCACTATAGCTCCACAGTGGTCTGACATTTGCATTGGCAGCAGTAGGATTCCTGGATATAGCAAGAATGACAATAGCCAGTGTGGGAAGGAATGGGTGACAGTCAGGACACCAAACAGATGTAAAATATCTTGTCATTCCTCTTAACAGCTGTCAATCACAGACACTTACTAAATCAGACACCCCTGAGGGTGAGAGACTCTGTTGTCTTCTTATTTTCACAGAAGCTTCCCAGCAGGAAGCATGGTGGGACAGCTTACCTGGGAAACCCAGGCTCCTGCAACCTCTATCTTTTCAGACAAGTGTAAAAACAAACAAGCATGGAAAGTGGGAGCTCCTTTCTCTTTGGGAAGGCCTCCTGGCCTAGCTGGAGGACTGGACACAATGGAATTAACAATCAATTTGTATCAATTCCCATTAGGGTCACATCAACTCGTGTTACCCTATTAGCTTGCAGCAGCTAGGGAGACACACAGATGGGTCTGTGTTCTGAAGACCAGGACAAAGCCTTGTTATGCTTTTTTTTCCCCCCCTCGTCCCTCCAACGGGATTACAATGGTGCCTGTTGTCTCCCTTTGTTTCAGCACTCCTTGATTGACAATACCCTGGGAGATGTCACTGTCCTTGCTCCGTGCATTGTGATAGCCTGGAGTACCAAGGGTGCTTCAGGACCTTCCTCCCCTCCTTTTCTTCAGGTGTTGTAAACATCTGTCACTGCTCCACAATGACGACCTCTTGTTGGGCTTACATGTCTGATGCTCTATCACTCAGTCTGAGGAAGATGCAAGAGAAAACTTTAGGTAGTGACATGAATAGAGGGCAAAGAAATAGGGCAACTTTATTATGGACTATCATCTCAAAGTAGCATGTGTGGAATGTCAATTTAATAATAGAATTGACAGCTTTTCTCTGGTTTCCGCCATGCCACAAGTGTTTCTTTGACAGTTTAAAAAATAGGCCCTTTGTGGCAGGCAGTGAGTGGCACTACATACATTTGTGAATGCCCTGCATAACTGAGATTCCCTCAAATGCCACTGTCCTAAGACCCAGCCCCAAGAATCCTTCAGCATTGACTTGGGGAAGTGGTGCATGGAAATCTGGTGAACCTAAGCAATGTAAAATATGGTGTACAGTAGCTGGGAGGATTTGGGTCACCTAAAGAGATGCTGAGTTACCATTCTGTCAGGAGGGGCTTTCTAAATCAAAGTGGATGCATGTGCTCTGGCAAAAGCTCCTAAATAACTGGTGATAAATTTTCAGATGACTGGTGACAATTTTTTTCCCGTTTTTCATTCAATGACCATTCACAGAAAGCTTCCACTTGTTCGCCATAGAAAAATACTAGTGACAAAACTAGAGGTTCCTAGCTTTTTTCCATTTTTTGACCAAAAGGGGAAAGAAACAAAAGGCAGAAATTTACATGACTTTTCTCTGGGTTGTTTTTTATCTGGGGAAGAAATTCCAACTAGTTCCTCTGCTTTTGTGTTCATGAATACAGCTGTTCTAGGAAGCAAGGGACATAGTCTGGGGAATAATATTGTTCCTCTACAGGTTGCAAACACAGGAATAAATCAGAGATCTCTCTTTTTTTAATGTGCTCTTTTCAGTGTTGAATCTGACATGAATTATCTTAGCAGAGAGCAAAGCACATTTCATAACCTGATGCGATTCTAAAACCGTGAGCTTTAAGATATTTTAAATTTTTTTTTTTCTTAATTATAACTCTAAAATGACGAGCAGATACCACACCTTTGTTTTGGTATCAGCTGAGGAATTTTTCTTCCTCTTTGGAGGAGCAGAATCATTCTAATAAAGAAAAGGTGACTGAGCTGAGTGGAAAATAGAATAAAATTAAAACAGTAATATCTGTATTTTGGAAATGATGCTTCATAGCATAATTTACCCTTTTCTGTGGGCATGGACTTCATAATTAATTTTGGCTTCTAAGTTTGTACAGTTTATTTGTCTGTAAATCTAAGGAGAGAGACATCCAACTAGCTTTTACTCCTTTTCATGTAGCATGTACTGACAAATATATGAGAAACTTATAAGTATATGTAAAAGAAAACCCCCATTTCCTTATCATTTGGTGCTTGTAAAATTGGTTCTCCTTCAAAGATGCAATTTACAGTGATTGGTTGAAATTGAAAAGAAGCTAAGTCAAGGAAAACACATCAAAACAGAGAGTCCTTATACCTCCACACAGCAAAGCCAAGAATCTCTGTTTATTCCCTGTGATATGTTGGGAGAAAGCAATAATTGCATCTGAATGAAAATTCATTTGTTCAAATGATCTGCAAAATAGCCTTAAGTATTCCTCCTGTGGTAATTTCATGAGGAAATCAATTACTTGTGTCTGTATCCCATTTCTCAAATGCCAGACACACCTACTCTAAGTCAGACTATTTGGTAACTTATAAAATTTTGAATTGAGTAGCATTTGGACTTATGACAGAAAGCTCAGGGATGTGTTCATTCTTCTGGAGGGAAGGGATCTTCTAAGGCCCCTGTGGTGTCAAAATTTACTAATAGGTGCATTTTATTTGCTTTTTTTCCATGAAGGTTTTATCCATTATGAAAGAAAAATCTTATTTTACCTGGTTCTCAGAGGTTAACATGAATGTTCCTTCTCTGATTCTTTCATTTATTATAATTTAGAATTAGATCATTAGTGAACTTGTAAAATATGATTTACATCGTTTGTTTCCCTTTTGAACAGTCAACATCTTTGAAGTGAAAGCTAAAATCAGACAAGCTTAGCTCAAAAAAATGCATAGCTTTACAGTGCTGTCACTACAAGGAGCTGAACCACGGCCAGTTTAGGCAGTATTGTATCATTGGAATTAAACTGGTTTCCTGTCCTCTTGAGAGAAAGTCTTTAAAAAAAGAGAGGGAAGAAGAAAACAATATTCTTCTTGTTTGACTTTTCAGCTTTATGGCCCTGTGCAGTCCCCTTGTCACTTCCATTATCCAAAGAAGTATGTTTCTTTGTTTGGGCATCCAGGGCCTCTAACTGGAGGTTGTGCCTGTTGAGATTTTTATGGATACATTACATGAGGTAGTTGTGTTGTGTTTAGCAAGAAACTCATCCCCATGGTAGCTACAGAAGAGGTTCAGTCACTGGTGGAACCAAACTTCCTCTGAATGGATTTTATTTATTTGTTTTATTTTTTTTAAATTTATTTATTTGTGTATTTTAGTCAAAGGCTGCTGTCAGAATGGGGGAGGCCTTGACAGGCTTTTTTCTGGGCCATAAAAGTTGGTACAGAGCGTGCCTCACCTCTAAGCCCACCTTGCTTGTAGTGCAATTTATTCCTGCCAAGGAGTTAAGATCAAAATGCCCTGTACTGTCTGGATGGAAACAAATACTTTCCAAATACTTTTTTTTTTCTTTCTTTTTTGAGTCTAGGAAGACCGGGAAGGCATGAATTAACTTTTGGACCTGATCAGATTTTGGGGGGCTGACAGGACACAGAAAACCAGACAGTCTAGCCCTTACTCATGCCTCTCTGGTCACAAAAATAATAAGTTCAAGGAACAACTAAGAACACATTTCTGAGAGTTTTAGTCTGCTTCCTGTGTGTAAACAGAAGAAAAAGGAAACTTAATCAGAAATGTTGCTCACAAAACAGTTTGTCTATATCTAATTTGGAGACAAGGTTCCAGTCAGCTTGACCTCACAGTTAAATAAGGCTGGTGGTCTCAATCTGACACCTAATTAGTATTTCCCCACCTTGCCATTATACTGTCTGCAGTTTGGCATGATCTGTGATTTCTCCTCAGGAGACCCCACGTTGTGCAAGGCTGAGGCTCTTTTGGCTTGGGAGAGGAAGCTCAGCTGAGCTCCAAAGGGAAGTTTACAGACACTCCATCCACACTCAGCCACCACCACCAGCCTCACATTTTCACCATTAAACTGGAAAATAACTAATGAAAGCCTGGAGACTGCAGTGGAGCTCCAGTGAGAGGGAACATGGCTTGCAGCAGTTGTAGGGGCTGAACTCCCAGCGAACTGTGAGGAGCTTGCAGGGGACAGCTGCTCCCCCACCATCCATGTGCTCCGTGCCTGGAAGGTTGCTGGACTCCTCACAACTGCTAATTGGTAATGATAGCACAGCCAGCAGAGCTCAGAGGCTGTGCTTGTGTAAAACTCTCCACGAGTGCCAGTAAAGCCACCCTGGAGTAAAGCGCCTGACATCCCAATTCACAGAATTCATTTTGCACGTTTTATCTATAGGGAGGAAACAAAGTTTTTTCAGACTAAAAATAGTGTTCATGTCCTTATTCTTTAGTTTTTGTGAGCTTTTTGCTTTTGATTTTATTTTAACCTTATTATTGTGCTTTACTTGAGTAAAATTGGACCTTTTGCTGAAGCATAAAAAATTCTTTTAAAATGCCTAAAAGTTGTATTTGGGAAAATGTTAGGACTTGTTACTTCATGACATAAATCTGATATACTGAATGAAAGGAAAAAATCCCTTTCAAATCGAGAAATTTCTGTATTCTGCCTCTTAGAACTTGCAGAGTACATGCTTCAGGCACAGGGTGAGGTGATGATGATTGAAAGTTATTGGAAAAGTAGAGGAAAAACTCACCTGAACTAGCACAGTGAACAAAATAGTCCACCAAAGGAATGCAGTTCTAGCCACTGACTAATAGAAAAGGTGCTGTCCTTGGTTCATCCAGTCTTAGTCCTTGCTTCCTGACAAGAAGGCCTAGGAGTCACTCCTGTTGGCTGGACTCAGTGATCACTTTGTCTTAGAGATGATAAAATTTGGTCTTTTTTACCCTGAAGGAAACCTTTCCTGTCTTATCCTGTACTCCCTCTGCTGTGAGGAAAGCCATGCTCAATTCTTCTTTTATCTTCCAGGCCAGCATGAATTCAGTTCTTTCTAACCTTGCAAAATACACCCTTTCTGTGCAGATTCTGCCATTATATCCCTTCAAATTTTCCTTCTCCTCTTACAGATACTTCATCTTCTACTCTCTTGCTAATAATATAGAATCACAGAGTTGTTTAGGCTGGAAAAAAACCCTTTAAGAATATTGAGTCCAGTTATAAACCTTACATGACCAAGTCTACCCCTAAGCCTTGTCCCCAAGTGCCACATCCACGCTGTTTTTGAACACCTCTTACAGAGAGGCTTCTCCAGCTCATAAAATCTCACCTGCCCTGTACTCCCACTCAGTTCCTCCCTGTGTTTTAAGTCCCTTAGGTTAGAGACCCTGAGCATTTGCAGACACAGGGCTCTGTTGGCAGCTAGTAATCACCATGTGCAGGGCTTCCACTGACACCAAATTCACTGCTTGACTTGGCACTGGCTCTGGGGCTCACACTGGAGCGTGTTGGTTATTTCTGTCTGCTTTCCTGCAGTCTTTGCTGGGACCTCAGCTGTTTTTCCCCTCTGCAAGTGATACCTCATGTGCTGGAGCACACTGGGGGCACGGGGGACATCACTGGATGTGAGGAAGGCCAGGTTGTGGTGGAGTTTCTGCCACAGTGTCTCAGTTTGAAAGACTGGTGTCTGCTAGGGAAGGGAGAAACCTCCCCTGGATTGGAGAATGTAAACCCCCTCCTTCTGAATTATTATAATTTTGAAATTAAGGGGCTCTCAGGCAAAGATAGGAGGATAGGAATAACAGTTCTTTACTAGTAAGGCAAACAAAACCACAGCTATGGAATTAACAACAGACAGAACAGGAACGCAGTTCCAGTCCTCTTGGCTCTCCTTTTACCTGCTTCTAACCTCGTGGTGTCTCTGTTTCTCTGAGAGAAAACTCCCAAAAATCAGAGACATTCCCCCTCCCCTGTCTCCAGTGCCCAGCCATCAGTACTTCTTTATCAATTCAGTGGGAAAAATTCCACAGGTAACAAGGAAAAGAAAACCCAGCCCCCAGCCCATGGCCACTGCAGAACCCTGTGCCTCCTCCTTGGGGCCCTCCTGCACCAGGAGCAGCTGGTGAGCAGATCACAGATGGGAGAATCAGCATAACATATGAGGTTAGAGAACAAGAGGGTGTCTGCTTTGCTGCAACACAAATGCTAAAAGCCAGGATGGCTTTTTCTGGGGGAGGAGGGAAAAGATACTTAAGGTGGTTCTAGGTGAAGAGGTCTCCAGAGTGACATGTATGATTTGACAAGGACTTTCCTTGTACCAAATTATTTAGAAAGATATGCTTGTCTCTGAAAATTAAACCCTGAACAGTGCTACATGTGCAAGCCTGTTGCTTCTTATAAATGCTGCATCTTCTGAAGCTTCATGGAAAAAAGATGTGGAGATAGAGCACCAGTAATGTCACAATAAACTTACAGTGAAGATGAATTTAAGACACCCAAGTATAAACTCTCCCTCTGCAGAACAAGACATATCAGTGCAACAAACCAGTTTGTCCAGTGCCTATGTAGGGCTCCTGTATTTGTAGCAAGTGCATTGTAATCCATGGTATGTTCACCCTCAGAACACCCCCACGAAATAATAAATGCTCACAGGGCGTGATACAAGGCTTAGAGAGTCAAAGTAAGGTCCCAAATTTGGCCACCTGGGAGCTTGCTGCCTTTTGAAAGTCATCTCCCCAATTCCCCTGGGGTGGCACTGGGATTCATCTCACACCGAGATGAGTTCAGGTGATTCTGCTCTCCAAACTGCTAGAAATGTGTTCCTCTCTATTGCTGATTGATTTTCTGTCAGTGGGGTTCAGAAAACAGCCAGGGTGAGGGCAGGAGAGGTGATGGCAACTCGAAGCAAAAAATATGCAAGAAGTGGGTGTATTTCTGTTACAGAAAGAGAACCTTCGTTTAGCAACGGGTAATGATTTTCTGAAGTGGGGCCTTTCTTAGCAACACTCCCACTTGTTCAAAAGCAGAAAGGAAGAAACCACATTGCAAAACTTCTCCTGAAGTGCCTTAACTCAGGTTACAGCAGGGCAGTGGCTGAACAGACTGGGTTTGAGATTGAATTCAAGCCTTGGAGGGTGAGGATGATACCGTACCTTTGGGATCATCCTTCCTCCCCCTCCTAAGCTTTTGTTCCATTTTGTTGTCCTGAATTCCATAAAAGGAGACCACAGGAAGAGAGAATTTTTTTATTACAGTTCCATTAAATGCACATGCTCCCAAACATACTCAGTTCCTTCTACAGTAGTGACTCATCAAGCATTACAGTAGAAAATAGTTATGTATTACATAGGGCTGCTGTGGAGAGCAGAAAAGAATGTGATTGTGCAATTAAAGTCTCTGTACTTGAGCACTTGAGATGGAGAGCTAATCTAAAATTACATATAAAACATTAATTTATCCATTTCCTGACTATAATACTTTGACAGTCCAAGCAGATGGTTGCATTAACATGGGGTGGGTGGGTTTTTCTCATGTAAAATAGCAAGTTTTAGGTTGTTCCTAATAATTTAATTATTACGGTATCCTTAACCAAAGATAATTTCATTCATTAACTTCAGTCTTGGCTTTCTCTAGGGTATGATTGTTATGAAGTAGATCATATTTTAATCCGATTAAATGTTCTGCACATTAAAATAATATGGATATTTGCAAGCAATATAAGCTATAGGTTTGAGTCAAATTAAAAGTGACTTATCCAAATTTTTACATTTGGGCGAGATGTCCATGTTTTGGGAAGGAGGGAGTCTGATTTGAGAGCAGCTGTTTGGAAATAAACACCCTCAGATGTTGTCTTTAGTAACTACTAATCAGATATTTCTGCTCCAAGAGAGGCTTCTTTCTTACTAGAAGAAACATTGTCTGAAGTAGTTTTTTTCTTAGCAATATTGCCATTTGTTAAAGAGCAGAACAAAAATATTTAAGTGATTTTAAATGAATTTCACATTTACCTAGAGAAAAACTTCAGCCCAACCATCTGCAGGAAAAGGCCACTATAATTCACGTTTCTATAAACATGCTGTGATGACAGGATTTTTAATACTGCACCTGAAGGAAAAAGATAGTGTACAAATGTAGTGCACCTGCTGGCTTGGGTGTTTATATGATCAGCTAAGCAGGAGCTCTTAATACTTCCCAGCAGATCTCTGCCAGTGGGCCTGCTATAAATCCCTCCACAGCCAGACAAGTTGGCCTTTATTTTTTTCATATTGCTCTGGGCATCTCACATGACATTCCCAAATAAGGAATTGTACTACAAGCCTGCTCTGATTGCTAGTAATGACTTAACTGCAGAGGAATTATAACAGTATGAATAACAGTGGTTTGCACTGTGAATGCCTGAGCTACTCCAAAAATGCCAGAGCAACCAATATAATGTGCTTCTCACTCATAACTTTGAAATGGGAGAGAAAGTCAGGGCACTTTACAACTGCTGCTAATCTGTAAACACGGGTTGTTCATTCAACAGCAGGAAGCAAAAACAAACGGAGAGAAAATCATATTATTAGTTGTTATTGGGTGTTATGGAAGCAAAATTATGCAAATGATTAAATTAAAAGGTATAGGAAGGGAAATAAAAATCCCTCTCATTTAAAAAGGACAATTTGAATGAACAAAAAGCTTTTCTGTGCATGCAGATCCTATTAAACAGCATTAGATTTCTGACTCCTAGCTCAAAATAAGCCAACTCTGTTTGTATACGAATTACACTGCAAACTCTCGTGGGGCAGAATCCTCTTAATTATTTTGCCTTGCAGCTTGTTTAAACTGGCCTGTAAGTCTGGGCTGTGCTTGTAAACTGTTTCTAGAGAAATATCTAATAAAAGATACCAACAAAAAGACTGTAGGTTTGAAATATTTAAAAAGACAATAGACATATTTAGAAAAAAACATAGGTACCTTCAGCAAGGCCACTGAATTTCCTGTAGAGCAGGGAGGTGCTTACAAATGGGCACTGCCTCTCAGTGCTTGTTCATGGAAAAAGATGGAAATTGCTGATGTGTGTGGAGGGCACATGAGAGGAGGGGAAAGTCAGACCAAAAAGCAATTTGCAAATCAAGCACGGGGAAGTAAGGAAAGCCTGGGTTTAAGCTCAGCAATTCACAAGCAATTTCAGCCACTCTCCAGGCATGATTTAAACAAATTCTTTGGAAGGGTTTCACCTGCAATTGCTACTGGGCTGGTAATGAGTAAAGCAGTTTCCCTAGCTGTGGCTGGTGCAGCTTGGCAGTGCTGGAGGAGCAAGAGCCAGAAAGGGCAGAGGAGAGAGAGGGGGGATGTTGGCAGGGCTTTGTAGGAGTCTGAGGTGGTTTAGGGCTTGCTGTAGCAGCATTTGCTCTGGTGGGAACTGCGATGGGCTCTTACCCAAAACCAGCCCCCTGAAGGATGGGCTTGACCTTTTTGGCAGGGGATGCTGCGTGGTGCTCCCTGCAGGGATGCATCACCCAGCTGGGTGAGCTGGTGTGCTGGGGTGGGCAGCTCTGGGCCTGGAAGGAACAAGTCTGTCACTGCAGGGCTAATTCATCCCCAGGAAAGCCTCAGGGCTGATGTCATGGAGGCCTGGATAGCCCTGCTGGTGCCTGTCCTGCCACCACGGAGCGTCCTCCAGGGCTCACCCTTGCCACAGGCAGCTCTGCTATTTGGAGCTACAGTGAGAAACCAAAGGAATTCCTCCTTCCATGCTATAAAAACCTGCATTCCTTCCTTTGGGCAAAGCAGGCTGGATTGCTCCTCGTCTGAATTCTCTGACTTAGCTGTGCAATTTGCCAAGAAGTCTGCCTCCCTGGAAAAGAGCAGTTACCACTAATTGTTTTGCCTGAGAATCACTCTTACGAGTTGTCAACTAAAGCTGCCTTCTGGCAGCTGCCCAGGTTGCCATAGTTCTAGACAAAATGAAAATTTTGCTCAGGGAGGCATCTGTATCAAAGCAAGAATTGATAGAAATATCAGTCAGCAAAACTTGTGGTGCTCTGCCTAGGAGTAGCTGTGCCTCAGTACTTAACACCATCGTGAGAATGGTGCTTGCAAAGAGGATGGAACTGTGAGAGCTGGCCATGGATTCCTAATTCCATATAAGGAAGAATTCGATTTTTCTGATTTTGTTTTTCTCAAGATGAAGAGTGCCCTGGGTTAGAATCACTGTTTTCTCACCTACTTGCCTACCTGAACAGAAAAACAAGGGAAGAAAAATCAGTGCTTCGTGACTTACACATTAGCCTTCAAAAACTTATTTCTTTGGAGATTTTTATCAAAGCCCCTAAAATAAAATCTTTACTGTTATGAGCAAAAATTAGAAAAAAAGAAAGCTTGCAAATCTGGGACATGTCTTCTCTGGAGTAACAGTCTACTCCAGCACTTTAAAAATTGTCAACTAATTGCTAAGAATTTTTAGAGAGGTTCGCCATGGTATGGTAGGATATTTAGTAATTTGATAATTTTTCCTTTAAGAAAAGAAAATTACTTAAAAAAACCACCTGAAATTATGGAAATACTATCAACATTAAAAAGTCATTTTGAAAGGAGAAGACAAAGTTGAACTTATATCAAAAAGTCTTTTTTTGAATCACTGAGAAAGATCAGCTGATACTCCTCTTTCTCACTGTGGTGATTTTTTATCTAATGGCTGACATGCAAACCATTTTGCCAAGGAAAAAATATGGTGATTTAGTGTAGTTTGATACAGCTACACATTATCAGAGGAGAGAAGGATGGGCTGAACTCACCTCCAACTCCTATCCAGAATTCTCCTGCAGCATGCCTGTGGTCACATTTCCGAGTTTTTAGCAAGGCAGACTGGGTGGCTTCAGTCACCTTCTGAACATCTAGGACTAAGGGATTCTAGGACCCTGTGAAATACAGTCACAAACATAGGATAATTTGTGGGGGTGTTGGGAAAGAGGAGTAAGAGCTCCTGGTGAAGTCAACCACTATCTAAAGAAAACATGAGGTGTGAAGGGATGAGTGTTGTTTGTACATTTGCTCTTTTAAAAAAAAAGAAATCAAGTTTGATACATACTATCTTTGGTACTTATTATTATTTTGACAGTTCCTTGATTACGCCATCTTAGTTGTGTTTTCTCCCAAATGTGAATTAATAATCCATCAACCTTGTGCCTCACAAATATATTTTGCCACAGCTCCAGCCCCGAGCTGGACTTTATCTTCTGCTGTAGGTTATTGTTTGAATAATGTGGTGTGCCTCAGAATTTTTGACTAGAGGGGAATTTGTAGAGTGAATAAGACACTCTGTGTAGTTGGATGCTTGCATGAATAGGTAAACCTTCTTGGGCCCATGACAGCTCTGCTGTGACTTTGCAGGCTATGAACATAAAGTGATATAAATATTTTTGATCATATCAATTTGTATTTAAAAAAAAAACAAAATTGAAAAAAATATGGTGCTCTTCAGTCCGTTTCTTTTTGTGTTTCACTCTTGCTAATCTGATAAGCATTTCTATCTCTCTCTGGAATTTTTGGCTTTTTTTTTTCCACAATAGCAATTGTGTGGAGTGCAGTCACAGATAATTGCATTTGGATTTTTCAATGTGCATTCTTCAGAGTCCCAGGGCTATACTGGGATGCAAAGTCTTGTTAGATTATTGGCTTTATTATCCAGTTCATGACTCATAGGAAAATGTTGTAATGACCTCTTACACAAGCAACTAATTGTTTTAAGAGATGAAAGTTATTTCTTCTCCTGGCACAGGTATCAGAATCTGCCTTCAAAGAATGATATAGCATTAAAAGTACAAGCTGCCCAACACTTCTAAAGGAGTAAAAACAGCAAGAGCATTTTTTTTTCAAGTGTATACACAAGCCAGCTGTATTTTTTTTTATCCTGTGCTTCAGAGGCAGAACTGTTTCCTCCTGCTACTCAGACACAGCACATGTTAGCAATAAGTGAATCATATTTAAGATGGAGAAGAAAAACAACTCTGAACAGAAGATTGACCCAACTCCCAAATCAAAATTAACCTATAAAATTTGGATTCATTCAGAGAACCTTTCACAACTATGCTAGCTGTTCTTAATACAAAAGGGCACAGGTTGTTATTCCAGTCTGGAGTGTGCACCCTAAAAGAGCACCTAGACAAAGAAATCAATTTTATTTTTTGCCGTGGGCATTCATGTAATTTATCTCTTTTATGAACCATACTACCGTGATTTCTTGTCCTGAGTGCTTTTGATAAATACCTGCTTCAGCATATCATTTTCCTTGTGTTTTGACCTTTTCCAAGTTCGTTGTCATAATTAATTGATGGTCTCCTAAAGCTTAT
Organism: Acridotheres tristis; assembly: GCA_037013685.1. Lineage (NCBI taxonomy): Eukaryota > Metazoa > Chordata > Aves > Passeriformes > Sturnidae > Acridotheres > Acridotheres tristis. Next base: position 5,601,577 of record CM072884.1, read on the forward strand.
TGGGCGATGGTGTTTCTTAGCTTAAATGAGTTTCCTACTTCCCTGGTGACTCTACTTCATCAGGAGAGGCAGCAACCATTTCATCTTAGTAGGCCTAGTGAATCACTCTGTCCTACAGATTTTCTGATTATAGAGCTAGTGGTCCAACAGGTTTATAGCCATGTTTTGTTTTGGGTTAACTGATTCATGGTTCAGGTTTTTTACGTCTGTAAGAAAGAGCTGAGCATTGTTTTGTACTTTCTTCTTTCTGTGGGAAACGTAGTCCGATATGTCATATTTGTCCTTTCACAGTGATACATCACTGGTGGATTCATCATTCTCTAGGGCTTCTTCCTTCTTGGTCTATTTTGATTCATGAGTGTGAACTTGTAAGAAATGCTAAGTGAATGATCTTTGATTTAATTTTCTGTTTCATTTCACTTACGTCAGTCGTCAAGTGTTCCAGACCTTTTTGCATTTGACAATGAATTTTATACATTTTGTGCATGTTAGATCAGATCCAAAAGGCTGAGCATATTTTGGCTTAAAACAGCTCCTCTTCTGGTCAGACTGATATCTTAATAAAATAGAAGCATCTTATCAGCAATAACTTTAGTGAACACAAGCTGCATTTTCTGCCTTTTCCCTGTTTATCCCTGTTTCTAATTATCTTCTCCAAGACTTCTTCATAGCTGTTGAATATTACTATGCCTTTTTTGGACAGGTATTATTGGCCCTTGTTTTTCTTTAGCTGCCTTAATCTGACATCTTTTAAAGCACAAAATCCCACCTCTCAAGCCCTTTCTAGAGGATCTGGGATTTCAGACAAACAATCTGTCAGCATTTTAAGAAGAAGGGATCCAAGCCTTCTGATGGGAATGTGTTGCGTGGCAATCTTTGGCAATGTGCTTCTCTATTACATGGAATGTTTCCCCATCCTCCATTCTGCATTCAAAATTCCATGATTGAAAATGGAGGCGTTGAAAATGGATCTTGCCTTAGAATATGAGTGGGTTAATTTTTGTCTTGAACTTTTCCCTCTACTACATGATAAAAGAACTCCTTTTAAACACTTTCCCCCCAGTGTACTGCTACTGAACCATTTGTTTTTTCTAGTAATTTGCTTAGCAAGTTCTGACTCCACTTCTAGAAATTCTTGTGTTGTTCCCCCACTTAAAGATCTCCCTAGTGATTAGTTTCTTTGCTGATCTTGGTAGCTGTATCCTTATTTCTGCTATCCTAATCCTTTTCACATTTTGGTGGTAATTACATTTGGTTCTGTATTGAGTTTACACAAGGTTGAGACAACATCACTGATCATCTTCCTCAGGTTTCATTTGGTTAAGTTCTCATTTACCTGTTTGAGTTTTCAGTCCAGGTCAATTCCTTGACTTTTTAGATTTGCCTTTTTGAAATCACAACCTTGATTCCGTGATCTATTATGTTATAAACTAATGGTTGCCCTATTCAGGACCATTTTTATAATCAGATTTTCTCTGAGGTCCATGTTATGCTACCTTTCAAAAATGTTTCTAAACCTGCATCATCTTAACCTAAAACATTGTTTCCTTAGTGAATGCCCAAAGATAACTTTCCCTTATGCTCAAATGCTTTTGAGGATTTTATTACTTACATTTGCTCTCCATAATGCATAGAGGAAGCTAATGCCTTTTAATGATAGAATTTTAACTATTGTCTCTGAAGTTAGGAGGGAAGTTTGTAACAGACTCTTACCTATATTATCTTAGATGTCTAACACATTTCTGATTTAGCATAAGGGATCCACACTTTTCTGCATGCCTCAATGTGGCAAAATAACATTGTTAAAACCATTCTGTATCTGAAGACTTAATACACTTAATAAGCTTAATACACTTCTCATAAGAGAAGTGTGGAAAAGTGTTGATCTTTCTTCATAAATCATTTTTTTCTCTGCCTGTAATAATTTGCAAACCTCTTCTTTAATATATCTCTGTTATTTTTTAAGCAAGATGTTGAAGACTACATACTTCAGCACCAGGCTTTGTCAATTCAGAATAAAATGGAAGAATTACTGAATGAGACTATTAATGTTTCTGGTTTTATATCACAGTGTTTGTTAGTTTTGTCTGGGGAATTACCTTGTTTTGTTTCATTAAGCAATCTGCTCTAGTCCCAGGTCATCTTCACCAAAGTTGTTTCCCGACCAGTCTCCCATTCTGTTTTGTGCACTTGCTTCTCCTTGCTCAAACAGAACGTCCTGTGCTTGTCATTTGGTGGAATTTTGAATTTTTTTACATTGTACTTTGAAGCTTTCCCCCTCTGCCACTTGACTACTTTTTAGTGCCACCTGTATCTTCCTCCATTTGAAGTCCTTGCTGGGGTGGTCAGGTTCCAAACTAAGGACACTGTCCCCCCTTATTCAGTTTTCTATAGATAGCTACTACCTCCACCCCATCCAAACACAACTTTTCCCCTTCCATTTAGAAAACAAATCACTGATAACTCTTTTAAGTGATTTGGTTGGGTTTGGGTTTTTGTTTTTTTGAGGACACCATTTTGGACCTGTCACTCAGTTCTCATTCCCAGTAAGAAGGTGACTCAGGACATCACTGTGATTTCCCAACACCCAGACACAAAATTCCCTTCTCTGAGAGGGCAGTCTTTTGGGGCTGTGGTTTGTTCTGCACCCATCCAAGGAGCAGCTGCAGAGAGGTCTCTCCTGGACACAAGAGCTGGGGGAACTTCAGATGTGGCCATCACTCCTCTGCTGAACACAGATTAATTTATAGCCTCTCTGCTCTGGTGGAGTACTGAAATTGCATGCTTTTACAGTTAATGGCAAAGCAAAGCAGTTTTCCCTTCAGTGCATTCAGTTCTGATGCAAGTGGAGAAAACACAGCAAAGACAAGTTATCTATTGTATTTTGGAAAAAAAAGGAATACTTCGTGACCTTCCTTCCCTTTGGAACTGAATTTAGCTTACCTGTGTCATTAGGAGACCAAAGCAGTATTGTGTGAGGCTGAGTTCTTGTCTTCCTGAGGATCATTAGTAAATTCATGAAAGGGAAAAATCCAAGATCTTTAATACTACAGAAGTGATGTCTTTGCCTTTGGTTGGGATCAAAGGCCTGCACTGTGAGCATGCAGTAAATGGCAAACACATCCCCGTGCACTGTGGATCTGGCACTTCCAATGCTTCAGAGCAGTGCTCATCAGACAGAGTACTGGTAATGAGAGAATTAAATCCATGTGATTAGAAGCAAAGCACCAATGTTGTAATAAAATGCTGGGGAGCATCTGATGATCTGAAGATGGGGCTGGGCTAGGGAAAGAAAGTTACAACTCCTGCTCTGCATGTCAGGCTTGCCACCATCTCTGGCTTCCTTACTTCTGCTTTTTCCCCTCTCACAAGTGCTCAGCACTGAGTTTTCCCCCTGTCTGTGGAGCATTCCCAGAGCTGAGGGGTGGGGAATACACCTGGACGCTCTGCTTTGGTTAAAGCTGTGTCTCCTGCCCTTGTGATCTCATCACACCCAGTGCTTCTGCCCATGGGTGCACAGAAGATGACCTTGACCCAGCAGGACTTCACTCCTGTGTCCCAGGATGGATTGCTGATATTGAAGGAGATAAAATCTGATTTCAGGGTGTTGTTCCCCCTGCTGCCATGATGTTTCCAAGCTGCATCTTCTGTTGTTTTATGGGAAAACTGCCCCTGCAGTGACTGACATTGGTGAGGTCCCTAACACTGTGTGCCACCTTATATCTGTCCTGTAATGACAGAGGTGACAGCACTCCATTTAACAGGCTGCTGGAGAGCTCAGCAAGTTCAGTCACCTACACTGGAGGGAGAACCCAGAGCAGCCAGAGAAGTCTTGATAACTTCCCTACAAAACCTCATATTTCTGAAGAAAAATGTCTTTATTTTATTTTATTTTATTTTATTTTATTTTATTTTATTTTATTTTAATTTAATTTCTTTTTCCCAAACTGAAAACATGAGGGGAATGTTTGAGAAAATGTCGTGCAGACTAATTCTCCATTATTTAACTTGGGTGAAAGTTTCTAATTGCTAAAACATCACCATCTAATAAGTCTTCTCTTACAAGGGCACACAGGAATTTGCAGTAGAGCTCTGTCACAGGCTTCCTGTGGCGTGGTTTGATCTGCTATCGCAGGGACTTGATATTTCCAAAGGCTTTTGGCTTCCTAAACTGCTCACTGCATGCTGGGGGCAGCGTTTCTGTGCTGCATATAACAAAAGAGAACTTGTTTGCTTCATGCTTCTCCTGCTGCTGCAACTTGCATACCACAGTAGTTGTGCCTCTAGAAACAAAAAAGTCATCACTTAAACATCTGAATAAATAATAATATTAAGCATTCTTATGCCAGCCTGTCCATTTGTGTGGATTAACCAACTTATAAAAGACATTTTTCTGCATATTTTTTCCTCAGGGTTGGTATTTTACCTAAATTTGAATAATTTCTCTAAATTTACTTTTTGTTCTACTGGAGCAAAACAAAGTGAATACCATTTAAATATTGCTACAAAGTCAGAAAACTTGATTCATTTTAATTAATGGCTGGTGTCTAACCAATATAGAATTCCCAAGAGACTGATCCTTTTTCCCGGGCACAGTGGTTGTGAAAGAAAAGGAAAATGTACTGAGTGACAAATAGAGTTTGAAATAATTAAAAGAGGATGAACAAAGCACAGATTCTAGGAAGCATGGGCAGAGGCTGATTTTTGCATTACTCATTCTTTTTATTTTTAACTCAAGTTAGGGGATGACTTTTTCTGTACCAAATCTAGTGTTGTGGCCTGGGCTTCCTTGTTGCTGCAATATGACTAAATATAAAAGTACTAATGAGGTTTCTCAATAAAAATACTTGGTATTCCAGTGTTCCAGCTACAAAGTGTGAACATCAGTGGTGGATGGTTTTCAGTTGGGTCACTAGTTTTTCTTTTTAGCTTTTTATTTTTCTCTTTTTCTTTTTCTTTTTCTTTTTCTTTTTCTTTTTCTTTTTCTTTTTCTTTTTCTTTTTCTTTTTCTTTTTCTTTTTCTTTTTCTTTTTCTTTTTCTTTTTCTTTTCCTTTTCCTTTTTCTTTTTTTTTTTCTTTTTCTTTCCTTCTTTTCGCCACTGGATTCCTTTAAATTGTTGTCTTTTGGGTAAATTGAGTATTGCAAAAGTTCTTTCTCTAGAACAGAGCAGAAATGAAATTGGGATAAAAATGAAATTGTACTCCAGGTATTAATTCCAGGGCTGGAATGCTGCTGCAGATTGGATTTCCTTTAAAATATAGTGTGTTTATAACTGGACAAATTACAGAGGTATGGATATCTGATTCAAGGAAGAAATATTCAGTGAGAGGCTTTTCTGTTTTTTAGTGTTTTAACCAGACTTTGTCACCTTTCCCTATGGTAACTCTTAATGGTTCTGTGAGTTAGAGCTGGACAGGAAGGGACCATGGAAACTTTGGTTAACTTCTCCTGCCACCTCCTGGACAAGGCTCTAAATAACTTTTCCCGACCTACAGCTATAAAACCTGAGGCAGCACAGCCCTCACACTAACAACCATCGACTTGTGAAATTATCTTAGCCTCCCTGCTAGCACTTTTCAGCATAAAGTAATAAGGAGCACGTCATAAATTACATTTCTTCCCCAAGAAACTTCTCTCAACCCCCTGAGCTGAATACCAAAAAGTTAAACAAAATGTTTTAACTCTTGTGAATACAAAATCCCTCAGCACAAAGCTTTCAAGTCCTAGCTAGAAAATGTTCTAGTTGAGAATGTGCTGCCTTTCACTGATACCAGGGTAAGGGAAGAGTCACATAGACCTTGAATAACCTTTGTAATAAATATCTTAAGTGTGGATTTGCTTTGATTTTGAAACACATCACCACCCTGAGTGGCTGTAAATCCTTCTGCTGGTGTTGCTTGCAACTGGCATCATCAGGGAAGTCACAACAATAAATAAACAAGCACTGTGCCCTGTGCCTTCTGTATTCTTCTGAATACATTGATCATGTTAGTTTGAGTCTACTTTACTGAATTTATTTATCTGAGTTACTATTCCCATTTTCTTTTAAAATATAGAATTCCTTAGCATGATAGCTTACTTTGTTTAAACTCCTTGATGTGTGTCTCCAATGCTGTAATATTCCAGAAAAACAATTTATTGGTTCAGACCTGCAAAAATATTTCCCTATATATCAACAGGATGCTATGTAATTTAAAAATTGTACTTTCTAGTGCTTAACTTCCACTAACTAGTGAAATGTAAACAGTGGCTTCCTTATCTTCTAGAATATTCCCCTGGTTTGGATATTCTTAATTTGTATGGATAGGATGTTGCCTTTTGTGATAGGCTTGGTTGGCAGAAGCTTTGAGAGTGAAACCTCAAATGAACCAATATAATTGTATTTTATCTCCTGTCTAACTCAGACCATGACACCTTGTAATTCCTTCATCAAACTTGCAATCTATATTTGAACTGTTCTCTATCTCAGAGAAAAATAGGCAGATGTGTGTGTAGCTTTCCTTTGTCCTGTGTCCCAGTGATTGATGAGCTTTGCTTCAGGATTACTGATAGAGAAGTTAATTCACTTTTACGCCAATGTATCTACTGCTGATGTGGAAATGGAATCCTGGAAACTGAATTACACAGAAACGGTAGATTTACCTCTTAAAATTGCTGCTCTCAGAGCAACTAAGTACTATGTCAACTCAGATTAAACTTGGTAAATAGTTCAATGGCAAAGAAAAGCTAGAAGTTATCTCTATGTGATATTGCCAAAGTGAAAAGTTACAACTCTTCCTCTCAAAGTTTTTTAAAGAGCTAGAACAAAAGTCTAATTTTTAACTAATCTAAAATTTTACTTTCTCTTTCAGTAAGCAGAGGAGGGAAGTAACTTGTTTTCCCTCCATTCCTCTTTGGGGATGTGACTTCACATTTTTTCCTGTTTCTGTGGCATGTAACAGTTTTACATGTGGAACAACAGTCACCTGTAAAATCAGTCAACTGGGAGGTATTTTGCAGCTTCAGAAATACTACTTTAGGTAACATTCCACTTCTTATTCCTCAGTGGGTCAGTTAACAAGCTTTGGTGTCAAGGACTCTCTTAGAAGAGTTTGGCCCATATGGCTGCTGCTGGTGGCTGTAACAGGACTGGGCCAGCTGGGGAATCTGTGGTCTAAATATAGAGAGATGGGAATGATGGAGTTGCTGAAAAACAAAGAACTTTTAATGTATAAAATTATAAACGTGGAAAAACCTCATGGTACAATGGTAACCTCCAAAAACCTCAAAACCTGGAAAGCACAGAGGTGTATAGATGGAGTGGAGGGCACAGGATCCAGACAATCATGAGGATGAGGGACAAAACCATAAATGTAGCTGGCAGCCAGCCAAGCATATATTGAAACCAAGAACAACACCTTATTTGTCACAAGCTGGTTAACATATAAATTCCCATGAGACAGCTCTTCTTTTTATTCTCTCACCACGATGTTAAAGGACATCCTTTCTCCTAGCTGGGTGTCTCCCGGGGTTTGAAGCTGAAGCTCTCTGCATCTGCAGGTGAAGGCAGCTCCCTGTCCACCTCAATTTCCACAGGCCCATAGTTTAATACCTCACAACATGAAAATACACTTGGTGAAATATATGTGATGAGATGTGTTGAGCAGAAACTACCCTCTTTATAAAGCTCCAAGAATGGCTTTACCTCAACCTAGGAATGTAAGACAAGGCTCCACTTTTTTGCCCCTCTCATCAAATCCATGTCCCTGTCCAGCAATTCCAAAGCAATGGCCCTATATACATCTATATACATATATATATATATACACATATATATACATATATATACACATATATATCCTATATATATCCTATATATATATACACACACACATATATATCCTATATATCTATATATAGATATAGATATGTATCTCCTATATATATATACACACACCTATGTAGAGTATATATAAACAATAGAAGTCTGGGGCTTGATTTGCCATGGGTGATGGAATAGCAAACCCCATTTTTGTTTACTCTTTATAATTTTACTAAAATATCTCTTTTTTCCTCGTCTACTAGCAGCAAATTTAAATGTAATATACCTTCAGCTTCCTTTTTTCCCTCTTTTCATTAAGGGCAAAAAGAGTTTCTCTTATTGTTCCCAACAATAGGATCTATGATAGAAATTCTCAGGTTGTTGTGCAGACAGCCTACAGCTTCATTTACTCTTTCATCCCCACCTGAGCCTGACATTACAAATATCCTGCCTTTTCAGTGCAGCTGAATGAAAAATAATCTCGGTGTATTACGGGTAGAGCCAAGAAATAATACTTGGAGGAGCAGGAGAGGGAGGGAAGGATAGATAAATGCAGAGAAGCAGGAAGAGCCATTTACATCCAGCTCCTGAATTTCTTCCTGATAAGCAGCTAAAGCAGTGCAGAGCTGGAGGAGCAGCAGCTCTGTGTCCCCTAAGCAGTTGCAGCTGAAATAGCCAAATGCTTTCGTCCAGATCCTGTGCTTCATTTTTTGGCTCTGCTGCTCCAGCTGCTGCTTTCTCTTCCATCACTGACTCCAGCTCAGGCTGTGGTAGCAGGGAAGGTTCCCCCTCTCTGTATGTTTCCAAATGATGGCTCTGCCACTCCCTTTCGAGTTTTCACCTCCTCTGCCGTTGTTATCCTTGCTGTGGCCACATTCTTTGGCAGCAGGGGAATTTCATGCCTACACTTCTGGAGTGTCCTTAAAGTACACACCTCTTCTTCTGGGGTGTTGCTGATATAGTGAACTAGTAGAAGTCAGACTGCTTTTTATTATGATTCTCTAATAATTTTAATTATAAGATTGTGCTTTTAATTATGAGCTCGTTTAGGGATCCCCCTTCTGAATGGGTTTTAGCACAGAAGCCTTGATTGCCAACCAAAAGGGTCTTGAAAGTGTCCCTCCTGTTCATTGAACCTCGAAGTCAGTACATGCAGGATGCAGCTACTTTTTATTCATGTTTATGTCTCATGGAATCAAAGAGGGAGAAATAGATTTTCTAATTCAAGGAGACACTGTAGAGTTATATGTTGGCAGAATGTTACATAAATGTGTTCTGAATGCAGTTAGTCTCTTATATCAGCAGAATTTGATGAATCCCAGTTTTCATTAGCTATCTTGACTGAGGATGGATTATTGCACATTTCCTGTAAGCAGCTTAATTTTTATTGTTCTATGACATTCCTTGCTTAGCATAAAAAATGAAAAGCAGAATGGCATCAAAAAAAAAGCCAAAAGCTCTCATCAGTAGCTGTGGGGGAGTATTTTCAGTCCTAACATGACAAAGATGCCTTATATATGAAATAATGTGTAAATTTCTGGAATTTTTTTCCAGAAAACCAACTTTCTTCCAACCAATAGCTCTAAGAGCCACTATACTGCATTAAGGGAGAAATAGCCTAAGTGCACAGTGCTTGGAGAGACAGAAAGTATGGGACTTCTTTATTAATATAATGACCCATTTATAAAAAGCAAAGCATCAACAGCTTGCTGTTCTGCAGCAAAAGGATGCACAACATAACCTTTATGGTATTGGTTTGCTCTTCTGGATTAGCCTAGAAGGGAAAATAATTACTGTTAAAGTGCTAAAAGAAACTGTCCTTGTCCCCAGCAGTTGGTCTAAGATTATGGATGTCCCAGAAGTTTTCTAACTTGTAGCTGACCATGGAGGAAATCATTTACTTTCTGTGAAGTGTAATTACTAGCTAAGAAAAAAATCTGTAGATAATCTTATCTATTTGAATAGTTTTAGATGTGACCACATAAATCAGGGTGAGAAATGCTGCATTTTGGCTTTTCTTTTTCTCCTTGTGGGATGCAAATGGCCAGGTCACACCTTAATTCAATCTTGTTAGCAGCAACTGATGGAGATCGTGAATGATTTTAATGATTTTAATTGTCCTACTGTCTAAACACAATACAAAGGAAGTGTCACTCTGTGCATTATCTGTAGATATCCCCTATTTGCTGCTCTCAGAAACTGCAGGCTGAGCAGATGGATCTTTGATCTGGCCTGGTATAATTATTCTTTTACCTGGCTGTTAACACAGTGTATCTTACAGTGCTTAGATAAACGTGCCAGCATTTCTGATTCAAATACTCATGCATAAGATTTTCCTGTGTTGTCTGCAGGAAGTCATCTGCAAGAGACACAGAAAGTTGCATTTTGTGAATTTTAGTGGTAAAATTAAATAAAGAGATTTGTGTTGCTTTAATTTTCCTTTCTTCAGTGAGAGAGGAAGAATTACAACTCAGGGAAGCTTAAACTGTGGGATACCTTTTCCCTTTCTATTTCTAAGTATTCTGGCCAAAAGACCAACCCAAACCTGTTTGGATGGATGTGACAATTTAAGCTTGTCTCAGAATTATAATCCTCATGCCAAGTGAGCCGGATCCATGGATTTTCCCACTCAAAGAAAATCCATTTTCAGATGAGATAAATTTTCTCACTCTTCTTTGCAGGGAGTGTCTGTGAAACTATTAAATAAGGTGTCCAATAGCAACTTGTCACCAGGGAGAAAAGATGAATAAGAAATATGTTTGTCTTTAAAATATTTCGGTTCTTAGAAGAGCAGAATACAGAGATTCTACCTTTTAATGAGCAATCCCTTATACCCATGTTGATTTTACTGGTGTTAGTAAAGCTCTGTTTGGCATAAAAAAAATCCAATTGCACATATCTCTTTCCAAGGAATCTGTTTTAGAGCTGATTATTTCATTAGGAAAGGGAGAGGAAAGGAAAAAGAGTTATTGGTGGCTTATGAACCAGACCTGCTGTTCAGATAGCATCAAATTCACAAAATCTAATTTGAACAGATGTTGTCTGGCTAGGAGTGTGAAGAAATGTTGTCAATTACTCCTTTTTCCATGTCCCATTACTGGGGCATGTGGACTAAGTCACTCTGTTGTCTGTAACCTTACAGATGAACGTGCAATGAAATTCCCAGGCTGCAGTTCCCAGCTGAAGAAAGTTCAGACATCAGGTAGGAGTGTTCTTGGAGGTCATGTATTGCAAGAAGTTTGTCAGGAATAATGATCCCAATCTGGGCTCCTTTGCTGCCACACACAGCCTCTTATTATTCACACTGAATTAAAGGCTGTCAGTGTAGTGGACATCAACAACAACCAAATTCTTGTTTCATGTTTTAAAAATACAAAAGAAAAAATGTTTTTCTTCCTGCTTGTTCTGTGCAAATGAAAGGAAGGCAGTGCATTTCTACTGCACTTGCACTTTCTGTGACTTGGGTATTTGAGAATATAATTTAGGCATTTGCTTTGCATATTTTGACTGAGTTCAATCTTAGTTTTGGTTCTGCCACTGGAGCTGTGGTGTTGGCCCAGATCCACCAGTGAGTTTGAGAGCAGTTCTGCTGAGCATTGCTTCACTTAAATTTCAGGGAGCTAAAATTCCAGGAGTGGAATTTGGAAGTCCATGCGGGTGCTCAAAGCGCCTGCACAGTGCACAAGGGGCATGCCCCAAAAGAGAACTGCAGGAGCAGGTCGTGCAGGAGAGTCCAACTGTGCGTTCTGGAACTGCAGGAAACGTGGCCCAGGTGTAGTCTCTGCTCATAGATTTCTTTTCAGTGGAGTCCCAGGCTGAGTTACCTCAACAGCATCTCAGGCAAGTGGTGTGTGGATGGCAGTGCTGGGGTTTGTTCCTAAAGCCAAGGATTTCAATATCTCCTATTGTGTGGTGCATCACAAGTCACCTCCAGGCTGTGAGCAGAGTGTCTCCTCAGGGAAATGTCTTTACCATTTGGCTACCACATAACTCTTCTGGCTACCCACTCAGGGAATATTTCAGCTCCTCAAAACTCCAGCACTTCAGGAGAGGAGTGCCTGTGGCTAAGCCCTTCTCTAGGGAGGCAGCTGTGAACACATCTGGGGATCACAGTTCAGGATTGCAAGAGGTGTGGCCTCCACCCCTTCTGAAGGTTTGTTTTTAACAGGGAAAGCCCTGTAGCTGCTGTGCAGTTGTGTTTTAGGGTCCCTCAGCAAATTGTAGCCCTAGAGGAGTTGGTTTGTAGAGCAAAACTGTTGGTGCAGAGGAGCCAGCAGTCACAGAGGTCACAGGGGTGTCCCTCTGGACTGGCTGTGTGCAGAGAGCCCAATAGCTCTGGAGATCCCCAGATGCACACTCTGCCCTCATCCTTTGGGACACTGTGTGTGTGCTGTCACATTCCTGGTCTGGGCTGGAACACCGGTGCTGACACAGGCAGAGGCAGAATGCTCATGAGACAGTGCTCCCCAGGCAGGAGATAAAATAGCTGCATCACTCCACAGAGCATGGAGATGCTTGTGGTGTTCTACTCCTGGAGCATTCAAACTGCACATCTGGATTTCACACTGGAATTGCCTGGCAGATGTGGCATATTCAGTGCTTCTCTGGGATGTAGTCCTCGCTTTAGTCACACTTTGGTTCACTTGTCTGTAAAGTGTACATACAGTGCTATTCTCTTGTTCTTATCTCCAGGATCCAGGGGCAATCCAGGAAATTATGAGATTATATAGAAAAACAATTTTTTTTTATTTCTCATCCTCCCATTTAGAAAAATAGCAGGGTTACAATCGTTAGACTTTTCTAAATGTTCAGTACAGGAGATGAGCCTCCTTCCAGCAAGAAAATATGAGCTGCTGGTGTAACCAAACAGTTTTGAACTGTGCAGTTTCTGCTGTGGCAGATTGCCAGTAAGTGATGACATGGGGTTGGCATGGCACTCCTGACTCTGGCCTTTTCCCAGACTTGAATGCACACTGGGAATCCTGGGGTTTTTTTTGCTGCAAACAATTAGAAAGGCATACCCTGCTTCAATCCAGCAGCTCAAAAAAGGATGATTCAACATTTCTTTCATTACCAATTCCCTCTTCTGCAATTCAAACCAAAGATTTAAATTTAATTCCAATACAGCTAAAACAGAAAAAAAAATCTTGAACCGAAATTTCAGGAAAGTAGGAAACCAGGACCTCAGTTTTCTTGTTACTGCAGGGGTCATTGAAAGCAAATGATCTATGCTGTACTGATGATGAGGAATCCTTCTATCCCCTCATGTCCATCTATTTTCTAGCATATTCTATTCCATGTCTATTTTCTATTATCTCCCTTGCACTCACCTACAAAAGGGATTTAAACTCTATGACTTTACCCAGCCAAACCCTCCCCTCTGCTGTCCAAGGCTTTCTCCAGCCAGACACACACAGAAGCTCCAGCACTGTGCTGATTAGGATGTGTTACCATTGCTTCCTACCCCTCTGAAATCATGTATGCACCACTCTGTCCATCACACATTAAAAAAACCCTAGCTAGGGTACAGCTGTAGGGCATTTCTAAAGCAGTGAATGAAAATAAATACAAGGGTTGATGAAAAAATAATGAAATAATATAATATTTTTGTTCAAAATCTGTGTTATCATTTGCTTAATGTAGACCCTCTCTTAGTTTACAATTTAAGCAATTGCCCCATTTAAGTATTTTAATTTGGCCTTCTTTAATTTCCCCTCAGCTGCCCTAAGTCAGAACACAGGAGGAAATTGCATCACTCATATGAGAAAGATGTAACTGCAGATACTTTGCCCCATGGACACATGTGCTTGTCCTCCCCTTGTGCCAATTTTGTCTGTAATTATTAAAAATACCTGTCACAAGGACTGTGTGTTTTGATGGGGTGGGTTCTCAGAAGCTGGTATGTGAACTATTCTGTGGATTATTGCTCATGAGCTTCTGCTAAACTCAGCTGGTCTGCACTCTGAGCAAATAAATCCTTTTATTTGGCAGACTTTAGAGAGAAAAGAAAGAGAGGGAAATAGGGGCCATCAGACTGTTCTGGAACAGGAACATCCAGAATGGTAACAAAAAATGTTGCTGCTGTGTTGCACAATTATTAGAATTGCTCCCCATCAAAGGTCAGAAGCATTAACCACGTTGGCAACATTTATAAATAGACCCTTTATGGAGTTTTACCTAAAGTGAGATGAATAAACACTTTGACTCAGGAAGACCAATTAGAACCAGTAGGATCTTTTAATTTAATAGCTGCATTAGGGAAGATTGAATGAATGTTGGTACAGACATAGAACACTGGACAATTTCACTGCTTATGGAGTCTGAAATAAAATGCAATTTCGGCTTGATCACAGAAGGCCACAGAACAGGCGGTCCTGGTGCAGCCCTGGAAGAGAAGGAAAGCAGAGAAAATTTTTCTAGCCCCGACAGGGCCCTGTGACAAGCATTGCACCTCTTGCCATTAAGGGCTGGAGGGATGATCTCTGTAACCACTGGGATAAAGTGACCCAAAAAATGACTGGAAGCTTAAACCTGCTGCACAAATGGTAGCCAGTGGGGTCCAGATTGCATTCTGCCAGGAATTTAGGATGCAGGCTTTTCTAGCACACCATTTGCAGTGTTTGCCATTGCATTCTGGTTAAAGATGTTCACCAAATACTCAGTAGCCAGGAAAAGTTAAAATTAAGTGTGACTTGGGCATGTTAATTTGTTTCACTTTGTCCCTGCCTAGGATGTATGAACAATAAATGTTTGTTCAATCTAGGTTTGAACTGGCTACTGCCAGTGAGAAAAGACTAACAAGTAAAAAATTACTACTAGGATTAACTACTTTGGAATTACTAGGAAGAGCATTCCTTGTCTTTCTGGGATGTCAGGTGGAAGACAAAAACCAGCTCTGTCTCTATAGAAGCATCTTAACTTTAGTTTCAGTTTTTTTCATTGTGACAAGGAAAAGTAACATAGCTTAATGGTTCTTGTTCTCAGTCTCCTCCTTAAGGTTTTTTTTTTGTGAGAAAACCTTGTGATGAAGATGCACAGTCATTCGTAGCTCTGCATTCTCCCACTGCAATTAAATGTTAGATGGTAGGAGGAAGCTACTAAGAGTCATGTTTGGAGGCTTTTGAGGTTGTTTTAGTGTGAAGAATGGGAAATATGCTCTAAATGCAAAGGTAAATTTACAAAAAAATTTTAAAATTGGGGTAAATTTCATTTTTTCCTTTTAGTTCTTTTAATTCCAGTAACATGGGTCAGGTCAGTAAGAATGAAAAGAAATTAAGAGAGGATTGTTGAATGCAAGCATTGACTCGATGCCAGGAGTTGATTTGACTTCATTTGGTTAAACATCCCTCTTGTGGAGAAGCAATTGCTTCAAATGAGGTACAGTCTTCCATATGCTTAGTGGTCTTCAGGGCTGATGGTCAGTTTGTTAAAAAGGAACCTGAAACTTCAAAATCTACTTTCACTCAGAATAGCTTTTCTTTATTTTTTTCTTTGTGTCATACTTGAATTCATCAATCACTTGGATGGCTGGTTTTTGCTATTCAGAGTGTTTTCTCGTTTTTTTACTATACTCCCCTTCTAGCCACTTTCCCCTGCTTTCATTTACTTTCTTTCAACTCCTTCCTAGCCAGAGGGACTAATAATATATTTTTAGTATGGTTAAAACTACCACAGAATTATGGTGTGTTGCTTTTCTTACATTAATGTAGAAGAATCAATTCCCCTTCTCTTGCCCTTCCTCTCACCTTTGAAGGTTCCTGATCCACTGAAGTGGTGCCATACTCTTGTAGCCAAATCTTCTTCATTTGTCCATCTGCTTTGGTACGATTGCAGAATTGAAACAGACAGGACATAACAGATTGTCCCAATTTATTTTTCAGCCGCAGGTTATAAACAGATTTTAAACGTAGATAGCAGAGTACAGCCTAGAGCCAGTGTTTGTGAGCATGTAAGCCATGATAAGAAGGATAATCAGTTCTAAGGATTTCACTTCTAATTATTTTTTAGCCTAAGCTTTTGAAACAGCTAATCATTTTCGCTGTCAGACTTGAGAAAACTGAGAGTACTGTGAATTTCTAGAAAATGTGAAGCACCTCTATGCTGAAAAGGGGGCTTGTTTACTTGTTTCTTAGGACAGGTGTTTTAGGAATTGATTTGGAATTTGGGTCACCTGTCTGTTTTGGAAACACAGGCCCCACCACAGCATCCTGCAGTTGCCTGTGTTCAGACTTTAAAAGTGACTCACTGAGAGTTACTTTGTTACTTACATAGCTGAGACAGGCGACAAAACATTCAATTCAAATTGATGAGCCCAAATTTGTCTTCTAAACAACTGGGGAGAATGAATTAGGGAGTGATATAATCTTCTAAATTGCATCTATTATGATATGATAATGCAACATGCCAGAAGGAGTATGGAACTCTCATAAAGGCTCTTAATTTAAATTTGCTTTGAGTTGGCAAAACACACACAAAACCAACATACTCAATTTAACTCATTTAAACAATGTCAGCATTTAATTAGACTAAGAGGATAAAGTGATGGGATATTGCAGTTCAAATTTCCATGAAATTTTACTAATCTAGGGGCAAGAACTTATAACTCTTGGAACGTAAAATAAAGTACTAAATTTAAAATCTAACCCCATGCATATTAACATAATTAAAATGCCAAACTTTAAAATGCAATTATCAAGTAATAAGAATGCCATGCATCTGTAATGCTAGAATTTCCTTAAAGCACATTAAGGACATGCAACACTCAGCAGATTCCTAACTACTACTTAATTATCCTTGCCACTTATTGCTGCAAAGATGCAGAGTATGGAAAAGATACACATTTACCTAACCAAAAGAAGGATTAAGAGATTTTCTTTTGTAGTTCTAATACAGATAGATTTTTAATATCTGCTGTATACCTTGCTCAGTGAGCAACTAATGAAATAATCTGCAAATCTAAATTTTAGAACTGTCCTTTGAATACTTTAGCTAACATCAAGCACTCTCTATTGCATGGATCTCTTTTGCCTTTGTACAAAGCTCAGCAGTGTAAGAGTTCCAGGGTGCCCCTTAAAAGCTGTTTTGATTTTGTACTCACCAACCTGTTGACTTTAAAAAGACAGACTTACCTTTAACAGAATATTCCTTTTGACAGCATCTCCTTTATAATCAGTTTTGCAGTTCCTAAGAAGATTTAAGTTTTCATATTATTCTAATCCCTTTCATGTAATTATTATAGGTTTTCTGTTAATTTAGAGGCTAATGTCCTTCCTCTTAAAGATTTTAGGGATAGTTATATGTTTGAATCTTGTGATTTATTTTTTTCCTCTCTGACTTCCCTAAAAATAATGGGAAATTTGTTGTTCAGCTATTGCAGCATTTAAGATTAGAAATAGCTACCTAAGATAAGGACAGGTTAAGAGGTCTCTCTTGAGATGTTTTCCACTATCAAATACTTATCTCACACAGTATGGCTGTGCTCCAAAGGAGGTGGGAGGTGGGAAAGAAGGATGTCCTGAGAAATTACATCTGCAATTATTTTGTGAAGTGTCTTCCCCCTCTGGTGTCTGGACCTGTGTGTGCCTGGTGTTGTTACCTAGCCAGGAGAGCTGGGATGTCTGGATCTCATCCCTTGCATAGGGAACATCCTGGTGGAATTCAGGTGTGAGCTTTCAGGGTCCCCAGGTTGTGGTAGCC
The DNA here is from genome assembly GCA_037013685.1 of Acridotheres tristis. NCBI lineage: Eukaryota > Metazoa > Chordata > Aves > Passeriformes > Sturnidae > Acridotheres > Acridotheres tristis. The sequence goes on from CM072884.1 coordinate 5,619,075, forward strand.
AAGCCTTGTCTTGAGAGAAGACTCGTGGCAGTCACTGAAGACCTGGTTTCAGATTTTCTGATTCTAGATTTCAATGTTTTCACATCTGTGCTGCTTATAAGATTATGAAGTCTTTATGCTGCAAAGATTAAAGATGAATAGGAAATAAGGGTGGAAAAAAAAAAAAGAGAAAAAGAAAGAAAACCTTTGTAAGGTAGCAACACACCAGAAACAGCAATAGAGGAATTTTGCTGAGGGGAAATGTTTTTTTGAAGAAAAAGATAATGACATCTGGGAAATGGGGTTTGCCACAAAAACCTCAATCTCTCTCCACACTTGTTTCACTCTCTCTCCACACTTGTTAATTTAATTTAGCCGTGTGTCTCCTCTGTACTGCCTCCACTTTGAATACAGACAGGTAAGAGGCTGAGTTATTTCCTTCAGCACCAGCCCAGAGACTCTCTGAGCTGTGCTGGCCTCAGCTCCTGGAGCACTCTCTCTGTTCTCAGGGCAGGTTTGAGGCATTAATTTCAAGAGACAGGTGGCTTATGCCTTAGTGCTGGATTGCATTTCTCTTATCACAAATGCTGCAGAGAAATGGTGAAAAACTTATTCAGGTTATAAAAGTAGTGCCCATATGAAAGACTCAGAGCCTGCACCAAATGTGTTGTTTCAGCTCAGGCACCTGGAACAGGCACAGTGAATGAGAATGGAAGAAAGAAATTCTTCCATTAGACATTGGTCAGGAGTTCATTAAATTTTCCCTTAGATTCACTGGACTGATGAACACAATTAGCAGCTGCTTCACTGGAAAGAGTTTTCACTCAGTTATTTCTTTCATTTCAGACTTGGGCTCATTTGATAATTATTTTTACATGCTGACTTTCACATCGTTGACTGTTCTTCCCAACTTTGTAGTGTAGCGACAAAGAAATTATAGCAAAGTCAAGCCATTGATTTTTACTTTTTCCTTCCTTACTTTTTTTTGTAAGTGCAGTGATTTCCCTCGCCATGCTGAGATGTGTTCTACATCCTTCCCAGGACAATGGATGTATTTGATCAAATCCATCAGCCAGGTAAGCCAGATGAAACATTTACTGCTGTTCAGAAAATAGATTCTGCATTGATTTAACTACTAGAAAAGCAAATCTCCATTATTTCAAAGAGCAGTAAAATTGCCATCAATGCTCATTTCCTATCAGTGTGGGACAGATCAAGCACTGAAGTGGAAGTCAGAAATCTATCAAATGGCTCATTGACTTGGGCCAGTTTAGAACGGTTTTCCTTGTGCTTCTTGGCTGTGTGACTACTGTAATAGCTCTGTGGAGGAGAAACCATTTCTGTACTTGTTTGTGCAAACTCTGCTTTGCTTGGAGTCTCCAGGTAACTTAAAATATGCCTCATTTAAACAAAGCCATGAAAAATTGCAGCTCCCACCTGTTTCCTTCCAATTCCACAGGAGCAAATAGCTTTGGCTGATAGCAAGTGCAGTTCTGTGGCATGGACTAAAATGATGTGCAGTTCGAATTGCTGCATCCTGTGGCCTCAGGTTGTATTTACTTAGGAGCTACTGCTTTAAGTCTTCTAAAACAAAAAACGTGTATTATTCCTGTCAAAATGAGCTGACCAACTTTGGCGATATTAAGGTGGGTAAATAGCTGGTGTGTGGATAAAATTAATGGAATAATATTGGATTGCTGAGAATTCAGTTGAAGAGTAACCAGGGTGCTGAAATCTTGAGATGTTTAATCCATCATTCCATCTTCGTGTCCAGGGAGCAAGTGCTTCTGGAGAGTGCCAGATGACAGCAAGATCTCACATCAGAAATCCAGCACAGCTGGGGACAGCATCCTTCTCTTGAACCACCATGTCCTTACTGCTCTGGGGAGCCAAAATGAACCCATGTGCCACCCACATCTCCACTGGCTTCAGCACAATACCAGTCAGTGCCAAACTATGAGACCTGAAGTCCTAATCCTGCTTTCCATCCCCATCCCCCAATTTTTTTCCCCCTATTTCCCAGCGTATTGTGTATTTCTTCCCTTTTCTCCCCCTCCTTTTACTTTTTTTTCAGGCATTAGGCTTTGGTAGCTAGGATTGTTTTATAGCATGTCAGAGAGCCTGTGCTCACAAAAGCTGCTTGAGCAAAGTTTTAAATAGTCTGATTTGGGAGGTTTGTCAGATCCAATCACAAAAGGTAAGACCTAGTGCTGGGAACTTTCCGTTCTCTGATAGCAAGTGAGAGACAGCCTCAGAAAGAGCAGATGCATTTTTTTTAATCTCCACAGTTCTTTTTAGTTTCTTCCCTTTTTGGGCTTGCTTTGTCTTTGAGGAAAGATAATTGAGCTCTACTAGAAACAGCAGTGGCAAAAATGCATCCAGCTAACTTCAGCATCTGTTTTTCTTTGCCATCAAAAGGACCATTAGGTATTTCCCTTGTTAGCAACCTCTGGTAGATTTGCCAAACTCCATCCTTTCTGTGTTAAAACTCTAGTGACAAAATAGAAGGGCAATACCAGAGGCTGAAAAAATATTTAATTCTCTACCTCCCATGTGTTTTCCTTTCATTACATTGTGAGTTTAATGTGCTTGTCAGGAGTAATTTGCACAGAACAGTAAATAAATATTTTTAGTGTTCCTTGCTCTGAGTGTTGGGGTTGAATATGGAGTTGTTTCATGTCTTTGCAGTACATATTTGAAAATGTCACTGTTGCTGGACATTAGGGAAAGAGATGATAAAATTTTATGGCTTCCTCAGAAACAGAGGATTCCTTTGAGATTTGGGGGAATAGGTGAACTGTCAATATATACTTGTCCAAAAAATCCACAGACACCAGAGGTTTATGTCCAAAAAGGAGACTGAGGAGTCCTGCAACTTTGTTTGAATAAAAGACTCAAATGACCTCAAGTAACCCCTGTGACCTAAAGTAACCCCGAATGGGGCTCAAATGACCTCAAGTAACCCCAATGACCTCAAGTAACCTCAGACAGAGCCTCAAATGACCTTAAGTAACCCCTGGATCACCAAAAAAAGTGCTCAAATGACCTAAAGTAACCCCTGGATGAATTAAAAAAGATACCAATGACCTCAAGTAACCCCTGTGACCTCAAGTAACCCCATCAAGGCCTGAAATGACCTCAAGTAACCTCAGATGGAGCCTCAAATGACCTCAAGTAACCCCCAGATGAACTTAAAAATGCTCAAATGACCTCAGGTAACCCCTGTGACCTCAAGTAACCCCTGGATTAATTAAGAACTACTTCAATGACCTCTAATAACCCCTGGATCACCTAAAAAAAAAGATACCAATGACCTCAAGTAACCCCTGTGACCCAAAGTAACCCCGATTGGGGCTCAAAATGACCTCAAGTAACCCCCAGATCAATTTAAAAAGACATAAATGACCTCAAGTAACCCCTGGATCACCAAAAAAATAGTTCAATGACCTCAAGTAACCCCTGTGACCCAAAGTGACCCCATCAAGGCCGAAATGACCTCAAGTAACCCCTGGATCAATTAAAAAAGACGTAAATGACCTCAAGTAACCCCTGTGACCTAAAGTTACCTCGAATGGGGCTCAAATGACCTCAAGTAACCCCAATGACCTCAAGTAACCTCAGACAGAGCCTCAAATGACCTTAAGTAACCCCTGGATCACCAAAAAAAGTGCTCAAATGACCTGAAGTAACCCCTGGATCCATTAAAAAAGATACCAATGACCTCAAGTAACCCCTGTGACCTCAATTAACCCCATCCAGGCCTGAAGTGACCTCAAGTAACCCCTGAATCAATTTAAAAATTTGCAAATGACCTCAAGTAACCTCAGACAGAGCCTCAAATGACCTCAAGTAACCCCTGGATCAATTAAAAAATACGTAAATGACCTCAAGTAACCCCTGTGACCTAAAGTTACCCCGAATGGGGATCAAATGACCTCAAGTGACCCCCAATGACCTCAAGTAAACTCAGATAGAGCCTCAAATGACCTTAAGTAACCTTGAGATCACCAAAAAAAGTGCTCAAATGACCTGAAATAACCCCTGGATCAACTAAAAAATAGACAAATGACCTCAAGTAACCCCTGTGACCCAAAGTAACCCCATCAGGGCCTGAAATGACCTCAAGTAACCCCGATCAGAGCCTCAAATGCCCTGAAGTAACCCCCAGATCAATTAAAAAAGACATAAATGACCTCAAGTGACCCCTGTGACCCAAAGTAACCCCATCAAGGCCTAAAATGACCTCAAATAACCCCTAGACCAATTAAAAGAGATGCAAATGTCTTCAAGTAACCCCTGTGACCCCAAATAACCCCGATCAGGGCCTTAAATGACCTCAAATGACCCCTGGATAAGTTAAGAAATACTCCAATGACCTCAAGTAATCCCTGTGACCCAAAGTAACCCCATCAGGGCCTGAAATGACCTCAGGTAACCTCAAATGACCTCTAATAACCTCAGACAGAGCCTCAAATGACCTTAAGTAACCCCTGGATCAATTAAAAAAGACATAAATGACCTCAAGTAACCCCTGTGACCCAAAGTAACCCCGATTGGGGCTCAAATGACCTCAAGTAACCCCCAGTGACCTCAAGTGACCCCGATCAGAGCCTCAAATGACCTGAAGTAACCCCCAGATCAACTTTAAAATGTACAAATGGCCTCAAGTCACCCCTGTGACCTCAAGTAACCCCATCAGGGCCTGAAATGACCTCAAGTGACCCCCAATGACCTCAAGTAACCCCGATCAGAGCTTCAAATGACCTGAAGTAACCCCTGGAATACTTAAAAAATACTCCAATGACCTCAAGTAACCCCTGTGACCTAGAGTAACCCCAACAGGGCTGGAAATAACTTCAAGTAACCCCCAATGACCTCAAATAACCCCTAGAATAATTTTAAAAATGCTCCAATGACCTCAAGTGACCCCTCCCAGGACTGCAATGACCTCAAGTGTCAGGTTCCTCTCTCGGAACTACATGGTGTTCTAGTAATGAATGGTCAGAAATAAAATCAAGTCAGCCGAGACAAACATTGTATCTGAAAGTGTTTATTGGTAAGCAAAAAAAAAACAAAACAAAAAACCCACTAAAAACCAAAAACAAAAAAACCAACCAACAAAAAATAACCAAAATAAAAAGGAGTTACTCTACTAAAGAGGAAAAAGATCAAGTTGAAGAAAAATGGGAAAGGAATGGGGAGGAGAGAGAGAGGGAGGAGACAGAGAGAAAAGGATGGTGATACCACTTGGGGTTGGGGAGTGCTGTCGATGTTCTCGAGGTGGGGACTCTAGGGACCTCAAGTAACCCCTCTCAGGGTCTCCAAGGGCTTCAAGTAACCTCAAATGGCCTCAAGTATCCCCTGTGACCTCAGGCAGCCCCTGAGGTTCTGCACCATCCCACAGCAGCACATCAGAACCAGGCTGGCAGGGACAGGGATGCAGATCAGACTCTCCCACAGCTTCCCTCCCAGCCTGGTCCCTCCATCCATCTTCTTCTCGAGGAGTTGGTTCCTCAGCAGCAGGATCTGAGCAAGGCACAGAACTCACCTGGCTCATGGCAGCCCTTCAGTTTTGCTGCACAGTCAGTACAGAGTTTTAAACTGGGCTAAAAAAGCCAAAAATGGTGAATATTGTTACACAGAGAAAAAGCACAAAACAACTCAGTGGACTCAAGCCAGCTGACTGCTCATGTCTCATTCTTCCTGGCCTCTCCCAGCCCTGTGCAGTGTTTGAAGGGAATGGCAGAGGCAGCTATAGGTATAACACACACTGTGGTAATTCCCATGCACACACCCACATTCAACAAGAGTGCTTGAATCAAATGCACCTGCTCATCTTTCCCACTTAGCAAAGGAGCATCTCAACAATTGTCCCCCTGTTGGAACCCTTGAAACTGAGAGTTTTGAGCTTTCTGTGCTTTCTGGCACTGACCCTCAAGAAAAAAAACACTGCTTTTAACCTGAGGCCTTGGAGAAGCCTTCCAAAATTGAGTGATAAAACTAAAATCATTAGTGTGTAGTTTGACTAAAAGTGTGTAATATTGCATAGTGGAAAATTTAAAATCTAAGGTTTTAAAATATAGTTATGTGTATGGAACAAAATAACAGTTTTAAGGCAGAGGTTTCTTTCTTCTCCACCTTCTTCTTCATCCATCTAAGTAAAATCTTGTTTAATTAAATAGAAAATTCTGCATTGCAGGTCATGACTGTTTGGTTATTGGATCAAAAGTAAAAATAATTTAAGTAGCTTTTCTTAATTAAACAGTTAAGCCTTAAAAGCCTCTGTAACAAGAGAAACATATCACTATTTCATCCTTTTTAGGTTGTTAGCTAAAAGTGCTCTAGCACTCACTGTAACATAGATAAAAATTAATAAACTTCTAAGACCAAACACAAAATTCTATCTCTTGACCTTTTAATCCCACCTCTAGCAAAAGAAAAAAAAAAAAAAAAGATAAAACACAATATTCCCCCTTTGGCATAAAATTCAAATCAGACAGAGAAGTTCCTGTGTCTACCAGGAAACATTTCTTGGTCCAGTGAGGGCTACAGTGTGGTGAACCCCTGGTACAGCAGCAGATCCTGACAGCCTTAACAATCCATTTCTAATGTTTTTTTTTTACAAATGACACATTGATTCCTTCCCAACTGTCCTGGTGGCTGCTCCCTACACTTTTTCCTCTTGTGCCATTATCTTTGCCTTAACATTTACCTTTTCCTCATCCCTTCTTTCATATCTTTTTGTACACATGAGATGCCTTTCTAACCAGTTCCTGGAAGGGCTGGCTCTGCCCCTGCTCCCCCTGCCTTGAGCTCTCACCCCTCACTCAGCTCTCCTCACTATAGAGAATCCCCCTTAAATCCTGAATAGCAAGCAGGCAAACCCAAATCCTCCAGCCTGCCTCCATAATGGCCTGGGGAGGGCTGGAGGTGCAGGGACAATACCTCCCTCTTTTCCCTCTCCTGGAAGCCAGGAATACAGAAGACTTTGCAGCTGGCCCTCTATTAGACTGCAGATTTTGAAGATAAGGCAGAGAAATTCTCACTGTTCTTGCCTTACCACACCTTCACCTGCTGCTATTTGCCTTAACAGTATTTCTCCACACTCCCCTTTGACCCATCCTTTCCCAAACCACCACCATATTGCCCCCTCTGGACATCCACATCCTTAACTTCCTCTGGGAGAACTTGCAACCATCTCAACATTCTCCCAAAGGACCCATCAGAGGTATTTTGGGATCATCATCCCTATAGTCAAGACCCTTTTACAATTCTCCTTTGTTGCCCACCTTGGGCATCCTGCCGTATTTTGCTCCCCAAAGTTGCACTCACGGGTGAGATTTGCTGAGATCTTTCCTGACATTCCCTCAGTGCCCCCTCTGGGCATCCAGGTCCAGGGGATTCTTCAGAGACCCCCTGGTCCTCCTCTCATCTGTCCCCAGGAAGCCTGAGGGAGTATGCAAAAAGACAAGGAAATCGTTTGAGGGCTAGAGAACTTTTTCTTTAGTTTGGGAAGAAAAGCAGCTGCACTGTGATGTGATTACAGTTCTGAAAGCATACAAGAACAAATGCCTGGATTTGGGAGCTAGAGAACATCCAGGTAGAAACACACTTTGCAAGCAGAGCAACTCCATCCCTCCTGGCTGTTTTGGGGGATATGGATTCAAAACAAATCCTAAAGGCAAAAACCCCACAGGGCATGAACATGCAAGCTAGAAAACATCACTGAAGATAAATTTCATTAGGCATCACGCAGATCAAAATCTTGAACAGTGTGGTCATTATCCATTAACAGTGTGGTTAATTATCCATTAACATCAAGTCCATCACCTCCAAATTATCTTTTTTTTTTTTTCTTTGAAAAAGCTATATTAAAGGAATATGTAACTTCCAGGTGGCAACAGAGCTTTTAATGGAGTCATCTAAAAGTTTTGTTTTTTGAAGTGATGATGAAAACCTTTCAGACACCACATATTAACTATAAACAGTGACTAAAATTTTTTTGAAAGAACATTTTTTTTGAGTCTGAAGAAAAAAATATTTGTTGTCTTTTTGTGTGTGTTTATGTCAGTGCTGGAAATGATGACTATTGAGTGACATCTAGTGGATGTGAAGATGCTGAACTCCAGCTTTTCAAAGGTACAAAACCTTTCCAAATACATCAGAGCTGAAGCACTTGCAAAGGGATCACATAATTAAAATGCTGTGCATCGTAGCAAGATGTAGGTAACAAGCCAGATACAAATTCCAACTCTTCAAGGAAACTTAACAAACCAAAAAGTGTCAGATTTCTCTTTTTTATATTCCTCCAATTCCCACATAAAAAAAAAAAAAATCCCCATGCTACTGTCTGCTCATTGTCCTGCTTCCAGTTGTGCTTTATATATCTCTATACAGAGACCATTTACCAGCACACTCTGAAAACCACAATCTGTCACACAGTAGCCCTGGTATGGTGGCCAGGGCCTTCTGATATGTTTTGGATGGATAATTTTCCTTTTTCACTTCCCTTTCACATTTCACAATTTAATATGTACTTATCCTTGAGGCTTACGGGCCACGATAAGTCCAGAGCTTCTTTATAGTGAGTCAGTGACAGAAAAATTGCAGTTTTTCCCTAAGAGATTATTGAAGAAAAATACCTGAAATGTTTGCCTACCTTAACTCTCTTTTTGGGAAAATGTATTTCTGAGAAGTCCACATTTCAGAAACTGAGATACAGAGACTTCAATTTCTGGAGCTGAAGAGAAAAAATGTCAACAGAAAGCTTTTATATTCCAAGGGCACGATTCATCAGGTTTCTTACAGTACACTTAAATTTATTGATCTTTAAGTGTGTAGTTGTGAACTCTGGATTTTTCACCTTGTCCACAGAACCTTCACAGTGCTCTGTAGGAGCTCTTAAGCTCCCACTTAGTAACTTTCTTTCCCAAGTTCATAATTGTAAATTTTTCTTTTTTTTTTTTTTCATTTATATCACACACAATTTAAACAACTCTCTGGATGCAAAAAAACCCCCACTGACATCCTATTGATAAGCTAAATCCAAAAGTCTGCCCCAAGCAGAGGCAGAAGGGCTCAGCCTTGCAGCAGGTGGTTTGCAGAGCTGCAGCCACCTGGCAGCAACATTTCAAATGTCTGCTCACCAATCCCAGCACCGAGTGTGTCAGAGTGCAGCTCTGCTTCATCCGTGCTGACCTGCTGGGGTGGGGAAATCAATGCCACGTACCCATAACAGCTGGAGGAGTGAACTCCAGGCCACAAGGAGGGATTTAGAAATGGTTCACATTTGAATTCTCTTCCTCCTGCTCTTCATCCAGCCCTTCCCAAGAAGAACTGCAGTGGCAGTTTATTTTTCTAAATGGCTTTTATTTGATTTACTTTTGTCTTTCCACATAACCTGCACTACATTTACATGCAGATATACCTTTTCATAATGCTTGCTTGTCTTTATGACATCTTATACTTTTGCATAGGCCAGGACTATGCTTTTAATTTAGAAGAAATTAAATTTTTAAGATTCAATACTGCTTTCTCTTTCATTTTATATTATGTTCAGTTCATTAAATAACTACATGTAGGTAATAAAGAATATTTTAAAGTTGGAAAAATCCTCTAAGATCTTCAAGATCTCATCTTTGACCAGTTGTCAGCTAGACCACAGCACCTCCCACCCCTCATTCTGCACTGACCTGGGTGTTTGCAGAGCTGCTCCTCTCTCCTGTTCTCCTCCTGCTCTTCTCTGGCCACAATTACATCTGTGCAACAACTTTTTTCTTCTTCTTAGACCTGTTATCACAGAGGAATTCCCCCCATTCCTGCTGGGCACAGCCTTGGCCAGCAACACACTCGTCTTTGGAGCCACCAGGGGTTGGCTCTGCTGGACATGGAGGAAGATTTTGGCAGGTTCTCACAGAAACCACCCTTGCTACCAAAACCTGCCCATGCAAAGCCTGCTGGTGCCTCTTGCTGCTGAGCTGAAACTCTTCTGCAGTCTTTTAATGAAATAAACCTGCGAGAGCTAATTTAGCCTTTCAACTCAGCTACACCATATGTCCCTCTCAGATTACTGAGCATTATTGGCAATTTCATCTCTCTCTCTCTCTCTCTCCTTCTCCCTTTGCTCCATCCCAGCCCTGAGCTCTGGTCTGAAAACTGACAGACACATGGAGACATTTGTGCACATCTGGGGATGGGGCAGCTGTGAAGCAGCACTGAGCCTTGCAGAGCTGAGGGCAGCCCTGACCTACAGGGCTTCAAATCAGTGCTGCTGCTGATTCCAAATCACTGCTTAGCTGCAAGCCGAGTTATTGCACACAAACTGCTTGAGCAGTGGGATCCTACTGAGGAATAATAAAAATGCTGCTGCCACGAGCCAGGGCAGCCAGATGCCAGCAGCTCCTCCTGAGCTTTGCAGCCTGAGAACATGGAGCTTGGGATGAGGCACAAAATGCAGCTGGAAGGCAGAGGACACCACCTTAGGACTTGAACACAAGTTTGTGCTTTGTGGGCTGGAACTGATTCACAGCTGGAGAACAGGGAGTGTGCAGCACTGCTCAGACCTGCTGCCAGTCTGAAAACATCTCCTTACTGCTCTCATCAATTTGGTATGCTACCAAATTAACAGTGTTCAGCTCCCAGGAACAGCCCAGAGAATGGGCTGATGCTCCAGCCTGAGTGAGATTTGTTGGGGTTTTTTTTGGTTATTTTTAGATTTTTTTTTTTTTTTTTTTTTGCTGTTGTTGCTATTTTAGTAGTCAGTCTGGACATTGACTGCAGACTTTTTTAGCATCTTTGCTTCTCAAATTGATCTGACCTGGACCACAGAGTCCAGGAACCACTGCTGAGGTTGTGCACTTTTTCTCCAGCCATGCATGGTGTTGTCCTCAGAAAGGAAAAGTGAGAGAAATCCCTTTTCCTGGCGATTGTATAGAAAGGACTTTTTTTTTTCCTAAGCATTGTTAACTGTGCAGATAGTTTTGAAGTATAAAATGGTTGGGCATTTGAATTTATTTATTTATTTTTGGGAGTCAATATGTCATCTACTTCAAATACTTCTAGACTCATACTTGTCAAAAAAGTTTCCACCCCAAATCTGTTTTTTCTCTGCATGTACTTAAAGAATTACTACTTTCAGCTATTGATGATTAAGAGTATTTTTTTTTTACTGCTACTTAGCCTGAAATATCTGTGGTTTTAAGTGTTGTCTCAAATAATGTACATGAATCAGTATCCCAATTCTCAATATACCAGTGTAGATTTGTGAAGGGGAAAAGAGTTTTAATGTTACAAATTCCAGTTTTCAGAATGGGAATAATTATCATCTTTTCATTAGGCACAGTTTGGGAAACAGAAATAGATGTGCCATAAAATAATTTCCCCAATCTAAGTTTTTTGTTTGGTTGGTTTTTTGTTTTGGTTTGGTTTTTTTTGGTCAGAAAATTCTGATCCTATGAATAATGAACAATGAATATGAATAATGAATAATGAAGCATTGCAGGAGAATTCCCTGTTGCTGTGTCACATCCTGCTCTCATTAAAACCACACAGTTATCAAGGTGTTGGTCACCCTTTTCTAATTTTAGCAAACCTACCTTTAACTGCAAATTCTTTGTTAAAAGCTACTTTAGCTTTGCTAAAGCTCAGGAACCCCCTGGCATTGCTGTGCTGGGCTTTGCAGGTATCCAAGCACACACAGAAGAGCCCCACTGAGAAAAATATTGCCCTCCAAAAATGCAATGGGGGCAGCTGATGCAGGGTTTGATCGTCCTCCAGTGTTGCTTTTTTTATTAACATCATCTTGACCCACACCCACGATTCCAACAACTCACCTGGAGGAAGGGACTGCTCTTGAAAACCTGACTGATCCCTTGTGTGGGGGTCACAGAAAGTCAAACACCTCCCCCCTTTCACTCTCAGTGACTGGGGGATTCTAATTTTGTACAGGATGGAGAGTTCTTGAAGAAGTTTGATACCTAAAGCCAAACACGAGCTACACTTAACCAGCACAAAGAAATATTTTTAAAAGCATTAATATTATTCTCCCTGTGAAAGTCAGAAATATTTTCCTTATTAACCAGTAAAAGATATCTTCTAGTATTTATATTTTATAGTGCATTTTGTCTTTTAGTAGTTACCAGAGTGAAATCTTCCCATTTAACTATGTTTTACAACAATACAGTGACCATTTTATTTAGCAAAGGTACATATAAAGCAAGACAGGCCTATAAGACCTGAAAATGAGATAGCTAGAAGTTAGCAATGCCTATTTTATTTTGTACAAAAACTTTGGAGAACGCTTCTTACTTTCATTTCAATATACTTCATAAGGTCATCATTCAAATAGCCAAAAAGAAGAAAGCTGGATTTTTTTGGTTTTTCATAGTAAAGACCCCTTGCTCTCTTTCGAAATGATACTCGAACTACAGTTCAGGCAGGCTCAGACCCTCAACTGTCTCAATTATTAATATAAATAGTTTGAAAAATCTTTAAAAATGTGTAAGAAAAAGAGAATTAGAAACTTTCGAGCTGAGCTGTACACAATCACCCTGGTCCCAGGTGGTACAGTCTTGTGCAGGGGAATTTACTTACATGATTTGTGGGCAAAGCTGCTCACAAAGAAAGAGCATTTGCACTTCTGGAGCCATAGTTCTTCCCTGCAGAGAGAAATAGAAAAAAGGTTGGCAACTTTAGCTATGGCTGTACAAAGTGCCAAAAGCAAAAATGTGTTATTTGCACTCTGATCAATGATAATAAATCATAACAAGAAAATCAATTGTTTCTTTGAATCAGGATTAAGAGTAGCTAGAATTACTTGCAAAAGTGCCACGAGCAGGCAAGAAATACCAACAGCATAAGTAGATGGACAAATTAACATCAACTGCTGTAACATCCTTCCCCTTTTCTGATGGGCAGAAAATAAAAATGCAGGAACAACACAGCAACTAGTTTTTCTGTGTCAAGTCTCTCCAATGTTTAAATTAGGTTCATAAATTAAATTAGACATGTTATTCTATACTAGTTGCTGTTAAAATTGAATACTGCTTACTGCTGATATCAATATATTATCCAATTCCATTTGCAGCTCCACCAGTGGTCATTAGTTTGCCTTTGGCATAGCCTGCAGGGATTTTACACAAAAGCTATTTAAAACATGTACCTTTCCCCATAAAGTCCAGCCATTAAACCAGTGATTTGAAAGTGTAACACGACAGAATTGCTTTTAAGAATAGTGTCCTGAAAATTTACAAGCTGTCAAGGTCAAATCACAAAAGTTGCAATAAATGAATATGAGACTGGACTAGAGATAGTTTAGTGGAGGATAAACACTTGCACATCCAACTCCCACCAATGTGCAGTGCTCTGGTGTTCACTGCAACTTTCTCCAGCTGGCTCCCACTGTGATCTCCAGGAGAATCTGTAGGAATTTATTGTAGCAGTACAAGGTGATCATGTGATACACCCCTGGCCAAATGTCTGGCTGCTTTCCCTCTCCATATTTTGGCAATTTTCAGGATGGTTGAAAATGTTAAATTGTTATAATCAAGATTTAAAAAGTAAAATAAAATAAACAGTTTTCTTGCTTGGCTCTATTTACTTTTTATCACTTTCCCTTTCCTTTTCCTTTCCCCCTTTTTCTCTTTTCCCCCTTTCCCTCCTCTTTCCCTGTATTTTCCCTTTATTATTTCCCCTTTCCTTTTTTTTAAATTTTTTTTCTTTTATTTTGACTCTCCTCTCCCTTTTTTGTTTTTTTTTTTTCCATTTATTTTTACCATAGCAAAGGACAAATCAAATTTTGGGGGAGAGGTTGTGGGATCTTTGTCTGTTGTAGCAATGACCATCAGGGAGGGAAAGTTTCCTGCAAGGACTCGCACTGTAATTGATGGAGGTTGTTGAGCTATTGGCAAAGACAATCTTTATCTTTGGCATTCATTATTTAGTGAAGTTAAACGTGTTTTAACAATGTTAAGCAAAATGTTAGAGGTTAGAAGAAGTTTCTGAGGTTAGAAAAAGTGGGCAAGGTCTACGAAAGGCAAGGGAGTCCATCTAGGCAAACCCACACTTAACCATGCACAGTTTCTTACTCCAGACAAAAAAAAATTAAAGAAGCAGCATTTTATTTCATTTTATATTTTTGTTTAGTTTAGCTTCCTACTTTGTTGAGGTTCTTGTAACAACTTCACCAGCATTGTTTCTAGAGTGCAAGTCACTGCATATCTCTTGATGTGATATTTTTCTCTCATTATTTCCTCAGGGGAAAAGAACTCCTCATTATTTATTCAAGTAGATATATAGATATACATATATATTATTTTTTAAGGACTGGGGTCCATTCTGTGTTTATCTTAAAATTATGCTGTTTTGTGTATATATGTGAGAGAAGGCAAGAACAAAGAAAATTGTGGGTTGCATAAGTAGCACTAGATGGTGCTGTGAAGAAAAGTATCCAAGCCAAGTCTCAGCAGCCTAACCAGGGTGCTGAAATTTGGACAGCCACCTTTGTTAGCTGTACAAAGCAGGGAAACGCGGCTGGTTAGGATTGCACTCGATTATTCCCCTTAGGACTGGAAAATGGTGGGAGCCATCATCTGATCAGCACATGGAAGAGCTCAGGTCCTCCAGGCAAACACCAGAAAATTGAAATGTCTTGTGTGACCTTTAGCTCAGTCCCAGGTGGCTGCTGAGACCTTCTGAGATGAGAACCAAGGGTACAACAGGATTTAAAAATCTGTGGGGCATCACCGTAGGGAGGGGAGCAAAGCTCCTGCAGGTCTGTAGCAGCCCAAAAGATGCAGAGCACTGTTCTGAACTAATTAAGGCATCAGTGGTTTCCTAGCCTGTTACAGAAGCTGGGAAAGTGGTGCCTACAATTGTTGCCAGCAGAGAGCTTCACATCAGGAGGGAAAGTACTCCCCTAGCCATTATTTATCCTCCTTCCTGACAGACACGATCACCTGCCAAGATCCAGCCTCTGGGCTTTGTCTCCTTTTGAGATTTTCCCTTTGTTCCATCTATGAGCAGAGGGAAAGGTCTGAAACTGCAAGAGCAGTTGGTGCTGCTGCCTGGGCTCTGCAGGCAGTGGTGCTCAGTGCCTGCCTTCCCCACTGGAGCCAAGGGCTACATCTTGCAGCTTCAAGCCAAAAAAACCTCAAAAGCAGCCCAAAATGCTGAATGGTGAGGTGTCTGTACTCACCACTCTCAATTCTCAAGCTACTTAATTCCTGAATTTACCCAATCAACTAATTTTCCCCCAGGACAAATGGTGCACCAGAGAGACAAGGCTGAACCCCTCTGTCACCATGTTAGACATTTCCAGTGTCACTTCTCCTCATCACCACCCCTTCATTCAGAGTAATCCCCTTCCACTCCATTTCCTTCTCCCCTAACTGCCAGAGCCTCCATCCATGAAAAATGGATTCATATCATTTTATTTTATGTCGGTGTTATGCCTAAGCTTCAAGAGGCATAATTTATTTTGCCATCTTTATGGTGTTCCCACTTATTCTTAAAACACTTCAAAACACAGCACATATACAGAAGGCAACTTGAATGTCTGGTGAGTGGGGTTTTTAAGTTAAAATTATAGTATTTTAATACTTCACATGCAATGATCTCTTTGTAAAGTTTTCATAATGTCAGAGAAGTTCATAGAGTAAATTAGTTTGACTTCACTCAGAGTGCTAACATTTATAAATCTACAGTGCTGCCTTTCTGAATATATTTATTGCTGCAGAGAGGAAGGAGGATCAAAGGGCTCTAACACTTATTTCTGCCATCATTTCTCATCTCTGGCACAGTTTGAATTTTGTATACATAGCAGTTTCTTGCTCCAGAGATGTCAGAAATTACTTGGAGACTGTTTACAGGACATTAGAATAGAATATGGACAAACCTGCAAAAGAGTAGATACCGCATGCATTAAATATTAATGGCCCAAATAAGTCACGAATCCAGATTTGCTTGCAGATTTGTTGTGTGCTGTATTTTGCAGTGTGAGCAGAGGAATAAAACCAGAGTCTGTCTTTTCTGAGCACATTTCTCTCCCACATATTATTTTAGCCTTGACAATAATAAAAGCAGAGAAATAAACAGTGCAATAATAGTGATCAAAAGCATAAAAACACATGAGGAAATTGTCTAGTTGTAAAAGATCACCAAAGTAACAACAGTAACTTCTGTTTCTGCAAGGGCTGAGACCTTGAGATGTTAAATTTCCAGAACTTGAGTTCTTAGCTTATCACACCTATGAAGCACCAAGCCACCCAACAATATGCCCTTTTTCCCCTCAGAAAAAAAGAGAACTAATTTTTTTTAATTTTTCAGCAGCATGGCTCACTCTAGGATAGTGCTGTTTGAAAAGCTCCATCACATTGAGTCATACAACTCAGGAGAACTTTGTGCTTTTAACAAAAAATGTTGATGTGACCCCCTAGGAGTTTAACCCGCCCCCAGGCAAAAGAAGAGAACTCACAATTCCTCAACCATTGTTTCTTGGCATGGAGTACATAATATTTTTTAGAATTTTGGGATGGTAGTACTCTGAAGACTGAGACCTGAGACATCTCATTGTCCCAGTTATTTCCTCTATGATTGAACAAACCACAGCATAGCCATTTGAAGAATCACAGATGCCTCACTCCTGGGTGAGAGGGGATGGAATGAAGATGTGCCACACCCATGGTGTCTGGTGTTGGGCAATATTAAGTATATCTGTGGTTGAACAATGAATAAACAACTGCTGTGATATATTCTGTGAATCTGGAATTATTGGGGATCACTGCAGCCATGGGGCCTGACCTTTTCTGCAGCACAGACCAAAAATCTCCTCATGAGTATGTTCTGGAGCTCAGAATATATGAAATACATTTCTTCTAGAAGACAGCTCCCTTTGGCTTAAATTCTTCCCATATTTGCAGTAAAAAGGACAAATCTTTTAGTGCAACTATTACTACATGCTATTAATAATATTAGAAATCTAATGAGAGGAATAAGACCAGGGCTCCTGGGTTCCTTTGTTTTACAGCAATCTTGCCTGCAGAAGTCACTCCAAATAGCTCTGTCTGATCTGTTTTTTCCTTTTTTTTTTTTTAAAGTTTTCCAGTGCTGAAGGTTCCATAGCTTCTACAGGAATGTGGCACTTTTGGGTTCTGGGGGCAAACAAACCTTCCATTCCCTTTTTTAAAAATATCAGAAGCAACGAACTGGGGGAATTTTTAGATTTCAACTTTTTCTACAGCTGGTCTCCATTTGTACATTTTATAGCCTTGACAGAAACTCCTAGTCCTCTCCAAATTGTCTGGTTTGCTGGAATTGAGGAGGATTTCTTAGGAAGTGCATTCAGTGGCTGAGGACTTTTGTAGGAGTCAGAACTCCTCAGTGATCAACCATGCAGGTTTTGCTGTTTCCTCAAAGCCAGAGAAAGGGTGTTCCAAAGCGATCTTAAGGATTGATCTCCTTTTATAAAAGTCACGGAATAGAATTGATGTAATCACTTACCCACTTATCAGCTACAATTTTGCTACTATCTGTTATTATATATAACATTATTATACGCTATTGCATATGTATAAGCTGTTAAAGAAAGGTTATTTGCTTTCTTCTGAGCTCCTACAGTTCTGAGCTGCCAGTTTCAAGCCTTCAGTCAAAAGAGGCCATTGAGAAAGCAGATGAACAAAGTACTGTTCCACAAGTGCCCACAAGTGGGTACTTGTGAAAATCATGTTTCAGAAAGTCACTGTGCATATATTTGGGGAGGTGGGAATTTAATTTTCAAGCGCAGCTCCCTGCACAATCTGGCATTGTCGGGGAGCAAGAGAGATATTAGGGGTCATCTCACACAGCTGCTACATTCCTTTAGTCACAGGAGTATCCACAAATCAACAAAACCCTGGCATCTACAAGCATCCTACCACCTTCTGTAGTGCTGTCCTCGTTAGCAGGGAAGGCAGAAGTGAATTTGTTAATCCTCAAAAAACCGGGAAGGAATGACTTTGTAACTAAAATTCGCAACGTGAGGAAATCAGCAGATACACTTCTAAAAATGCAGCATAGAGGGGTTTATTCCTCCCTCTTTTTAATTTGCCTTTTTATTTTCTGAATTTAGTAGAGCATTGTGGTATTTTACTCATTACTGAATTATGACCCTATAAACACTACTACATTTGTCACAATTATTATTATTCTTTTTCTTTATCTTCATGACCACACAATACAGTTTCTAGAAAAGGAGTGAATGCTGGCACTGCACCACCAGCAAAATTAATACAGAGAAATGTGACTAATATCTAAACATATTCATCTGTTTTCCATGCAACACATTAATATCATTTGCTTTACTGCTTTATGTGGTAATTTTATTTCCATCCACTGATAATTTAGAATTGCTTTCTACTTGAATTTTGAAACACATCCTGAATTATGCAACTTGAGTCTGAGATCACCTGTATTCTCACTTTACCGTTTTACTGACTCTTCTTAAAATATCAACATATTTCCAAGGAAGGATAGTGGAATATTTACTTGTAACCTTACTTGGCACCTTTTGGAAAGGAAAGAAAGTAAAAAAAAAAAAAGGATAATATGAAAAAATATTGCTGTGGCTAGACAGCCATACAGAGGACAGACTGAAACCACTAAGATGTGAAGTCTAATATCAGAATTGTAATTTAGTTTTGAAAAAGTGTTTTTCAGTCTCCTAGTATCAGGAAATAGTTACCAAGCAACACCCTAGATATTGGTAATGCAGGCAGATCTATTCAAATAAAAATTATTCAAAACATTGTCTTTATCAGCAGAGCTATGTTATTGCTAGATTCATAACCCTTTGTATCTGGACTCTTCCATATTCTATTTCTTGAGGAAAAGTCTGCTTTTTCCTGAAGAAGGTGCCCTTAAAGTTGCCTCTGTTAGATGAAGCTTGCAGGGATATGCCACCACCTGCTGTAGTTGCACCTGTATTTTGTTGGGCTGAATGCAGTAAAAGCTGCCAAGCACTGAAGGGCAAGTAGATGGTGAGTACATGCCCAGTGTGTGTGAGAAGCAGCAAAGGAATAAGAACACTCTTGCAGCTTTTGACATGGGATTTCTGCAAGAACCTCTGAATTCAAATTGTTCAGCTCTTCTTCAGGAAAACAGCAAATAAATGGTTTAGATCCAGAATGATCTCCCTGTTACCTAGAATCAGCCTGCATTTTAGAAGAAGTAGACAGCCCAGCTGCTAAATTGTGTCTTGCAAGCTGGCTGCAAGTTACAGAGCCAGGGATTGCCATTCCCTTGCCATGTGGCCTTGGGGACATGCACCACGGATGGTGCTGCAGATAGGATCAAAATGGTGAGAAAAATAATTGTCCTTGGCTGCAAGAAGTTCTAGAGCACCTTAAAGCAGGCAGCTGAGTTAGTGGTTATCTCCAAAGCCCAGGAAGGAACCTCATCCCTGCTCAATCCAGATGTGTGCAGCTGGAACCCCACTGGCCAGAACATTGGGCTACACTTCAATTCTGTAAAGAGCTGGAGTGTTTAGGTGACACACACACACACACATCACAGGCACTCAGTGATTATCTGATGCTCTGATCAATTTCTTCTCCTGAATGAAACAGACCTGAATCTTTTGTTTGATCACTTGGACCTAGCATGGAAATGGTCCTGAGATCTCTGATAAATGGAAAAAAATACGTCAAGAATTCAGGGGAGAGCTATAAAGAAATGGCAGCTGCTTGGAAGGTCTGATTTACAGCAATATCACCCAATCACCTCAATCTGTGCTCTAAAGACACCTGGAACACTCTCTGCACCTCAGAGGAGGATCTCCTGTGCAGTGCTTTTTTTCTGTATGAAATGGCACAAGAACATTTACTTGTGGAGTTTGGGACATCCCATTTCCTGCTGGCATCTGCTTCTGCAAAACAATATCTGGCACAAGTTAGACTTCAGTTTGGGCTAAGCCAGCAAGTTGGAATTGTCAGATTCTGAAAATCGTTTTGGGGCTGCCACTCATGAAAGGCTGGGGGAGACAAGAAGTGTGTCTGCTCTGCTGTTATCAGACTCCTGCCCCAACAAACCAGGACTGCTGGGCTTGCCTCAGTAGTGCAAA
This sequence comes from Acridotheres tristis, assembly GCA_037013685.1. Lineage (NCBI taxonomy): Eukaryota > Metazoa > Chordata > Aves > Passeriformes > Sturnidae > Acridotheres > Acridotheres tristis. Next base: position 5,639,146 of record CM072884.1, read on the forward strand.
AAGCAGAAAAAAAGGCAGCAAATGCCTACAGGGCAGCAATATTTGCTTTCCAGCTCCTCTCTCTTGTGAGAACAAAGGAAGCTGGGGAAGTCAGCAACCTCTTAGTTCCGCTTTTAAATTTAGGCTGGAGGAGGTGCATCCTTTTTAACATGTATATCTTCTCAAATGATGGTGACATCTTCCTTTCTTGGTGCAAATGCTTGTAAGGACCACAGTTTAAATCCTTAAAGGATTGCCTGCTGTGGGCAATTAAAGGGTTCTGTTAAACATAAAGACAATCTTTTATCACAGACATCCCTCTTCATAGCCAGTGGTAAGAGTACCCCTCTTGCAGGATGATAAACATTCTAAGATGATGATTACAATTTTTAAAGGCAAACCCTGTGACAGAAAGCCACAGTGCCGATCTTATCTTATAAAGATGCTACATGCTGGATGCTTCCGAACTTCTGTCTATGCCTATCTTCTTATAATGTAGAGAGAAAATTATTTGTTACAGTGTTTGTTCCCAGTTTAATTTAAGAAGAGAAATCAGTGAGTAGGAGGAGAGGGTGGAAAGAGGGGGGCAGGACCTGCTCCATTTACAGCTCTTAAAAATAGCATGCGAAGCCAGAAACACATTTAAAACTGAAGTGGCCATATCCACACGCAATGCATTTCCAAACAGAGGATATCCACAGTACTTCCCAATTATGTTCAGTTCACTGCAGCAGGTGACCCCAATTTCTTTGAAAAATCTTTATAACAGTCCTTTTTCCACAAAACCTGCATGGGGTGCTCAGAATAAAAGTCAAGGCCATAAGAGTTTCACTTACTTGGGCTTCCTTCAGATTAAAGTGTGTGCATTGCATGACCAGGGAGAAAGCTGGAGGATGAAGATGTTTCTCCTGCTCGTGGGCATTTCAAACCAAAGGCAGGATGAGCTGAAGATCATCAAAATAAAAAAGCTGAGACCCCTGTTGTGTTCACCCCACACAGGACCTATTCCCTGCCTCAGTTTCCTTCTCTGACTGCTCCCATGTGCCCTGGGGCTGCTGCTGGCCCTGCTCTTGGCAGCCAGGTGGGGTCGATGCTACTGGGCCCCTCTAGCACTGGTGATGTTGCCCTGGTTGGATCTGTAAGGGTTGGATCACAGAGGGATCTGTAATGGCAAGGGGGACCCTGTAGGGATGTCTGTGCTTGCCTAATCTCTTTTCTTGTTCAACATCCTTGTTAAAGGAATGGACTCGCTTTGGTTTTGTGGCTGTTAATAAAGCAGTGCAATGGATAGCAGGTCTGCTTTTATTTGATTTTTTTTAAATATTTATTTTAACATTTATTTCAGGGGCGTTGGCATGAGAATGACCACAAAAGGCACAAATGAAACTCGCTGATGACACCATGAGGAGGCACCAGTGTAAAGAACATTAGGCTGTCATAGGAGGGAGAACTGCACAACCTCAGGGGAAAAAGTAATAGGAGTGGAATTAAATTTTATAGTGCAGAGGGTAAATGGGTTTGGGCTTGGGGACTATTATCACTTTTTTGCTCCATAGTGGGAGCTCATTAGCTAGGGATGACTGATGCTGAGAAGGATCTAGGGGTATTGGCCATGGGACAACTGAGAGCCACCAGTGCTGTCAAAAGGCATTGGCAATCCAAAAATGCCTCTGACAGGTTACTTTCAGTAAGGATGAGAGAAATTTCATGGTATTTTACAGGGTACTACTTAGACCTCATCTGCAATACTGTCTTATCAGCCATAGCTAAAAAAGATGAATTCAAATACAAGCACTTTGTAATGAAAGGCTAGGATGTGTCTGAAAATGTGAGGAAAAAGGTCCTTGGCAATCATCATGCTCAAGGAAAATGACAATCTATGATGTTGCTTAGTTTGTTACCTCAAGGGGTTTTTTCTTTGTATTGCTTTAGCACTGGACATTTAAACATTAGGTAAGCAAAATACAATTTGCTTTACAGAGGAGAATCACTCCTGTATCCATTTGCAATAACAAAAGTGTGTAGCTTTGTGCTAAAATGGCCAATTTAAATTGGATTCCAAAACTATAGCTTGGTCATCAACTTGCAATTTGTAGTAACATGGGCCTGAATATCTAAAATAATTTCCAGTGGTGCATAAATGACTTTACGGCATTTGGAAGTGTGTACAGGAATGGATCCCAAGCCATCAGAAGTTAATGAAAATAAAATATTAAAAAAAAAAATTACAAAGCAGAATTTATATATTTTCATTGCCACCTTAATTCATTGTTATACTAGAATATATACCATTCTTATGCAACCATGATTGTATTTCATCATCTGTGTTTTGCCACCACACACTTTATGGCTACTTTATCCTCTTCTGACTGCTTTCCATGCATGTTCCAGGAAGCTGGAACTGCATGTCTTGGCCATAAACTGAAAACAAGCAGCAGCCAGAACACCACAGCTGCCTCCTTTCTCACCCTCTGCCCTGGGTCTCTCTGGAGGTCTGGGGCCAAGTGCTGGTGTTGGGAGGGGTCTCAGCAGTGCCCAAATCACCCCCTAGCTGTTCTGTTCTTAGTGCAGGACCTGGGCTTTTCATGGCTGTGCCTTTCATCCTCAGCTCCTGCAGAGCCAGTCTGAGTTATCAGTGGGTGATGCTCGGTTTTTTGCCTCTGTTAGGTCCAGGGGGCTGGAGGAAGCTGAACTATTCCTGCTGCCTGTTTCCTATTCCCTAGAATTTCCATCCATTTTCCATAGACTGGTTGAGGAGGGGAAGTCTCTGAGGATGCTGTCACTGTTTTCCTTTTCATGAAAAGTGTGAATTTTACTTTTGGCGCACAGATTGTAATTCCGAAAACTGATGCACTCCCTTACAGTTGGGATTGGGCCATCTGTTTACAATAAGAAAGGTAATGGATGTTAAATCCATCTGTGATCTCTCCTCAGAAGCTGCTTGATTTCCCCAAACCTGCATACCCCCCTCTCCTCACCAGCCTTGGAGGTGAGTGATGGATAATCCCGTGGGATACATCACAGTTCCCTGCTCCTTTCACTTATGGATAAAATACTGTTGTTTAAAGGAATTCTGGGTGATTTTGATGTAAAGCTTAAATAAACAAAAGGTCTGAAAGTTTTATAATAAACAATGTGTGAGCAAACATTTTCTTATGCATCTCAGGGCAGGGAGCAGGCTATAACCCATGAACAACCCTGTGTCCAGCTTTCCTCTATCCTTTTCCAAAGGGACACTCACAGCCTCTTCCATCTCACAACTTGATGAACACTAAACTGAAATTTGGGTGTTCTACTTGTATGACAGGTAAGACCGTGGTTGTTGCAGTTGTTGAGATGGACACGACTGGCACCATCACCAGTCCTTTATTAAAAACTTCTCATGCCTTCTCTCAGGCAGCTCCACACAGCACTGACTCTTTCTCTCACCTCTGCAAGTTTCCTTCTGCATGACTGGCTAACCCCAAGCTGTCCCTTACCCAGCCCCCTGACCCTGTCTGTCCCTCACACAGCATCTTCTTACCTTGTCTGTCCCTCGCACAGCCACACGTCCCTTCCTCCTCACAGCACAGCCAGCAGCTCCATCCCGAACTGCAGCACACTCTGGGGCTCAAGCTCCAGCTCCAACTAACTCTGGACCAGCCAACCCACACTTCTATAACCCCATCCTCACTGGGCAGGCAAGGCTGTCTCCACTTCTCAGCAATCAGTACAGCTGTAATTCATTGGGAAATATTGCCTCCTACACTATCCTTACAAACCATCCTCCCAGACATGGTTATTTCTAAGAAGCATCAGTATGCTTCAAAGCATGTAGCAGAGAGTTCCTTCCCTGTGTTATCACCTATCCAGGGGTATCAGCATATCTGCATTTATACCAGCTAGAAGCTGATGTTCTGTCCTGTAAGAGAGGCTTGAAATGGTCAGACAAACTTCCCATGTCATCTCAAACGGTGCAAACCCTGTCTCAGTCAAAATGTTGGACTCCAGTGGCCAAATTTGACAGCACTGCTATTTGTTTAAGACAGAAAATGTTTCAAGGCTTTAGCTAGGGAATACATGAAAATACTTGCATTGAGCACCACTGTGCATAGTCTAGAAAGCAACATTTTGTAAAATATATTTTGAGACTGAAAGGCCAAATGATATAGAGATGTTAATCAGCTAAACCCATCAATATCTGTTTACTGAGCATGGACCAGAGAACTGTATCTTGGATACAGCACAAACTGACAGACAATATTATTGTCAAGCAGAGAAACTAGCAGGTCATACTTTAATTCTTCTCAGCTGTCCAGGGAGTTTATTTAATCTCCAGTGCAAAGAGAGGATTCACAGATATCTCTAGCCGAGGCAGAATAGATGTTGTAAAGGCATATTTAATGGCATGTTGTTAAGATTTTATCATGCCCACATGTGAGCTTGGAAATGTGGAAGGTTCAACCATTTTTTTTGCCATAGCAAAGAAGATAGACTTTTTAGCACAGATTGCAATTTGCAATACATAATCTTTACTGCAGATAGCATCCTGAAGATTACTGGTTATATCTATTTTGTGGTCAGTTTGAGCTCTCTTTTTTACAGTCTGTGAAAATACCTGTATATAGTTTTGTACATGTCATGCAAGAGCGCTTATAAAGTGCAGGTGGGTGTGCTTTCTTTTTTTCCCTCATTTCTTCAGGAGCATCAGGGATGTTTCTGTACTACAAGATGAGTTTAAAACGGTTCTAGTCTCAAGTACCCCAGACTCAGATAAACCTCACAGATGGAGCCCTCAGGAAAATATGCAGATGCCAGAGTGCCAGACTGCAGGGAATACCAGAACCTGGCAGTGGTATTGGGCAGCAGGAGAGATGAAAGCTGTGCAAGATGTGACCAGGTGAATGATTTATCCAGCCCAGTGGCAGAGGTAAGAGATGGGGGAGAAAGGTTAAGCCAAGGAGAGGGACCAGTGGAACCATGCTCTGACCTCCCCCACGGAGGAGCAGAGACCAGAAAGAAGCAGCCCATGAGCCTCAGCCATGGACCAGGATAGCACAGAACAGCTACAACAAAAAGTTTACTTCCAAGTAGTTTGAACTCTGCAAACTCAAACTCGCACACAAGAAGGGACAGAAGTTGAAAGTGTGGCTTTTTGGATGTTTCTCTGACTTGGACTTTTCATTCCACCCCCATGCAAACTACATCAGGTGTTGCAAAGCCCACCAGTTTTAAGGTGCTTTAAATTTAAAAAATTACAAGGGGCAGACATTTCTGGGTATTTGTTTGTTGAGCTTGTCTAGGTTTACATGATTGTTTAAGCCTTTAATAAAGCATCAAAGGTAGGATGGTCAGGCTGCTGTCACTGCTCCTCAAGTCACATTTATTACATCACTTTTTGAATCAGCAGCACAGTTACTACTGTTACTCATATACTTAGCCTTGGAAGTGATTATCCAAAATTTCAGCTGCTAAAGCTAGACAGATCAAAGAAATAAGTTGTCCATCTCATACTCAGTTGCTTAAATATCACAAATTCTTCTTGGCTAAAATTAAAGAAACGTATTTGCAGTAATTTTATCTACGTCAAGTCATCATGTTAGAAATAAACTGTTTTACTTGCATCTATAAAAATGCACAAATCTCAAGAATTAGCATGCTAACAAAAAATAAATTAAAAATACCTACAGATAGCACCTTTGTGGGGAAGCCAAGCCCAACAAAAGTCGTGTGTATTTGTATCACAGACCGTAAGCATGAGCAACCTTAAAGCTGAGTGACACAGCATTGTCTCTGCTTCTGCATTTGTTAAGATATCTGATGTGCAGAGAAAAAATAAGGCCACAGATGACAGTGCTATTGTGCTAGCTTCTTTCTCAAATCCTTGTGTTTGGGGAAGAAGAAAGCACAGAAAATATTGTTGACAGTTCCATTGCATGATACTGAAAATGCTGTTCCAGGGTTTTCTGTAACCACTTGTGCCTTTAAACATGTGATTTAGCTATAAATTATCACCCTGACCACAAGCACTTCCTCCATAAACTCACTGAAAAGCAAATTAACCTTTTCTCTCTACAATGAACTCTCTTATTAATATGAAAATCAATTCAGTCCTTTTTGCTTTGGTTACCCCAGCCTGTTTGCACTTCCCAAGCTGAATAGCGACTGTCCAGTTAGTCACCTAAGCAGAATTCATTTTAACAGCCAATTAAAAAACCCAACCCAATAATAGAGTAAGTGATCTTCTGGAAAGCTTTTCATTACTGTGTGGTTTCTAATTGAAAAACAGAATGTCTAATTATTGCCCTGATTCTTCCATCCTGACCTTGGAGCAGCTCCACAGGTGGTGAACACCAGTGCAGTTTGACACACCAGCACAATTTAATAGCAGCCCGTGGCACTGTGCTGGTTTGGCACTGAAGACAATTCCCATGAATGGAATGCACCAAGCACCACACCAGCATTTCTGGCTGGGCCCCTGCACTGCCTGGAAGAGATCACATAACCCTCTGCAGGCCTGGGCAAGATATGATCTCTGTCACTGCCCAGAATGAGACTGGCAGACACTTTGTTCTCTCTCCTGAGTGAAAGAAAAGGACTGAGATGAAGAAACACGCAGAAACAGCATGGAAACACCAAGGTCAGACAGGAGGAAGAGTCAGGTCCCAGATGGAAGGGATTGATGGAGGTGCCTCACTCTTGGACTGAAATTTCTCCTTTTTAAGCTATAGAGACTCTTGTTTCCCTACAACTCATAGAAACTCATTATGAGGTGGATGAATGTTCTAACTGTAGACATGAGCAGAGGCATTTGTGCTAAAGTAAGGAGATGTTGAAATGGGCTGTGATTCCATAGGTTTGAACAAAGAGAAAACCCCTGCTGCCCCCAGGGAAGAAGAAGAAAGACCTCTGATTTCAAAGATGAATAAAGCTTTTGTTTCAACTATTATAACCCTTAAAGTGTGCCCCATAAGTTGGCATGGTCCTCGATAACAATTGTGGGAAGACTGTTAGTCAAGGAAGGGATTTTTACAGCGTGATCAGATTTCCATTCTCTCGGGCAGCTGATTCACTGTGACATCGAGGCCATGAGAAAACAGTTTATTGTGGAGAAATCTCCATAGACTGAAGAGATGTCTCCTCTCCCAAGTAAATTGGTGAAAGACTATTTTTAGAGATGGTAAACTGACTGATTTGTTTCTGTATGTTGTCAGTGTGAAGGAAAAGAGGTTGGAGAGGAGAAGTGTTCTGAAAGTTTTATTCTGATTCTTATTATTTTTTCTTATAGTTGGTAGTAATAAAATTTTTCTTTGTACCCTTTAAAGTTTGAGCCTATTTTGCCTTCCTCCTGATCCTATCTCACAGCAGGAAATGAGTAAATAATTCTCGTGGGTGCATTGGAAATTTGGCAAATGCAAATCTGCAACATAAATTGATGCATTGGCCAGGAAAATCTCAAACTGGTGAACCTAAACCACTACAGGCACCCACATTTTTCAATTGGCTGCAGATCCAACACGTTCCTGGGCATATCTCTGAGGTCATTTGTCCACTGGATGACTTGATCAGCATCAAACTTTCCTTTTCATGTTGTAAATATAATTTAGCACCTGTCCTGAAGTGGTATGCATAAAATCTTACTTGTAGAAACATGTAGGCTTTTTATTACCCAAGGAAAAAATCATTCAAAGAACAGAAGTCCACCAAGATCAAAGGGACAAAGTCTGCACGTAGAGAAGAGAGAGCTGAAACAGAATCCAAGTGCTGGATGAGTGTGGGCACACAGGGCAACGGGAAAGGATACACAAGGTTTTCCTTCATTCTCACTACCCTACACAGCAGATGCTAAGGAGTATTTTCTCCTCTGCTTGTCAGGCTATCATCTCTCTCACCAAAACACAAATAGGGTTAGTAGAAAGATATTTCTGCTTTCTGTGCTGTCTCCTTTTTCCCTAGACTCAGTGGCACAGCTTTGGTTTTCCTATCCCCACCACCATCAATTTATTCCTGTTTTGCAGGGAAGAATGCAGAGCAAGATGCAGCCATATCCAGTCTCACTAAAGAATGGCTCTGAAAAGTTAATGCATTCAGACTTCTGATAACAGCAAAATAATTAAATCTGCAGTAAAACACTGACTCATGTGGTACTTTAGCAAAATGTCAGATTTCATGGTGGCACAGCATCACTTCTGTCTCCAGGCTGTCAGGAGTGTTGTTTTAAACTCTTTGATGACTCAAAGGAGATTAAAAGCATATGTTTTTAGGACACTTTCAGAAACATATAAAAGGCAAAAAGAAAAAAGCTGAGATTCCGTGGCAAAGGCTGGAGGTTCCTGCCGTGAGAAATGCTGACAAGAGCTCTGTCACACAACTCCTGCCTCCTACAAGCTTAGGGACATGATCCAAACCCACATCCAAACCCCCTGGAGCAAACCCACTGATTAGCATCCTAATTCTGGCCCTGCCCAAACACCACTGGCGACGTTCTCATGTCTCTGTAGGTATATAAAGAATTGCTGCATTTCTCAAAGGCTGAAAGCAAAGCTTGTGTTGCCAGCTGGGGCCTCGAAACAAAACCTCCCTCCAAGTGAGGACTGATCCGTGGGCTTTTGGAGGGCATGTGGAGGATACAGAGGCAACAGGTTGCTTTCTTTTAAAAGATGGCCAGAGGAGGAGGTGGGCCCCCTTTTCACACAGCAGCCTTGTGTGTGGGCAGTCACCCAACAGACAAAAACATGGGAGCTGCTTCCAGGACTGTGACAGTGCTTTCTATGCTTTGGAATAAGCCAACATTAGATGAACATCCTTAGAAATGAGAGCCCTTCTCTTTCTTTTCTGGCCCACTGCACCTTGGGTTAATTCAAGAGAAATGCAGCACATTTGCTTTCTGTCTGTGACCCAGCAAATATTTAACTATTTCTCACCAAGGGAAACATGAGATCTCTTCCATTTCCCTGGGAATAATTGCCACATTGCAAACCCAGCAAAATCTTGAAGACTGCAAAAAAAGAAGAAAAAAAAAAAGGAATTGTGAGAGCTCTCCTGGTTCCTGAGGGATAATTGAAGACCCCAGTGCACAGGTGAGCTCATGCTGGCTGCTGTCACAGGTTCTTGCTGCCAAGGACATGAAATACTTGTAAGGAGAGTAAAGCATGCTGGTAGGTCTGCACCAATTTACTTGGTGGTCGGGAAAAGGAAAGGGAATCTGGGTAGAGAATGGAAAAGTTAACAAAGAGGCAGGGGAGGGGCAAAGCAAGGATGAATTTTCCTGCCATTGCACGTCCACGTGCTGCAGAATTTTGGGCACAAATGCTGCTAAAAATGTCCTCCTTATTATAGTTGTCTCCTGAAAAAAATCAGCCCATCAATGCACTGCTCTGAAATGAATCTTTACTTTTTTGCCAATGTGCACATTTGTGAAGGGAACACAAAATACTTTCCAGAAGTATAATGTTAACATCTGTAAATTTATTGTTGGCCACTTTATCTTCTTGTTCTATCACTTTTCATGTGCCCTGGGCCAGTATTGCTTTAACAGCTGTATTGAGTAATACAAGCCGGGCTGGAGCTTTGAGGTTTTTTTGTGTCTGCTCACTTGTTAAATGTATGCTCTGCTTTTCTTAATGGTGTTAAATTGAACTCCTTGGATTAAGCAGCTAATACAGGTCAAAATTAGTCCTTCAGGGATAGGCCAGCCTTGGCCTGCTACTTCTCTCACCTGCAGAGATAGGCTGTGGTATTTGTCTCCTCCTTTAATTTTGTAGTGTTGCTGAGTACTTCCCTGTAATTTCAAATACTGTTGGCTTTGCTAAAATCATCTGTCAATAAAGCTCCTTGTTAATAAGCTGCTGCTTCATTTCTAACTTTTTTTTTAGGCTGATTCAGATATACTTTGTTAAGGAATGCCTACATATTGCCTTTGCCCTCATAAATAGAAATACCTCCTTTCAAAGTACTTAGCTGCCCTGCACAGTGTGGTGAAGAGGGTGAAATAGAATATATTATGAAATGTCATTGCCAATTTAAACCAGATGAGCAATTAGTGAACGAATAATAACGTTGCAGCACTGTTTCTTCAGAAACCTTTAATTTCAACATCAATAGGCATCATACATATCTCTGTGTGAAATAACAACTTGATAGATTTGGTCGGTCCTGATGATAGCAGCGCTTAGAAAAAAAAATAAAGGCATCTATGACACTCTTAATGGAATGATTAAAGCTGCAGATGAAGATGCACAGGAGAAGAAATGTTCTGTTAGCTAATTTACTTTATACTTTTATAGTGTCTCCTGTGGGAGAATGGGGAATTCTAGGCTGGGTTGCACAAATACAGAACGACTGCCAGCTCCACTCCAGTGGTGCTGGTCTCCCTAGGCTGCCTCTGCAGTCAGAGAAGAGGCAGAACCCTCGTGCTGCCACTCAGAACTGCCCTGTCTCATTAGGCAGAGCTAGCTTTGGTGAATTAACCCCACTTGTTCATATTAAAGTTATTGCAGCTCATCCTCACTCTTTCAATTCCTGATAGCTGAAATTGAAAAGCCTTCTTTTGCACTAACACCACCTCTTGCATTGAACTTGCTTGTTTTCTTTTGAAATAAAGAGAAAGGGGACTTTGTCCAAGTTTAAAGGCAGTTTAGCTTTATAGCCCTCAGTACAGGATCCATCATTAAAATTAAGCATGTACTTAATTGGTTTAGTGGATACAGATGGATTTAAGCACATGCTTAAATGCCTTGCTCACTTGAGGCCCTAATGGGCCATGCAAATTTAAAAGTTCACTTCTCATTGAGATAAATGGAGTGGATAATCATAAATTTATCAGAACAGAAGCTGCTACTCACGGTCTATGTTGGCAGCATCTTGCAGTATTGTCCTTTCCCTCTGCCTGGGATATGTAGAATTTGTTGAAGTAGAAAAGTAGCAACAGAATAAGGACTGGTTTTCTTCACTCAGTACAGATCACCAATACAGTATTTGATGGTAAGAGAGATGTACATCTGCCACAGAGAAAAGAAATATTTTCCAATATGAAATCTTATAATTACAAAAAAAAAAAAAAAAATTGGGAATTAGGTGGAAGAAAAACCCAAGGAAACAGAAGGGATACTTATGACTGAAAAATCTAGCAGGTACTTCATGGATTTGCAGTCTTTCCTAGTCAATTTTTTTTCAGGTGGATAAGGTTTGTTACAATGGTTAGCACTGAACATTCTGCCCAGAAATGCATTAACTGGCCAGCAAGCTGTTCCCTGAGAAGCAGCCCAGCAAAGAACAGAGAGGTGCAGATTTGTGTCTGGGTTTTTCTTGTATTTGGTGGGATTTTCTCGTGTTTCATAAGGATTAAACCCGTGTTTCCTCAGTAAGAAATCAGTAGTTTCTGAGATGTGTTGCCCTGTTTTGAAATAGACAGAGTATGGGAAATAGTCTAAAAACTTTCTGGAAGGAAGAGGAAACAGATCAAAACAACGTATCCGTATCTATATCATTATTTCAAATGCCATTCTTTCAAATGCCACTCTTTAGGAAATAAGAGTAGGAATTTTCATTAAATCTCATGGTGGTGGACATGTGTTGGATAATCCAGTGATGGGCTCTGGGAATTTGCTGCTTTTTAAAGTAAAGTGTGCAGAATAGTCTCACCAGTTGTTGCCTTTGCTTATACAAGGCTCAGCTCCTATCAACTTTTTTCATTTCTTTATATGTTACAACTTCTAGGTTTGTTTTGAGCCATATTGAATCATAGAATTAAAAATTCTGGAAGCTAACATAGCAAGGAACACTGTCTAGAAAGGTGACACCCTGGAAATTTAGCACCTTGTCCCTTATGATACATTTCACCAAGCTATGCATGTTACATTATATAACTATTTTGCTAGCACTGTCATTTTACTGAAGGTCACAAAACAAAACATTTATAAGAATTGCAGAATTATTTGGGGAGTGAACTTCATGTTTTACAATAAAAACATAAAGGTAAATCTGCTTCATGTCCCTAAGGAAAGGTAAAAGACATTATGTAAGAACATGCTGTCATTATATTGATCTGTAATACTGTAATTGCTGTGGCTATAAACTTTGCACTGAGTTTGCAAAGTGTCAGCTCTTGCTCTGTCTGAACTTTTCTTGACCTGCCTGCAGCCTTTTTTTCAGTTGGTTTGTTTTTTTTTTGTTGTTGTTGTTTTTGGAGAGCAGTTTCTCCAAATCTTTAGGAGTTTTTGCTTATCTTTCTATGGTGCCACCATGGTTTCACCAGTACTGGTAAATATGGGCCAGGCAGGATAAGAGAGACACAGAGTTCAGTGTGCAGGGGTAGAGGCTTGGGATGATGAAATTTGGAAGTCAGACTTGACATCAAAGGCCCCACAGCTAAAGAAATGCAGACCTGGAGCTGGACTACTCTGAGTTTTAGGATAAGCAAGCAAACAAAGAAATAGCATCTAGCACACGTAAATCCACCTGTTAAAAATGTCTGTAATTCAGAGGTGCAAATCAATGAAATAAAGCCTGGCTGTAAAAGCATGTTAGCAAGCATATAAAAGTGAGTCCAAAACAACCCAAAACAGAGAAAGAGGAAAACTTCAAAGTGAACACTGTATTCCTCCTGGCAAAGGACTTTGGGTGCTGGCAACTCACTGGGAACACAGCCACCATGAGAAAGAAACCCCCAACCCAAGGGGTAAGAGGAGCACCACAAGGGTGAGCAGAACATCATGAAAAGAGGTAGAAACTAAGTGCATATATAAAGATTTAACTGCATTATTATTTTTATGAACATTTTCTGCACAGACTTATTCTTTCTCCTTCCATAACAATTATTTGTGAAATAGTAACGATTCTTGGATGAGACTCTTAGGATTTCAATTGTACTAATGATACATTTTGACTTTATGTATAAGGTATGTTTCCTCTTTGCCTATAAACAAGATTTTAGCTCCTTAAGGAAGAAATTTTGAAATCGTACAGCTCTTTTACACTAGTATATGGAGGATTCAGTGGTCAGAACTTCATGTAATGAAATAATGAATCATAATAATTAAATTGTTTTTATCTGCTGCCAGCCATAATGAATATATACTAAAACCAACAGCAAACTGTGCAAAATTGTCTTAATAGGGAAATGAGAAACAGGAACGTGCATACTGTAGGAGTTTGTTTTGGCTTTGTCCTTTTGCCAATGGCAAGCTTTAGGCAAGAGGGAAATAATGTCTTATTGTAGCTCATGAAAATAGTCTGCCCTCCCTTCTGCAGCTGCTGGGGTGTTTTTGTTGCACTGGCTGCCTGCTCTGTCAGGATCCCTGTTTGTGCTCCCACAAGCTCTTCAAAAGAAGCAGTGCTTGCTCAGGCTCGTGGAAGTTTTCCATCAGGAGAGCAGAGCAGGATATTGGCTCCACGCTTCTTAACACTCAAGCTTAGAAAAAAAAAATGTTCCTCGCAGTCTTCACTGAAAGACCTTGGCTTTTCAGGGGCTCGGAAAGATGTACATAGAATAAATTTTTACTGCCAAAATGATCTTATTATTTGGAGTGGTTTAGGCTACATTTGTACGACTCAGCACGTAACTGTTCTTTGGAGAGCTGGGGTGAGGTTTTATAAGAACATGGAATGAAAGCAAAGAGGTCGTGTTAATTTATGCTTTCATAATGTTGGGACTGTAAGGAAATATATTTTAAATAAGAATTGACATAGGAGACCTCCATGATAGCAGCTTATATTGAAGGAAATTATTCTTATACAAAATATTTCTCGAGGCTCATAAAAAATAGCAATAACAAACACCATTATGCAGTATCTGGGAAATTCTATTTACTTAAAATGCTTTCTGCTTTTATTATTATTCAGGCTTGTTCCTTCAGTGGAAGTTCTGATTGAAGCTTGAGCAATGTGCATGATCTCATTACAACAGGGCTGCATTAGAAAATCTGATAGTGAAAGTTCCAACAATGGCACCTCTCACTTATTATCTGTCACTTGGCCACAACAAGAGCGGTGCAAATTTCCTGCCATCAGATTCTGGCAGGTGGCTGGAAACCAATATAATATTCCACATGTACCCTGCTGCACTCAGGGGGAAAGAAAAAAAAAGTGTGTTCAATATCCTGAGTGTGGCTGGTTTGGAGGGCAGGCTGCCTCGCAGGCAGCGTTGGGTCACAGGCAGGTTTCTCCTTTGCTGGGGAGGCTACAAAAGGCCACCATGCAATATGGATACACATCAACAGGAATCTTTTCACTGCACACCTTCAAGTAAGGCACTGACAGCTTTTAGGGCTGTCATTCATTGATTTCTAGCAATGGATTCCTTGTCTCCTCATCATCAGTTTTCAACTGCATGCACATGTCCAAGGCCAGCTAGATTTTTGTCTCTGAAAGCTGCAAGAGCCTAGGCAGCATCATTTAGCTACATATCTGCATAGAAGCACAGATCTGCTTGCAGATTTGAGAGAGAGGAAGGGAGGAAGAGTTTCCTCTCCTTGTCCCTCTGTGCAGCCTTCCTAAAGTAATTCAACATTATTCTTTGCCTATCCTCTACTTTTGTGGGGTTGGTCAGTACTGGCAGCTACAACTGGAGGTGTACCTGCTCACAAGACCTGAACCAGCAGGGCCTAGAAATAAAAATCAAACGTTTCTCATTAATCTGAAGTGAATCGTTTTGTAGCCTTTTAAATCAGGATTAATTAAGGAGAAAAAAATTCTGAACACATCACACACAGTAAAGCGGGATAGCAGGCTAAGCATGAAAAATTCAGAACCTAAAATGTGAGGAATAAAGCGTATGAAAAGCTAGGAAACAAATATCCCTTTTGAGAAGGAAGGGTCCTTTTCTCTAGGCTTTCTTCAAAATTTTTAGCAACTTCCGGTGTTTCTGTATTTGACATAAAGTGTCCCCTCCCCTGACTTCTCTTTGGAGTCCTCAAGGCCAATTTCTGACATTTCTGAGGTTTGCTGTACTTCTGCCCTCCTCTGCAACAGCCTCTTGCTCCCTTCAAATATTCTCCAGTACCCACTCCTTCAGACTTTTCCCTGCTTTTCTCTTCTCCCACCATTTGTCCCGCCCTTCCCTCCACAGGAATTGGGAGTCTGGCTTGTTTATATGCTCTAGTGGAAGGCGTAGTTCCCCTTCCTCTCTTATTTTTCTAGGGGGTTCTACTTCAAATCACAGCACAGGCACCAGCACCAGCCTTCATCTCTGATGTCCTCCTTCACAGCATTCCTGTAATGGTATCACATGAAATAAATTCCATGTGCCATTGGGTAAGGTCCTGCTGAGGAACTAAAGTCATGCTAACCAGCCTGGCCTTCTCTAAAATCTGTTTGTGGCAAGGGCAGCACAAATCCCTGGCTGAAATGGGCATGTTGTCTCCTCCCCTTCTCCTTTCTTACCTTTTTCTGGTTCCATAATGTGTGGTTTTTCTTACTCATTTGTTGACAAGTCTTGGTGGAAGCCTCACACTGGACACTTTGAAGACACTTTCTGACAATCTGGTAGACAGGCTTGCTGAAATAGAAAATTTCCTTATTGAGAAAGTTACTTTTTCTTTTTTTTTTTTTTTTTCCCTGAAGGACTAGAAGTATCAGAGCAAAGTTGCTAAAGAAAAGCTATTGCTTTCCCTTTGTTTATAAGTGCACATCTTGATTAGATTCTGTGACTAGTTAGCTGCCAAAAACATTTAACATTATGAATTAATACACCCATGAATTTTGTATAAGATGTTTTCTGTATTGCCTTTCTTGTTGCTGATTACCATCTTTCTTAGCAGGATAAAGCCTCTTGCTTGGGGTTGTTGCTGACACCTCAAAGTAGCTCATTTACTCAGGCAGTAAAACAGATTTAATGAACTATGGGAAACACATGATTTTTCAGAAATGACCTTAATGACAATTGTTCATGGATTTCTGGCACGGGCTATTTACCTGTGCCTGAGTTGTTCCAAATTTATTTCCTTTGGACAATTTCCTAACCCTGGCTACAGCAGCAATATGATAGAGCTGTAAGTGTACAAGCAGTTTATTAATTAAAATTAATGCTGCATTATTGAGCTGTTGCATTAAGCACATAGATCTTCTGAAGAAAGCATGATCAGCTAACCAAGCAAATCTGTGGGTCGGACCAGTTTGAGAGATGAAGGATTTCTCATAAATTGCCTACAGCCTTCCTGGTGATTGGGAGCACTTATAATCAGCATATCCTTAGGATTATTGATTCTCCCCCATAAAGTCTAAAGCTTGTTTCTGTTGATGTCCAGCTTATTGGACTGATGTGTTTACCAAAGGAAGTGAGAAAGCCCTTTACATTCTTATGTGAGCTAATCAGATTTACGTATAATCTGGTCGAGTATGATGGATTAGATGGGTGGGTGATTACTGGAGATGGAATCAGCACTTTTATGCATGACAAATGTTTCCTATCCAGAGTTACTGAACTCTAGGAGTGAAGAGAAATTAGGAGTTTGGTCTCACCTTTATCAAAATTTGATTTGCCACATAGCACAGCAGCAGATACGGGGTTAAAATGCACACATGTGTAGGGAATATATATATCTCTCTCTATATATAAGTGATCAGGAAAAAAACAGTAGGAAACAAAATCAATTCAGCAGAGGTAGTTCGATATCCTGGGTAGGTTTTATGTGAGATTTAGACGTTGAATCCAAAACCACAATCCACAAAACCCTTTCTTAACGTCGCTGGCATCCAAAAGGATAAAAATACTCAGATGTTCACCAGAAAATTCCCTGGTGTTCCTGTCTTGCATCTGATCCTGCTCAGAAGTGACAAAACCCAATCTCTCTCCTGATATTCCCTTTTATATGAAGAGTCTCCTTGCTTTAAAGACTGTTTTGCAGTTTCATTTAAATGCCACAAATTCAAGACATAGATCTCACTGGGCTGGAGAACTGCACTCCATTTTCTGTCCCTTCTCATTGTCACCAAAATCAAATTCCTTTGTAATGAAAGAGGAAGAATTTTTCCATCTATAGATGGCTGATTTAGGTACCTAAATCTCTGAGACTTGTGGGCTAAGATCCTTTGATTATCACAGACCTTGGAGGGCTCCAGTGTCACTGGCTTTCGTTGGGCAGATAGGATTTAACCTTGGGGATCATTTAAGTGCTTTAATAATTCATTTCTCAGATCCAGTTATGGACCTGAGTTTGGATTTGCTTCATGTAGCATAAACACAAGCATAATACAGCTTTCTCAGACAGACTTGCATTTCAAAATAAACTCCAGCATCTACATGACAGAAGATGAATTTTAAGCATTTTAAGGAGACAATTTGGCACTTGTGTAAAGAGAAAGAGAGGCAGGGAGAAGAGTTGCAGTGATAATTTCCAAGGAGCTGAGTAATCTTGATACTTTTTTCACATGCATCCCACACCTTCAAAAGGATACATTCTGCCTCTTCTGTGACTGGAGAGTTTTGAGATGTGCAACATTTCTTGTGTAACAACATATCAGTTTCAGGTTGTGATGAGAAAAAAATTGCTTTCAAATATCACGAGTTCAAAAGTGCAGCTGAAATTTGAAAGTATTAGCTTCACATTCTGCTTAAGAAAAACTGTGAAAAGAGAAGCAGAGAGGGGACTGAGGATAAAATTCCAATAAAAATAAGATATCTATATCTAGACAGACAGTTGGTATTATATATCTATATAATACTGTGTGCATGACAAATATGGTAGCAGAGCACTAAGGCTGCATGGTTAGGCAGTCAAAAGTTTGGAAACAGCCTAGTTAAGGTTGCTTGCTGTGTTGCTCTTCTCCCTCACATTGTGAACACATTATGACTTTTTAATTTTTTTTTTTTTTAAACTCCAATACTTCTCTGCATAGTCTTTTTCAGATCGAATAAATATTTCTTTTATATAACCTCAGGAAACTTGCAATGTTGTTTATTCCTCTAAGCATTTGTGGATTCTCATTATCTTAGTGGTGCAGAGAGTAACGCAGATGCTCAGGCTGTTTTTTAGCCCTTTGCACCATTTAGATGGCACAGAAGGGCCATAAACCAGACACCACCAGCCCACCTCCCCACCCTCCTCCCATATTTCCTTCTGTTGTGTCTGTTATAGATGCTTCTCTTCTGCCTCCTGCCTTCTGCCACTTTTACATTAAGTAAAATGAAACACAGCAGTACAGCTTTTAGAATGGGGGGGAAAAAAGCTGGCAAGACCTTTCCTCCATCATCACTCCTGTGCATTAAAAAAGGTGCAAGGCAGCATCTCCTGCAAGCCTTCATGTGATTTGTCCTTGTCTGTCTCTCAGGCTGGGTGTGGACCTGGGGAAATCTAGGTCTGATTTTTGTTTTATAGCAGTCATGACCATGTTTTAACTCTCCCATCCTCCTCCCACAGACACATGGCGTGCTCTGTTTGGAAGGACCACAGAGCCTGCAGAGAGCAGGTTTTTTTCCACCTGACTTCTGAGGTGTCCTCAGCTCATTGCTGTCAGTCAACAGGAAAGCTCCCCAGCTTCTGTGCAGCTTGGAGTCATCTCACCTACAAATTCATCTCCCTGATAAACACACAAGTTTCAACTGCTACCCGCTGGATACTTTTCTTGGCACAGAATAGGATCTCTGAATTTGTTTCCTTTCATTTTCACTCTGGTGCCTTGCATGTCCTCTAACCTCTCAATCTTGAACCAGAGCACAGAACTGAAAATCTTGTACCCACAGGAAAGGAGAGAAGCTTACCATCTCCTAAAGAAACCCCCTGATATAAATGGTATCACAACTGAGTTGTGCTGACCCGAACCTGGACTATGAATTTTAATGACCTTCTTATTCTGAGGGTCCAAATATTTGCCAGAGCATCTGATGGAGAGAAGAAAATATTTGTGATAAACGTGAAGATATCCAGTGCATTCATGTTCTACATTGTCAGTCTAGAGGGCAAGAGCACAGATGCCTGTATATCCCTTCCCTTTCCAGATAGGAGTGAGCAAACACCCAGTGTTGGACGTGGTTAATAACTTTACTACTTCCAGATGATTGCCAACACCCACCTGGTAGGGCTCACACCTGAAACTGAAGAACATGAATGTTCTTTCATTCGTTTTTGGATAAAATCTGCAAGGTTATTTTACATCAGCAGTTTACATTAAGATGGAAATATCTGAGAGGAGGAGTAGCCACTTTGTGCCAGGACTTCTCTCCGTGGGTAATGACCAGTGGAAGAGAAGGGAAAAGCAGGGAGGGGGCACAGGCTTGCAAAGCAAAGGCATTTGTATGCCTTTATGGTAGCTGTTGAAGGCTTCTTATTCCTATATTTATTTACTCAGAGCTGAGGCTTCAGCATTACCTTGACTCTTACATGCTCTCTGTAATGATTGTGCAGGGGATTCAAACCCATTTTCCTGCATGGCTGACTAAGAGACTGAAGCAAAAGGGGCAAAATATAAATTGTCAGCATGAGGTGGAAGCAACACATAAAAAAATTTCATACTGTATCTTTTCAGCTTCTATTTCATTTTCAAACATAGCATAAAATTCTTACTTGAAGTGGTGTTTTTAGATCTGAAGGAACACAATGTGATTCTGTTATGCCACTTCATGATCTTTTATAAACCTGTGCTTAGCTTAATAGATTTCTATTCTAAAGTTACGACAGGACAAAAAGAAAGTATAATGTGTTGAAAACTCGGAACAAGATCAGCAAGCTGTATGAAAGAAAGAAAAAAATATTTAACTGGGAAAGTCAGCAACTCTTCAGCAATTTTATAATAAATAACTCAATTATATTGTATAATTCCCATGACTGCCAGTGACTTCATTGATTACTCACAATAGTACTGCATTAGGCTGCTGATAATTAGATGTTTAATTTAATAGCTATTTTCTATGTGGATGTACTATTTTGCAGAAGCACTAGGTTAAGGATACTTCAGTTAAGTGACTCCAGAATGAATTTAACATAATAAGGAGGACAGATGGGCTTTCAACTCCACAGCAACAGTAAAGAAAACAAGACATCACTGCAGCACAGATCTTTTCACGCTGTTCTTTTTGCAAATAAAATCTACTGCCTTTCAGCACATTGGCTATTTCTGCTTAGGCTGGTTATATCATGTAAAGAACTTAGAATCTTAATTAATAAAGGCTCAACACTTCTGACGCTTGTGTTAAGCAGCAGCTTAGCCTCAGAAGAACAATTTTCCATGTTTCTTTGATACGTACTGTAATAAATGGAATTGCACTGGGAACAAGGTAATGGGTACCTTCAGCAATGCTTGCAGATCGTGGCCTATAATTAGTGATGAAAATAATGGGGTTTGATTTTTACCAGAACTCCTATGACAAATTAGATTCATTTTACCTGCTCTTGTTTCTAATCCCCATTTTGCAGGCAAATCTGGGTTCTCTTACTGCTTCCCTAACACCTCTTTGGTGAGCACATTTCACTGTGTGAGCTATTACCCTGTGTAGAAAGCTCTCCTGGGAATCCAGCTGCAAGTCCATTTCTATGCTCAGAGTAATTTTCACTCTGGCATGGTCCAAAGGCATTCATGATACCTGCAAACAATCAGAGAACAACTAAAGATGCAGTCTCAGCAACTGGAATTTAAAAATCCATTTCAAACACAGAGGCACTGTGATCTGTACAAAATTATTAGATTTCACACAACTACTGAGCTATTTTGACAATTTAGTCCTCAAAAATCTGTACCAATAACTGTATTGCAAAATACAGAGGCATTGGCACAGCGTGATGCAAGTCTCTGAGCTCAAGTTAATCTTCAACAATAAAATTACCTAGAAAGAATTTATTTTTATTTCTTATGTGGCTAAGGGGTTTGAGCTACACTCTGCAGACAGGAGAGACCTGGAGAAGATTTCATTTGATACTTCTTTTTGTCATTTCTCTTGAACCTCCACTTACCCTCATTAATCTCACAGCAGACTCTGCCCAGCACCTTCCCGTGTAAGCACGACTTCCCTGTTGGGA
The DNA here is from genome assembly GCA_037013685.1 of Acridotheres tristis. NCBI lineage: Eukaryota > Metazoa > Chordata > Aves > Passeriformes > Sturnidae > Acridotheres > Acridotheres tristis. Next base: position 5,660,052 of record CM072884.1, read on the forward strand.
AGCCTGAGCAGATGCTTGGTAAAACTTCCAAGATTTGGGCCAGCACATCATATGCTATGGAAGAAAATGTCTCTGAGCAGGTTTCAGATGTGTAGCTGCAGCCACAGGCTCCCACTGAGAGCGTGCCAAAGCCTTTTGGAGAGTGCCCAGTCTCCTGTAATCCCTGCTGAATCTGTGCTGGGGCTTGAGGAAACTCCAGACTTTCCCTGCCCAGCACTTCAAGCTCCAACAGCAGAATGATGCTCCATGGACCCTCTTCTTTCTGTTTGATGCACTGGGGTGGGGCTATACCCAAAGAGAAATCTGAAAAGATTATCCCAAGAATCTCATACGATATTAATCAGTCTTATCCATCACAACTCCCTTTTAAACAATACAACTCCCATCCTTACTCTATATAGATCTGTTTATAATCCAGCAGTAATATAACTTCCTGACAGCAAAATAAAGCAAATTCATTGAAATATATACAAGGAAAATTTTGTGCAGGACTGAAGAAAGATCTTTTGAAGAAAAACGTGATGTGTGTACCTACATGAGTATGGCTGTGGTTGCATAGAGGAAGGAATTAGAGGAGACGTTGCTTTTTATAAATCCTTCAAAAAAATGCCACATTTTTTTCTTCAAAAAACTGCCTCTCCTTTTCTTGCAAAAAGGGTTATAAGGATTCTCTCCAGATTGTTACAATCTGTCATGATTTCACATACAAAATTTACACCTAACATATAATGGAAGTACTTTAGTGGATCTTGGATCTCACTTTGAACCCACTTATCCATAATGCTTTGCAAACACAAGCTGCGGTAGAGGGAAATGTTATCATCTTCTCTTCAGAAAAGATAAAGAAGCATCAAACCAAACTTTATGACAGTTCATCTTCTTTGACAAAGACAAAAGAATTAAACTGTACAAGGACCAATGCAGGTTCATGATATCTGTTTTAATAACCATGAACAAGGCTGCATTTTCAGACAGTTTTTCACCTTGAATATTGAACTTTTAGAGGTTTCCTGGAGACTCCATTTTAACATGCATTGTAGAATATAAAACATATATATGCATATATAAAGTGCTTAGTTTTAATAATTTTAAGTAAAACTAATTGTCTGTGTCTAAAATTTTCCCTTCTTTTTGTATTAGATAAAAGCATTAACTCTATTTGCTATATAATTCCTTTTAATCTCATCTGGGTTTTACCTTCTAAAATTAAGACTCTTATAGGGAAACTCGAAATCTCTGTTTTAATCCATAAACAGATTTGTCTTTTACCATACTCAAATCTCTCTCTCATTTGCCAGAAGACACTGTAGTGACAATTTTCAGGCAGAAGCACTACATGAAAAAGAAGGCTGGTTTTCAGTCAAGTATAAAGGACAAGGCATTACTTGCATCATTAAAAAAGTATTTTTTTAAAAAATGGGTAAGACCAAATGCAATTGACAAAAGCAGAAGCACCTGAAGAAAAGTCATCACTATTTTGCTTAATTCCACATTTAATTTGGTGCCTAACCCTTTTATCATGTTTCTACACAAATTAAAACTGGTTAGATATCTCTCTCATATCTGCCTTCATTTTTTGCAGCTGTGGATTCCTTAACAGTGAAATGAGGACCACAACACGTCTCTGCTTCACCAACCAGTCCAATTATTAATTACTAAGGGACAGAAAGACTTTCTAACTTTATGCCCAGTGTAAGCATTTCTTCACCTGAGTAAGGCAGCTGGTGCCTTCAATGTTTTCACCAACCCTTCTATTCTTTCCTCTTTTTTATGGTCTCCACAGCCAGCATTTTAACAAACACTTAAACACAGGAAATTCATCCTCCATGGCCAGAAAAATGTAAAAAAAAAAAAGGTTAATTAAATCTATACTTGCTTCCCATCCCAGCAAGTGTGTGATTCAGATGAGCGTGTGCAAGCAAAACTGCAAAAGGAAATGGCTCTTGAAAAGTAGGGAAAGAAGCTGCTTGGTGTTCACAGAGCATCAGAAAGCTAAAAGCAAATTTGCCCTTGAAGAAAAGAATGGAAAGGAGAAAGTTATTGGAAGAGATTGAGGCAGCTGAGTTCAAGTTTTCTTTTAAGTTTCAAGTTTGTCTGAAACAGAGTTTGACTCTCAGTGCTGCTGACACTGCACAAAGCAAACCCACCAGTGAGGTTTAGATGAAACCCGTGTAAACAGCAGCAGATTTCATGCTGTTCTAATACAGACCCCTGTGAAAGCACAACTGTTCAGAAAAATATGTAATATACTTGGATATGTGGACCTACAAACCTCAAGAGGCACCACTGCAATGGTTCTGGCCGAATGACTTCTAATTTGACACTGAAGAGGCAACCTACCAAGTAATAACTGTGAAAACTGCACAGGGACAATAATTCAGCTGCCATAGCTGTGTTTTTAGCACAAAGAGTTCTTGCTATATATTAGTGCTAACCTCAACACAAAGCTTACCTTGCCATCAGGTTACTCCTCCATGTTTTAATATGTGACCCAAACCAAAAAAACCCAAATCATAGAACCTGTTACAGAGGGCACACAGACATGTTCACTTGCTATGTTGCATATACTGGTAGAAAAAACAGAAGTATTTGCAGTAGAAGAAATAACATGAAAAATAGAATAATTCTCCACCTGAGACAAATGGCAAAGTTTGGTTTAGTGAAACCAGAGTTTCACTGGACAGGGTTGGTAGTCTCACCTCAGCCAAAAATTGTCACTGAAGTCCTGTTCCATTACAACCACAAACCTTTATTCCCATATGGCACTCCTACACTCAAGAACTTCCTGGGCAGTCTCTGGTCAGCACAGCTCAATGATAAGTGCAAGTATTGTGTCCATTTCCCAGGGGCACAATGGCGTTCAGCAGTACCAATCCAGACCTGAGCAGGAATTAAAAATCGGGAGTTCTGGCTGGGCAGTAGATGCTTCTAGTCCCCCTGAATCTAAAAGTAAACATTAGGGAGGAAAATAGTCATTTATTGATGCTGTTCTGCACTACTGTTCATAAGATGCATGCTTAATTCCCAACCCTGTGCTCTGCAGGGACCACGAGCACTTAAACCAGAATATCTCATCACTTCAGTAATGACACCTCCAGGGATCTGCAATGTAGGGAGACAAAATCTGGGCTACAAAATCTGAGAAAGTGACTGGTGCTGTCTTTCGTGGTGCCAACACTGATTCCCTAAAATATGAGCACAAGAAGCTGCTGCAACGTGATGTTATTAAGTTCTGAAATACACGTTTAGGAAAGAATGTGTGAGTTTCATTAATCACCTACACCACTCTGGTTTGGAGAAATCCTTTTTTTAAAAAAAAGCGAGACGCGGGAGTGCCAAATTAAGAGGCGGAAAATAAAATCATATGAAAGAAGGAGAGAAAGCCATAAAGCACAGAACCACACCACGGAGGCGCAGCAAAACCCACAAGATTCCTCTCTGCAGGAGCAGTTTGTTAATCCGGCCGTCAGGACTAATGGGCGCTGTCTCTTTTTTTGGCACGGCGCTCCGAAATGTGGGTCAGCCCGGCGCTCCCAGCCCGGCACTGCCGGCTCCCGCCGCTCCGAGGAGCCACAAGGCAGCAAAACCGCCCGGAACGGGGAAATTCCAACGCGCAGCCACGGCCATCGCCTCCGACACAACCTCCGGGAGCGCCGCGGAACTTGGGGAAAGCTTAGCGCCTTCGGGAAGTCAGGCAAGAGCGGGTTTGTCTCGGTAGGGAAAAGCCTGAGCTGTTCCGAATGCGAGTAGGGAATCATGCTGGCGTTTAAAGCCTGTCTGGAACATTAGGAAGCTGTTTGAGAGCTGCGGGGTGAGCATCCTCCAGCGGCGGGACAGCAGCGCCCATCCCCGGTACCCATTGCCGGTACTGCAGCCCCAGCATCGCTGCTGGATGCAGACACAGCCCTGGAGATGCTCTGTGCTCCTTCCCGCCTCCCAAAGCCCAGGAGGCCACAAGGACCAGCTGGCCAAGCAAGCATTTCAAAAGGGATGCAGGGATCAGCTCATGCCCAGCACGGCTGTCAGGACACCTGGTGCTCAAGAGCCCTGGACCAGACCAAAAATAAAAATATATACCTGTGTTTTCACCACCTGTGACCCTAAACCAAGGGTTGGAGGCAGCACTACCAGCTTTCTCCTCAATGAAATAACAGGCTGGGATCAATCCCTTCAGTGACTCTCGCATCCAAACCCATTTGGAGGCTCTGGATCTCGCAGAAACAGCCTTTTGTCTGAGGAAGTTTCATGCAGCTTCTACCAAAGGCTTTGCAGGTTTTCCCAGAAGTCTGAGACTTTTAAGCTGTGTGCAGGCTCTGCCACAGCTCTGGTCCACTCAGACAGGTCATGTCTCTGCTCAGGGTTTCTGTGGTTGTGTCACACAGCTCTGCTCACCAAACCTGAGGTTTCCAGGCCACGTTTCCTGGATCTGCTGAGAGTGAGCTCAGTGTGGGATCCATCCCTGAAATTTCATCTTTTCTGCTTGTGCACAGAACAAGGGTTTGGCACATAACTACATGCTTCTGCCTGGGAAATCCCTTGCAGATATAGATGTGTGGAAAACAGAGAGAGCAAGCAGGGTAGCAGATGTAGCAAGGAAAACAAAGCTTTGAAGGCAGTTTGCCCCAGAAGGATGACTCAAGTGTGATGATTTCCTCATGTTTTCACAAATACTGTGCATAAAGACACAAACTTGGGCATTGGAGTCCAAACCCCTCTCCTACAGACACCTGCATGTCTTCAACACCACGTACTTTCTATTATAAGTAACAGCAACACCTTGCTTTTGAGGCAGAATTGTAAGTAAAATTTCTTCTAAAATCAGCTAGCACTTGCAGACAGCTTCAACCCCTACAATCAATAGTTTATGGATAATTTGATGCATGCACTCTGAAGAAAATGAAACTAAATGTACCGTGTCAGTTTACATAATCCAAGAGCCAATAGCCTTCATTTTCTGAGCCACCAAAAGGAAGATCTAAAATTAGGAGATTTGGAGTCTGGAGTTTAATCGCTGCATGTTTTGCATACTTCCTTTCTTCCCAAAAAATGTCTCAAAACCTTTTTAAGGGGAGAAGAAAAGCAAAGTGTCAGAGTGTTTTAGACATAGGCTGAGAAAATGAGGTGAGTTGGGACAAATGCTGCATAAACACCCTTCTTTCTGTGTCATGCTGACTGTCTGACATATTAGATAAGTCAGAGAAAGGCAAAAGCTTTCAGGATCCATCATCTGAATTTGCCTCAGGACTTCAATTTTCAACTTGATTTGGGTTCCTGTAGCACCCAGAAAGAACAGGAGGGGAATCCTCCTGGCATTGTGGACAGCAAGAGCCAAGCCCATGCTGGAAAAGCATGGTCCCACACTACCCTGCTCTCCTGGCCTCTGTGGCAGTGTGGCTACTGCTTGTACATGTGCAATTGTAAAATGTTTTGATGAGGAGAGCTCTTCAGGAGCTCTTTGTTTAAGCACCATGATTTCCACAGGCAGGTGATGGCTTCCATGTATCCTGTCGGCTTCAGGCACTCACTAATCTGAACCTGCACACAGGCACGGTTTTGTGTAGGGCTGGATGCACAGAAAATTCATGGCTGGGTTGGAAACTGTTGTATTAAAGAAGGAAATACTCCTTGTTCAGGTTTGTCCTCTGTTGTTTGAAACATGTTTCTCTCAAGGGTCACTTCCTTCCCATGGAATAACGTCAGACAATTATTCTGATAATGATTTATCAGATGTAAGTACGCAACAGAGATCATTGGCAGCTACATGAAAAATAATTTTAGAAAGGGTAAGGTATTTCCTATGCATTGTAACAAATATCATGGCAACTGTCACATGAAAAGTTGTTTAAAAAGTATGAGACACAACAATTTCATTATTTTCGAGGAAACAGAAACTGCAACAAAACAAATCAGATGAGAACTTCCAGAAAAGAAGAAGAAATATGTTTTCTTTTACATAGGCACTTATTCAGTTGTTGGAATATTTGCATATATACCTTTACATTTGCAGATTTTCACATTTACTTTTTGCATTCCTGCACAGCTCTGCCAATTGCCATGATTTTACAAGACAAAATGAAAATTGTAGAAGATAAGGATAAAGCAAACACTACAAAATCCCTTGGCTTGAACACCGATACAACTGATTATTATTTTAATCTAGTGCTTCTTGGGCAATATTTACTTACTATTTAATATTTTGTATTTAATATTTGGTTTAATTTAACCAGGTAAGGTCTCAAGAGAATAGATGCTGACTACTCTCTTTCTAACTCTGGGCATCAACCAGGTTATCCTAAAGCCCCTAAATTTTCTGCAATGTGCTGTTGAGCACAACTCCCTGCTGAGTGCACACTAAAGAGATGGATGTCACTGTTTGGGGACCTTGTGGCAAGGGCAGAGGACCTGCCTGGAAAGCAAATTCAGAGTCTGCATGGAAGGCCCACCTTTCAGCTCCTTGGAGCCAAGGTCTGAGGAAGAAGGAAGTGTTTCAGTGCAAATGGGAATATCAAAACTGACAAGGAAAAGTCAAAACACAGCCCTCCAAAGGAATCAATGTAGCACCAATTATTCAAGAGCAGAATCTGCTGCTGGGTGCTGGTCAGGGAGATAATACATGCGCTGTCTTTCCTGTTTTCATCTCCCCTGCCAGCTTGGCCCTCTAAGTGATTCTGTACTACTCTGTCTCGTTACTTCAGTCTCCATTCTTGAATTTTCATCACACTGTCTCCCTAGAGCCTTTTCCTCATCCTGGGCTACTAATCTGTGGGATGATAAACCCAGGAGACAAAGCTTCTTGTGCAGTAAGCTACATTTTGGGGTTTTTTTGTTCTTGCTCTGTCTGTTCTGCCATTCTTACTGATCTCCTCTGAAACACACAGGGCAGAGAACTGTAAAGAAGCACAGAGAGAAGTGAAGTTATTGCCCAATGCAGAAGAAGGCTCAAGTTACAACATCTTCAGATGGAAAAAAATATCAGAAGTAAGGTTTTAGAAGACGAAATGACTTCCCTGCTGACAGCACCGTAAGGAATAGCTGCAGGGCAGAATTTTAAAAACAGAAGTTGTCTTGACCTCTCTCCAGCCTTGCATGGTGCTCAGCATGATAGATCAGGGGAAAAAAAAATATTGTAGTGGGTCAGACACAAAGACATATCACATTGCAGCAGAGATGCAACAGCACCCCTGATTTTTCCATGGCTCTGGATGACAAGAACGAGGATACTGCATTTAATATAACTACAAGCAAGGTTTGGAAAGAGAGAGTTCAGAAAAGAGCAACAAAATAATTAAGGGACTAGAGGGACTTACCTGTGAGGAAGATTAAAAGAACTAAATAAATACGTCTAGTTTGGCTAAGTGATAACTAAGGAGGGGCATTCCAACCATCTACAAATATTTGACTGACACACACACTAGAGAAGGAGAGGAATTACTTATCAGGAAACAAGCAGGTGTATCAGGGACTAATGGGGTGAAATTAAGAAATAGAGAATTGAGGAATTTAAGGCAAATCCTCCTGACAATGAGTTCTAATAGTCTGCAGAAAACATACCAGCATATATGCAATAGGGAACAGTCTTGCATTGATAAGGAGGGGGACTTAAGTGACTTGCTGGGCCTTTCCAATCTCAAATATTTATGATTCTATAATTAAGCATTATTAAATTTAATGACATGTGCTTTTTTTTTTTCCCCAGCAAGTTCTGACTGTTGCCTCAGGTCATAAGTGTGCAATTATTTCCTAACTAAAGGTCTTACATTTTGACTCATGAATCTTTATGAAATTAACTAGGTTGGTCTTTTTAATTTTTTTTAAGCTTAAATTGAATTTCTGTGAATGTATTTTCTCTTATTTCCAACTAGCAGCTATCTCCCCCTGCTCACAACTCATCATTCCCTCTTTATGCAAGGCAAGCCTGCACACTTTAAGCTTTGTGGCTCAGTGCCTGAACCTGCTCAGCCTCAGGTTGAATGCCTCTTGTGTTCAAGGGAGCTGCTGCTCCCAAGCCCAGATGAGCACAAGGGCTCTTCTTCCTCTCAGGATGAACTGAGTGCAACAAAGGGAAAAAAAAAAAAAAAAGTTACACTATATTTTCAGCTAAGAGCTGTTTACAGAGCTTTGAAAGCAGATCACGGCCGTGTGAAAAGCCTCATGTCACTGCTCACCCCGGTGTCACAGCACCACTCAGCAAATGAAAACAGGTGTTTGTGTGGCATTGCCCAAGCTGCTGGCCAGGATCACAGCTGGTGGGCAGCAAGTTCCCCTTGTTTCTCTTTGGCAAACTCCTTGGTTTGATGCATATGCTCGCTTGTGCCAACATATACTCCAAAACACGTCCTGAAATGGGTACAAACCTAGGTCTCGTGTGAGCAGTCATTTTGGGGATCCAAGCGGCTTGCTATGCTCTGTCTCAGACTGTGTGTGCTGCCTGAGGTAGCTGCAGCTTTTGCTGATATTTTACCATTAACTGTGTTACATGCACAGTCCCTCAAGAGAGTTCGTACAGTCTAATTCTTTGTGAACTATTATCTAAATATATCTTTTGTCCAGGTGAGAGTGCTGCTCACCACCCACTGTGAAAGGCAATCTGTGATGCCTATTGCTTTTGTGATACTTGGTTTTAGTTTCCCCCTGTAGTGCAGCTGCAGGCTGGACACACTGCATCATCAATATCTGACACTCACACTCCATTCTTGACTTCTTGCTTAAAGCTCCTTTCTATTATGTGTGCTGGACTCCAGCCTCAGTAAATGACAGCAGAGCTTCATCTGGCATCAGGATGTGGGGACAGCAGTGCCTGCAAACACTCTGGTGCAGAGTGGGCTTCGTCCTGAAGGAGGAGATGGATTTTCCCCAGCCCCAAAGACAGAGTCCCCCCTTTGCTGCCAGCCACAGGAGTGCCTCTGATGCTGAGCCCAGAGCTCCTGTCTGACAGCACGTGTGAGAGCTGGTCCTCTGAGGAGACCACAGGATGTGATAACCTGCCTGTTTCACCCCAGAGTGAGTAAATCCTCAGTGAAAGGTGCTGGGTGCTGCTATCACAATATTCTGAACGCTAATTACCAGAAATCTATTGCCCAAATCTTTTCACTTTTGAGATAACACTGCAAGAATCAGGCTGAAGAGGGATAATTAAAGAAGTGTCTCCTCTCCCCTCCTTCCCCAGTCTGTCATTTCCTAGCATGGACTGGCTGAGCATGGTGGCTGATAGGAAAGCTCAGCTGCCGTGTGCATTTTACAGGAGGTGTGTCTCCAGCACAGCTCCCTCACTAGGAGAGAGCCACAAGGAGCCCTGGCTGCGCCTGTGGATGTTTTATCACTGAGCTGAGTCCAGCCAGATGTAGGTGAAAAAGATGTAGGCAAAGAAAGGGAAGAAGGAATGAGAATATTTTTCCTTTTTCCCAAGCAAGAACAGGCAAAATCTCGCTCTCTTTTTGAAACCCACAGATTGTGAATCCAGTTTTGGCAGCTGTGATAAATGTCCTGAAGCATCTAAATATTTGGGGTATAAGAACAGGATTACTGCCTGTCAGAACTTGTCTATCTTTTGAATATTCTGCCCAAAGCAGCAAAATATTGAGTAATAACGTGGTACTGACAGCTCTTCATTAAGGTACAGCAACTTCAGCCATTGCCATAGTCCACAGTCTTCTCTCTGTCTCCACAGCTTACTAAAACAACTTTAAAGGTTGCAGTTTTGGTCTTAAACCAAGGAGAAGAATTGGTCTTTCACATCTGACCTTCAAGTAAAAGTGTCCTTCTCCAAATCTGGACTTTTCAGGAACATGTATTGTATGTATGTGTATGTACCTTTCCCACTTGGGAAAGTCTTTTAGAGTACATGATACAGTGAAAGCCAGTTTAACCCATGTATTGCTAGATAAGTGGGAAAAAAAAGTAATCTGTTTTTTCTTCCTAAAGCCAAGACTTGTGGCTTCTGAACAAACATTCCTCTGGGCTTTTAATGGAATTTTAGTTTCTGTGTATTTTTACATTCAGTAGCTAGGGTTTTTTTTTAATTTCCTAACAGTTTTCACTGTTACAAAATGCTTTCCACTAGACAGTCTACATTTTCACCCTTATTTTAGGCCATTTTTGCTTCTTGCACGTGTCCAGCCCCTGGGAAAAAAACCTCCCAAGTCACATATTTTTTCATCATTCTACTTATCACTCAAAGAAAATGAAGAGGAAAAAACACTGGCCACTTCCTTGTGTTTTCTCCAGGCTGTTTGCTAAACTTTTTCATCAGTTACTTATTTCTGAACTTCCCTGTGATGGCTATTGTTGCTTGTCTTTTTATTTTTGTTGGTTATTTCCATACCTCTCAGGATACATACTGTTCAGAAAAAAACAAACAAGCAGACAAAACCCAACCCAAATCCCAAATATAAAACAAAGAGTATTTTTTCTCAGGCTTCTGAACTCTAAGTCAGGCACTCTGCATAGTTACTTTACAGAGGTAGAGGTAGTTTATATATTTGCTTTCACTCAGTCTCTGTTGAGTAGGAAACGAAATGCATACTTCTGAGGATGCACAAAAGGAAATAGCAGCTCTACTCATGCATAGGAAATAAATTACCTTTGAGTAGAATAAGAATGTGACAGTTCAGAACTGATGTGGTTTTCATGTTATCTTAAAGAATGATGTGAAATCTTTCCTCACTGCATTTTGTTAATGAAGGTGAGATACAACTGCACCACTGAGGCACTCGGATTCAGGACATTTGCACATTCTGTGACTCCTGCCAGACTCCTGGCTCACTTTGCTGAAGGTAATTTCACTGTGACAGCCGTGAGATAGAATCTATAGATTGTTCTGCAAAATGTAACTTTCCATTAGGAGCCGGGGGGACAATTCTCTAGCAATCAGAACTCTTTGATAAACATTTATTTTTGTCTTTTTCACCTGGACAAGACTCTGCTACAGTGCTTGGAACACCTGCCAGAGCAGATCTAGTTGCATTTCTTGTAGCCACTGGAAATCCATACAGTGGCAGTGGCTAGCAGTGATAGCACTGGTCAGACAAGCATCACCATTCCTTAGTGTCCTGTTTCTATATCCCATCTCAGAGTGAAGGTCTTGTCTCCTGACTGCTCAGACCTGGCTGGGAAGGGGCTGGCCAAGGACAAGGGGAAACCTTTGTTTGGTGTTTTGTATGACTTCCTGGTTAATATCCAGGTTTACCATGACAACAATAACTTTTTGTTTTTAATTGTTATGGATTCAAACTCCATAATTTCTATTCTTCCCCTGCTGTTGCCTTTTTGCAGAGCAGCTAATTTTCATTCCAAGGATGTTGTACAGAGCAGCCCACTAGTTAACACAAGAGGCAGCCATCTGACAAAGGACTGGGAAAGGACTTGGGCTTTCTGTTCTAATAATCACAAGTGCCAGTAACAGGACGGGACGAGAAGCTCAAACAAAAATAAATTAATTAGCAAGGACATTATTTATGCACTGGGAATTCCTAGTGTATGTGGTGTCTGCTCTAATAACCTGTGGACAAATCACCTCCCTCTGCTGTAACACCTCAGGGAGAGGGCCAGCAGAGGAAGACAAAAGTAAGTTCTCATCTAAAGGGGAAAGGATAAAAAGCAGCTGGAAAATCTGCAGGGAAATGCCCTGCATAAGCATAAAGAGCTGAGAGATCCATATGGACACCTGTCCCTCAGCACAGCTCTTCTTGCTCCTGGCTAGATATGTTCCAGAGTGATCTGTACTTAATATCAACTGGATTGTCATCCATGGGGATCTGAGCATTCCAAGCTTGTTGTTCCCAGTGCATTGAAACAGAGGTGAGCACAGAGCTTTTAGGAGAAAAGGAAAGAAATAAAAAAAAAAAAAGGAAAAACTTTTCATAACATTTTTTTGAAAACAAACGGAACCATATAATTTGTCTAACGTTGTAATTACTTCTCTGTTTGAGATGTTCACTATTTTCTGCCATTGTAATTTCACATACTGGATAATTAGTATCCTCTGCACAGAAACAACAGGAATGGCTGGGCAGCGGGAGAACTCTTTCTGGATGCTGCTACAATAAAATATTGTCTCATTTCTTCTCAGCCCATGACTCAAATCCAGGTGTGCAGAGGAGTAAAACTGAAAGACCCGAATATTAAGTTAAAAACCAAAGAAAGATAGTTTGTTGAACAGTCCAGCAGAGCAAAGAAAAGCCATACTGTATAAAATTGATATGAACGTGAACATCGGTTCAAGAACTGATATGAACATGAGCATGAAATTGGTGTTTTGAAACAATCCCCTGCAGATGACCCTTAAAAAACAGCCATTGACTCCATATGGAGGTAAAAGTCTGCCTCTTTCTCTGTCTGAGGGATCAGACACAGAAGTTGAAATAACAAATCTGTGTAAAGTATTGCCTGAAATACCAGTTTTTAAACACTGTCTAATGACTCAGTGAAAGAATAGCTGCATCCAAATTCCATTTAAGTTCTATGGAAGCAGAGTATAATATGCTAGGAAACAAATATTCAATTTCCCTTCCAAGAAAAAAATAAATAGATTGAGAATTATATCACAGGATTCTGAAACTCTAATGTGAATATGTTGATACTAAGTTAGTAGTGACTTCTTTAAAGTATTTGTTAAATTATCCTTTGTACCTCACAAAACTCTGGACTAAAGCATTACATATATTTTGAAATCACTGTAAGTTTCGGTTTTAAATAGGATAAGGGATTTAGACTTATATGGTGTGCTATTGCTTCCCTGTGATACAGAATTTGTGCAACTATATTCAGTGTGAACATGGGAAATATTGCCAACAGAAGGTAAAAATGCTTCAACAGGAGATCAGCTTACCATGGACAATAGCAAAATTGATGCCAATATATGCTATGGGGAAAAAAAAAAAGTTTCCATAACTTTTGAGTGATAAAATTTGCATTTACAGATCTGAATGGATGCCTCAATTCTCTGACAAAGGTGCCTTTCACTGAGGTTGTTATCGTGCTTCTCTGTCTTTTAAACTGAGGCAAACACCTTTCCTCATGGAATATCCTGTATGTTAAAAAATGGCAAGGAAAAGTGAAAACAGGCTATTCCTAAACAACATTATTGTTAGGTAAAAAGCTACCTTTACAGTCAGTTTTCCAAAGGTAATATACAACTCCAGGCACAGGGAGGCATCAGCCTAGAACAGTAATTACAGCTGATCTCAGTCAAATTTGAGAAATAGTTTCTTGCACATAGCCAAGAGGAAATAAAAATTCCTCAAATCATACCAGCCAAGAAAGGGTATAATGCAGTCTCCTATGTGGAATAGTCCAAATAGCAATATTTAAATGCAATGCTATTATCTATTTCTAGGAATAGAATAATTTCTAGAGTTCATTATAACATTATGAATTTCACTATATTGAAAATCGTTTTGAATTTAAACCACAAACCAATTCTCAATACGAAGATAAAACCTAAAGAGGAAAAATAAATCTTACAGAGTCCTCCTAGAATTAATATTGGATTCTCCAAGTTCATATTACAATAATACCATCATCAAGAGGGTCCTCAATTAACCTCATCTGACATTCCAAGAAGAATATTTTAAGGGTTGTGAAGCATGCAAATAGAAACTTCAATTAAAGGCTGACTTCATACATTGGACAGCCTGTGAGAATAATGTGAAAAATTATGTAACCAACCTGGTACTTCAGTAAACACCCACAGATGATGGCGGGGAGACAGAAAAAATTGAGGATCAGCATCCCAAATCCTTTCTCAGGTAAAGCTTAGAAAGAATAAGAACTTATTTACACAGAGGAGCAGGGACTCCCTTCACATTCCTCCCATTTTGGATTCTGCACGTTCAGATGCCCTGCTTTCACACAGCACAAATCTCAGCGTGCATTAACTGCTGAGAGAAAATATATTCTGTGCTTCTTTTGGAGCTGGGGTAGATTCAGAGTGCATTAAGTGAAAGCATGCTAATATTGCTTGGGTGCAGTCACCCCACCAGGAGCTGCTCCCTCTGGAATGCTGGAAGGAGCCCTGGGCTGGGGGAAACACAGCCAGGGGTGACCTTGGTGACAGCCCCGTGATGTGACCGTGCTTTGCCTGCAGTGGGACAGCCACCCCAGAGGGCAGAAGGTGCCGGGTCAGGCTGCTGGGTGAGGAATCGTGGCTGCCACGCTCTCTCCTCAGGTGCCTGATGTGCTGAAGGGTCAGTGCGGGGTTTTTCTGCTCTTCTGCACTCAAGCGAGAGCCCAGCATGAATCTTTTTACACCGATGATATAAAACCTGTCAGCACTTTGCATAGGCAGCTTGTTTAGTACAGACAAACTGATGTGGGCTCGTGGCTATTTTTTACTTTTACTTTTCTTAATTTCAACTTTCCTTATGCTTCTATTAGATGTAGCAAATGTTAAATATTTTGACACACCTCCAGGACCTGTTTTTCCGTGTATCTGCTGGAGACTTGTAGCTGTTTGAAGTTTTAACCTTTCCTCAGTGACTGTGGCAGAGAAAACACTACTTAGACTTGCTGCTTGTTGTGTGCATTTAAAATTTCCTGCTCCCACTCTGACTATCAAACGGGTGTTTGCTTGCATTTACACAAGCCCTGTTTGATTTCATGCATGATGATAACCCTTTCCCCTAAATGCTCAAAAAGGTAAGTACTTTCCCTACTCAAAACCAGAAATACTGGTTAAAAAAAGATTGTGAGAATGTAGTTGTTCACTGTATCTCAGCTATCCATCCCTCAACTGGTCTGTTCCCCCCTTCTGCCATCTGACATATATTTTCTCCTTCCACTCCTTTGGCTTCTCCCAGCAGGAAATATTCTCTTACCAGAGCATTCTTAAAATGTGACTGCTGGCTCCTGCCTTTTCATGCAATTAAACAAAAAAAAAAAGATAAATGCTGTCTCCCTACCCTCCAAAATCTATTAACAGAAGTGTACTTACTGTGCACGGCTCAAACTAAGAATAGTGTTAAATACTATATCCTAATTAGAAGGGTACAGTAATGCTCTCATTTAATCAATGGGTTTTGAAGTTCCAGCTTTCATGGTATGCAATGAAGTACATTTCAGAATGCAGCACCACAAAGCTCTATGGAATATTTCACAGGCATTTTCTTCCCCAATTACAAAGGGCAGAATTGCTGTTGCAGAAACATATTTTTGAGGCTTTTTCCCAGGATAAAACTTAGCAGTGCAGCTGCAAATCAGCTCTGCATAAGAAATGCACAGACTTAGGGAGCAGTGAGGCTGGAGGCTCTGGGCATCATTAACCCCTGGTGTTCTGAGAGTTCTATTTCAAAGCACAGGTGCTGCCTCTGTGTCCTTTGTGCCTGTCCTTGAGAGGCGAGACACGAACTGACTTGGACAGCAAATCCAAGGTGAGAAGAAGAATGGTCCATGACTACAGGAGGTGTAAAGGCTGCACCTTTTTTCTCTTTTCTTTGTGAATTGATCATTTTGAGACGTTGTACTGTTATGGCCCCCATGATCCTTTCTTACCTGCAGTGGTTTCCTTCGGAAAGGAAGTTCACACAAGGAAATTTTCTTTCCACCTTCAAGTCTGTCTCTCCTCCTTCTTTTTCCACAATCCTTGAACTGATAGTAGCACTGAAGCCAAATTTGACAAAGTACATGAGGTTTCAAAATTGCAGAAACTTAGGGAAAATGCAGAGCTGGTGGAAGGAAGGAAGTTTATTACTGAAACATCCTGAAGGACAGGGTGGCTCAACCTTTGTGCACAGATCCTTGGGAAACCCAGCTTCATTTCTACCCATGGACATGCAATAACACCATGATTACAATCTGTGTAATTTTGCATGGTTTCTTGAAGCATTTATAGCATCTAAATAGTTATAGATCCCTAACTGTGTTTTGCAAAAATAAATATTTTGTTTAGTCATCAGAGATATGTTTTTATGAGGCTCATATTACTAAGTACACGAAAGAAAAAGTGTATTTCTCATACTTTAGGTTTTTTCATGGTCCAATAGGCTAATATTAAAACAAAATGAGACAATAGTGGGAATATAGCCACATCACAGACAATGAAAGCAGTATTTCTCCAATTTAAAAAAATCTCTTTTTAATACCCCTGCAACATTCACAAAATAGCCTGTGAGCTCCATAAGAAATAATGTAGTAAAGTCTGATGAAATGCCCAGGAAAGTGCTACACACAAAAAAGAAAATAGAAAGGAAAGAAGAGGAAATCATATAGCTCCGAATTTTTTATCATGCTCCAAATAGACCACAAGAGTCTTCACTGATTAAGTGATTAAGTATTCAGGTAAAAAGTGATTTTGAGGAAGGAGTTCCTCTTAATTTCTCTTCTCTTTTAGCTGTTCAAAAGATAGGATGCAATTATGTGAGAAGGGCAGGTACTGCCCAGCAGCTGTAACTTCTTACAGTGCCATGTCACCTGCCCTCAGCTTCCAAAACCTTCCTACTTCTCACTACTTTAGGTGATAGTTAAATTGCTCTTGCTTGTGATTTTTGTTGTTTAGAAGAAGGCAGGAGAGGCTCAGCAGAGTGTCCCAGGGTAAAGATTCAGTCATCTCTATTAATGTGATCGTGGTGGCAGCGCTGCTGTCTGTTTCATTAAAAGAAACAGCTCTGGCTTAGCAAGTGCATCTTGTGCTCCTGCTAATCATCCCACCCTGACTGTGAGGAAGTACAAGGCCAAGATAAAGTACAAGGGCAAAGTTCTTACTCAAACTGCTCTGGCTCTGAGCTCTGAGTTGCAGAGATGAGGCCAGCAGATGGCAAGATGACGAATTCATCCCCTCCTCCCTGCCTGACATGCACTGATAGAGGCCAGCACTACAATACTGGACACTTTTTATTCAAAATAGCTTGCAAAAACACCAAATTGGCAGATCTAGGAATGGATATGTGTGAATTTTGTCTTGATATTGCAGTTGCAGAGAGGAGGCTTTTCCAAAGGACAAAAAAAGAAAAATCACAATGCTTATTGCCTACACACAAAAAATAGATCAGAGTGGGTGGGGAGGTGGAAGCAAGTGCACTGAGACAGATATAGTGCAGTACTGGATATGCAACTGCTAAAGGGGGTCACACTTTTGTGCAAACCAAGCAGGTCATGTAGGCAGGCCTGAGAGAAGCTATTTCTGCTGATATTCAAAGCCAGCTGTCCCTTTTTGAGCATTATTTCCTTGCTCTTCCTTATACTCATTTGCACAGTGACTCTTCTTGCACATTTTCTACCTGTAGTTGTTTATTGTTAGATATTGTCCGCTACTACTAGAAATAATAACAAATTGAATACATAGATTTTAAAAAATCCAGACTCTAAAATGTGCCAATTTAAATTAGGCTAAGAAGAAGTGTTCAAGATAAGCTAAAAACAAATTAGATGAAAACCAGGATGAAATCTCTGCCCAATGATTGCCTCTACACACCAGAGAAATGAAAGCCAGCTCTTCTCCAAATGAGGAATCAGCTCTTATGCAGTGGCCAATATCACAGAACTTTTTTTTCCTGTCTAGTTCTTAGGAAGATCCTCACTGCCTCCTACCAGGCACAGATGTAATCAGACAAGTTTTAATCTTTTCTTGTAAGCCAGTCCCTTCAGCAATCAGCAGCATTGCATTTCTTTGGTTTCTTTTCCAACTGCTCTGCAACATCAAGGTGAGGGGCTGTCCATCCCCATTCTCTGTGTTCTAAGGGCCAGCTCCCTTCTGCATCAGGAAGACCCAAGGGCATTTAGCAGCAAACATTAAACACCTTTCAGAACCAACCAAGATTTTTCCATTTCACCATTCTTGAACAGAAAAGCGTTATTGTTCTTTCCTGAGTAGGAGTATGATGATTCTTCATTGGCAGACTGGAAAAAAAAAAAAATAAAATGCCAAAAATGGCTGTTTTGCTGTGATGCTGCATTGCAGATTCACATCTAATTTCTGCCAATATTATGCACTCAGTCTTTTTCAACATTGCTGTTTTCCAAACTTACCCTCCTACTGAATCTGTATGTTTGATTAATGTTTTCCCAGATGTCTGAACCTGGGGAAAAAAGGCACTTTTGGTCTCATTTTGTTAAGTGTTAGGAATCTCTTTGATGATCCATAACTAATTTTACTGTACTTGTCACAAAGCAGATGTGCAGCAATAGTCCCCTAAGCAAGCTGCATTCAATCATTACCAACTCCAGAGTTCCCCTTTCTATTCCCCCCCCTTTTATGTGTTTATTTTTTTCATTAGTAATTAACCTTCACAGTGTATCATATTCTTTATCACTGGTTTATTGAACACATTTGACACAGGACTTAAACGTTTGATCCAAGCACATTTTATCCTCTCTTTTTAGTTTCATCCCTTTGAATGTCAGATTAGGATGCAGTTTGATGAACACAATTCTTCATTTTGGCTATTTTTTCTCAATCATTTAGTGCATTAACTCTCCCTACTTTTAATTCACGTGGAAGACTTTTGCATTCAAAGGATAGAGAGTCTTTAAACATTAAGAAGAAGAACTATTAACATGAAAGATTGCAAATAATTCCCACTTAAAGAAGGTGTACTCTGTTACCTCTAACTCAGCATCCATAATTGGCAATAGCTCCACAGCTAATCCTTTTTCAGCCCTCTCTCAATTCACCTGTGAATTGTCCCTCTTATTTCTGAAAAACTTCAGTTATCACAACAAAAGAGAGATGACTGATGCTATTGAATCTGGCAACGGGAGGAATTTATGCAACTATCTAAAAAAGAAACTACCCTTTGTGACTGCACAGAAAACACAACTATTTAGATTCACAGAGTAGCTGAGGCTGGAAGGCATCTCTGGAAACTGTCAAGTCCAACCTCTGCTCAAAGCAGTGTCACCTACAGACACATTGCTCGGGGCTGTGCCCAGTTGGGGTTTGAATATCTCCAAAGACAGAGACTGAACAGCCCCTCTGGGCTACCTGTGACAGTGTTCAAGCACTCTCACAAGTGGAAAAAAGACCCCAAAGTGACTTTCTCTTTCTTTTGTTTAAAAAGAATGTTTTATATTTCAATTTTTAACCATTTACGACTTTTGAAAGTCACATCTCATTACACTCGCAAAACAGATTTCTTGTCAAGGTATATTCTGCAGGAAAAATAAATCAGCTACAAAAAGTGCACCTGTTTTTATGCAGAAGGTGACAAAGTGCATTTGTAACACCAACCTAGATATTTGTACTACTGGACATATCAAAATCCTTATGAAACAAAAATAGTGTCTTAGTCACTTTAATGCATATGACAAATACACTGGCTATTCACAGAAATAAAGGAATGATTTGCCAGTGAAGGTTGGAATAAAAGCCACAGAATAATTTATATCATAATGGATATTAAGAGAGAAATTACAGTATAGTTCTTTTGCTTCTTCTAAAATTTTAGGAGAATTTACTTTTTTGTTTCTTACCCTTAGATTCCTTTTCAGTGAGAGGTACAGATGCACGTGTTGTATAGTTGCATGCTCATTATGTCTCTGGAGAAAACCTAGCTGAAACTTAGAAGAATTTTGTGTTTGAGTCTCCAAACTGAGCATGGGAGAACACAGGAGGAGTCTCTGGTACAGCATTTGAACAGGAGCATTATGTCAACTACCAAAACATTATCACACTCAAATAATTGCAAAACTAATACTTGGCGAACTTCCATGCTTTCACACCCACTGCTTCTGGTCCCTTCCTCAGAAAGTCCTTGGGGCTTAGCAGACCATTGACATCATATTCAAGGGTTTCTTCTTCCTTTAACTTGTATTCAAAGGAGGTCTCCTTCCTTTAATGAAGATGAAATACAAAATACTTCCCATCTGTCCAATGAAGCAAATTGTGCCTGAATTTTTATCAGGGAATGATGACTTCAGCAGGTGGATTGCAATAGCAGATCTTCTGCAGTAAAGGCCCAGAGATCCTACCTGTCAGAAGGTAAAGTTAGTTTTTATGTTTAAGGTGCACATGAGTTAACAACTCACTGGTCTCCCTGGGACTGAATACTGACGATATTTGCTTCCACTGTCTACAAACCTTTCCTTACTATGGCTTGCAAAGCTCTGTCCAACCTGGGGAGCACTTCAGCCTTTCCAGTTTTTGAGGCTGGCTACTCCTAGCCCCTCATTTGGGTGATCCAACAGCCCCATCCTCTACACACAGTGATAGCAAAGGAGCCCAGCAGTACTGGCTGTGTTTCCCACCTGGATAACCTGGCAGGAGCCGGACTTTGAAATATGCCAACATGTACAACTTCAGCTCAGCCCAGACACTGGAAATGGTTAATTGGTGTAATGGGCAATTTAATTTTGGCAACTAAAGTTGGTGCTCTGATAGGGACCAAGGTACCATCTTCACTTTGGAGGTTAGTCAGGTGCAGGATGAAATTCCTGTTCCAAAAAGGAAAGGCAAGCCCACAAAAATGCAAGAGGCTGGCTAATAGATGCTACCTTCTGCCAGAGAGACACTTGAATTTTACCATCCTGATGTAAAATGTGATTCTTCATAATATTTCAGAAACTATGGTCCTCAGTGGTGCTGAACCTTTGGACAAAAAAACCCCTTGAGAAGATATGTAGGAAAAGGAACTCCTAACAGTTTTCGCTGGTTTTCTTTCTTTTTATTTTTTCCTGTGGAGCTTGTTTTGTTTTGATGTTTTGGGGTGTTTTTTCTTTTTTCAGTGGATTTGACAGTGGATGGAAAAAATGATGACTCAGATATTGTCAGAATGTTGAAACTCATCTGTCTGGAAGGGTGTAACACCATGTGTGCTGTGGGAGAAGGAGATGGCATGAGGGAGGGGAAGAGGAGAGAATGAGGTGCCATTTCTTGGATTAGAGCTTTTAAAAGCTTCCAGGAGAGAGGAAATTCAGATGTTTAGCTGGCAGCAGTTGGTGATGGGGGAAGAGCCCTGGCTCAGTTCCTTGTTGGGCTCAAGGAGCAGTATGCCTCCATCTGTTAGGAGCTTCTGATTAGATGAGGTAGGTTAAATCATTTTTTCCCTCTGCTCTCCCTTCCCAATGGTTGTGAAATCACTTATTTGTGTTGCTGTGAGCAAAGAGAAGAGAAATGAAACAACAGAGCCAGCACAGGGTCTTTTTAAACTCTTTGCAGGTTGCAGAGGCTGGAAAGAGATGATTGGAGTGATTGAAGATGGATGGAAATTATAAGATTGGTGAAAGGGCACAGAAGGGAGCAAGGAATGACCTGTTTGCTTAATGAGATGTCTTAAGTTTCTCTGTCAGGCTGCCTTGTTTGCAATCTGTTTAATTTGCTCTTATCTTCTAAAAATGGTGGCATATTGTACATTTTCTAAAACTGTTTTCAGAAAGGGCATATTTTTATCTCCAAGTGTATGAATTGGTGCAGAGAAAGAGGAGTTACTTCACGCATTCCATGGGTCAGTGTGGCTTGTCTCAAGGCCATGTTGAAGCAAAATCAACTGAATCATGTTACAGTGATGTTTTCCACCTACAGGCACCTCTGAGCTGCCTGCCATAGTGATTAAAGTGAGATTCTACAGGACTGGAAATAGAGGCCAGTTCAAGCTCTTCGGGCAGCAATGCTCTGACATCAAGTTTTGGCAGGTTTTAGAGCAATAAAGCAGACGCACAATTACAAAAATTTTTAAAAAACCCCAAAACAAAACAAGCAACAAAAAAAAAGACACTGGCAAAACCCCTTCAGATAATCCCAAATATACAGAGGCATGCAGACCAAATCGAAAAAGAAAAAAAAAAGGAATAATATTATTTATGAAGGAAAGGAGGAACTTTTCTTCATTCCTCTTCTAGTCTATTCTCTCTTTTCACCTTTTGTGACTATTCTTGGATTCCTTACCTCTCCTTGCTGTGATATTGATCCATCTCCTGTTAGGGCACTGAATTCCATAATACACAATACTGCTCTATTTGTGTGGCATCTCCTTGTTAATTCTCCAATCGTTGTCTGGCCTGGCATAAAATAGTAAAAGAAGAGGCAGCCACAAGCATCCCACAGCCCAGGGCAGCATCCTTTCACCAGGGGTGCCTGGCTGCCTCCCTCTGCTTTGCCAGCCCAGCAGTTTGCCAGCCCAGCAGTTTGCCAGCCCATTGCTGACTCTGCCTGCTTCATCCAGGTGTCACCTCGGGAGCACAAGTCACAGCAGCCTCTTTTCTATGGGAGGGGAAATGAATTTTGTGATGTGGATTCTACATCACTAAACCTGCAGCTTTCCCACTGGGGGCTGATCAGAAATTAGGCTGAGATTAAGCAAGCACCAGTTAAAGCTGGTTGCTTTTTTCTATTCAGATTTGTTATTAGGTTATTACAGTCACAAGTTTTCTTAAATGGAAATAAAAATGTACCATTTTTGTCTGCCTTAATCAGTGGAAAGAGGCAGCTGTGAAAAGCCAAACATTTATTTCTTACTATCATAAGGTCAAAGAAAGTTTTGGTTTAGAGGGATCCTTAGAGAGCATTGAGTTCTAACCCCCCTGCCATGGGCAGGGACATCTTCCACTAGACCAGGTTGCTCAGAGCCCCATCCAACCTGGCCTTGAACACTTCCAGGGATGGAGCAGCCACAGGTTCTTTGGTCAATCTGTTCCAGTGCCTCAACAGCCTCACAGTAAGTTTTCTTTATAATATCTTATCTAAATCTACCTATTTCAATTTAAACCTGCTACCTCTTTTCCTATCAGCAGACTTCATGATAAACCATCTTTCCTGTAGGTTCCTGTTAAGTACTGGAAGGCCACCAAAAGGCCTCATCAGGTTTTTAAAATTAAATATTCCCTCTACCCACAGGACTGGAAACCCAAGATGGCCAAGAAAGCTCCCATGAAGCATTTTTCTAACATGCTCATTTATAACCCAAACTAGCTGATTTACATCTCAATTTGCATATATCCCACAGTGCTTCGTTCCATTGATTAGACATTAGTGCATTTACATTTCCACTACTTCCACATAACAGCAGTGGTAGGTCACAGTGACCTTACAAATATCTTGTCAAAGCCTTTTGTGTCAAAACAGCACAACCTCAGAAATGCACTATCAAAACATCCCCATCATCCAATGTCAAAACAGCTTCATCACAGAGCCTAAGCACATTCAGATCCAACAAATTAACATATTAAGGCTTTATGGCTTTAATATCCAAGCAAAAAACAAAAACCTAATGCCTTCCCTGTGAGAAGAAAATTGTTCTTACTCCCATTTCCCACTGCTAATTAACAAAGTTCCTATCTACTGGGGTGTTTCTGGAGTGACTTTTTTTTCCTGACAATGTCACTAAACTGATGGACATTTTCATTTAGTCAAACATGCAAAAAGTGGCTGGAAGAGGTTTCTGGGAACTTGCCCTCAGTGATTGTTAAGGCAGTAACATTCCTGCCTAGGTACAAGACTATTCAACAAAGTGAACATCACAACAGAAAGAAATTTGCAAACAGAGCCAATACACAGTTCTGGACCATCTCCTGTTGCATTTAAATCATCTCATTGTTCAATTTTCAGGCCAGACCTAGCTTAGTGCTTGGTTTCACTCCAAGTGACTTAATAAATCGGAAAAGGAGAAGCACACACTACTTTTACTTTTCTTTTCTTTTCTTTTTTTTTTTTTGTTGCAATTTAAAGGAAATAAGATAAACTCCAAAGATTAAATCTAACTGTTTAAAAATCACAGTCTCAGTGCTTCCCTTGCCCTCCTGCCCATCTGCATACGAGGCAGCAAAAGCATGCATAACCACACAGTTTCACACCAGTGCAACTGAATCCATGTGAATCCCATAATTTGAATTTAAAAGTCTCTCAGTCTCTGCTTTGTTTATAAGGGAGGTTTTTAGGAGCTCATCCCATCACTGGACAGCAGGCTTAAATGTAAACACAAGTGGCATCCAAATATATGGGCAGTCAGGACAGCAATGTTAGGTGTGTTCTTGAATTAGGACATGCACAGACAATCCACTGAAAATGCAATATTACACTCAGCTAATCTGGTGTGTCAGCACTGCAAATATTCGTGTTCAGGCAGCACTCACAATTTCAGGCAATGACTTTCTTAATAGGTAAAACATCCGAATGTGGAATAAATAAATATAAATCAGCTGGTTACACCCTCTCCATTATTTTTTCTTCAGGATATTAGCTAACAACCAAAGCAATTAAATTTACAAGCAAGAGGAAGGTCAGAGGCACTCAGCTCTTAACTAAGTGGCCTTGTAGTGGAGGCACAGTGTCACAGCCATTAGCACAGTGGCAGGATCTGTTGCATTTTCCTCTCTTTCCCACGAATCATCTCTGTGGCAGCACAGGGTGAGACCATGAATTCAGATTGATTATATCAAGGTGGAACAAATCAGAAGCAGCAGTTGCAAATTTGTAGAAACAAATGCATATACCAACGCATTACTGTAATCCCAAAGAAAAGCAACTGGGGGCATGACCACATACCTTGATCTTGTATAAAATCCTTTCATTTCATTTTTCAGATTTGGTTAACTCTAAAAGGCGTTATTTTGAAATATATTATATTTTTTTTCATTACAGATATACAGCAGTTCCCATGTAAACTCTGTCCTTAAAAATAATGTCTCAGTATATAGGAGATATTCCCTCTATTTTAAATGAGAAGGCTTCTTCAGAATTCATTAACTTCTTGAGTGTGACAGATATGATGAGATAGAAAAACAACTCACTCTGCTATAATTGTGGCCTTTCGTTTGTACTTAACTGTGCTTTGATGGATTGCTGCACTTATTCATACTTTACTTTTATTTTCTAAACAGTAAAATAGTGACTTGCAATCTGTAGTCTGAGGACTAATCTCAGGATTTTTATGACCAGTATCACAACAGTAAAGTCCCTTAATATTAACGCTTCTTATTTTCATCTGCTTTCCCAAGTTCTTCACCGAAAACAAGATGTGCAATACCAATTTAAAGGGGGGAAGTTCTTCAGATCCTTCTGGCAGAAACTTCTGCTGCCTGAGAGCTGGAAAGGGAACAGGAGCTGTTTTCATAGGTTGATACGACCTGAGAGTATCAGACGACATGGCACACACGTGTGTAAAAAAATCTGTGTTGAGGAAGAACAGCACTGTGGGCACTACAATTGCAGAAGGGAATAGAAAAAAAAAAGAAGTGAAATGGTTGGGTGAAGAGTCAGGAGACATTTGTGTGATGGAATAAAAGGACCCCATGTAATATAAAGCAGGGCCTATTTGTTCCTTTGATTCCACTTGATTTTTGCTATCCAGAGGGTGGCTGGGAGAGCTGGGAAGGCTTGGCAGGAGGGATGAGAGGATGCCACACAGCTGCATTCCCAGGATTTCCAAAGAAGGCTGCTGCAATGTCTGCTAATGGTGAAAAGCTTCTGATACCACGGGGCGTCCAAGAGAAATACTGAGAGGAAAGCTGCCACAAAGGATATCAGGGACAGCAGGGGAAGGAACACATTCAGAATGTACTTGATCACCTAAATTCTCTGCAAATGTAGAGCAAGAGCATCAGTACCCCTCTGTGGCTGAATCACTTGGGTTGAAGGTGTCAGCACTGTGGAGTAGTAACTCTGTCGTAGCTCTGAGGCTGCTGCAGAAATATCAGCCTCTCAAAGTGATGTGCCAGAGTGCAGAACTGACATAAGAAATCCTCTTGGCAGCAAGGAACCTGGCAAACTTAAGAGATGTTTTCAGCATTCTTGAAATTCATAGCATAAATTACTTCTACCAGAATTCATTCCAAGCCAGTGGAGGGCTCCATGCACAGGGCACCTGTGTGTTGTCCAGGGTGAGCATCAATGCTGCCAATAAACACTTTGGGATTCACTCTCCAGTCAGAGGGCAGCTGCCTCTGTGACAAAATCACCATGACCAGGAAGTGGGAAGAGACTCTCAGAATAAATGACCTTTCAAGGTCCAGTTTAGATATGTTGGTGCAAGTTACAATGGCTCCTTGATATATTCATCAATCTGGTAACAAAACTGAGAAACTTGGCATTACCTCTGCAACTGTGCCATGAGAGTTATTCCAGTGGATTACAGAGTTGAGCAGAATTCCAGATGGCTGGCCCCTGTGGCAGAAAAACACAGTCCTCTTGTTTAAAGGTGTGCAATGAGCTGTTTGCTCTGGCCACCAGCTGGAAGCAGCTGTGACATGGTGACATTTCCACATGGCAGTCCCCAGCATGGGGAGCTGTGCTTGGGTGTGCCATTCTTGGAGAGCAAACCATACTACCACACTTCACAGAGCCAGAATGTCCCAAAATACTGGCAATGGCAGCAGGGGACAGAGATCAATTCTTTGGACTGTGGTAAAAAAATAGGAAAAAAGCCACAAAAACTTAAATCCTGAACATGTTTCAATGACATTCCGCCATCATAGCTGTTGCAGGCAATTTCTCCTCTAGTTTGATATTTTAGCTCAGCCTGCTTAAGTCTTCAGAGGCTGCAATGACAAGCAAAGAGCCTAATTACCATGTTTAGTTTGCTCCTTTTAGCATGCTCTGCAGGCTCTGTCATCATTTCACTGTAACAAGAAGTTGGGTGTTTTTTATCCTTGTGGCAAGTTCTTCACTATTCTTGTTAAAGAAATACTGCACCAGAGATTCCTTTGACTGTTTGGTTGTGTTTAACTTGCCATTAATGCTGTTCGCCTTTGAAACTTCTTCCTCTGTGTTTACTTTCATACATCTGGTGGTGAAATGTGTTTGCTTTTTTTGTTTGTTTAGTGTCACACACAAAAGAAGGATACATAAATCAAATGCTTTGTCCCTTGGGCTTTACTTGTCTTGTCTTTATGCAGTCTAAAAAAATGCAATAAAAAAAGTTAAGTAATAATCTTATAAAGCCAGGAAAGTGGAAGGTGGTACAGTGACAAATTACTAGGAGTTGAATATAAAATAATCTTTTGGAAAAAGAGATGAATTCTCATTTTAGTTAATTTCTTCCTTATTTATTTCTTTTTCCAACTTGAAGATTTAAATAATTGTGATTAACAGAATCATATGTTTGTGAAGCAAAATCTCTTTAGCCACCATAAAGATGGGTAAAACTCATAAGGAATGTAAGAGACCCACTTGTATCTAACATGTCCTCATTTTAAATCTGATTTCAGTTATTTCTTCTTATTGTTACAAAAGATATATCTTAACAAACATGGATGCTTGCAGTGGCAGTAGACGAAAATCACCATAAGACAGACATCTTACTACTCGAAAAAAGGAGTAAAAGGTCACCTAATTGTATATTATTGCAGATTTCACATCAGTGGGGCACAGCACTGTAGTATGCAGAATATTGTTAATGGAGAAAGGAATGATAAAGAAGGGAAGGAAGCAAAACAATCCTAAACTTGTAAAGATATGAAGTGAGCGAGGTGGGAAATGAGAAGCACTGAAATAACTTTGCATTTTCTGCTGTGAAATCAAAAGACCAAATCACATTGTCAGTCAGTAATCAGTCTAGTGCAACAGGGAAAAAGCAGAGATGAGAAGGGAAATTTTAACAATGGCACAAACTCTTATATAGTTTTTTGGATCTTTTCAATTCATACAACTTTCACCAAGTTCTGCTCCTTCTAATGTCTTTCTTTTTTTGTGTGTGTGTTCAGAGATTAAGAACTGATACAAAGACAATAAACTCTATACTGGATATTATGGGAACAATGGCTTCTTATCACTTCAGCCATGCCTTTGATTAAAACACATATATTTGCCTCATTGTAGAGCTTATTATAAACACCCTATCTATTGCTTTACTGCCGTGCTATGCACTTAAAAAAAAGGACTCAGCCAACCAAAAAAGGGAAGTTTTGTATGAAAATATGTTGTACTAAATACATAAACAAGCCAAATTCAGCAAGAAGCTTCTAAGGAAAGTCACAGAACAGAGTAATCAGCACCCATGGCCAAAAAGTCTTTACAAAATTTCACTCAGATACTTGTATTGAGTTTTCACTGCTTTATGTACCTTTCTTTTTTTTCTTCTCAATAGCAGGTAAGGGTTATCTTTTTGGGTTTTTGTTTGTTAGTTTGTTTTAAACTACTAGAGATGTCTGCAGAGAAGAGAGCTCCCAAGTCCTCTCTGCACTGTTTTACTCAGTTATTTATGGATTTGCTGTTTTGAATATTTGTGCTTGGAGCGCTTGCCTTGCCATCCAATTGTCACCAACAATGCAGTAGGAATAAGGTGTCAAATTCTCAGACAGATTCAAATGTGTTTGTGTATTTTTAAATGCCTGAAATCTTATTTTTAAGCTTTCAGCTTCAAAGATCCACTTACCATTCATACCTTCGTATAAGCATAGTTTTAAGGAGAAGAGTTCATTCCATATTTTGATGTAGGATCAGTACTGTTGTTTTATCAAAACCTTATCCCCTGTCATGCAGACATGATGACAAAACCAAAGGCTTTAGTGCTAACAAACTTTGTTCTCCTCTTGACTTACCAAGTGCCACTACTATTTATTTAAAAGGAAAAGAAATCAAGCATATATACGATATTTAAAAATAACAAGCCACGAAGAAAGACAAAACATACAAACCAATGAAACAAAACTCCAGCAAAAGTACAATTTACAGTGCTTCTAAAGAACAAAGATTCAGTTGGATGGATCCTGTGCTCTTTGCAAATATTTTTACCTCAAGAGCTATGGAGGCTTGGCCTCAAAGCAAGAAATAATGTGCAGTGATGGTGATGTGTATGGAAGGAATAAATCCCTATTCCACCTCATCACTGGAGACTGGGGGTACCTTTGGGAACATTTTCTTTATTCTGTTCTAGAATAGTTCAGGCTGTGCAGGCAGGCAGTTCAAAAGCAGACAGTTTTAACAGAAGGAAAACATAACATCATTTGTGATGTCAGATGTGATCTTGGGCACATTGGAAGGTAGATGGCAGGAGCTGATGGATGCAAGAAACTGCCTTTAAATGGGAATAGAGCAGCTGGCCTTTTGTGTCTGGGTGGTGCAGCCATTTCTCAGGCCCCATTTTTCTGTACTTCACAGCATTTGAAAAGAGAATACTAAAAAATTAATAGAAGTTTTGCCATTGGCTTCAATGAGGCCAAGATTTCATAAATACGTTCGTTTCTTCTGTTGACTAAATTGTTATTATTGCTTTCCACGTGGCTTATTAAAACTGATGCCTGCACCTCATAAGATTAAATTGGCTTCTGCACTGTACCCAATATAACTTCTCCTTGCTAGACACTCTGTCATCTCTCTCACATCAACGATCAGAGGAACAAGTCCTGCTGTAGCAAGTTATTTTGCCCAGAATACCCTTAACTTGGCAGGATCTTATGGGAGAGGGGATGTGTTTTATTGGGGAAGGTGTTGTAGCATAAAAGTGATCAGATTTGGAAGTGCATAAGCTCTTCTGCTCTGATGAGAGCAGCCACTTCTCATATCTTTAGGCAAAGATCACAGGTATTTACAAAATCACAGCATATAAGACTGCACTCAGGATGGAGATGGTCCCATTAAAATGTCCTATTATCAAATCACTGTAGTTCTGTTGGAAGAATCAAGGGGGCAAAGTAGGGTTAAGATTGTGGAATAGTCTTGCAGTCAGAGAAGTCTTAGACTTAAAGCTGTGAGCTGAATCTGGAGATCATCTTAAAGAGAGGCAATAGATAAGGCAGATTAACCCTTAAATTACTGCTTGCTGTGAGGAGCAGTCTGCAGGTCAAAGACTTCAAGTCATTGGAGAAGTTTCTTTTACAAACAGCCAGAAACTGAGACAGAGGTGAGTTTTTTCTGGCCCTGCTTAGCTCATATTCCCCAAGAAAATTGCTCAGTCCTATAGACTGAGAGGTACTTGGCAGCAGCAATCAATATGATGCAGTGGTTCTTTGATTGCCAGACAAAAGTTCAACAACTAAACTTTAATGCAGAATCTCAGAGAATATATTTTAGAAATTTCAATTGTGTTAAAGAGGATTAACTAGAAACATTGCCTTAAATTTTAAAGCATAGGTATAGAGTAGTAGGCTGGAATGTATCTAAGTCAATGTTATTAAAGCTGCACTTATAGGCCACTCAAATATTTGAAAATACATTTGTGGTGGGACAATGTCTTACGACACAGAATTTAATTACTAAGCCACTATAGAAGTGTTCAATTTGCTTTTCTCTCCTATTACTCATATTATGTATAGAACACAAACTGATTTGGCATTAGTATCAATTCCTGGAAAGGCTCAGATTCCCAGTGCAGTCGGATTTATTTCACAGACAATTTTTTATTTTACCTATACTCAGAATTAATATTCTATTTGTATCTCTGTGTCTCTGAAATGAAGTCCTGTCTTTTGTTCCTTGTACTTACTGGGGTCTCAGTTATTTTAATGTACAATCTTAACTTTTAATAAATCAAAGAGAATTGTCTACAACTACTAAACCAAGGAAAAATGTGATCAACTCGGCAATTTCACCACCCATGCTGCACATTTCAGCTCCTTTCACTCCACATTTGTTTCCCTGGAACTCTCCCATAAGGAGACTGAAAATTTTAAAGGAGGTAAAAAGGTATTAGTTTATCAATAGCAAAAATCAAAATTCCCGTCTGTGGCACTATGCATGTCATGAAGTATTATAATACCCAATAGTGTAATCTGATTGTATTGTAAAGTAATTATACTTAAAACTTTTTATCTTTTTTACCATCCTAACATGCTGCTGATATCTATTTTCCTCATGGCATGAAATATATAACAATATATAACAGCAGAAATTATGGCAGTTCTAACTGATAATGATGCCAGCATCAAAACCAAATTTGGCTTCCTGCAAATCCAGGCTGAAATTCGGAGCTGGATCTGTCCAAATGTTTCTGCTGAAAGTTGATAGGAACTTCTCACAAAATAGTTATCCAAGAGCAGATTTTAGTCCTGGTATCAGTAGCTATGCTGTTTTCACTGTCTAGATTCTAATTAAAAGTTCTGCTCTTAGTTTCAGCCAATCTTAAAGCTGCACAACTCTTCCCATTTTTGGATGTTGTCATCATCCTATCATTTAACATGAAAAATTTCAAACTGTTTGTGTCTCCTTTGGACTAACTTTTGATGTGGATTGGCATCTTTGGGATAAAGGAGAAGGAGTTTCCAGGCAAATTGTTTTTAGTTGTTTTGAGGGGCAGGATAAGGCTTTCCCGTTTTTGGGTTGAAAAGTTCTAACTTTTATTTGCTCTGCAGAAACCTGGCAAAGTGACAGCACTAGCAGATGGTACAGAGTGGGACCAGAGAGACAGTCACCTTCATGTAATGGACACTTCAATGTTATTCCATGAGAAGAATTCACACCCAGACAAGTTTTAATTTCTGAGAAATCTCATTTTCATATGCTAAATGAGCAGGTTTTAAGGGGAGACAAAGAAAAGAAGGCAGCAATAGACAGAAAGCACCTTCAGAGGAGACAGCAGTTTTTGGGTAACAGAGGAAGGCAGTGACAGAGGCTGGCAGCATGATATCAGCACAGAAAAGCAGCACATATTAACATCCTGAGGATCATGTAATAGTTTCCCTTAAAATCCCCTTCACAGATAATGTGAATGAGAAAACCAGGGAGGTGAATCATGAGAGCTTCTGCTGGGTGAGCTGTCCGATGGAGGAAGGTGTGAATGAGATCACGTTTTACAGCCACAACTCTTTTGTCCATGACTGATAAACTCTAAGTGGTGCAGAAGTTCTCAGCATGAGAAAAAGCAACGCTCCTGAAACACATTATCAAAACCCAAACATCCGTGTCCGAGTGGAAGGGACACAGCCTCTGGAGTGTTTCAGTGCCTGATGACTCTCCTAAACATGCCTGATAAATCCCCATGCCCACTATACCTCTCCTCCAAGCACGGACCCATCTTTACTCCACACAGAGGGACTGGGAGCTCCTGAAAAGGAGCTGGGGGCAGTTCAAATACCTCACTTTTTGGGCTGTGAACTTCTGTCCAGAGAGCTTTCATCAGAGCCAACACAGCTTAGCAGGGTTCAACACTCTCAGACAAGAGGTCTGACCCCTTAGGTCAAAAGCTTTGGAAAATCTCCAGAAAGGTCTTTCCCAGCTTCTACAAGAAATACAAGATTTTTTGTCCTGTGTTAGCAGAAGTGACAATGTAGGGACTAACTTTCTTCCTGTTCTTCCTGTTGTCTCTTTAAATGCAGGTTTTCCATTCCTAATTTTTGCCATTTCTTTTCTCTGCTATTTTAATTTCCCCACAAGCCAGTTTTTTGTAAGTGCAGTTCTTTGAGGTTATTAAAGTGGGACTCACTCTTTGTAAATATTACAGTTAGAAACATTACAATAATATTTTCCAATATTATGGCTTTCACACAGACTCAAGTAGACTGAAATGGCTCCAAAATAGTCTAATTTACTTCCAAAAGAAGCTTAAAGTACGTTTTAAAAGAATTGTCTGTGATTTTGCTTGCAGAATATAGCAATAAAATCATACAACTATGAAAAGAAGACACAGAATCACAAAGCAGTCTCCATTAAACTAAAACAGTTTTTAAGATCAACACAGTAAATTTCTTCCTGACTTTGAGTCCCAAGCATGTCTCAGTGATATAACTTTGATAACTCCTATCCATGGCTTGATTGCCATTCTTTGATAAAATGTTTGTGTTGTACTGTCATTACACCTCTGTGGCAAGGAATCACGCATTGAAAGAGAGAGAAAAATGACATTATCAGGAGCCACTATCTCAGAATCTGTTTCAAACTTGTATACAAAGCCATTATGACACCCTGCTCTGGCTGGTGCAGTAATGTTTTACAGCACAATTCCATCTGCAGATGTTGCCAAAGGACAATATTCTGCTACATTGACTAATGCATTTCCCTGTAAATAACCCTCTGATTTTGTGGGACCTGATGCTGCCTCAGATGCCATTCAGCATGAATAAAGGTGTCAGAATATGGCCTGGAGTTATTATCTGTATAACCTAAACCTTAGTAAAGCAATGAGATACCCAGATTAATGGCTAATGCCTGGAATGATATTCCTATCTTAACCCTTGCTGTCTGACCAAAGTGAATAATAACATGATCGTGGTATGTCATCAGCCTCTGAAATACAGTTGCAACAATATGAAATTTCAGAATAAATATCTGCCTTCATTCTTTTTATTCCCCTTGTGGATTTAAGTCCATTCCTTAAAATATTATTTAATATGATTTTAGAGATTTAATAGCATCTATTGACCAAGAGAGGACAAAAGTCAGTCCTTTCCCCAGCTTTTTTTCTGTAGGATAAATTTGAGAGTGCTTTTTCTTTTTAGTCTTATGTTAAAAAAACTTTTTCTCAATTATCTTTGAAGCCATCAAACAGCTTTTCCTAGTTAATAAAAGAAAGTCTTTAATGATAACTAACAACATGTTCTATATAATACTTTAGGATGATTTGAATACGAAAAACATTACAATAAGCTGAATTCTATTTTTATGCAGTCTTGTGCTATTTTACACACCAGCTGGATTACTAATAAGAGCAAAGTCTAGCTCACATATAAACATCATGAAAAAAACGAATAATAACTGATGATTATGTTATTATATCGTTTTAATGGTCTATAGACATAAAATAAGCATGTATTTTAATGATTCAGTAAATTAATCCAGAATATTTATGAATATTCTAATAGAAACAAGAATGAAATTAACTTTCATTCCTTTGGTACTTTGAGGTCTTTCACCATTGTCTCTGGCTATTTTTTCATGCTTGCAGAATTATTTAATATAGCCCAATCAAGTCTGGCAGAAATGATGGCCCTGTCCATAGCTCAGCAGTCTGGGTTTCTGATTGCACTTACAGTGAATGTGTGCAAATAAAAGGCCAGAGCAATCTAGTGCCAAACTCCGTGTTCATAAATTCATCTTAGAGCCAAAATTCTCTCCTAAGTGAACAAAGACAACGAGACTTCCAACTAACAGCAAGATTCACAGCACCCCAACCAGCACAAGTGTTCCCAAAAGAAATGTGCACTAGAAATGTTGATTCAGGGCTGTAGTCTGTACAATCTATCCAGGAAATGCATTCCTGCACGGGGACACAAGGCGAATTTTTGAGGAGGATGACTGGGTTTTAGGACAATAGGATAACAGTGCAATTTATTATTGCTACCCTACAATTATGTCAAGATAAAATTACCTGAGAGTAGATGCATAATTCTTGATCTTCCTTGGCCAGAAGTAGTTTAAGTTCATAGTTTT
This sequence comes from Acridotheres tristis, assembly GCA_037013685.1. Classification (NCBI taxonomy): domain Eukaryota; kingdom Metazoa; phylum Chordata; class Aves; order Passeriformes; family Sturnidae; genus Acridotheres; species Acridotheres tristis. The sequence goes on from CM072884.1 coordinate 5,694,211, forward strand.
GCCCTTCCTGTGTGATCTTCTATGGAGACAGGTGTTCATTATTCTGAGGCAAAGAAATTTCATTGCCACAATACTACAAAAATACCCAAGATTCAGAGGGCCAAACAGATAATAAAAGAGAAATGAAAACAATTGTGATTCTAATTATTAAAGAGGATGATTATCTGGTAGGAAAGTAATACAAGGTGATATTTAAGAAAGGAAGTCTTTCATTTCCCAGATGGGAGACATGTTATTAAGTTGTTCAAAAATTAGAGACTGATATCTTTTCCTCCTGTTACAGTTTTGAAGAGCCCGTCACTGCTGTAATTGAAAAGGTAATGCACTGAATTTGCCCAGCAGAATAAACTTCTCAAAGCATAGGAAATGGTCTTAAGGCATGAAATTGTTGCCATTAGCTCAGGAGTGATGGCTGTGCTGCTGGGTATGCACAGAATTCAAACAGCTTAGAAGATAAAAGTTTGGGTGTCATGGGGGTCTCCAGACTGAAATGGAAATTTGGGGATTTTTGGCTCAGGATGTTGCTTCCAAGTGTTCTTCTCTTACAGCACTTGAGGGTGTCCAGCAGGGTACATGACCAAAGCCAAAAGTATCTAAAAATTGTGAAGAACTCGAGAGAGACAAAAGATAAATTCACCTTTGAAGGAATGCACATGCTGACACCTTTTCTTCTGCCACAAGTTTATCACAAGGGTGTAGCTCATGTAGATGCACTGGGATGTTTCCTTTACTCTGGCTTAAATCCTGGGAGAGCTCAAGGACTGAGGGGTTCTTCTTTAAAAGAGACAAAATATGCTGCAATAGAGTAAGCAAAGTGATATATCTAGTAAAGAGATGTGTTGGAAGTAGAATTACAAACCTCACAGATAAATAAATATAATTCATAATTAAAAAACATAAGCAACTCCATTAAAAAAGAGAGTTTAAAATTTGCTGAATGTTTTTGATGTTGATAACAAACACTTGAAATTGCTCTTCAATTGAACACTACAGTAGAAAAAAAATGCTCTTACACTGCAGATTTTAGCTACATCTGATAAAATCTATAAAGCCTGTGGTATATTGACAACTCAATACCCTTAATTTGGTGGGAAAGTAACTCAAGGCAGTCTTCATTGACTTTTGCTCTAACACATTAATCACAGAAAGGAAAATTTGGGGCATCTGGAATCAATTTTTATGACTCCTCCAACTGTCTGGGATCACTAGTTTGTTAGGGAATATTTCAAGTTTTTGGCTCCTTCTAGTTTTGGATTTTGAGTTGTTGTTTTGTTGTTTGTTTTTTCTTTAATTGACTGTTTGACAAGATAGACTATTTCTTGCAACTGAGATACAGAATGAGCTTTTGACATGCAGAACATCATCATGAAACTCTGAGGTCTTGTTTTAAAGTAATTATTTAGCTTTCCTTGAAAGAAACTCTGAGGGATTATGGAAGAAAATCATTATAAGGTTGCACATCAGTCAGGATACTTTCTGCCCCTTCTCTTTGATTTAGACATACACTGCCAAACAAATCAAAGATTACACTTGGGAGCTGCATGCTGGAATGATGGATCTCTGGAGAGGAAGAGAGAATAATGAAGTTTAAAAAAAAGGTGAAAGGAAACGTGAGGAATGAAAGAAAAGTTTCAGCAAGTGTTGGCTCTGCTGTCAGTCAAATGAAAGAGAAGGGACAACTTGATCTATTGCAAGATCATAGCCAAGGATAAAAAAGTAGAAGTTCTCCCTGACAGAAACAAACAGACACACACATTCATTTTGATACACTCAATTTTTTGGGTTTCGTTGTTCTTTGATAGACAAGAGCTTTCTCCCTGTTCTGGTGACATGCCAATGCACCAGTACAGCCTATTGAAGATATAATGCACACATTCCATGACACCAAATTATATCCTGATATTGGTAGAGCTGAGAAATGAGAAGCAAAAAGGATGTTTTTCATTAATTTCAGAGCTATTAAAGAATATAATCTCTTAATGCCTCAAAAGACTTGACTATTGAACTTTAACTGTAAGTACCACTAATTAGAGGTCTGCAATGCCTGATATGTCTTCAGAGGGAAAAAAAAAATCCACAAACCAGCTCATTATAACTGTGATGCTGGTTTACTGCAAAAAGCTGCCAGAATGGTAATTTGGGAATGCTTGTGGAATGAGAGAAGAAAATCTGCTCTAAATACAATCAAAAGCAGGGGGTGCATCACAGCAAGCACAGTAATTTACAAGAGGGTGAGTTTGTGAAACTTCCACAGCTGGGAATACCTAAAGCAGGCAAGACACCTTGAACCAGGAGTCACCTCTGAAAATCCCATGACATTTCCCCCTTGGGGACACTTTTCTAGAGTGACAGGACAAGCATCACTCCAAGTTGTGCTCTCACAATTCGCTGACTTAATTGCATTAAAACTGTTTATACCTGTGAATGTACACAGCCTACCTTGTACAGGCTTCACCACTAAATGTTTTATGCTGGAGTGAAGGGGTTGAAGGCAATATGTGGGACAAATAAATGTACAAGTCATTGCAGCAGAGTGTCGACTGAAAGCAACGTTTCCTTCAAGGTATCTAAAGAACCTTTAGAAGATCAAAAAGCTGTCATTAAATTGCATTCCAAAACCAATGCAAAAATTAAATGTTCCTAAAAAAAAAAAAAAGCTCTAAAAGTTTACTTTGCCCCAGTAGAGTCTGATGTTACAGCATGTTCAGATTTATGGTGGAAGCATCTCAATTTAATTTTTAACAGGCTGCTTTATGTAAATCTCTGTCTAAGTGAGAGAACTCATTAAAAATTGTGGGAGAGGAAACTGTGGAATTAATCTATGAACTTTTATTCATGACTATCTGGCCCTAGAAAATTATTTGACATTGCATATGGATGTCAAATACTTGCAGACTGAACTCTGCTGACTCCAAGTCTTACTCCCAGCTTGCAGCAGTGACAGGCTTACACTTGAACTTAACTAGTTCATTACATTTGTTCTTACATCTAATATCCCTGAAAAGTGATACATGCTCAAAATATGCATCTATTATAAAACTTTACCTGTAAGTGTTTCCCTTACCTTGGGGATTTCACTTTTTTAAGCGAGATTTGTAGGATCCCTGAAAATGGATCTGCAGGATTTTGTCCCAACAAAAGGTAGAAAATAGGAAAGGATAAAATCATTGGTGCTTATGAGACATTCTGCATTTCTTGTGCTCCTGTTTCTCTTGCACCCTCAGGAAGCCTCCCATCAGCTGCAGTCTCTGAGGAGTAGTGAGAGCTCCTGTGTGATACATCCTCTGAGATGATGTATGAAGTTCATTCTATCTTGAAACTGCTTTTACTGGGGTTACTGTCACCACAGAGCTTGATAGTCACTTAAATTTAACTAGAATTTACTTTCCTCGACACAGAAAGTATATTTTTCCTTTTAAGATAGAAGTGAAATCTAATTTTAAAAGCTTCCCTTAAAAAATATCAACTTGCAACTTCTTCCCACCCCTTCCCTCTTAAAAAGGGAAGATTACAAAAAGAATTTATAAACTTAGATAATGTGCATTCTGGTCTGAAGAAAAAAATAACCCTCCTTTTCCTTAGATCTAGTCTGCATTCCTTGTCTCCTCAGAGGCATTTCGTTGCACAGATTCACTTTCTTTTGAATTTACTGTGACTTACAAAACTCAAATCAGGCTGCTTGGAGCCTTCTAGGAAATTGACTGGGATTTTAAAATGAGTTTGTGGTTTTTTTTCATTTTTTGAAAGATTAAGAAATACAGTTTTAATATTTCTCCTGCATCTAAAAACATAAAGCTACATGTGGACTTAACATTCTATTTGTTCCAACTAATGCCTGTAAAATGCAGTCTGAAAAAAATATTTTACATATTTATATACATGTAGTCCTGTCTCTGAAAATAAATTTTACTGTGAATTATGAGTCTTTTCATTTCTAATCTAGCATGAATGGAATAAAAAAGAAAATTAGCTATCGATAAACAGAGATTCAATCACATAAACATTTTCTCTAAAAAAGCAGATAATTGGTGTTAGCATTTTATTTACCCAATAACCCTATATGGCTTCATCCCCAAAAGAAAGTATTTTTCCAAAGATATCTGCATTGATTTTAATTAGATCAGATCAACATAAACCAGTTCATTTTCAATAGATACTGACATTCCAATATTCCATATCATATTGATTCAAAATTATTCTTTGAAAGTTATAAAGAGAAAAGAAAATGCAACAGAGGCTTGCAATGCAGTCTGCTCTATGGAACCAGGTAAATCAGACTTTGCAAAATCATTTTCCCCTCTAATAGAGTCAAAAAATGGTTATTATACTTTAGGGTTGCTGCACTTTAATTTATTCTTCAGTTTCCTACCGCCTAAGCAGTTTTTTCAGACATTGCACAGTCTGTCATGTGTTGCATCTATTTTCTGTTTGAGAGAAATTGTCTTGATTTCCATAACAAAATAATAACACTTTGTGCTATTTTGATAACAATACTGCAACAATTTGAGATATCCACTAACATTTCCATCTCTGCCTTTGTGCCCAATAAACTGGTGGGATTTCACCAGCACCATCCTAACCCAGTAAACTTTGGCTGAAGCACTGGTCAAGCAGCATTTTACACATGAGCAATGATATTCATATAATAATAATAATGCTTCTGTAAAGAAGGATCTCTTTCCCTTTTGCACCAATAATATTCTAGATCAGAAAGATGTGACAACTGCTTGTTGTAGAATGTAGCCTAGAATAGCCTGAACAAATTATTCAGGCAGAAACTCCAGTTGTTTTTCTCACTATTGCAAGGACCCTGCACCATTAGCTGGCAGCAAAGTATTTTTCTGAGTTTGGTATTGCATTAAATCTTTGAGGTTTTGTTGGGAACTCTAATTCCTAAAGTGGCCATCTCTATCTCCCTAGCCAGACCTCTCCTTTGTACTCTGCCAGCCAGACTTTTTCCCTCTTTCACTTCCATTTATTTCTACTAAAATCTCCAGCCTCCAAAACTCCCGGTACCTTCTTAGGAACATCAAGTCACTTGGCAGGCTAATTGCTTTTCTGCTCGAAGAAGTTATCAAATAAGGACACTATTTTCTATAGTAATTACAGAATGACCCCGGGGCAGATGTGTACAACAACAAACCTCAGCCAAAGAAGGCAGATCTTTGCTATTGTAAGTGGATAAAGCTCCTCTAGTGTCACTGGGGTTGTACCTGTTTCTATGGGCAGATAATTTGGCTTGCAATAGTTGGCTGTTGGTGGATACTTCCCTCACCTTTTTAGGACCTATTCCTATATGAACTCCACCTATAATTGCAGGAAAGCAATTACACCTCTTTTACTTCCAAGGTTATGATGACCAATACTGTCTTTAGAAGCCAGAGTAGCAAATTTAATTCAAATCATTCTCTCCTTTGCCAACACATGGATCAGGCTGCTCACTTTCAGTTTAGAATATTTCAAAGTGCTGGTCGATAAAATCCCCAGATGGCAGAGCATTTAGCTTTAGTCCCCTTCAATAACAAATGTACGCTCCTTTCATTATCTCTATTAAAAAGCTCAGGTGCAATCACATCACAGAAAATTTGGTTCCCATTTCCACATATTCAGTTAAAGATGACACTTCTCTGTGCCCATTGCTATAGGACAAGGACTTTAGGGACAAGGACAACATGGAATGGATGAGTCACTTGTTCAGACTTGACTGCTTGTACCAGTGTAAAGGAGCAGTTGTATATATAGAAGGAATAAAAGTTGTATAAATAGAAGGAATTTTAAAAAAAGCATAAAAGAAGAAGCTAGAGGGAAATATTTTAAACAATTAGCCACGACCTCACAGCAGGACACGTTATCTGAAGACAAAGCAGGAATGTTTTTTTTATCAGACAAAGTCTCAATTGTTTCACAGCTATTACCTGCTATGTATCATGCCTTGTTTAAAGATGCTTGTTTAATCATCTTACCTTCACTGTTTTTTTCCTTGCAGTTATTTTAGTTACAGGAAAAATGCTGATGTGTTTTATGAAGGCTGCCATTAACTCTCTCAGCCCCGAGAGACAACAGCAACTGCAAACAGTAACTTAAATTCAGAGCTGTTAAGCTGATTATGGCAAGGGGCTTAATTCATAAACCCACCTTCACAGCAAGGGATGAAGGCCATAGGGATAAAAGAGATTGCTGCTGGTCAGATGCCTAAGTGAGATACCTCGGAATAAACATTGTGGGAAGTCAAGCATACAGTTAACCCTGGACTGCTGTTATTTTTGAAATTCTTAGGAAAAAAGCATCACCTGGCAAGATAAATGATGACAGAGTTGGACCTCAAAACCTCAAAGTCATAATAATCAAATTAACCTTGTTATAACAAATAATCAAATTAGCTTATGTATATCTGTCTAGTTTATCTGCAGAACACTGGGGAGTGTTTGAAAATCCCATGAATAAAAACAGAGGAAGATTTTCTGTGTGAGCTCCCGGGTCTATAAACAACGAAATTAATTCCCTGAAGAAATAGTAACCAAGGGAATCTGTGTTGACTGAGAGATGTTGTGTGGCAACATTATCACATCTTTTTGGCAAGCATTTTTACAAAGACATAACACTGCCAAGACACGTCCCTGTATTCACCATCAGAGCACTGACACATTCACATTTTAATATTTTTTTCTCTTAGATAATAAAGGTACAAAATAATTGCAAAAGAAGACCCATGACCATATGTTAAATGAGGGTTAAACCAAGAGATAAAAGAATCTTGGCTACTTGTATTAAAAGAATTATTAGAACTGCACTTGAACTTGTTCAAATCCATGTTCTTCCAAGTCCTAGATTCCATAGTAGAGCTCTCACTGTTAACATAAAAGTTAAAAATTTCCCATATATCAAAGAAAGGGAAACATTTCTCCTGGGTGCTTGTCATTATATCTCAATACTGAAAAAAATTTGTAATTGTTTCTAATTATCAAGAGTAATGACTCTAACCATTGCTTCTGAATTCATTTGTGGTAGTCAGCTGTCTCCATTTCTGTTTCTCTAAAAACAGGCCAAAAATAATCCTGTAAGATTCATTTGTTTATGTTCAAACAAGGTTTCTCTTCTGTTCCACAAGTCAGGCTTTGTTGGTTTTATCTGTAGCACGTGTGATCCAATACTTCAGGTATACTATGTCTGTTTCTTTTTAGTTTTCAATTGGGGATTTTAAGGGACAATGCATTTTTATGCTGTGCTTGTTTTGGGTTTTTTTAAGGTTCTCATGTCATTTTACCTACTCTAATGCGGTTTTGCTCAAAGAAATCTGGCATTTATTTGGAAAGAATTGAGTCACTGTCAGCTACCTGGAAGACAAGCACGAATCTGCCATCACTCTGACCAGACTTATTTATTTGTTTACTTGTTTATGCTTCAAGTTCTGTCAGAATTTCTAGATAAATTTACAGTAAAAACAACCGTGGTCACCAGGAGGGACAGGGTTTTAACAAGCACAAGAGAATATCAACAGCAAACTTGAGACTTGAGAAAAAGAAAAAAGGGTGAGGAGAGAGACCTGGTAGGTTACTCAGAGAGTCAAATCCACATAAGGAGGAAAATTCAGACTGCTAGCCCTTGAGGTCTCATTGACAATGTCTGGAAAGATAAATACATTTACCTCAGCATTCCAACTGCTAAGCTAAAATTTGGGGGAAAATTGAAGTTAAAATGTAGGGAAAAATTTGGTTGTCCACACCAAAGATTACAGTAGAAAATGAAGCCCAAAATTTTGCTTACCAGAAATCCTGATGAGCCATCTTTGGAAGTGTGTTTCCACCACTTTTACATCTCCTTGACAATGATATTTATAACATCTTGATCAAGTCCACCTAGTCAGCATGTGTATGCATTCATTGTTCATTATCCTGAGATCACCTTCTAGTCTCCAGGTCCTTCAGAGTCCTGGCTATGCTGCAATGATAAGATCTTTTGGAAAAAAAAGACAGCAGAGTACTTACCATTTTAATTTTGCTTTGCTAAGTGAATTTATTAATAGATAATAACCATTTTAAGGTATAAATATATGGCAAATAAAACCTATGTTGAAGCAATGAAAGATTTCCAACTTGCCAGTCATCTTCCAAGTTTTTAAGTATCCTATATAGCAGTATCCTCAGATATATTACACTATAGAGCATGTGTTCTCTAAGCAGTACCTGAATTCCTAAGCAAAGTTTTTTCCTTCCCCAGGGTACTGAAGTTTCACTTCAGAATAGCAATAATTCCTTTAATCTTAATAAACAAAATAATAATAAAAAAGAATAGTCTAAATGGTTTTCTGCTATTTACATTAACCTTTGAAAAGGTCTTCTGTGTTCTATATTACCCAATACAATTTTTACCCTTTATCTGAAAAATTCAGATTGATACTAAAAGCTGCATGTTTCCAAAACGGCACCACTCCTCATAAATGATCCTTTTCCAACCACACAGTTGTTTTAAGAGAACAGAAATTGAAGGAACCTTGCCATTTACACAACCCTCAAAAAAAACATTAAAAAAAAAAAATTTGAGATACTGTGGTTGCCAGTATGTATATATCATGCCATTATAAATGACTCTTTGTCTCACCATCTACATTTAGATACAAAAGTTCCTAACAAAAACACACTTGGGCAATAGTTGCTTTTAGACTCCTGGGTTTAAAATGTGTCTGAGAGTAGATATTCCAGGAGATGGATGTAAAATTCAATTCAGTGTAATTTACCAATTTGGAACCTGGGAATAAAATGCTTTTAAAAATTTTATCCATAATTTTTGTTTCTGTACTGGCTCTTATTCTGGGTCCATACTTTTTTGATGGGTCTTCTTTCATACATTTCTTTCTCATCATATACATTCTTTCCTTTTATTGCATTCTTCCTGTTTTTTGTGGTCAGATTTGGTTTTCAGTAGAGGCTTTATAAAACACTCCTTTGAATAACGGAGACAAAAGAATGTGGCCTTAGTCACTTCATATGCTTTTATATGTATATACACACAGATTTATACATAAGTTTGTAAAAGGAAGACTCAGTACAAGCCCATGAATTAATTAACATTGCCTCATTATTGATTAGCCTTACTGCTTCTGAGATAGTGGAGTCCTGACTTATCAAAGCCTTGTAAAGAATGTAATCTGTATTCCAGTGCTTTTCCTACACGTCTGGAAGCAATTTCAACTTTTCCCTCTTATATCAAGAAGGAAACTCAAGCCAGAAAGTGAAGAGTATTCAGAGTAAAAGGCATTACATTCAACACCACTTTAAAAACATTATACATGCAGTGAAAATGAAGCTTGGAGAGAGAATGCATGCTTTGAGCAATTATAGGTGAGAGGTTTTTTTTTTCAGATTGCACTTTATTTGTGATATCTCATTAAACTGACAGTTTCTTAGAGAGGGGAGAGTAATTTGAATTAATATAGTATGCATTACATAGATAGTGCCATATGGATACTGCAATTCTTTAATGAAATAGAATTAAAAATGTAAGTTATTTGTAGGCATAGCCAAAAGTATATTTCCGGGGAGATGAATATGCAGCAAATCCCTGTAAATTAATGAGGCATCAGCGTAGGTGTCTGCAAGAAAGAAAACACTAGTTTTCTAGTTACTAATGTTAACCAGTGATAGGAAATATTTTGGCCCACTAGTAATTAATTAAATATTTTCATAGACTTCCAAGTGTCTAATGTGAAAATTTAAGTATCCAATTGAAATTTCAGTAATTAAGTTGTTTGATTGTTTTAAGAATGAAAGTAGCTTCTGTGGCCAGCACTAAACCAAAGTATTTATATATATCTTCCAAAATGTGATAACTTAATTAATCCCTTCTTGATTTCCTTGTCTGAATATACAAACTTCAGAAAAAATCACATGCATCATGTTAATGTCTTGTTCATGCCCTCATTTCTTAATTTTTAAATTCATTCTAAGCCTTACCTTTCTGTAATAAACTTTTGTGCATGCAATAAATTCCTGAGAAAAAAAGAGGAAGGTTCATTTTTACTTTAACTACAATGTTACATGATTTCATAGGATGTCTCTCAGGATTCAAATTACACAGGTTTTAATTAGAAAAAACCCAATAGTAGTGCATATTATAGGCTAGAGGAAGGGGAATATTTTAACAGGACAGATTCACTGAATCTGTTGGAATAATACTAGGATGGAATATGTTTTTTCTATTTATTAATATAGTCTAAAGCAACTTCGACCTTCAGAAATAAAAGTTTAGGAAAAGGCCCAGAGGATCACAAAATGATGATGATGCTTCAAAAAACCTGTGTTTAAGTTGTCTTTTAGTCTCGAAAATTCAAGGCTTAAGCTGAGATGAATGAACATTTATAAAGATCTGCCATGTTATCCTTTCATCTCTGCATTCCTAACATGGAAATATTTCTATTGGCCCCGGAGAAGTGTACCATCATTTTAGGGGGAAAAAGTTAATTGGTGTTTTTTCCTTTGTCAATCATTCTTGTTTTGCCAATGTTCTTTTTGCAAGAGAGATTCTTCAGCAGAACATTGAGAGTCATTGCTGAGTGAGCCCTGCACACCCAGAAACTGTATGGGAGGTTTTGGAAAAGATCTTTCCCTTCTTAAAACATATTATTTTCCCCATCTAACCATGAGAAAACCAAATATTTTCACTGTTTGCACTTTGTCTCCTCTGCTCTTTTCTCTTCCATTCTTACATCTCATTTTTCAGTGCTGTGACTCCACTTTCTGTATTTCCCTCTCACTTTCTTTATTACTCCCTCTTCCCATTTATTCAAAACCAAGGCAGGTGCTATGTAACCCCCCAGGAGCACATTTCTCACTCTCCCTGAGTACTCTAATAGATGTTTCTATCAATTCCTTATTTCTGTACTAGAATTTCCCCATGTCAGCAGTCCCACTGAGTTTAGTGCAGCCACACACCCAAGCAAAGTCACTTAAAAAGGTTTTGAAGCATTTGTTGGATGAGAGCCTGTGACCAGACAGAGCATTTTGGAGGAAATTCTCAGCATGTGTTCCAGTCACTGCTCAAATATCCAGAGAGGCCCCCCCAAAATAGGGTTTGTTGGGCTGAAGTGATGCACAGAACTGTTCCAGGCCCTCTCTCCTTCCTAAAGAAAATGGCAGGAATTGCTGAGCTCTGAGCTGTGCTTTGTCATATTGGAGTGAAAGCGACAATGACTCAAACATTCTTGGGAAAAATGTGTGAAGATTAATTCAGGACATTGAACACTCATTTATTAAAATTATATAGAGTACCAAAAATTACAGAAGTATTTCTCTTTCCGTGCACTTCTGACACAGAGCATTATAGCAGAAAAGTGAAAAAGAAAGAGATATGTTTTGCCCTTGAGAGCAATAATATGATTACAAGAAGACAGTTTCAGATCTATTGAATATTTCAAACCATACATTTTAATGTGTGTTTCATTAACTTTGGGGTGGCAATGAAAAGGAGGCTCCTTCATGGTTTTTTTTTCATACTGTTCCACTTCATTATTAAGCAATGATGCCAAGCTGTTCACTAGGATTGCTGCTAGGAGGCTTGAACAGCTTCTGCCAAGTGTGATTAATGCAGATCAAACAGAGTTTATTCAGTGGAAGAGATTGGCAGATAAAATTTATCATCTCTTAAGAAAGTTGGGATTTCCAGACTGACGTCAGGCTGGTGATAAACTTAGAGGCTGAAGGATGTTTGACCAACTAGTTTGCATATCCTTTAGAAGGAAGCTGAATTCCACTTTGATTAGATTTGAAACCTGAAGAGAATCTCATTTACATGCAAAGCCTGCTCCAGTCGTTAGCTTTGTTGTTAAAAGGACAAGGCATATCCAGACTCTTATCAGTGACTGTACTTTTTTCATAAGCATGAAGACTATGTGTCACTCACTAATACAGAGTAGCCTAGTGCTGGCCAAATCAGTATCCTCAGGCTGCATGTAGGGTGGGAGAATAATGCAGCCTGGATTTAATTCCTGGGTGTGCTTTGTTACTTTGACAAGCAGTTCCTTCCATTTCTTTGCTCTTTCTGGCTGCTTAACAGCATAAACTTTTCAGAAGCCCAAGTTCAGAGGAAGTCTGAAATACAAAAAAAAGCAGCTTGCTGTCTTAGGCAAATACCTTTTTAAATAATGAGGAGATTTTAATGAGAAAACCGAAAGTTATTTAGTCTTTACCTTTCTCAAAAGCCATTATCCTTAGGTTGTTTTCCTGGCTGCTGAGCAACAAAAAAGCAATGTTGAGAAACTCATTCAGTTTCTAAGATCTATTGCTTGGCCTTGAACCTCTAACACAGACCTCTGCACAAAGATCTTCTTAGAATAACAGTTTTCCACTTCCTCAACCAAACACAGCCCTAATAGAAGTCAGCATAATAAAAAGTCTCCAGCGCAAGAAAGCAAGTTCCTAACTCTAGTCAGCTAATCTCTGAGACACCCTGTGTTGTCTCACCTGCTTGGGGGCAGCAGAAAGCTCATTAGCACCAAAAGAATCACATCCCCTGGCTCAGCCAGCTCATCAAGGGGAGGTTATTGCCCATATAAAACTGTCTTGGGCACAAAGACCTTTGCTTCCCTCTCATTTTGCCTTATGCTGACATAACCTCTTCTGCAAGAATTTCTCTGCAATGACAAAAGTCCTTTTTTGGTATCACTGTGACCTACCTAAGGCCTCTCTTGGTCACCATCAATTTCCATAGACTTCTTCTTTAGAAACTGTTGCAGTTCCCAAGACTCCAAATTAGAAAGTTTACCTGGTTTCTCTTTTTACAGAAAGGATAATTCATAGAAATAAGAATAATTTTTATAACAAGTAGTTTCTTCTCAATACAAGAAAATTAAAGAGAGATTATTTTAAAATCTCATTCTATAGCTACTTTTAGCTATTGCAGGTAGTATTTTTTGGCATGGTGGTTACCTCAATGTGGCTGAAGCCATGGCTCAGCTTTTGCATTCCTTAACAAGAATCTTCTAAATGTGCTCTTTTATTTATTTGTTTATTTACTGAAGCATTCTGACCACCTTTGTACTTTTAGAAAAATCTGCTATTGCTAACTCACTTTCATATTGATAACACGAGTCTGGAAATATATTCTCTCTGAGACCTGTGCTAGACCTAATTACTTCATCTGGATCCTCACCCTCAGCACTGTCTTTGGCAAAGATTCATGGCTTTATACGAGACCAAACAGCAATTTTAAAAGAAAATAGCAACAAAACCCAACAGCCCAACACACATAATCTGACACTGCAGCTTATGCCATGGCTCATCTGGCAGATGTTCTGAAGTGACTGCCTCTTGCTCTCAGAACTCTGTTTTCTGTTCTGTTTGCAAATGATCATTTCTGCTTTCAGTGGTGGTTCCATGCCAGATCCCTGAGGGCAGTGGCAATATGTTCCACTTAATTTCAGCTTTCACTAGACCAATACATTTTTAAAGTAATAGCAATTCAGAGTTATGACCAGAGTAATAAGGCTGTGCCCAATCTATCCTTGGGGTTGTTTGCAGATGGCTTAGTCTTGTGCCTACTGCTGGAGAACATTGGCTCTAAGGCCTCCTTAGCATCTTCCTCCATGCCAAACTGGAGGATTTTCAAGCCTTGTCCTTTGCCTGCCATGCACAGCAGCAGCTTCAGGTTGCTGGCTCAGGCAGAACTAAAGTTACTCGAGTTCTGTGCAAAGTTCATCATTCTGCTTTGCTTCTTCAGATGTGACACTGGGCTGCCTCAGGAGCTCAGAATACAGCAATGCCAGCCCTCCCCCCAAGAATAAACATGGCATAAACATCTACTTCTGCCTCTCTTCATAAAGTCCTCTCACAGCTTCCAAATTAAATTTGCTTCTCTTTAGCTCTCTGCAACACCACTCTGAGAAAAGCTGCATCTCCTCTCTCCTCTGGCAAGCGCCCAAAGCTCCACAGTCCCCCTATATCGCTGTCAGCTGCAGGAAAGCAGCTCAAGGATCTTCTGTTTACATCTCAAGACACAGCTGGAACCAGTTCAAGGCTTTCCAGCAGTACAGGCAAAGTCACTTTTGTCAGGTGAAGAGCGACCTTGGGCAGGGAGGTGGTGATTTTTGCCCCAGTTATCTCCAGGGGTTGGGGTGTGGCTGCCCCCCAGTCACTGTCCCCACCCTGCCCACCACACCACTGCTGGGGCTGCTGGAGCAGCATCCTCCTCAAAGGAGGGAGCTGAGACCAAGGACAAGCATTTGCCCCTTCCCTGCTGACACCCACCCTAGGAAAAGACCTGGTTCCTGTGACAACAGCCATGCCAAAGAACAAGCGCCTCCCTTCCATCCTGCCCTCAGCCAGGAATGGCTGCAGCCCCTCCTAAGGATAAACCTGCACTGAAACCCAACCTGAACATTCATAATCTCCTATATCAGGTCCTCGTGCCATTAATGCCACCAGTGCTGTGACCTTTTAGCAAGATATCAGGTACTAGCAGCAGGCTCAGAATTGCAAACTTTAATTAAAAACTGTATTTTAAAATAAAACTTGGTTTAGATGCATTGATAAGTGACTTTCACTATGTGAAATTTCAGAGTGCTTTCCTGAGGAAAAAAAGATCATTGCAAGCTTCCTATTAATTTCTGGCTAGCTGGGTTTCAAGGACAATTTTATTAAAAATGAGCAGAGCCTTCTGTAATAAAACCTTTGCAGTTGTTATGACCACCTGTGCTACCTCCCACCTCGATCCACCACATGACATAGCACAGCAAATTTTCCCACATCCTAGCAAGGAAATTGAGCTGTTACAATTTCAGACGATGGGGCTCACATACACATATTTTTTACTTCATTATTTTTCTCTATGACACATCTGAAGCTGGCAGAGGTTGTTTAAACAGCTTTAAGATCTCTTTCTCTATGCAGCACGGTATAAAAGTTCCGATAAAATCATTAAAGTTTCTGAATTGGTGCAAAACAAGAAACAAGAGGAAAAATAAAACTGGGTTCCTCATTGAAGTGCAGAGCACTGACTCTACAGGAAAGGTCTCAAAGGACATTATCTTAATGGATTGCTGTTAATAAATATTACAGTTTATTAAACAGTTTATAAAGCAAACAACAGGGTGGCACTCATCTGAACTGAAACAAACAGGGAAATTATGGCTCTTAAGGCTTACTCACCACAGATATATTGCTTCCTGCTCTCTCCTCAGCCCTAGGTCTGAGTTTTATGAAAACACTAATTGTTCCCCACTTAACCACCAATGACTCAGTGAAAACCAAAAACAAACAAACCACACACACCAGCCTGATTGGGTCCCCACAGACCAGCCTTTTTTTGGCTGTGCCCATCTCCTTTTAATTTCAGGGGGCAAAACCTCCTAATCTGAGCCACAAAGGAAGGGCAGGAGAATTCATTTCGGGGAGAGAGAGTTGGCAAGGTGAAAAATGGAAAGTAGGGGAGGAGATTATAATTAATGCATATGGGTAGTTTACATGCTGTCTCCTCTGCGTGGTGAGAATGTAGCAAGCTGTCTAATTGGAGCCTGCTTTTTGGCTCCATTTAAATTCCTCAGAAAGCACTGCACTCCACAGGCTGCATAGTTAGATTTTGTAGGTTTTGGCCACAGCAGAAGCCTAATAAAAAATATTGGGATGAAGAGGGCAAGCTATTTCAGGCATAACATTCTGGAGCAATGCAAAGAGGTCACAACTGGTGAGAATCTGCATGAAATTGCATTATGCACAGATGAAGTGTCCGATCATCTTTCTGCCCAAATTCATAAATATATTAGCACACACAACCATCAGAGTCACATCTTGTTTTCATATCCAGCAACCATCCTCTTCAGTGGTCTCTGACAATTCTGATAAATTGCTACTGCCCTTCAAAAGAACTTTTGATTTCCATTTCAAATCCTGCCCCGGGTGTTGCCAGCATATATATGTTTAAAACAGTGCAGTGACACTCTGGAAAGAGAGTGGATGAAGATCTCTCTTGCATTGGCTCAGAGCTTTTGTGAGACTTACAGGCAAAAGCTTTATTGCCTAAACATTTTCATTTTCAGTTATTAAGCTTTTTTTTTTTTTTTAAAAAAAAAAAAAGTCCTCAAAAATTCAATTCCCATTATGCAAAAAATAATTTTAACAGCAACAATGCCTGCTAGTTTAGCCAAACAAATTATGCAGCCAATTGCAAGCTCTTTGAGTCATGTCTAAAAGGTGCAAGTCTGGAAGCCCCAAAAGTTTCATAGCTGACATCCAGGGGAGTGAATTTATTGAGTGAGGACAATGCAGACCCTGGAAGAGAAATGGAACCACCAGTCTTGAGTGGTGCCAGCCTCATGACTCTATGCCTAGGTGCTCCTGTGGTCTGAAGCCAGTGAATAAGAATAATTTAGGTAAAATATAGATTAAATGAAAACTTCATATTTTAGTAAAATGTAGTTAGGTACCTATTTCAACTCCAAATGGAAGCTTTAGTTAAGCGATGTGAGTTACCACATTTGAATAAAGTTAGAAAGTGCATTTACTAACGAGGTTTAAGGAAAGACAATTTAAAATAAAATGGTGCACACAGAAGGGCAAAGTTACAGCTTCTAACACTTATCTGGAAGCATGTATGCTCAGAAACTGTTTACTGAAGTCACCACACTTATTAACTACATCCAATTCCTCTTAAAAGACAAAATTCAACTATAAATTATTTGGAAAGGCCAGACTCCCTACATTAATTTACTGAGGCTTTCATCCTTCTGCACAGTAGTGTATTTTTAATACAGCTCAAAAGATATCAAGTACCTTCTTTCCAACCTATTCCCCAGCTCTAAATGGGATTTGACATTACGAGGTCAGCTTTGCTTTGCCTCTTAGATGACTTACAAATTTGCAGAGACACAGGTTCACTGTTCTCACATGGATCAATGTTCAACAGACCACTGGTTTTGATGGCAAACATTAAACTTTCAGCCATTAAGTAGAAGAGGAAATTCAGGTTGTAACAAATTACCTGGCATCTAAACAATGTTAAAGTTGTCCATTAGGAGTGCCTGTAGACAGTGCAGCAGCACATTAGTTTTAAATTGCAAAGTTCAGTCAATGGAGTGATAGAGTTCAGATCTGAAACGTTTTACCCAGCTAGCGAAAGGCCTGAACAGTGAAATGTATTTAAAGCGAACAAGAGTAGAATGGAAATATTTTTCAATGGTCAGAAGAAGATTGCAATCCCCTTTCACAAAAGTAAAAAAATACTAAAAAACACTGTAAAACAGAATGGTAGTTATAGGTGATTTTTCTATAAAATTGCCATATGAAACTGATTTCATTGTGTTTTAAACTGTGTGGACATCCTGAACAAAAGACATTTTTTAGCATTATATTATACTTTGTTTTTCCTGCCTGCTACAGCTCTTTTCTCCTATATTGTCATGTCACCTAAATGTCTATTCACATCAGCTTCCCAGTTAGGAGTGTTTTCCACCTTGATTAGGACTGGAAATCTAAATAAGGCAGAGAAATAAAAAGAAGGAATGTATGAAAAAGAAAGACACATAGTGGTACTGTTTGGGACAGTGGGGTAGAAATTAGATATTTTAACCCTTTGTAGTTAAAAAAAAGTGCTTCATTGGAAACTATTTTGGACTGTGTGGCAAGCTCTATTTACCAGATGCTTTTTACTTCATCATGGATGAGGAAGCACAACAAGTATATTGCTCATGAATGGTTGGTGTGAAAAAGGTTAAAGATGCTGGTGAGAACAAGCTCCCACTCCAGATGGGATGTATGTGTTAGTGAACCATCTGGAAATGCAGGCACAGGCATGATGCAGGAAACTCTCAAACCTCTCAGCCAGACCATTGCTGGGTTTTTGGTTGGTTCTTGGTGTTTGCCTCCTCAGCCTGACTCCTTGCTTTGAATTTCTCTACTCCATACTTCCTTGGCCCTCAACAGAAATCTTGTATTTATCTCCAATTCTAACCTGACTTGCAATTACTTGAGTAATCACATTCTTCTGCTGTACCTGGGGTCCTAAAAGGAAGCACACCTGGGTGGAGAAGAATCTGAGGGGTTTTAAAACGTAAATGACAATGTGAAAATGGAACTCATATAGCCTGCAGAGAGAGTGATGGTAAATTATGTTTTCCTTTTTCTTGATGTATATGTTGAGAGCATATGCCTTGAAAAAATGATAGTTAAACATAGAAAGGCTGTCCTTGGAGGAGACCTGAGAAATGTAAAGAAGAAGAGTGACTGGTGGAGAAAGCCACAAATAAATGTAAGGAAAGAAGAAATGAAGGAATGAACCTCAAGAAACTGGGAGGGGTAGCAAGAAGGGGAAACAGATTAAAGCAATTATTTATTTATTTATGTGTGCAATTATTTTTTTTATACTGCTTATTTGGTCAGCCCATCTAAGCTCTCTTTAAATGATTCGACTTTGCTCACAGTGATAGCTGCAAATTAACCAATTTACCTGGTAATATTTGGCCTAATAGGGCTGATTAGAGAGGTTTTTTTAAAAATAACTAGCAGATATATTAGTTGTATTTTCTATGCTCAAGAAAACTGCATAATTTAAAAGATATTTCATTTACCCATGAGTGTACAGATAAATAAATATCAGGCAGAAAATTCTGTCAGCGTGGAAGGCCAGGGGAACTCTGCAGACATGACCACTGTTGCTTGCTGAGATTGTTACTTCTCAAGGGTGCAGGCAGATGTTGTTCTTCGGAACTCAGTGGAGAAATTTACTCATCTTCACAGGTCTAAAAGCCAAAGGAAATGAGTACCACTAATACAATCTCTTAGTTCACAGACCTCATGGCCAATTTCTGCAATTGTCGTGGTAATCAATGCATTAATACTGAAGACATCTCATCATTTTAGATATCTAATATAAATGTGTATCTTTTTGGAAATCAATTGAAACAAGCTGCGTAAGAAAAAGAAAATTATTGGAAAAAGAAAAGCCAAGTGAGCAAACGCCAAGCCTGTGATGAAAATCCAAAATATTAAAATTAAGCACTGTATAACACCTTTCAAAATGAGTCAAAATAAATCCAAAAATGTCAAAAAAAGTGCAGCTATTAGTCACTGTGCTTGCCTGATGTATTATCTTGGATAATAAAATATTTCACAAAGGATGGCCATAAAATATGTAACTACAGGAAGAGTTTTGGCTCCTCACTGTTGTTTGTGTGGGAATTGTGACAGACGGTTCTGATCTTTTCTTTTAACCACTGAGGCACTCAGTACTGTTGAATTAGTGAATTTTTATGGAAAAGAAAATAATGTGTAATGTTTTTTTCAGGACTGCGGGCACAATTTCAAATTTAGTGTCTGTAGTGCTGACCTCCAACTAGCAGAGAAGAGGAAAAGGAAAATATACATCCTGAAATCATAAAGCTTCATTGCTGTACATGAAGTCATTATTATTTGCACTTCATTTTTGACTTTAAAAGATGATTAATACATTCTTATTATTCTATGCAATTAAAATGAAACCCATCTAACCTGAATGAGGCATTTCAAAGATTTTAGAATTATTAATACAATAATGCCTGGAGTAAAACACAGTCATGTCATGGACCAAATCAATGATCTGTTTTGGTTTCCTGCATATCAAGTATTTTAAATATAGGCATACAATTTTTTCCTCTCTTGAAACATGAAACCAGAGAGTCTTCATAGGAATCTATGCTACTATAAGCAGAAAACAACAATATGCCATCTACACTACAGGAGAACTGCCTGTATCTTTTTATACTTGCTTCTACATCAATATCTCGCTGGTTTTTTCATCCTGTGACAATGAAAACCGAGGTCAGTTTAGCACTATGATAAAAAACCCAAACATGCAGAAATTTTTATTAAATTATATCTTGTAAGTCTACATTATTCTGTGTGACTTTTGTTTATTCCCCAATGAACCTAGTTTTTTCTACAGGTGTTTTTTAACAGGTGGCATGAGAACTACACCGTGTTTGAGGTGAATAGCCAGCATTCACTAAGGGCATAAATCACTTTTTCTTTGTTGCCAGATCTGTTTTTCTTTCCATACTGCCTAAGCCTACCTATGATTGAGCTGTTCAGAAGAGCACTGAAGTATTTTGCTTCAGTGACTGCAGGGGAACAAGAAAACTTACAAGATTCTTGACCATATTAGGATGTTCATCAGAGAACAAATGAACTTGGCCAGACCTGTAGGACAATTGTTTCACACCTGTCAAGGTCAGGTCTTCAGCACCCTAATTTTCAGTGTCTTATTGTTAACAGCATTAAGTTACACTTCTGCTTTAACATACTAGATAATAATGATATTTTTTCCATCATACCTCACAAAGGTTGTCATAAATTAGAGTTGTTTGACAATGTGTTGTGTTGGGACTGGGTAGTTTACAGCCTGGGTACTGGATCAGCTTTCACCTCCAGTTGTAAAATTTTGAGTTCAGTCTACTGGAAAATGTTGCCTTAGCAGTTGAGAAATTACAGTTGACATAGGATTAAATAAAACCCCAACAACAACAACAAACCAAACACTTCTAGTGTACATTAAAAAATGAGGGGAAAAAAGACATCAGTAGTCAAAATCAATCAACAGCCAACAGGTGGGTTAAAGAAATAGCATATTTTCAATAATACCTCAAGAAATTTTTTTTTTTGCAAATGCAAGTATGTCTCACTAGGACACCCATCCCATTGCAAGAGTGTCACCATCTAGGCTTGTTAAGAAATAAGTGTTAAACTTACCTCTAGTGACCTCGGTATTTGCATTTTAAAAGGAAAAGCTGTCTCACTTAAGAAACCCATTTTTCTTCCTTCTCTTAAACTTTTCTTCCCCAGTGGAAGCATTACATCATAACCCACTTTGACAAAATTTCCCACCGATATTTCAGCAAAATATCAAATACCAGGATATTTTGGTGAAAAGTGGCAAATCAGTTTGCAAAACCCAAGGCACGACCAACTTACTGAATAACATTAGCAAAGCCCAAATCTCTCCATGACCCCAGGAAAAATGCCTGTACTTGAATTTCTGTGTGAGATTTCCTATTTAAGCCAGTTGTTAATAGATTTCATGTGAGTTGGAGTGGGTTTTGTGCAGTGCTAACTTTTACACATAACACGAGGCCATATGTCAACTGCTATTACAGCCCAGTGGGAAACACAACTTCTAAGAAACCTTCCCCATAATACATGCATTTCCCACAGATTTAGAGTCATCTGCCTAAAATAAGAGAATGTAACTTACTGCAGAGGTCTTTAGAGGTCAAAACTGACAACATAATTAATTGTATTGCCAAAGAACCCAAGTCCATAAGTAGCATAAACACCACCAAGAACACAGTAGAGATGAAGAACGTGTACAGCCAATAACTATTCATCATGCATCATCTTGAGAGGACAGGTGATGCCTCCAGAAAAGCCTGCCAGGCTGTCACCTGTGTTTATAACTCCTCTTATGTACTTTAGCATGGTGCATTATAGTTTTGCTGTTCAGCTTTAGAGAAATTCATCTAGTACACAGTGGTGCTGTCTCATCTGAGTTGAAGCCACATGGTGCTTCCTTACAGATAATACGTTGTTCTGTCAGGAAGACAACTGCACATAGAGTGGCAATGAACATCCATTCCATGAAGTCTCTTAAAACTTACTTGGATATCAATTTAAACCCACGAGGTTAAAACATCTGTGAGAAATTACAATTGTAATCGATTGTCTTGGCTAACGTGCTGCTGTCTTGAAATCCTATTGCTCCTTTCCAGTGGAGTAATGCTTTCCAAAGAGAAGCAGAAGGTTGTAATGAACGACGTGACAAAACTATCAATATTAAAAAACTGAAGCTGGCAAATAATGGTTTTCAGATTCCTCAAGTAGAACTCCAGTAAGTTAAACCTGAGTAATGCCAATATACTGGGAGAATATGTACAAAAGGAACATATGACACAGATATCTAGTATCTAAACAGCATGCATTTTTGTCCTGCTGAAAAATGTCTGTGTTTGGAGATACAGAATAGTTTTATTTGTACCCAACGTTAATCCAATCAAAAATGTCAGGAAAAAGTATAGTCCACCTCTCATTCTTTAAACCAGGACCTATATGTCAGTGTGAAGTCAGCTGCAGTTTTAAATTCAATTCATAGAATAATGCATCTCCAAGCATGAAATTTTTTCAGCTCCTGAATAAGTGTTTGAATAAATAACTCCTTAAACTGATTAGGTAGCTTGTCTAAGAAACACAAATGCAGGCATTTTTATGTCAACTAGCATTCATGTTCCTATACTGATATATTTGTCAGCCTTGAGATGCAAGAGTGTAAAAACGATTTCTAAAAAAACATTTAGATGAAATGTCCTGTTTTGGCCTCTAATAAAACAAATATTTTTCCATAATGTCTCACAGATTTGTGAGAAAACTAGGCTGGGTATTATATCTTTCCTTTTCTCTGAGGAAGATGCCTAAGGAATGTGAAATGATTCTGGAAAATGGTCTCAGTAACCCCTTAGGTTCTCAAACCTTTGGCTGCACAAGACTAACAGCTCTTTATAAAGCATCTATTTTAACAACACTCCTCCACTCCAAAGGCTCAGATCACAGATTTTTTAAGGGAACTGCAATAAATGTTCATAAACGTTGATATGCTGCATTTTGGTCCAGAAGTAAGTCACAGAACTCATTAGCAGGTAGAATTATAAAGATTATGGATGAGGACTCCTACAGCTTGGTCATATGTAAGCCTGAAGTATTTGAGTTCATTTTGCTTTATTACAGGTTTTACAATAATTTGCAGTCATGCTCTCCAGTTTTCCTCTCAATGCTGTTTCTCTGCAAAAAAACTAAAGAGAGGCACAAAGCAACAGAGGATTTATTTTAGTTCTCTAAGTTTAAAGCAGGAGTGACCATTCTGTGTCTCACAAACCACAAGGGATGCTACATGTGCTGAGCTGTGACAGAGCTCGTGTCTCAAAGAGAGAATTATAAACCAGTGTGACACTCCCAGAACACAAACTTGTAAAGCAATAGAACTCAAGTAGAGAAATGAAACTAAAAGTTACCAATTTGCAGCCAGGGAGACACCCAGTGATGAAAAGTTCTGCATGTAGTCACAGCAGCAGAAATTCTTATCAGCTGCCTGAAGGCCTGGCACTGGGGAGTGCAAGATTCACCTCATCTGTGACTGATGATGCTGCAGGAAAATTATAAATGGCAAAAACCCTGGGAGAATGTAGCCAGGGTCTCACCTTCCTAAGGACATGAAATAAGTGCAAAAGTTACTTCAAATTTTGTTAAAAGTGCCTATATTGTAATCATGAACAGAAAGACCAAAACATCACCAAAAAAAAAAAAAAAGAAAAAGGATGTTGCCACAGCAAAGAGTAAAATTATTACAGTATGTGAAGGTCATGTCTTATTTAGTGTTTTTCAGCCTGTTTAGTTTGTAAGAATACACTCACAAAGAGGTTTAATATAGGGAAAGATTTCATAGAAACCACAAAGAAATTATTCCACATCATCTTGGCAAATGTGCCATGTGATCATCCCTCATGCCAGAAAGAACAACAACCACACCATGAAACATTAACTTGAGGTTCATTCATTCTGTACACACAGACACAAACACATATTCTCTCTCCATATATATAGATACACATGTATGTGGATGTATAAGGCATAGGATACATACACACAAAGGCATCATGTATAAGAAAATAAAATGCAATATATGATGAAGATGACATGAATGATGTACACTGCAGTGACCAAGAAAAAGCAGATAGCATTTGATGGGACTGTACTTTCACATAACATAATGGTGAAAAGGGTTTCATGAGGTGCCAAATAATAATATCAACTCAAATTACTTTTCAAGCAACTGTACATAAATAATTTCCCCTTGCAAGTGATGAGATTTGTAAATCTATTGTTACCATAGAGCTGAGTGATTTTGCTTGCTGTCTGCATGGAAACTTTACTACAAATGAAGAAACTCGCTTTCTTTTGCTCACTTTCTTCCACCAGCACTGCCCAGAATTTTTTCAAAAAGTTAAAAAATACCCTAGAAGTCTGAGAGCTATTGGAAATGGTAGGCTTGATTTGGCAGTGTATGTTCAAATGGGGCAGCTACCTTCACTGGTGAGAGGAACTGCCATGCTAGAGCATGCAAGGAGAAATGTTGGAGCTGCCAGTAAATGTTTTTCAGATATTATTCACCTAAAAGCCCCGAGTCAGGGACTTGACACCATTTGTCCATGATAAAAGTTCAGCTCTTCCCTGCATCAACCAGGTTGGCACTCCTTAAGTCACCAAAGCTCTCATAACTTGTTCAATGAAGGAGTATGAGGCAATATTTTATTAAAGTGCTCATTGACTGCAGCAAAGTAAAGCCTTTCAGAGGTTTGGAATGTATCAGGCTAAAGTGTTTGTATGAGATGTGTGAAGACTTGTTCGTTAACATTGCAATTAATTCAGAGACAAGGACTGGCTAAGCTTTTCTTCCAAATTCATCTCAGCAGACTTACACAGTTATTGCAGCTTGGATATCATCACAAACAGAAAAACCCTGTACTCCATTGATTTCTCTATAATGTAAAATCTTAGGTGAAGAAACCCTGAATAGTTCTTACTTTCTCTTCTATCTAATTTTTCTTCCATAGCATTATCATGTCTTTGGAAGATTCATTGCTTTTCTTTCCTTGACTGCACAGGATTTTTGGAGTAAATTATGTTCATACTTTAGTCTTTTTTTGACAGTATTATGGAAAAGAAAAACCTCAAATCAGTACATCTTTCCTTCTCTAAAGGGAAGTATGGCTGGAAACAAAAAAAGAGGGAAGAAAATGGGAGCATTTTGGAAGGAATTCCAGAACTGTGTCATGGGTTACTTCTCATATATAGAAGAAGTTAGACTGTAGATTCTGACTTGAAACCAGACTGCTGAAAGGTGAAATTTTCCAAATTGTTCTCCAGGCTTGGAGTGATTTTCCAATATTTTACAGAATGTCTTACAATAGCATTTTGGTTCAGGCCAGCAATTCAATTTTGGCAGTTGCTATTCACCGTGCCTTGGTCTGCATACCAAAGCAGACTCAGAGTGCACAAAGTGGCTCCTTCTGGATCAAACCAAACTAAAGGATTGTGACCTCTCCTTACATGCTTCAGCCACGGTGTTCTGTCCATGGGATCAGTCTGGAGCCACACCAAAGGCAAGCACAAGAATGCTGAAGGTTGTGTCAGCTGGACCTTCTGCTAAATCTGCTTTTCCACACTGAGCTTCTTCATTGTGTGTCTTATCCTGATAGCATACACACAATTTTGGGGAGGACTGTAATTTTCTGCTGTGCCTAAACGTATCTGCAGAGAAATAGGACCAGCTCCCAGCTGCACCTTGAATGCAATCCAGAATATGGCTACAAATCAGTGGGACAGCACTGCCTAGAAGGGTTCAGGATCATCAAGGAAAAAGATGAAATAATAGACCTGATTCCGAAATATTGTTTGATTCTGAACTAATCAGGGGACTAAATAAGGACATCACAATGAAATAAATGGAGTTTAAGTTGACTATGCCATCTGTGAAGTTGGCTCACAGACTCAGCTTGCTGGTTGATGTTGGAAATAAAATTGCAATGCACTAATTACCTGCTTCTTAGGATCCCCATAAATACATGAATTTAGCTACAATATGTTTAAGCACTTAGTCCATAGATAATATCAAGATAAACTATTTTCAGTCATCTCTGGCCCATTCTGGGTGTAAAATAGTTGCCAGCCCTGATAACCACACAACATTTAAAATTTATGCCAAGTGCACGTGTTTTAACCATGCAGAAAAATTCTTAATGTAACCTATTTCAGATTATATCTATTTTCCATAATTTTTTCAGAAGATCTAATAAAATTATTGTCATTAAAGTCAGTCGTCCTAATTTTTTTCCCTGTGTACACGTAATTTGCAAACTTGGCAATTCTAACTTACATTTTAATAATCTAAATTATAAAGCATGGCAGATTAGGTTTTGTCAAAAAATTCCAAGATTGATAACGGTAGAGTTAAAAACAAATCTCGTCACTTATTTTATTGCCAACAAACAGAGAGTACAAACAAAATCATACTATGGTTCCCATTATAATGTTTGCAATACCTCTGAAAATAATCAGTGTAACTATAGAATTCAAGGAATTCCAGACTGTTGAAGTAACAGTGATTGTTTGCACTGAAAAATGAAGAGCTTTGTGGCTAACCCTGTACAGCAGAAAGGTCTCACTATTTATCTTGTGGATCCAGCCAGCTCTTTCCTCCCTTCCTTATGTATTTCAATCCAGAACGCTCACAGCCTTCTTCATAGCTGGTCTCCAAACCTTTATAGTGTCTGTGATGTTTCAAATGCATAGTTTCCTTTCCATGGGGCCAAGGTTGCTCTGCCAGACTGAAGGGCCAGGGTAAACACATTTCCAATTTCAAAGCTGTTTGTTTTGGTAATTCGAGCTAGAGAGGTTCTGAAATTGGTATACACTCATTTTTGTGTTTACCAGAAGGCTGTTTCGGATCAGAATTGCTCCCACAGCCCTCAACTTGCCAGAGCCCACACGTGTAGCATAATGTCTAACAAAGAATCAAAATAAGGGACTCCAAATATTTACTAAAAGAAATAAATAGATGAAAAAAATAGCACTGCAAATCCGCAGACTTCATCCCACTTAACAAATAGTTCTTGCTATATAATAATTTAACAGAAATGAGGGGTAAAGTGTTGTCTCAAAGGTAATTTCAGCAAGAAAATTGAGAGGAAAAGGAGCTTTTGAGCTGTGTGGAATGGTAATGGCTTTGACTGTCGTTTACACGAGGAGAGCCCTCAAACTGAAGGACGTTTGAGAGACACAGCGCTTTCATGTTTCTGTGGTAAAATAAACCACAGTCAAGAAGGTACCTCGGGCTAGAAATTTTGGTTACAAATTTGCAGTGCCTGTCATGAGTTCTCTGAGGTTATTTATGTGATTTTTAACTTATCTGTGTAAGAGTGGTTCCTTGAAGACTCCGATGAGATCGAATCTGCTGTAGTCATTTTACGAGTGCTCTTGTGCTGACTGTCACATAAATACCAATGAAACAGAATGAATGGTCAAAAAAGAAGGAAAATGACAAAGAATTGGAGAAGTAGTTGCTCTGAGTCAAAGAGTAAATCTGTTCTGCAGGTTAGACTTGGGCAGGCTGTACTCTGCCCCCCATGAGCTGTCAGGATACAGCCTATGCCCGTGGCAAGTAGTGGAACACTTTGGGCAACTGGTCAAGGCTTCCATCTCACCAAGCTCTAGGATGCCAGCAAGGTCTGCAGCTTGAACTTGGCTTCCATCCAAAAAAACCTTGGATTGGAATATCTTCTAGGTCAACCATCTATTTCTGGGAGAACAGCCAGAATGAATAAACCCAGATCCCTCTCAGTCCAATGAGCAACCATCCAGAGCACATTTTTTCCCCCCAATAAATATATAATCCACAGAAATTATTATCATAGCTCAATAACTTCACCATTATAAAGGAGTGAATTAACTCCCCTTCCAACATTTTTATATAATCATAAGCTCGTGCAAGCAGCTGTATTTTAGAACTAGCAATATGAAATCTTCAGTGGGAATACTTTCTTTATAAAAGTTATGTACAATAAAAGGAAGTTTCATTCTCCAGGTAATTCATGTGTGACTTAGTTTTTATCATCTCTTGGTATTTTTTTCCCTCATCAGGATAAGATTCACTGGGTATATCATGTATCATATTTTAAATAACAGATTTTAATGCATGATATCCAATGCCACATTTATTATTCTTAGTAAGAGTAGGGAATCTAAAACTATACAAAGTCTTATTTACATGTGACTTGAACACAACCCTTTTAGATGTGAAAAGCCCCATCTGGTATGTGAGGGCACATATAGGATTACTCATATTTGCATGATGTACACAACTGCATGCAATAATTGTGTAAAAATATTCAGCTTTTCTGAGGGTAACCAATTCAGCCAATACATACATTTGCCAGCAGCTGTGATCAACACATAATATAAAATTTAAAGATGTTACATTCCAGAATCCTAGCACACTGTCTGAAATATTTTATCTAGCTTAGATAACAATCCATGCAGTTTTGTCTGCAATACTTATCTCCTTTACTGGAATAACTGAGCTCCTCATTGTGTTTTAGTGTGGACATCCATTAAGAAAAGTATTTTCTGGTTGCTGTTCATAGACTGTGGAGCTCGGAGCAGAGCTGCACAAGACATTTTGTGAAGCTGCTCACAAAGCAGCTTCAGATGAAAGATGGAACCCTACTTCCAAAAGCATCTGACAGGTATCAAAATTCTGTACGAAGGAGGAAAAAGTGAGGTCACTTCCTTTTGGATGAAAGGCACGAAATCAACTCAGACACGTGTAAAACCATAAATTCCAACCTTAGGCTGAATTTCCCAAACTTCAGATTCTTTGCTGTTACTGCAGTCCCTTGTCCAGGGTGAGGAGTAAATACAGGACGTTGGAAGGTATTGGTGTAAATATATGGTTTTCACCAACCTCAGTTTGCTGAAGGAATCACCTCAGCCTCCCAAAACACACATTTATCTTTTTCCAAGACATGCAGGTGCATTATAATGAACTTCACAGAGGTACCCCTCTGGGATTAAGACTCTTTGCCTCATCTTGGAATTACAGGCATCCAGATCTGCTGTTTGTTACAAGGTTGAGGCTGTGGTAATGGCTGTCCTGTATTTAATAACTGCATTTCTCTGCCAAAGCCCACCACATTGGCTGTCAGAGGCTTAGACATGTTTAACTCCTTGCATATGCAAAGTGAGGCTTTTGGCATGCCAAGAATAATTTTCCTTTAGAGTCAAGTTTTTTTTCAGAGATTATTTTTCCATCCGGCAGAACCTGAGGGTTTGAACATCTGAGCAATAAGTCTGGATGCCCAAAAGTGCCAGACAAATGCCACTGTAGATTCAGGATCAACTTAGAGCAAATGTGCTCTGAGTTCAGCATGTCTTAGACATGCTGGATACCACACAGATTAAATCTGACACATTCTGGGATTGCTGGGCTCAGCAGATGCACAGCCTGGTGGGTCTGCAGACATTTTCAAGTTTATAAACAGAAATGGGGGGAATGTCGTTTAAGTTGGTTGAACCTCTATTCTCTGTATTCAAGGAAGGTGTTCCAGCAGTGAGTGACAGGTATTCAGGAGTGATCACAGGTGCTCACTTTCAGTCTAGAAATAGTTCAGTTTGTACTGAATAAATAACTGGTAACTGGGTCTGAAAAAGAGAGGGAGGGAGGGAGGGAGGGAGGGAGCCTGAGAGAATGTCACTTTTTAGCCTGCTAGTAAGGGAAAATTAAAAAGGAATACTATGTCTGCCATGGTCTGCCATCTTTTGTGTAAGAAGGCCTCATGCAGATTTGCCTTGGCACACAGTGGATTTGACCACTAAGGCAAGACAGTGAAGAAACATTTCTTTATTGATCGCTACATGGCTGATCAGAGCCAAATCCTCATCAGGATTAGGTTCTGTGAGACACACTTTTAATAATCTGGACCTTCAATGAGCTATTCAATGCTTTCTGAAGGGCTCTCCAGGCACCTTGCTCTCACAAAAACAAGTATGGATACAGAGATGCACGCATCCTGGTGACTCTATTCACTCACCTGAAAGAAAATATCTACAGCTGGGACAGAACACTGAGCTCAAGTGACTTGAATGCCAAAATAGCCATTAAACAAGACAACTGAATCATGGATCAGCTCTACCTTTGTAGATGGAGAAATAAACTCCAGAAACAAACAAGAGCAATTCAGATGGTATGAAAAATATTTTTAAAACCAAATGATTTACATGAAATGACAACTATCTTAAAATGTCCATATTCCCTTCAGATATACTTTGAGCATTTAAAGACCAAAAAAATCAATTGGAATTAGGTGCTTATGATGATCTTGGCCTTTGATCCATGAAAGTTATTTTATCATAGACTTAAGCATTTGTGTAAATATTGTATTGAATGAAAACATTTTCTTAGAACAGGATACTGTTTTCCCAGAAACACTTTGAAACTGACCAAAACTTCCAACTGTATTTGGTTGTATATCACTTTTTGATCTTTTCAATTATATTCTATACTGGGCAAAAAATGCTGTTTAAGAAATATTAGGGGTAGCAAGGTGAAAAAAGGAAAGTCAAAGAGAATAACCTTAGCCCAGTTATCCTTCCAGTTTTCCACAGTCATGTGACAGCTCCCATTCATGTAGCTGCCCACCATACTCTGGATATTTAGCAAAAGCAGACCCACCCCAAGCCCTAAATCCAAGGGAAGAAATATAACAAAGGTAAAGGGCATTTTTACCCCTTTTCATCTGTCACATTTCTTCTCCAGTGAACTCGTGATAAATTTCTTCCACAATAAAAGAAATTGAGTAGGTTCTATATCGTATGTCAGTGTCCTGATGAGACATGTCTGCAATTAGAATAGGTAAGTAGATTTTAACAAGGGGATTTAACACATCATGCCTAATTCTTTTGGCTTTGAGCTATTAGCTGAGATCTCTGAGTTTTATTCCATACCCCACTTAAGACATTTCCATAAAACTTATTTCACATATAAATCACTAAAAGCTGGATTTCAAATCTGATTCTTCCCTCAGCCTCTTTTATAGATGGGAATGCTCAAGGCGCCTCAGCTACAAATTCATTTTTGTCCTTCCAAAGATCCTTCCAGCAAATTCAATTCAGCAGCAGAAGCAACAGGCCAGATTTGAAGGAGTCACCTGCTGACAGGTGAAGGGCAGTGCCCAGGAAGGGCAAAAGGAGCTAGAAAATGATGTTTGTGAGGTAACTGGAATGCAATAAAATTTGAGTGTGGCAGAAAGGACTACAGGTGAGTGAGAGAGAGTTGTAGGGTTATTGGAGAGAGAGGGATTTGCAGGTGAGATGGAAAGGGAGAGATGGGGTCTGTGTGGAGAAGAGTGAATAGTGTAGGAAAGGGACAGAGGGCTGTCAGTGGAAGAACTAAGTGAGGTGAGAAGATAGATCAGCTTGGAAATTTCACTGTCATCTTCTGCTGTTCTCCCTTCTGCTCTGCTGTTCTTACTCAAAACCCAAATAACCCTCTCACAATCCCTTGCTTACATCTCCTGTTGCCCAGCGAGGAGGGGTAGAGCAGAAGCTTCAGGGTAGTAAAGCACAATCTGCCCTCAAACCCCGTGGAAGTTGGTGCCACCAGAGCCCGAGACTGCAGGAGCACATCCTGCAACACAGTCAGAACAGCCTT
The DNA here is from genome assembly GCA_037013685.1 of Acridotheres tristis. Taxonomy (NCBI): domain Eukaryota; kingdom Metazoa; phylum Chordata; class Aves; order Passeriformes; family Sturnidae; genus Acridotheres; species Acridotheres tristis. The sequence continues at coordinate 5,725,477 of CM072884.1, forward strand.
TTCCTGCTCCAGCCTGCCTCCCCAAACTCGTGCCTGATTCCTGTGCCTTTGCTGCCTCTGCTCCCAGGTGTAAGCTCCAGCATCCACAAATAGACCCTCTGCAATCAGTGAGACTACTCATGTGAGTAATGGCTCACAGCTGGATGCAAACAGAGTCATGAGCTCCCTACATTTTTAGTTTTTGAATGTTAGTATTTTTCTTGTGCTTTTTTCCCCCTGACAAATTGGATAAGAAAATTGCTTTTCCTGAAATCTTCTACATTTAGGATCACAGTGATCAGCACAGCTAGACAAGTAAAAAGGAATCTTAAGTTATTCCACAACTCCTGCAACTCATAGCATTTCGTTGTTCTATAAAACTCTTTTGCTGATATGGTTTTTAAAAGCAGCGAACGACTCTCCTGTGATTTCAAAGCATCCCCAATTCTAATAAATCCACTTGTGGTTCTCAGAGCTCATCAGTTCAGATGACTTTTGTGAGATCACGCTGAATTTACTTTTTACCAGGTATCCATCCCATTTCTGGTGGTGTGTGGTTTTGGGTACGTACCAATAATCTCTAAGGACAGTGCTATCGCCTGAAGTCACAGGGCAAAATGGATACTATTTCCTCAGGTTCTTCTATTCTAATAAATCTGAAGGGAAAAAAAAAATCTCAGGAGAAAAGAAGGAGATGTTTTGGTGAGGAGCTGATTTTTAAATTGTGTGTCCGCTGTAGGAGACACTTTCAAAACCTATTCAATGTCCAACCATTACATGTGCAAAAAATAATGCTTGAATTTGAGAGAATTCAAACAGCGTGCTAATGGCTATTGCATTGATGCCTTAAAAACTTTCAGATTCTCTTGAGACCTTGACTGTAAACAGGCAAACTATCTTCTAAAAATCCTTGTGCTTCCTAGGAAACGTCACAACACTCCTCCCTCAGATGGATGGTGCAAGGACCTTCCTCATTCATCCTTAAAATAAAGCAAATACCTAAAGTAATTCTATCCCATCTGAAATATATCTGGAAATGTACTTTAAAAAATCTTATCCTTTACTGAATTCCTACTTAAATTCTTTATTCAGACATACTGCTTTGTGATTTACTTCTCTGTAATTATCTCTCCGTCTTTCTTCCCCTGTAAGCTATCTCTGCACAGCCTCCTCTGCCTAGCAGCTCTCCGGGTTGTGCAGCTGATCATTCATCACTATTCCTACTGCTAAGCCTGTTCTTCATTATGCAATGGCTACAACCCCTGGTCCCACTTTGCCTGCTCCCCTTCTCTCCCTGCCTCCAGGACAAGTTGATCTTCCTTTCTTGCTGTAGCTGCAGCAAGGTCAAAACCTTTTCCCATGCTCTCCCCTCTCACCTGTCCTGTTCATACACTCTGACCTCACATCTCTGTGAAGCTCTTCCTCTCTCCAGACTTCACCTCTTCTTTTCTTCTAATCTCTTACTACGCTTGAAGTTCAGTGAAAGACAAAGAAAGCCACAAAGGCTGCACAGGACAGTGCCACACTGATTTTCAAGCCTATTTTTGCTGGCATCTCCTATTTCAGTGACTCCCTAATTCTGTCCAAAATCTGTTTGTCTCGTGAGAAGTTTTACTAGTACAATTTTTATCCTGGAAGCCCACACGAACAATTTTATTTGAAATTTGGTTTATGCCAATAAATCCATAAAACCTGAAAAACAGCTCCTGACAGATTTCTGAGCAAATGGACTTTCTGGCAAAATATTTATATAATGATGACTTTTAGATTGATAGGGAAGAAAGATGACCATTTGAAAGTCTTGTGTCTGTCTGAAGAGGGAACAAGTTCGAGGAGAGGACGCCCATCCAGCTGGAGGCAGAAGTAGCAGTGTATTATAAATTCACATTTATAGCAGCCCTGCCACATAACAAATAGGTAAGGGTAGGCACATTGGCAGGATAACAGCTGCCCACCTGCAGCAGAATTTGCCTGCACATATCAGGACTGTGTTTTGATGAAGTGATAAGGAAGCACAAGCAAAGTTGTGCCAAGTTCTGCCCACTGCCTCAGCTAAAATAACTTCATCTACCAATGCTTGGAGAACTTCAAAAACATCCCAAAAATATTAACACACACACATATACACACACAAAGATCAGTTATACTTATAAACTTAAGTCATTTTCTCTAGACTGTTGGGTTTTTCTTCATTTTGTTCAGGCACAGCAAATAGATGTGTTGTTGTGTCAGCTTTTTGTTGGTTCAGTAACAGAAAAATCTCTCGAATCCGATTATCCCTATTCATATATAGTCTGCAGTTATTTAAAAATAAGTAGTTTGGAGATTTAGTTTTGCTTCAGAAGGTAAAGTAATCTTATTGCTCCCTAATAGGTACGGCATGAGTCACTCCACTGCAATAGTCCCTTCACATTCCAGTCTTAATTGTCTCCAAATTAAGAAAACTGTTAGATGCATCTTACTGTGAGGAAATGAATATTTCTGATCCCTGCTGCTAAATAACACGGCAGAAAATTCCTCTGAATGTACACCAGACCAGTTTGCTAATATGAAAACTGTCCCTTGAATGCATTATTCAATAATTTTTAATTTCAGCAATTATTTATAATTTGTTAAACCTGTAGGCTGATATAATAGACAAAAAGTGAATGTTACTTCTTTATCAAGAGGGGTCCCCATGAGCTCCCAGCCTTTCTTAGTTCTTGACAGAAACTTGATTGTGATAATGAAGCATTATAGCCACAGCTCTGTTGAAAGCCCTGCTTTTGTTTTTGAAACAAGTTGTGACAATTGCCTCCCATTTGAATCAATTTTACACAATCCTCACAACAATTTTTTTTTTACTCCACGATCATTTGTTCCCCATTATTACCTGAGTGCTCAGTGACTCCCAGAGCTGTGGAGGGCTGGCCCTGCTGAGAGCAGCAGACTAATTGATGGGCAGACAGCCTGTGCTCCTAAACATTCTCAGTCAAGGCTCTGGGATGGAATCTCTGCTCACATCTCTGAGCAGAGGTGTGCTCCACCACCCTCCACAGCAGCCAAGGGACACCAGGGCCATGGGTGTGGCACAGCCCTGGCAGTGCCAAGGGCTCCATCACTGATCCAGAGGAGCACAGAGGCAGCAAAGGAGCCCATTTACACCTTGCACTAATAATTAGAGAAGGCAGGCAAGCCTAGCAAGGGTAATTCACTGCACTGGGAGCAGGATCTCCACCCCACACCACCATAAGATGCATGCACAAAGACTTTTCACTTTTTTCAATGGTGCAGGAGAGCGACCTAGATCTTTATGCAAATCCTTCTCATCACTTCAAAGAACCCTATTTTTTGACAGGTTTTAAAGAAGAGATGTTTGTCTTACAACAATACAATTTCCACCTCAGCAATGTAATTTAGGAAATATCTTATTGAAACCAGGTCCTGTCTTTAAATATCTAAGAAACGCTGCCTAACAAAAAAAAAAGCTGTGCTGTATGCAGTTTCTTGTTTTCTTAGCTTATTCTGCATTATCTAACCCACCAAATATTTCAGAAAGATTCTTTTCATGCAAAACCTGCCAGCAAAAATCAATGCATAAGTAGTAGAAAAATAATTTTGACTAGTGCCTGCATTACCTCCAACACATGAAATTTAACCAGCAGAGCTTGAATTCAATGAAAAACATACATATTAAAAATTAAAAATAGCAGGTACAGAAAATTGAATTGAATCAGGATTCTCCTATCACTTGGGAAAGCATATGAAAAATGTTTTATTGCACAGGAGAGTCCAGACAATATTGACCAAGCCCCTCTTGACTTTCTCTAAAATATTTTTTGCGTTAAAAGCAACCAGTAAGAGCAGTGATTTATTTCTAAATTCCCTGGGTGTGCAGAGAGATACAAAGGTCCTAAAACTGCTGACTAAGATAAATTGCAGGTTGGAATGTATTTAACAAATGATAATGCAAAATGCAGAAAAATATACAGAGGAACAGGAGATAGCAGTGGAATGGAGTACATGACCTGCCTGAGAAGTTACTACACACAGCCAAAGAGCAGATTTAACTGCAGATAAATTCCCCCAGCTATCAATACCTACAGAATTAAACTACTATTAAGAGAACACAGTGAATCCTTCATCTGCTTAGCAAAGATGACTGGGAAACTGGCATTACAGTATGAGAAGCAAACTCTTTTTTGAGGCAAAGTTAGGAGAAAGGAATGTGCTGAAATTAAATTATTGAGTTCCTCCAAGCCTCCAAGAGAAGAAGTAGGAAAAAATTCAACAAGTGAGTATTAATAGTCACAGGTCCTGCCAGCATGGCTCCCTGCTGCCCTGTGCCTTGTTCCACACTTTGGAGCATCTGGTGTTGGCTGGGATTTGGGGCTGGACACGGGATGCAATGGACCAGTGGTCTAATAGGGCAGGGAAATTCCTGCTGTCCTCTTTTGTACACAGGTGCAGCCAGCCCTGGGTTGGCTTGGTCTGTTTGCTTTTTTTAAAGCCCCTCTCCCTGTTTCTCTCTCTGCACATGATGGCTGAAGGAGCATCTCATCAAGCTGTCCCTGCAAGGCTCTGGCAGAGCAGCTCCAACCCTGGGCCAGGGCTCAGCAGCAGCTGCAGGGACATGAGAGCAGCTCATGGAGCAGAGCAGGTGAGAGAAAACAGAACCTGCCACCACCCTGCGCTCACCTGCCTTCAGGAGTTTCGCTCTCCCTGCTCCCAGGGATGAATGAGATGAACCAAAAAAATCCCTCTGTCCGCTTAAAAAAAAGGCTAATACCAGTAAAGTCCAAACATAGAGAATTAAGAGGGGATATTAAAGGGGAATTTGTCTTTAGTGGATAGGAAAAAATTTTTTGTATCATTAAATAAAAAATTATTTTATTAAATAAATAAAAACCTTCATGCTTATAAATTAATCATCTCCTTCTGAGACTCCTCCAAAGGCTTAATGTTGTATTGTTTGTATTACACTACCACAGTGTGGTGCACAAACACTGGAGATGGAAATAACTCCACAGGGAATTGAAGAAATTGTTCTGGAGCACAGACCTCAATTCACCACCACAGAATCCACGGTAAAGTAGGAATAAGACCTTTTTTTTAAAAAAAAAAAAAAAGATTTTAAAAAAGAAACAGAAATATTTCTGGCTTTACCATCTGGGCTGAAAAGAAAGGGAAGACACAACTAACTCCATGATGAGCAGATCTTTCTGGAGACAGGTTTCAATATCCCTCTGCTACCAGCATACTCCTAATTCTGCATATGACCTGAAGCCCTATTCCCTGTCCCAACAGGACCTTATTATTTTTCTTCTCTGCAAATTTGGCCTCAGCACTTCTCCTAAGCCCTGGATGGACTTTGAGGAGAGGCCATCAGGCCAATCAACCATTGACCCAGTGCTGTGAATTCTCCTCCACAGAAGCAACGACTCCAGATTTTCTCCTGAATGAGTTTTTACAAAATAGGACTTTCATCTGAGATCCTCTAATCCATCTAAGTCTTGGCTGAAGTGAGTAACAATTTCAGAAATAAGTGGAAGCAACATTGAGACAGAACAGGATCGTATATTCTTACTTGCCTGGAAAAACACTAAATTATGAGATTCTAAGCAAAATACATATTCTGAAATGGAACTATTTAGCCAAATATAACTGTATTGATGTCTTCAATAATTTTTCTATTTTTTCTGACTTTAACTATATATATAATCTGTTTTCCCACCCTGGAAAGGTCTGCTTTTTTCTGCTATCTCATCAAGGAAAAAAATAACCAAACCAAAATCAATCCCCTATACCTAGCTGGATATTGCCACTGATTCATAGGATTGTGTTCCATTAATCCTCCTCTTCTCTTTTATCAGCTCATATGCTTTTTTATTGTGCTAAAAGAACTAATATTTTTAGCTAATTAAAGTCCCCATTTAGATGTATCTATCATCAGATGGGAACATTCACTCCCACCTCACAATTTATATTTGCCAGGCTCTTCACCCACCCACCCAGCAGACTGCCAGCCCTGCAGCCTGCCACAAATACACAGATCACAATTTCTGACTTGTTCTGTTCTGCAATGACCCACTACACTCCTGAGATGCAGCAACCACAGAAACTCTGCTGGTACCCATTCCCAAATCAACCTTAATCCTGTGATAGGTGAGCATAAAGAAATATTAAAGGCCAAGGTTTAGCTATGTCTTGGTTCTGATGCACAGCTGCATTTAGCAGAGCATTAAGTCATTTAAATCATGTTTATCTTTCTGCATTAAATGCCTTGTGATATACACCCTTCATATTACCCTGCTTAAGCTGGGCTTAACATCAGCAGTTTTATCTTCGTAGCCAGAAGGGCATCCAGTGGTGGCATTAAGCTTTGCTTTTTAGGGACAGCACTAATAGGGATTTCTACCAACTCTTGGCTGTGCACAAAGCACAGTGGTGATGCTGTAGCCCACCAGCAGCCTCCAAAGAGTCTCCTCAGGGTGCCAGGCACAAGCACACAGCAGACACAAGCTGATATGTGACGGGGAAAGAGAAAAATTTGCAAGGGTGCAATGGACTCGATTATCTCAAAGTTCTTTTCCAACTTAATTCTGTAATTCTGTCTGCTTTCAGCCCACAGGTTCTTCCAGGGCTGTCACTTGATGAGTTCTTTTGCAAGGGAGAGGATGGGGTGGGGGTGGTGTGCGAAAATTTTGTGTTTCAAACCACGTCTCTGTTTTGGAAGAGGCAGAGACCAGGTCGTTCATTGTTACACAAGAGCTCTGCATTGTCAGATGTGGCACACAGAAAAGCAGCTGGGCTGCTAAAGGTGGGACACCTGAATGTAACAGGATGAAGGAAAACAACTGTAAAACTCCACAAAATTCTGAGCTGCAAGAAAAAAAGATGAGAGGTCTGGTGAGATTGCTCCTGCTATTTTTATGTTTTTAATTTGAGCTGTACAGCCAAGCAGATTTCCCTGCTACCTGTGTCTTGTTTATAGATGAGTCATCTTTGTGCTGCCACTGCTCTCAGCTCCTTCCTTCCCCATCTGTGACATTTCTTCCACCCATGTTAATATCTGCTATAAGGCCTGAGCAGTCCCAGCAGCTGATCAAATAATAGATTATGAAAAATAATCGATAACCAAAAGAAGATGCTAAAAATTACCTTGGTTTTACTTTTCCCTCCTCATTTCTCCAAGCCTGTTTACCTAACACATACACCAAGGCTTCCAGTGCTTTATGTAAAAGACCAGATCCTGGCTGCCTTTGGCAACATGCTAAAAGAAACACTCATTACTTATTAGATATGACATAGCCTTTCCTACATCCCTGGCTCATTCTTTGATCTCTCCTGACAATTTATTTTAAAGAATTTTGCTATCTTAAAGGATTATAACTGGTACATGGTTTCCCTTCCAAAAGGACTTTTCAAAAATGGAAAAAAAGTTCTGAAACATCATTTATGGTTTTTCTACTTTTAAAAAGTTCAACTAAGTTCACATTTACCATTTAAGAACTGTTTTCATTTGTTTCCTTTCCCCTCAGAAGCAAACCACCACTGCCTTATGCCACCATTATTACAGCATTTGTGTGTGAATTGCTCCTTTCATTTCTTTGATCATGAGGTAGCAAAGACCCTCAGTGTGTCACCTTGGTGCCACTGCATGGCCAATACTTCCATTTTTCTGTACAGTCAGAAGGAAAAAGCTTCCTCAAGTGTAGTGCAGTCTGAGATAATACCCATATCCTAATGTGATTTTTTTTCCCCCCATGACTACATAAACAGGAAAGCTGTTAATTTTATTCAGTTATGTAAGCATCTGTCTCAAGTGGGAACATTTCACTGAATCTCTGTGCTGGCTGGTCAAAATTAGTGTATAACACCACCTTTACATCCTTAGAAACATAAGTAATTTTCAGAAGATGCAAGTGAGGATCTTTTTTTCCTGCCCAAGCTCTCCACATCTCTGGAATTGCAATATCAAGGGCAATTTTATTCTTTGCTTCTCTCATTTTTGGGCCCACAAAGGAGATATCTGAGTAGCACCACAAAGATTCAAAGATTTGAGAACATGCACAGATCAAATTTAATATATTTTTAGCTTTCTAAGAGGATATTTTAATGTATCTTGAGTCAGACTGATATTAGCAAAGTTAATGTTTCTGATTGCTATGTACAGTGTAGTGAATCATCTCTGTAAGCTGAGGTTACTATTAGCAGTGGAGGTTAGAAGTACATTAAAATTAGAAAAATTTGCTTTTTTAATTTTCAACATCCGGATGCAAGGGCATTTATGAAAATTTCTTAAGAGTCTGCTCAAATCAGAGAGGCCCTACAAGATCTTAACAGCATACCTGGTGCTGAAGTGCCCCTCTTTTTTACAGTGTGATGGCTAGAATATTGCCATTAATTGCCACATAAACAAATGATATTAAGAGTTTGGGAGAGAAGAGTGCTGTTTGAGCACCTACAATCTGCTAATACATTTCTTAATAACTAAATCTAGGTATTTCATTGAAGGCAAGCATTAGAGGAGGAAGTGGTGCAAGCACTCCACAACAAACAGGAGAAAATCAGTATATTCTGCAGATAGTCATTCATGACCTCACAACACAGTGCTTGTACAGCATAATTTAGGGATACAGGGAATGTCACAGTTTTCCTGATTTTTCACTGCCATCCATTTGAAACAGAGAACGATGATGGACATATGTCTGTCATAGTAGGGGTTAGTACACCCCAAAAAAGTAATGAGATAATGGCTTTAGCTGATTTTAGCCCACAATAATCTGCAGTGCTGCTATCCAACTTAAGAATTCAACATTGGTTTTGTTTCTTGTCATTCTTCCCTCTCAGGCCAGCAAAAAAGAGCCTTTTTCATGAACAGCCCATGGGCAGCAGAGGTGCTCTGGCTCTTGATGAAAACAGGGGAGTTACTCCCCTGCCAGCCCAACCTGGTAGAGAAAACACAAATTTTTAGGTTTCCATAGAAAGGAAGCAAGTCCTAAGGTGCTTTCTGAGAAATTATTTGAAGAGCAAGTGTTTCATGGGATGTACCCCAGGAGCCTGGGATCCCACAGGAAAGCCAAGTGTGCAGAGAAAAAGAAAACTTCTCCAGGGGGCTCGGGATGTCAGCGGGGGACAGAAGAGAGGATGTCACTAAATCACTCCAGATGTGCTGACTGTGGCTGACACATTGCTCTGGAGGCTGAAAAGAGTGTGAGGAAGGCACAAGGGCTCACTGCTACTCAGTTATTTGTGTGAAAGCCCATAGGAGCTTAGGGAAGGATGCAGGAGGATATTGGATCAGGATGAAGAAAATAAAACCTTTGTTCCCAGAAACCTCAGGAAGGGCTTTTGAGCTGTTCCTGGAAAATGATGGTTTTTAACATGAAGCATAAAAGTGACATCTCTGGACACAGGAACACAGCTGTCTCACAAAGAAAGCTGAGCTGTCCTCGGCACAAAACACCAGAAGATGACAAAGCAGAAGGCACATATCAAGTACACTGATATTACAGCTGCTGCTTTACCCCTGCAAAAGTACAGTGCAGGTGGGAGACATTGGAAACTGGCAAAATGGCTTTTCTACATGGGACTACACCTTTATGCACTTTTACATTTTCTGTTTTCGACTGCTTTATGAGAGTTATCCTTAAATCTGGGACCTCAGACTGAATCGTCATTGCTGTTTGTGAAGCATGTCTTGATACATCCTGTTTTATTTTAATTACCTAGATCTGTAGATTTGCCTTTGTTGCCATGATCTTCATTTTCTGATGTTGTGGCTTTATGACAGCTGAAATTCTATCACAGATATTAAGATGTGGTGCATAACTAATGGCTCTAATATTCTCTTCCTCTATTGCTAGGTTTTTAAACGAAAAAGTTATTTTCAAAATCTATCCCAATACCTTTGTTCATGAAGTGAATACCATCTATTGAAAAGTGTTTCCAATCTTTTTTTGCTTGGAAAAATAATCAAATGTTTTATCTCTACCTTAACTTCTTCCTTTATAGGATTTTTTCTGGCTTCCCTACATCTGATCCTGCTAAATTTCAGAGCACTGCACGTGCCTAAGAGATCCATTGCATATATCCCTTTTTTCTGATCTCTGGTGACATTACCTATTTGTGGTACATTGATGTTTTTATAGCTATGTCCAGGAGAAAGTGTGCTCCTCCTTTTGCAAGTGCAAATATATGTAGAATTATATGTAACATATGGAAACACTCTTTTCACCTCTTTATTTATATTTATAAATATATTTGATAGGCCTGCCAGAGACGTTTCACTTCAACTTGCTGCTACATCTCATGTCTTTCATGGCCCTTGACTACTGTCTCTGCAATGCCATTGACCTGAATATTCCTGTTTTCATTTCTGCCTCATGGAAATATCTGCTCAGCCCCTTAAGCCATGCAGGGAGTCTGGTTTCATTCAGGTGTCAGAAAGGCAGTAGGATTAAACCTCTTCAATGGGTGCATGCAAGCACTGACAACTTTTAGCAGAATAGAATAGGGAATAGGAATTAGTGCTTGGATCATAATGCTTTCTGTGCAGGCAACCACAGACCTCACTACCAAAAGAAAAGTATTTGATATCAGGCACCAACTGTGCATTCAAAATAGAAAAGGCAGCAGGCCTTCTCTTGATGAGTTTAAGCATTCAGGGACACATTCTGTCTCCTTTTGTGCTGACTCTGATTAGTCTCTCACTCTCTTTGTACTCCTGCTGTAACTGGGAGGGCAGAATGTGAGTTATACAGTAGTGACAAGGATGGCAGAATGCAGTCTACAATAAGCCACAAAAAGTACAATACCCCAAAAGAAAACAAAATTACTAGTATGGCAGTGAAGAACACTGACACTGAGTAATTAAATGGCAGGATATTGGTTTAAAAAAAAGCCAGGATTAGGTTACTATATTTATCCTTTATTTGCACTCCATTATTTTGCTGCACCTCCCTGACACATTTTATTTCGTAGGATTTTTGGTTGAAAGAGTGGATAAATAATCTGGATTTTATCACTAGAGACACTATTATCACAATAATAGACTTGAATACCCTTTTCTTGCCTTCAGTGGGTGGTATAGACTGTTTCCAAAGCTCATCTTTTCCAATGTGTCCTGTGCTTTTTCAATGTTAAATCTTTTGTTTTAAGCACACAGAGCTCCCTTGCCCAACTCCTGCACTGTGCAACTTAATGTGCTTTAGGTCTTATGAAGAAAGGATTCTCCAGATTTACTTAAGTTGAAAAGACACTTGCCTGAGTCTTCCTCAAATCTGTTATGACATCATTATATCAAAATGGAAAAATGTGACAAGGATGTGTGAATATTCAGGTCAGGAGGTGAGTTCAAATAATTTTTAAAGCTCAATCCAATTTAAAATTGTATGAAACTAGGTTACTCTTACAGTGACTAAATCTATAAAATACTGCTATCTTTTTGAGCATCACTGAGGATGGATGCCAGCATGGCATCCCAAGGAATGGTAAATTCTTAATGCAAGGAATTGGATAACACATCATCTCCAAAGGTTGGGGGGAGTGATATGAAAGAATGAAAAGCCTTAAAGGACATAACTGAAAGCTGGCTGCTGCATATCCTTGAGATGTTCATGCAAGGACTGTGTGATGTACAATGTTAAAAAGAAGAGGCAACAGTGGGGTCTGTGGAGACAAGGTACCTCTGTCAGCACTAATGAGAACTGAGGTTATCTCACCACTATGCTTGGATCAGAAAAACACTGACATTTCTCTGAAGACACATGGCTAAAGAGATAATGAAAGAGCTGAGGAGCTACTACTTTTCACATAGCCTTTCCTCAGTTAGAAGATTAATGATAGACTGATATCACTCTGGAAGCTATGGTAAGGTACATGGAAAATAAGGAAGTGATTGGTAACTGCCAATATGATTTCACTAAGTGTAAATCATACCTACCGAATTTAGTGGCCTAAAAAAGCACTGGTGGATAAATGAAGAACAAGAGACATCATTTACCTGGAGTTGTGCAAAGCATTTGACAGTGTCCTACACGACATGCTTGTCTATAAACTGTGGAAGCTTGGATTTGATGAATAGACCACTCAGTGGAGAAGGAATTGGCTGGATTGTTGCACCCAAAGTTGTGGTCAACAGCTCAACGTCTCTGGAGGGAAGAACTCGTTGTGGCCTTCCAGTGCTTTAAAGAAGCCTACAAGGAATAAGGGGTGGGGCTTTTTCCACCAGCATGCAGGTTTAGATTAGCTGTTGGAAATAAATTCTTTCTTGTGGGGGGGTGAAGCACTGGCACAGATTACCCAGAAAAAGCTGCGGCTGCTCCATCCCTGGAAGTGTTCAAGTTGGGCAACCTGGTCTAGGGGAAGGTATCCCTGCCCATGGCAGGAGGGTTTGGAAATGGATGTTGTTTATGGTCCCTTCCACCCAAACCACTCTACAATTTCATAGTTTTGTGACAAATTGCATCTTCATCTCAAGAAAGTGACAAGTTCTCTTCCCCCCACCCCTTTTCCTTTCTCTTACTTGCTTAGAATTCAGTCATTATTTTAAGAGACTGTACAGCTTTCTTGATCTCTGCAAGAACATAATATTTATGGATATGTGCAGTGTCCAAGCACTTTATAATAACACTGTTTTTAAAAGTCTAAGGAAGAATAACCCATTCCAAAATCTACATGGCTATTGGGCTGAAATAAAATTTATTCAGGATTGAGGGTTCTGGTTGGGTCAGACCTGGTCTCCACAAAAAGCACAGGCTGATGGCTCCATGTGTTTTATTTTTATGTTTTACCCATCCGTGCCTGGCTTGACAGTGATTTTTTTTTTTTCTCTGAGCCATAGAAAGAGCAGCATGGGACACAGAACAGCAGCACATTGCCAAACTGATACTTGGATAATCACTAGCTGAAAATAGTAAAAAAGAGTGCCTTCCCCTTACAGAAGAAAGATGGTAATGAAGAAATCTCACAAGAGAAAGAGAGAGCTCCTTGCTGCAGCCACAGTCCAAATTCTCTTACTCACCATCCCAGCCAAAGTCCATGATGGATATAGAAAGTGTATTCCCTATTCCCTCTTCCATCTCTCCTCCCAACCTTTATCTTTAACCTCTCTTCTCTCCAGTCAACCAAGGAATCAGAAACGTTTTGTTGCATCAGTCAGACACGGTTTCGCTTTTTGAGTTTTTTGGGTTTTGTTTATCCCTCGTATTTTTCTGTTTTGGTTTGACAACGTAAGTTTTTACCTCCTGACTTTGGTATTTGCTCTAATACAAGGCAAGACACAGATCATGATTTTTGAATGGGATATAAACTAAAGATGACATTTGCCTGGTCCTCCATTTCTGCCCACCAGGACTGGCCTTCCCCTCTGGGGAGATCTACCACGCACAACAAAGGTGCAAGTGCAGTAAGTGTCAACATACATACAACATACTGTTGTGCAGTGACTACTTTATTACATGGGAATAAAAGTTGCCAGAGACTGGTCCTCCTGAGTGTTTTCAAGCTCCTGAAACTTCAAAAGCAGCACATTAATTCCTTGCCTTTTAAAACAGGGAGACATCCAAAGCAGGTCTCCACATAAACCTTTCATGTTTGCAATATAGTAATATTCTTACCTTGGCTGAGATTCTTCTTCCTCTGTAAATAATCTGCTCTTTATTTTTCTAGTTTCCTAGGTTAATTTAACCTAAAAGGTTGCTCCTTGTCACATTTTCCTTTCTGTCACATTCCACATTACCTATACCCATATTCTACGTATCAGCAGAACTCTATCTGCAACTTGTACACACCTGGGAAAGACAGAGATTAACCATCCTACCTTCTTATTTGATTGCCAGTGGCATTATGCTACCTTTTGCCTGATAAGCCAAACAATTCCTAATCCTCATTTACACAGTCAAAAACTCCTGAACACTTCCCCCACTCAGAGTCCTCCATACATTTCTGCATTTTCCAATAAATTGTGCTTACTCTGATATGGCTATAGTCCACTACAGACTGGAAGTTTTAGCCTATAAGCAGGGACAAGAAAGATCCATTTTTCCTTCATTCCAGAAATTTTTGCGGCTTTAAAAAATATTATTTGCTCCTTCCATCTTCCTTTATTTTTATTTTGGCTATGTAATTTCAATTTGGTCTCTGATCTCAGATGACAGTTTCTAGGAATGTAATGATTCTTGGAACTTCCTGTTAAAATGTCTCCATCTGATCCAGATCTTTCTTTAAGTGAGTGCCCCAAAATTCAGTATAACCCTTCAGCCTTGAAGCCCAGGGATCTTTATCAAAGTTGAGCAGAATGGAAACAGTCCCTCAAGTGCCCTGCTGCCTCCCAGTGTGGCATTTGGATTCACCACAGCAGTGTGACATTTTTAACTCATGACTCAGACGTATTTGCTCGTGGTTCAGCACAACCCCTGACCCTTTTCTGTATAACAGCTTCCCAGCCAGCTGCTCCTCATACTTTATTTATGCAGTTGACTCAGCTTGCCTACGTGAAGGATCATGCACTTCCCCCTCTTCCATTTCAGCTCATATTCCCCAGGTTGCAAAGATAATTTCGAATTCTGCTCTTGCTGCCCAGTGCACTCAGCTTCCTCCCTCTCAACTTGCCCACACCTTGAGGGTGGGGATCATTAATGAACAGCAATAGGGCAGCTCCAACACCACTCTTCTGACAGGAAATCTGATAATTGCCTTTTGTATAGAAGTTCTGAACAATTTTATAGCACACATGCTGTCACAGATCTCAAAAGAGGATATTGGGAGAGACAGGGTCAGAAAACTTCCCAAAGTCAAGACACAAGGGATTTAGTGCTTCTTCCCTTGCATGCTGTAGAAGTGAAATAGGATGGCTGACACAATTGTTGTCCCCCTAAAAATCCATTCTTTAAATGCAGCTTCGGTCTAACATCTTTCAAAAATAAAATTTTCATTGCCACCTTCAGTTCCTGAAACAGGGATCTGAGTATCCTTCATGATAACCACCGTCTCTGACAACACCCCACTGTCCTCATTTCCTGCAAGAGGATTTGGATCTTGGATACTCTATGTGTGTTCACTAAGAGAGAGGCTATTGGCAACATCACCTCAAATTATTTAGGGGAACAAAATAAACAAGCCTCCAAAATTACAATTCTGACCTGTCAGTAGTACTAGGAAATGGTGGGAAAATTTGTGCTTCCATATTCCTTGATGATTTATAATATTTTTGAAGAAAACCCTCCTCAATTTCAGCTGTACAAATAGTCTCTATTTTTCTTAGTTGGCCCCAAACACATTATTATTATCTTTGTTTAAAAAGGAGTTTTTTAGAAAGTCTACCTTTACGAAAATAACAAAAAATTTAAAAAAAAAATTAAAAAAATTGAAAAGCCACTTTTACTCTATCCTGCATAGTCTCAGCACACATATAACTTAATTCAGCATGGATCCACAGTACATTCCAGATCCATCATGACAACTTTGCTCATAATGTGATTTTCAGTGTTTGTGAGAATAGGTTATTGGTTAAACAGATGGGGGAAGAAGGGAGCGAGGAGAGCTTTTGAAGTTATGAGATCACAGAAAATTTATTCTGATGGTCGAATCAAGGGACTTGAAAACTGGTGATAAAAAAAAAGGATTTTGCAATTTCTCATGTCTAGTTAAATTTGTATCTACTCAGGGCATTGCCCTTATACTGCAGCTGAAAAACCTGTAAGACATCCAAGGTTATACTGCAGCAGGGCACCTTCCCTGGCTTCTAATAAATTTAAATTAAGAGAGCCCTGAGTTATTGAGACAAAAGCTGAAATAGTCTTCTGTCTGACAGGCTAAGGAGAAGCAAATGGTCTCACCAGAAAGGATGCATTTTGCTGAATGGGCACTCTGGAGTCACTTTGCTAAAATACACTTAAAGGGATGTCAAGATAAATATCCTTATTTGTGTTTGCAATTATAATTTATACAATATATAACACCAGATAGAAGAAGAATGACCTTTAAAAGATGAAGTATTCAGAAACAGCAACACCAGAGGATAACTAAAAGGTTCTGTCAGTTAACAAACAGCTACAAAAAAAAAGAAATTTCTTTGATTTTGACTCAGCCAGTGGCAGTAAGGATTTACTGAGGCTAAACCAGGTCCTTGCATCTGAAAGTCTTTGCAGGGGTCAGCCCCCAGCTCAGTGTCCTGGCAAAGGCCGAGTGCTCAGAGCAAGGGACATGGGCATCACCACCTGCCCCCAAGATTCTTCTGTTTCAGCGCTCCCCTCGTCTGGCTGCCCACCAAAACCTTCAGTTCTCTGGCCCTGTAAGATGTCCTTTCTGCCTCAAAAGCTGCAGGGACAGATAAATTGCCTGCCCTCTCATTCCAAGGATTTCCCTTCCTGCCCTGGCACACGGGACATAATTTCTATCATTCTGCGTCTTCAGGAATTCTCATCAAAACTTCTGGAGGATTGCCCTCGTGACTATCCTGTTTTTCTAAAGCTGAGGACACACTTAGGGGAAAACAAAAACTGTTCGTGACTTTCTCAGAGCAATGCAATACATATGCAAATAAACAGATAAAACTCCCTCAGTTTCTTAGAGAATGTCCATAGACCAAATGGGTTTAATTCAGCTTGCTTGCCCCCAACTAGAAGCAAAATGCCTCCCTTTTGTCTCAAGTTCAGTCTTCTGTTGTCATGACTGTTACCTAGAAACAGAGATACTGAAAAACACGCTGCAGTTTTAAAACCTGGTGCATGCCAATAAATTTGCGTGTTGAAAGGAACAAGAAAGAGCTGCAGAAGTTTAGTATTCAAATACTGCTCTAGATATCTGAATACCTCAACAAGGAGATAATGCATCTCCCTTTTATCACTTCAACAATTTTGATATCAACAATTTCACCTTGCTTCAAAACTCAAATTTGTGGATTTATTTGGCCTAAAAAGCCACCCATCCCAATGAACAGCATCATGGACATGACTTGCGGGCTGGGCAGGTATCCTATCCCAAACCTACCCATAAAACTCCTGCTTCTGTCCAAGAGGGTCACACTTCTCAACCTACTGGGTTGGAGTTTTTTCAGACAAACAATTCTCTCTTGCAACCACAGCTTCACTAGGCCTCACTATCAGTAAAATAACAATAATAATGATAAAATTCAGCAAAGCATAAAAACTTGTAGAACAGTAATAGTGGTGCTTCTGCCACTTTTATGAGGCACTAATCTGGTTGTCTCATACGGAAGCAGATTATGGGCTCGTAAAAGAGCACAAGGATCTGTGGTGTAATGACTTTAATAGGTACAGCAGCAGCTTCACTACAGCTCCCCTCTTGACGAGCTCTATGATGTAGGACGAGAAGTATAAATACAAAATCAATCTAAATTTTATTTGATTGCAATTTCCTCTTTATCAGGACAGAAAGAGATTGCAGGAGAGCACGAAGTAGCAGAGACAAATGCAAAAGCCTGACCCATAATAAAAGAAAAGCTAACACTTTCAGCTGCCTAACTGTAAAAATATTTCAGCAGATGCACGGAACACTGAAAGTATTTGCACAATTCCTACAAAGCAGGAGCTTTAAAGGCAAGTCATCAGCTATAAAATAGGAAAGAGTAAAAACAGGCAGAATCAAGTAAATGGAAGTATCCCTCCAGAAGCTGTCACTTAAATTACATCAACTCATTTCATTTGTATGGAAGAATATCAAAACCATACCTCTGAAACAACAAAATCATGCATTTTATGCCAGCTTAGAAAAAAAAAGATAAAATGACAGCTTTGTTTGATGGTATATTTTTTCTGCTCTGTGTACAAAGGAGTTATTATACAAATTTCATTTTGCATATTCATACAAAATGGATGCTAACAGAATAAGACTCAGTATAGTAGCTACAAAGACTGATAAACAAGATCGAGTGGCTGTATGCATCCAATGTTCAAAAAGTCTACTGAACATCCTTTTGCATCAGCTACCAATATAATATCATAATACTGTCTCTATTTTTTTGTGTAATTTTGAATTTAAAGATGAGAAAAAGACCTGCTTTTATTATAGTTGTTGTTATTTAGTGTGTAGCAGCATGAAATCCAGGTCTGCAATTGTAGCACCTTGTTTCTAAACAACACTGCACTTCTAAATAAAACCTGAATCTCTCTGATCATCAATGATAGGGCTGTGAAAATTGAAGCTACTCCCATAATTTTTTTTTTTTTAAACCTTATTAGACTTACAGTTCTGTTTCAGAGCAGTTTGGAGGGACTGTAACAGAAAAGTTGTTATTGTGCCATACCTCAATAGCAATGCAATTTTTGACAGAGCCTTATGACGTACAATCTGCAGATATTTGAATACAGTTGCAAATTCAGCCCTACCTGGTTCCATTTAAATTCTGCTTGAAGTTTTGGACTCTCCTGCTGCTTCCCTCAAGCAAGTCCCATGGTTGTATGGCAGGCCCTCATATAAGATGTAATCAGGAAGACCTCTCCACTCCTCCACACTGCTAAATTACTGCTGGTGCTCCAGGATTAAGACCTTCAGGCACCAGGAGAACAAATAACAGTACCTGCTCTGAGGAGTCCATAAACTGAAACCTCAGTTGTGCAAATGTCCAGTGTATATCTTGTTCACAAGCCTGCTCTCTGAAAATGGTCTCTCAAACCTCTGAAAGTGCTGACAAGTTACTCTCCCACATATTTTCTTCCACCTCATCAACCCAGCAACTCTGTGAGTCAATTTGTCTGCTTTCACATACAATAAAAAATATTCACCATTTTCTCCTCATACTGCCTCATTCTCTCTTCAGCTACAGGAATTTTTTAATGGCAGCATGAAATTTGTCTAATAAATTAATTGAAACAGCAATCCAACAAGTGCTTTAAATTACAGATGTTTGCAAGCCTTGCCTCCAAGACTGTCTCCAAAAGAGACACAGGAACACAGGAAGGAATATTTCAGACATTTTGCGAGTTTATACTGATCAGAGCAATGTCAGAAGCAATGTTTTTTGTGAGACTGGGGTAATAAAATACTTCTTGGTTGAAAGTGGGCTTGGTAACAGCTGTACATGCAGAAGACCTGGTGGAACATTATAAAATGTACCACGAATGCAAAGGCCAAACATGTGGGATGTTAAAATGCACATGCCCACCAGAATCAGAGATGTAAATAAAGGCAACTGTTAGCAAATAGAGATCCAGTTAAATATATATGTCATAAACAAATAAAAGAGTACCTAAAGATCTTTGATTTTCAGCTGCTGGATTATCTCTGCCCCTCAACACTTCCTTTCAGCTTCCTTCTCTTTTACATCATCAGAACTGAGGCTGTGTGGCCTGGGCAGCACAATGTTATTGCTGTGGTTTGCAACAACCAAGGAGCTGTACAGCAGCAGGATAAACTTCCACAAAAGCAAAGTTATCTTACTTTTATTTAAATTCCATCTTTGACCTGCATGCAGCTGACGGTGCATATTTTATTGTGTTCACTGGGTTTTCATTAGACCCCTTGTCATTTGCTGAGAGGTTTTTTAGCTTCATTTAAATCTCCTTGTGCCTCAGAAATGTCAATAAATGTCATTGTTATCATCAGTTTTGTCCTGGGTTGACTTTTCTGAGTTTTCTGTCTCTGGATTTGATTAAAATTGGGAAATAAATAGCAAATAACATATTGATTGCAGGCTGGGAAAGGTTGCAGATAATTTATTATCTGTGATCATGATACCAAGGTTTTTTCTACCAGAATCTTCAGACTAACAAAATTCATTCTGATGGAAAAGTGGGGTTTATAGCTATTCTTTAGTGCAAAGTAGTTTTTCAAGTCTTTGCTTGGTCATCTATAGACCATAAATCAAGCTAAGATCAATGGTAGTTACCTCATACTGTTAGTTTAGCAGACCTTAAAAAGGAAGCTATTAGAGATTATTAAACCTGAATTCAAAATGCCTTGCTCACAGGGGAAACAAGAAAAAATAAACAATCAAGGAAAAAATAAGAAAAAAAACCCAACATACATTGCTTGTGAACATTAATCTAAACCATAACTCACTGTATTAGCCATAATTTCATTATATTGCTTTATCCAGACTTGCAGAAGAGTAATTATTTGGAGCTATATGTCCTAAACTGACATTTTTACAATCTCCAATACTGCATCACCAGCCAAGAGAATGAAAACTTAACTCACCAGCATATGCTTCTGCACTTTTGATCATACCAATGAACCCTCAAGAACGTTCCTGCTTTCAAATCTTCCCATGACTGGGAAAATCCGAGTGTAACAATGGCAATGATTTAGAGACAGCAAAATGAGACAAAACCAGATAAGACATCCATCAGGCCCTTCAGTGTTTGCTGTTTACCTCTCAAAGACTGCCTTATCTAATGCCCATTTTGTCTGGAGGAGCTCATTTACAATTTCAATTGTAATCACAGCCAGTGCCTTTGCCTCTGACTGCTGTCACAAGAGGAGACTGCTGGTATTACAGCAAACTGAATTAATAATCAGAAAACACATTAATGTGTCTGGTGGGGTGAAGAATCACCATTAGACTTCATTCCCCTGAAATACCAACAGCATTGGTGTTTATTAAAGACAGCTTGGGTAAGCAACTGTTTTACCACACACCAAGAAAGAATGCCAGAACATCCAGAATTCCAGAAAAACTTTAAGGAGCACTACCAGGAATGGAGCTCTTGGTGGAAACTGGACCCCAAGAACAAACCCTGTCCCCACCTTTGGCCTGCCAGAATCACAGTCACTGTTGTGTGCCTCAAGTGAACTTACAGACTGGATGCCAATGAATGCCACTAGTGCTAATTCCCAGCAGCACAGAAGAAATGTATTACACTTTCCCAGAACCACCTGAGACACCCCATTTCCATCATCCCTAAATCCCTGACAATCTTTAATCTGCTCATTCTCACTCCACTGGAGGTAAGGAATCCACACGTTGCCTCAGATGGGATCACTTGCTAAGCAGATTAAAACTTGGTGTCGTGATTACTGTAGCATCAAATTCAAAAGACCCGGAGTTATTCCAGCAGTTCTCTAGATTGAGCAGACCTGGCTCCCTGTATGGCAAGGGCAGAGTAGCAGCAATACATAAGAAACCAACATAATAAAGGGCATCACTTCGGGCATGTTAGTCCCGAGGTAACAGAACACAGGAATACAGACTGGATACGTTAATCATTCAATTTAGGAGACATTGCTCAGCAGTACTTATCTGATATCCATCAAATAACAGCTAATCCACACACCTGCACCATGGTTCAGATCAGGTTTCCCATCTATGTCCACAGTCAGGAAAGCTGCCATTTTAAAGTGACACTGTCAGTCAAACTGATGATTAGTATTAATACAACATAAACCATTCTAGTTGTATTGAAAAGCTATAATTTAATACTTCTGGAGTATTTAGGAAAAAACAATGAAGTGGTACAATATGAGATGATTAAACTGAATATTATCTTCTGGGCATTTTTAAAGAATAAACTTGTTTTCTACCACAATTGTCGTGAGCAGTTGGAGAACAGTTACCATTTATTACAGGGAAGGACTCTTGTAAAAAAAAGAATGAGCCAGAAGAACTGTCTCAACAATAACAGAGATAGAAATGAACTGTCTAGAGACAAGATGCCTCGTGTAAAGTATTGAGCTACACACAGTTTGTTCTGTGTCTTATTCATTTGTACTATCGGGGGTCATGGTGCATTTACTGAGGGCCCAGATGATTGTGTTGCTCGAGCTATTGCTTTCTTACTAATGTACAAACAGAAAAATGAAGCATGCAGGAAAAATAGCCCATGTCTGAAGGTGAGCAAAATGGCAAACAGAGCAGAGAGTCATCCCTGTGCTTCCATTTCAAGCTGAACCCTGGCATTAGCCTGTGAACCTTGCTTTCCAACCACATTCCCTCTGTATCCAGGACCCTTCTTCCTCCACTGGACTCCTAATGGTTTTGGTGTAGCAGAAGAAACAGACTCTTACATCATTTGTAGTCCTATGGGGACAGATCTTAGGAAAGTAAATAAAAGATAAACATTACTCAAGTTATTCTGCTTTTTGTCCCAAATTATTCAGACAATGCTAACAAGCAACAACTCATTGAGTTGCAATAAATGTGGAAAGATAGACTCTGCAGTTATTTTGCACACAAACATATCTAATGTTTCATCTTTCAATATTTTTAGTTAAGCTAGAAATGGGTTTTCAAGAATTTCTAAGAGATTTAAGCAACACAAATTCCACTGAAATGAATGGGACTTTTGCTCCTAGTGGCTTTCCATTCTCCTCATTAAGTCTAAGATATTATTTTCACAGTTTTTGTACCTAGATTACAAACGTCTGCAGCATTTCCCAATGTACAATTAGACTTGGTAGCTTCCTACACTGCCCAGATATTAATACTAGAAAGTTGGAAAGATTAACTCCAGCTGCAGCAGTTTCATGCCCTGCACACTAAGCTGCCCTCAAGCATTTGTCCATGGGGGAGGAATATGCCAATGCCTATGAGAATGAAACATCCCTGGTACAGGCAATACACCTGGCTCATAAAAATACAGAGCATGATCACTGGAACTTCATTTCCATGAAGCTCTCCCATATCTTGAACTGCTGAAAATTAGTATAAAAACATCTAATTGAAAAGATAAGCAAAGAAAAATCCTGGAATAAAGAGTTTTTTACATGAGTATTATTATTCTGTTTCCACCTCAGCTTCTTTTCACTGTTGTGTTTCAGGCAATGACAAACCCTTTCACCTCCAAAACAATCAATGGGATGTTTGAAGTGGTGTGGGGAGCAGAGGGATGTACATGTACAATTTTTTTTCCTGATTTCCCTAGTCCCCCACTTACCAGCGATTCCATGACACCCCATCTGCACACTGGGCAGCATCTGTGCTTTAAACTGCAGCACTGCATCCCTTCAAAGCTGGAATAGAATGCTCCCTGCACTCAGGATTCTGTGCTAATGCCTGCTGCTGACACCGAGGCAATGCCCAATCAACTGCCTGAGCAAAGTGTTGGCAGACCCCGGAGATGCTTCTCTGCCCCTGCCGTGATGAGAGGGCAAAAGGAGAAGAAGCAGAGTCCATTAACAACTTGAGGGGGATGTCAAGGGATTAAATATTGTTCTGAGTTCAGTATGAGATGGGGAATGACTCACAGCTCCTGCTGATCCGCTAGGAAGAGAGGAGCAGGCTGCAAAGGGAAGGTGAGCAAAGGATGCTACAGAGAAAGAACAGAATTTAGTCCAAACTTTGAGGTACAACCCCTGCTGAGAAGAAATACACAGCTGTGTTGTCTCACACATACTCTCTCTTGAGGTTTTGAAGGGTGCAATTTACACTCTTGCAGTTGTCCCTGAGCCCAGCATCAGAGAAGGGATTGATCAGGGATATCAGTTTCTCTTGGTTTGCCCTTTGTCTGCTGCCAGTGGAAATACCCAGAGCGTGGAAGAGCAGCACCTGCACTGTAAACAAAAGCAGAATCTATCTGCACAAAGCCATAATTTAGCTCCTTGTGATCAGCTGAAGCTTGATGTTCATCTCAAAAAAAGAGACTGGAAAACCCCTCAGGACATTGCAGGGCCCAGGTGTAACAGTGAGCAGAACAACTTTCCTTACACATTTTATTACAGTTAAATATCTGGTTCTTAGACATTCTCTGCTTCCCAGACCCCTACATCTTTTCATTGTTCATTTCACTAAAACACCTTCTTTTTTCAGATAAGTCACCGTTCAGAAAATCCTTATGCAATTCTGAGCATTGTAAAGTTTGCTGAAATGAATCCAGAGCATTACTCAAGCAGAGAAAAATGCACCATTCCTGCGCTCTTCTAGTGAATGTCACAGAGAGTGTAACAAAAGAAATGTTTAATTACACTGCCACTAAGGCTTACTGAGACCCCCACCATCCTCCTCATCCCAGTACAATAGCAATAATCAAGCTAATCAGAAAGCTGGTGTTTATAAATCAATTAATACATCAATTAATGCACCGCTTAATGTGCCGCCTGGAGCAGCTATTACTGGCAGTACATGTCAGTTAATTGCTTCCTTCCTACCCCACTGGCAAAAGGAACCTCTTGTGTTCATTTTACTGATATTGAGAAAGATGCTGGACCCTTGCATTTGTGTGTTGTGGCATGTAACAACCTGGGTGCTTCTCTATTCCACTGCCTCAAGAAAAAACCTCCTTCCCTGTAATCCCACCACAAGTAGAGGGTGAAACACATTGCTTTGCAACCAAAGATGTGTAATCAGGGACACTGCATTCCATTGCATCACATCCAGCCCCTTCTCCCCTTGATCCTGCAGCATCAAGGCCTGCAGAGGGACTGCATAAATCACAGAACCAGCCTAAAAATTGATGCTGTAGGATGTATGTGACACATCAGCAGGGACCCTACACCTTTCAAAAACTGTTAAATGAGTATTTTGTGGAGTAGCTGTGAATAATTGCAACCTGTTTTGCCTCAACACAGCAGCACATCACAGATCAGAAATTAGCTTCAGAGGTGTAGTCACAGAAGTCACAAAGAATTTGATGTTACAGAGAGGTAAAGGTCCTCGTGGACTCCTGTCCATCAGTCTCCTGCTTCAGCCCTGGTGCTTTTCCTGAGGTTCACTTCCTTTAAAAGTCACTACATCAAACACAGACTTGCCAATAGAGGAGCAAGCTTGATTGCTTGACAATATACCTTGGAAAAATCTGTCCCTGGTTTAACATGTAGTCTTGCCTTTTTTCCTCTAACAATAAAACTTTTTTCCTCAAAGTATAACAACAACCTGTTTTAAGCAAAATGGTAACAGGCTTTGCACAATACATTTTTCACACCACCACTTGATTCTTCAGCCTGAATTAGGGGAACTGTCAGTACCTATTAAGTACAGCCTTGCATTAAAATAGCACATAAGGTGAATTATCCACTCAGATTGCAGCTGAGGTTTTTGGGTTTGGTTGCATCCTGGGCTTCAACTGAAATATTGGGAAAAAACCCACAATTTTTCATTTTTGGATTTTGTTAGGAGGGATTTTTTTGTTTGGATTTTTCTTGTTTGATTTTTTTGATGTTTTATGATTAGTTTTGGGGGTTGTTTTTGCAGTTTTGTTTATTTTGGTTTTATCCATCCATGTAAACAGGGAAAGGAAACAGCACTGGATAAAAATAGATTTGTTGAGTTCAAATCTCCATCTTCCTTTCATTTTTTCCTCTTCTGTCTTCCCTTCCTGATGTGTGAAGAAACCATCTAAACTTCCATTATTGCTTAAAAACGGATAAATAAGAGATTTTTCCGTTATGAGAGGTTATTATAGTCTAGCAATCAAATTCCAATTCTACTTAGCTGCATAATTGTTGTAGTTAAATTGTATTACGTTGAGTGTATGACATACCAATTCATTGGCTTTCTATACAATTAGACTGCAATAAATCAAAGTAATTTGCTGCCATATTACATGTTGACATTTATAGGAGATCTCGTTATCCTCAATCTGCCACAAAAGGTTTTGTATCTTTGTGCATGGAAAAAAAAAAAACTATATGGAAAGAATTTGTCAAATTTTAAATTCTGAGACACCCGAGGTTTTTGTACAAACCTTAAGAGTTTATGTCTTTAGGGATAGCTGTTCAGTAAAACCCTGCAAGTCAGAAATAAACATAAAACAGAGTAGCAATGATGTATTAATACTGAACGTTCTCCACAGAAAAGTAAAGAAAACACCTCAAAAAAGCCCCAAACAAACAAACAAAAAAAAACCCACCAAAAAAAAACCCCTCCAAACTAGCAAATGCAAAGCAGACAGTGAAGTAAAACAAATCAGACCAGAAACTCCTCAGCTGTGGAGAAACTGACTCCAGTCATCATCAGAAAAGGTGCTAACTCTTAACATCTTTATTAAATAAGGCAACAAAGAGGATAAATACATACCCACAGTGGAAAAAAAAAAAAAAAAAAAGGAAAAGGAGATATTCTGGAGCTGTGAAATGGGTGATAAATTTGGAATGGATGATGCTTTCACAGACACTCTATATTGACTGAGCACTGCTTCAAGTGAATGGAAAAGAGCTCTCAGCAGCTGAGGGAGCTGAGCCAGTTCAGTGCTCAGTGACTTTTCAAAGTTCTCTCTGTAACATGCAAACCCCAGCAGCTTTCAAACTTGCAACATCCTGATTGCATGAACTCCCACTATCCACAGTACTGGGGTTTCAATACTGCTGCAGTTTACAGCAATACTCAGGTTTTGGTGAGATACCTGCCAAAAAATGCTTTTTTCCTCTGGTTAGCCACATAAATACAAAACCGTTTGAAAAATAAGCAGTTTATGCAACTTCAGCACTGCAAACGGGAGCTAGTTCAGAACTGAAGGATCATGCCATTCAAAATGAAGGCAGAGAGTCATGGTTTGAGGCTGATACATTGAGAGGCTACCTGGACCAGAGGCTAGACAGTGCTAAAGGAATAAAGTAGGAATTTATTAAAAAGCCTTCAAAGGATGCACCTGGGGCAGTACAAGAGCCTGGCCCTGGCTCCACCCAAGATGGACTCCAAGTCACAAGTTTTCACACTTTTATAAGTTTTGGTCCATTTCCATATTGGGGTTAATTGTTCAATTACAGCTTCAGGTTATGCAGTCCCATCCTCCCAGATTTGCTCTCCTCAATTTGCTGTCGTTTGCACTTTTTTGGGCCTGAAGCTGCCACAGTGTCCTTGGCTCTCAGGCTGGAAAAGGATTGCTTTGTCTGACTGAAATATGAAGAGAACTTGCAAGCACTTCTTATGAAGTTCAGAGTTATAGACTAATGCAGTACAGAATCTGGAAAATATGAAAGCTAAAACTTAAGGCATCAAGGCATGATAGCTGGCTTCAAATTGCAATATGAGAAAATATCTATAAAGCCCCAACACCCAAGCCCCAATGGGGAGAACTCCCTCTCCAGGAATTTTTCCCCCTCCAGTTGCAAAAACACAAGGTTGTTTTTAATATAAAATAAAACTTTTTCACCGGGATGGGCTACTTTGTGTCCTGTAGTTTACTTTGCAGTTTCCAAGGGATTTTAAAATGGAAAAAAAAAAACCAAAACAAAACAAAACAAAACACCTTTTGGAAATGCACAAGACACTTAAACCATATAAAAACATCCCTCTGTGGAAAATAAGTCATAGCTATCCACACATGCACTGCTTTAGAGGCACAGTCTCAGGAATTATACTACCTACTGTACAGTACTGCTAATTCAGATGGAAGAAAAACATTACATAGACACTTGCCTTAGATTTCTTGACCCTTTGACCATGTCTAAAAAAGAGTCCACTGCTCTTAAATCCGTGATTCAACACAGAAACACGATCTTCTGGAGCACAATAGCAGACACAACCAAAAACCTCCTGCTCTGTGAACTTTTCCTTAATGGACTTCGTGGAATAGAATTTGCCAGGTCTGGAGATGTCACTGATACTCACATACACCGAAGATTTACAGGCAGAGATTCTGGCAAGATTCACTGCTTGCCTCTGAACTAAGATCTAAAAGGCACATTTCTGGACAAGAATGTGAAATAGTGCTAGCAAGGTAGTGCTGAAGGAGAGCAAACACAGGAGAAATTTCCATACACAATTTTTAGGGTGAGAAGCTGGAAAAGGACAGGAAAAAAAAGAAAGACAAAGAGGAAGAAAACTATATCCACCAAATGGTAAAAGAGACAACAATAATCAAGTTTAATGAAAGAAAAAAAATAAACAAAGAATTGCCACATGTAGCATGACTAGTTATGACTTAGTACATCTGCCATGAAGAGAAATGAAGTGAACAGCAGCTTACATTTTGCCACTCTGGGGTTAAAACTGACACATGAGGCAAACAAGGAATTATTCATGCAGATTTTGGTCTTAAAAATAAAAACGAATGCTCATAATTTTATAAATTAAAAAAAGTAATAAGAAATAGGGTATGTAGATAAAAGCAGAGTAATTTCCATATCCCTCTGAGAAAGCATCTCAGTTTTGAGGACAAGAAAACACAGACTGACGATGGATGTGCCAGTTCTCTACAGGAAATATTTTCAGAGTCATGGGACATTACAGTGCCTCCTATGAAGAGAAGCTGAGGTTACATTTTCTTATCAAGCAGAAAAGGTACTGCTCCCCTCACTGAGCTAATACATTATTTCTGAACAGCTCCAGATCTTGCTTCAAATCTACCACATCCTTCTTACCAAGTAGCTCCAAATCCATCACAAGTTACCACTGAAGTGTGGAACCATAAGAGAAGTTTGTTGGTAGAACCCAGAAGACAGAAAAGAAGAAAAGAGTGACAAACTGAACTTTCTATTCACAAGAACCAGTCAACACCTTTCTATGAATGACTAATCAGACATGAGTGAAGAAAATAGTTTTTCTGATAAAATGGACCAAGATAACCATTCAAGGTTACAAGACTGTAATATTACAAGGAGAAAAAAACCCACCAAACCATCAAATAAAACAAAACACAACAACAATAACGTGTATTAGTACTATCCAGAGGGCCCAGGGGGAGTTAAAACCACTTTTATTAATACAGACTGTTCAGTATTTAGTGATTTATGCCTGTAAAGCACTTGATAGAAGGTAAGAAGAGATGACTGGTTGCTCTCCCTATGACACTACTCCTTTCTCCATCAGTGCATAGCTTTGCCTAAATATTGACTATACAAAATGAGGTGTTTTCTTCTCCCACTGTCTCCTCTTGCACAGGTAATTATATAGACATGGTCTTCAAAAGTAACCTCACCATGTCCTATTTAGCATGTTTAAATCACTAAACACTCACAATTGCCACTGAAAAAAAAAAAGAACTTTTTTCCCCCAGTCATTCTTGTTACTTTTAATTCTCCAAGTATTTCTTCATATGTTGAAAGATACAAATGGGAACTCTCTCTGTACTTTTTATTATCTGCTGTTCTAACAAGTGCTGCAAGGGTGCAAATTAAAGATTTTGTAATGCCTCCTGTCCCTGACCAAAGTCATTAACCCAGCAGAACACACATTATCTTCTGTGTCTCAGAACTCTATTTTGTGAAGTTTAAACTAAAACCCTTAAAAGATCCTAGAACAGGGCTGCCTTTGACATCTTAATGCAATCTCTACTGTTAAGCCTCCTAGCTGAATTCCTATTTAATAGGTGCAAGATTTTTATTCAATTCCAAGCTTGTTTCCTACAATATATAAATGGCAGCATATCTCAAGTGCTACGTGTGCTCTGTGTGAGCCACAAAGTGTTTTTCAAGTAATCATGGAATCTAAAGTGGGTTGCTTACCATGACTTAGTAATGCATTCCAGAGACAGAAGTGCTTTTGTGTATATAACATTATGATTTTCCCTTTGATCTCAGCTATCACATTCAGAAGTATCCTAATCTTGAAGTTTTATAGCTCCTCTCGAAAGTTTATCAAACAAGGTTTTCATGAAACATACACATATTCTTGGCTATACCTCATATTCTGATTTCTTCCTTTTGGTAATCATGAGCCTCCTCCTCTCCATGATATTTTTGATCAAAGGTCACATCTCTTACCTGTGCTTCAGAGAGCCCATTTTAAAAAATCACTGTCGCCTTACACTGTTGTGAATTTTGGAGTTTATTTAAGGTAATTATCCAACAGGAATAGAAAAAAAAGCATCCCCAAAGATTACACATATTGCAAAAAATATGTGTCTCTATAGATAACAAGACATTTGCAACAGTTTCAAAATTAAATCGGCTCCAGAGAAACCAGATTGTTTTTTATGAAAAAAGCCAATGTCAAAAACATGGTAAATTCAGAGTGGCAAAATCCATGTTTCTAGCTTTTCTCTCTACTTCTTCTTTTAATGATAATGAGTTGATTGACATCCTCTCCAGAGGGGCAGACTTCTGAACACTGATAATATCACAAGCAGCTGAGCACATTCTTTCACTAACTATTTGAAATTGCTGGGTATTGTAAGGTATTCCTCTGCTAGTGCTGACAGTAATGAATACCTAGTTTTGCACAGCTTCAACCACATGGGGGAATCACATTTTACTCTCTTCAATTTTCAGCTGGTAATCTCATACACCAGCATATTTAATACCCTTCTGATTTATAGCAGAACACCTACTAATATCTTCTCAAGCACACATTTTCAAATTCCTTGTGCTTGAGGACTTCACAGGTGGGGGGTAAATTGCAAGGATTTGCCTTCTAAAGGTTTGTCAGAAGTGCTGTTACCCCCTACCTGTGTGTCTCTCTGTCCCTGCCATATTATAGACCCAGAATTACAGGACCCACCATAAATCTTAATTTTCTGGGCTTCCTCATGGGAACAGATATTGCATCTGGAATTGAACACGCAGCTCCCTGCAAGAAATGAACATCTTTTCCTTCCCACCACTGCCCTCTGTGTGTGTGAGCGTCCCCAGAGAAACAAAGCAATTAAAGCTCACAATATCTAGGTGTTTAGCCACTCTGAAGTATTCACTGCTGTTACCAATGAGCTGCCAATCCAGGGCTGGTGACTTTCAGTGACATAAAAATCATTCCACAATGTCCCCAGAACTTAAGGCATTCCTTTGTCACCAAGAATTGTGATGATGGGCTCTAGGATCTAGGTTGACACTTTCAACTTCTGTCAAATCACCTTCAAAGAAGTCATGAGGTTTTATCCATTTCTCCTGATCTGTTTTGACAGCACTAATGGCTGATTGTTGCTCTAACTATGCAGATAACATGTCATAACTTTGTTAGAACATCTGTTATTAATTTACATTGGTAAACAGCCAGCAGGAGTTGCTTTGTTTTTGGTTTTTGTTCTTGCTGCGTGCATGCTTCTGATAAATGATGCAAACACTGTTCACCTGGTGCATATTTAGGCCCTTTTCAGTGACTGAGCTGAGAGTATGTAAAGCATCTAATAGGAGAGGACAGCTCTGCTGCTTTAATTGCAGTCAACACGTGAACCACACTATCTGTGGAAGCAGATGGGTTCTGACAATACTTTTTCAAATCTTGCTGAAATGCCACGCTAGTCAACACGAATGAGGTTGTGATCATTCAGCCATCAGAACAATCTGACTTGTTCAACTCTCTCTTTTGCAGCACACAGTCCTGATCTGATGTTAGCTGGGTTTGAAATAATGTTCTATTGTCACTCAAGACACCGTGGCCCTGGAAGTTATGAAAGATACATCAGAAGCTTCTGATGTGCTTTTGGCCTTTGATTTCTGCCCATAAACTTTTATAAAAACATTTGCAAATGGTTCCTCTTGGGAATGCAACACTTGGACTGAATCTTATATGGAAGCATCTAAATGCTTTCTTCCCACAACTGATCGGAGAAGAAAACACAACCAAGGATTTGTCTTCTCTGTGATCAACTTCACAATTCAGCCCTAAGTTCTGGTACTCTGCTTGTCCAAACTAAACACAAATCAACTCAGTTCCAGGTTCTTGAAGTCAACTAATCAGTTTCCACTAAAACAAAACGGAATTGTTTCAAATATTTTACTCCAGGGACAGTTGCCTATATTTCATTGTGGATAGGACTGTGCCACTTTGGTTCTCCTCACTATGTGTAGTCATCCAATACCATATCACAGTATCCCCTGCATCCTAAAATCTGCCCTTCCTGCTGTGTTCCAAAGCATGCAGTGCAGACCTTTGATTTTCATGCTAGGAAAAAACCAAACAAACTTCATTTACAGTCTTTAACAATATTTGAGACATTTTGAATCAGGCAAGAAGCCACTCACATACAAATAACCTTGTTTAGGTGCAACTGAGGGACCCAGGGGAGGTTTGGATCAACTTCTAAGCAGTGTTGAGACACTTGCCTTCCAGAGCAATTCCACATTTTTCTCTTCAGAGGCATCATTACTGCACTGCTGACTTTTGAACTCATGTTGCCATAGCAAACACTGTGCATTGTCTCGTTATTATTTATGCTTTGAAGGCTTCTGTAGGCAATTATTTCAAAACAGAGGTATTTGCATTCTTGAGACTGAAACAATGCTGTGGATCTTGGAATTCATAACCCAGCGTGTGTCAGCTAAATCAGAACTTACATTTGACCACTGCAGGGTTATGCAGCTTGCCTGGGATGCTTTTGTTGGAAAGATATTGGAGGGTGGTTTCTAGATGAGAGAGATGATGGGAACTGGGGGCTCACAGGGCACTTTTGACAAAGAACATGGCAGGAGCTTTTGTCACTTCTGAGTGACAGCAGGAAACCTTGGGATACGGAACTTATTTAGCAAAAATAACTAAAACACAAAACAAAGGTATACAGTCCAGCATGTGCACAAGTCAACTCTCCTTCACTCAGCAAGAGTCAATGAATTTAACAGGAGTTTAAGTACCTAATCAAGTGCATTGTCATCTGCTGAATAAACTGTGAACAGTGGTAGGTTTATCTGAAGCTCTTAGAGCTGCACATATTTTAATGGCAGTAAACAAAAGGGGGAAAAGGGGGCTGTGCTTTAGGCTTCCCTAATTTGCTAACTTGTACCGTCTAGAAAACGACCACATTACCTTGTAGAGAGCCTCAGGATCTGCCAAATCTTTGTAACAAAAGCATTTAAATGTCTAAACATCAAGTGTTTTTACCATCAGTGTGTTCCTCTCCCCCAAATAGCTCTCATACTAAAATTTTTTTCCAGTTACTCAATATATACTGTATGTACCATAGAACAAGTAAAGTGGTTCCCATATATGAATGAGGGTATAAACCTCACCTGTGATTTGCTCCTGTAATTTGCGCCGTATTGAGGAGGAAAAAAACCGTGGATCATAGCAGTTACATGCTGTTTTCCAGAGCCAGACAATACCTTAGAGATAAACACAAGATTGGGAAGCAACACTTTTTTCCCAATTCAGTGTTTTTGAAGGTGGTGTGACACTGACATAAGATTTAAATACCACCAGAAGATTCTCCAAGAAGTAAAACTGAAATCCTATCAGCTTGAGTTTACATCATGCATCACAGTAAAATCCTTTAGATGTCCTTCATTCTGATTTAGTTTATTTCCAAATTTTACTGGGGTGATTTTTCTACATAAATTGAAGTACAAATCCTATTTTTCACGACTGGATGTGGTTTAGGAGCTATTGTGATGTTAAAGAACATCTTACATTTTATCTTAGGTTGTTCAGCTGATGATCCTGGCTATTTTTGGAAAGATATTTGTTATACATCTTTGCAAGTGACCCATAAGCATTTGTTTCTATCAGGATGTGACACGGTCAAATAAAATTGCAATGACAGCTACATATGAACACATCTTTTTGCCTAAGAATGGATATATAAATTCCTGGGTGAGGTCTTTAGTTTCATATTTATTTAAAAAATCTAAATTCTTGAAGAATTCTTGTGGGGGGAATAAAAAAGTAGCTGCTTGCAATCACTTATCAGATTTCTGCACAACTGAGAGTTAGATTTATTTTGTTCTTGTATATAATTTCTTGTTAATATTGTAGTTTTAAATAGAGATACCCTTGCAGTGGAAACAGAGTTGCTGGGATTTTTCAAGTCCTGGAAAGGCTTTGATGGCACTGTGGTTACTTGAGTAGCCATAGAAAAATGGACAAATTGAAGGCTGGTAGGCAACAGGAATAATCAAAGATGAACAAAATAAATAACTCTTTAGCACTGACAGATTATTTGTTGGCAAAAGAGAAAACAAGGATATGGGGGGGAAAACACAATTTTAATAGCAGGTTAGTTGAGTGCACTGCAGCAAAGAATTTGAGTGCAATGCAAAATTGCATATTGTTTCGCTTGGCTTCCACATGCTTTCCTGCCATGCTAATGAGGAAAATGTCTTTAAAAGATCAACAAAGAAATATGAGTTTGTACCAGAGAATTAGATTTGGATGCAAGGTCATAAAATTTAGGTCACACAGTCCAGTGCACAGAGCTGTGCTGATAAATTCTGACAGAGGTGGCAATCAGGATGAAAGGAAAATAAAGAATTAAGGAAAACAATAGTTTTCATACGGCTGTAGTGCACTAAACTGTTTCTATA
The DNA here is from genome assembly GCA_037013685.1 of Acridotheres tristis. NCBI lineage: Eukaryota > Metazoa > Chordata > Aves > Passeriformes > Sturnidae > Acridotheres > Acridotheres tristis. The sequence continues at coordinate 5,759,443 of CM072884.1, forward strand.
CTGAGATGCAATACAAATAGCTTGAAAGAAAAGGCAACCTGGAGTGTGATAGCCATTCAGCCAAATGCTCTGAAAGCTGAAGGGCAATGTTCAGATCCTTTCTGTTTTAATAAATAACACTGGTATGAAACCTAGGACAAAGAAGATAACCAGATGAGATCCTTATAGCTTAAAACAAAGAGCTCAGATATAAATCAAGCTACCAGTTGCAGACTGTAGAGTTTTCAGAATTTAGAGGGTGCTATTTTCCATTATCATGCCAGAGTCAAACTAAGACTGCCAATTAACAGAAAATACATCTTAATAAAATAGTAGGTAGAATCTATACAACCTATGTCCTTCTAATATTTTCCTTCCTTATATGAGTCTTCTGTCACCTAGTCTTACAGCCTGGGCCATACAAACCTAACCACAATGTGTAATAGGAGAATGATGCAGCATTAGCTAAAACTGACGCAATTCTTTTCTGCAAATAAGGATTCTGTGAAAGAGCAGGGCCTCAACCAAAACAAACGTTTAAAAAACACATCATTTTCAGAATTAAATAACTCCATATTCAAGTAATTCTAGTCTTTTAAGTTAATTCTTGCTAAAATTCTCTAAGAATAGTTGTTTCACATTAACCAAAAAGGTGTCAGTGTGAAACCACTTCTTTTCTTTTTTATGTCCTATAATGTAAGAAACTGTTGAGTGTTCACCATTGGCCTGTTGTCAGTGCACAGAAGCAGAGAGGCTATGCTGAAGGCAGAGGAGCAGCATATTTGTTAAATCCTGAAGTGATGTGATTAGAAAACTCAGCATTTTGATAGGACTTAGTCAGACAAGCAACAAATGCCCTCAATCTGAGACCAGGAGCTTGCTCATTTTAGAATTGGGTAAATGTGTTGCCTCGGTTTTCCTCCTTCCTAAACAAGCTGAATTGGCAGGTTATATTAAATGTCTCTTCGAAATTCCTTTTTCCTTAAAAGGATCAATTAATTTTTATTTAATAGGCTTGGATGGAATCACTTGCTATTTCCAGGACCTACTTTTTTTATACAAAGTAGCAGCTTGTTTCAAATTCAACACCACTTTTTGTCCATCCTTATTTTCATATATCTAAGTCCCCCAAGGATTGAACAGCTCCTGTAGTCTTTATCAATCTTTCACAATCCTTTGAGAATTCTTTTCAAAAACCTGTTACAAATGCTTCACTCAAAGGAAAAACTCTGTGTAGTTTGTTTATTATTTTATTTCTCTGTGACCCTTCCAATTTCCATGTGATGTTGGTATCTTCTCTGAATACCCAAGACTCTCTTACTGTGCCAATGACTAAGATATACTATCATTTTTTCTTATATGTACCCATATGCACTCTACCAGCACCATGAAATCCTCTGCCTCCAGACAGCCACATTTTCCATTTTCACTTCTTCTCACAAAACTATAGCTTGAACCACCTTGACTGCTCCTCAGCTTCCAGTATGTCCAGAATGGACATGCCTTTCTGTAGCAATAATTTGATGAACATGCCACAGATCAAGCTGCCAATAAAACCCCATATTAAAAAAAAAAAAAAAAAAATATATATATATATATATTACAGTCCCCATGTAAAGACACACTGAAGTGAGTTAAATATAATATAGGACATTCCCAGAGCCTGGTAAGTGGGAAATGGAGGCCAAAAGTTTAAAGGTGTGTTGTGACAGGCAGTCAGCAGTGGCCCAAAATACAGCCAGACTGCTGTCTTATTCTGCCTTGCCTCTTGCTCAGGGAGTAATTTCTGACATAAGCAGTGCTGTGACTCACTGTAGAAGGTGCTATTTATCATAACTATATGTAGGAGACTGAGGATCCAGTTTGAATAAAAAGTCTGATTTGCATCTTTAATGTATGATAGTTTATATTTTAAGTTATTAATGAGTATGCTGATCTGAAGAAAGAAATTTGCTAAATATTTAATGTTAAACAAGCTTTGGTTAAACAAACTGGAACAGAAGAAATGTCTGAAATTGCAATCACAGCATTTTCAAGCCATGAGTTTATCAATATTCAAATACTTATAGGAGATGTTTGGAATCTAAAGCCACATAAAAATCTTAGATTTTTATAACACCTTTAAATCAAAAGAATGTCAAAGTGTTTAACAAACTGCAGGCAATTAAAACACAGACATGGCTGCAATGAGTTTTGGAAGTGGTTTAGCAGCACAAGGGATCACTGCACAACAATACAGGAGAAGAATAGAGGCTGCTGCAACTTCAGAGACTCAGCATCAGTAGGGATTTAATCCTCAAGGTGTATGAATTCATATCAGCATGTCTGCAAAGTTAGGTCCCCACACAATTAAAGAAAATAAAATCCATAATAAATTAGGCAGATCGAAAGCAACTAATCAAGTACACAGAATATTGTGGCTAGCCTATGAGTACATTTTGAGAAGCAGGATGAGACTGAGCTCAATATTTCTTTATTGAAATACAGCTTTTTCTCTCAGCTGAGAGACAGCATCTTGGTAACAGACATATTCTGTGGTTCTGGTCATGGTGTAAAGTAAATATTAATCCTCCAAAACAATTATGCTTATATGGATAAGCTGAGACCATTAACAGCTGGTCTCTCACCCTTCCCCCCCCCAAAAAAAAAAAAAAAAAGTTCTTTAGATCACAAGTCCTGATGGAACAATGTCCCTTGCATAACAGTGCAAAAACAGAGCATTGCTCATGGTCCTCTGGCCCTGAAGTGATGGAGCAAACTCCTTACAGTCAGCTGGAAAACCAGGGACAGAAAGGGCAAAGCCAGGATGGATATTCACAAACCATTGCTCAGAATGAATGCTGCTGGATTTGGCTCAGTGTCTAATTTGGTTTGTCCTTTTGCTGTTTGAGGTATTTTTAATCTTCACTGATTGGCACTACAGCTCTGTCTTTAAGGCTATGTGGATTCCTGTTTAAAACCACAAAAAACAAACCAACAGCAGTGCTGAAGCGAAAGCACCCACTTCTTCAACCCTTGCCTCAAGGAACCCCAACAGGAAACCAAGTGGAAGGCAGTCCATCATAACACACCCCCGATTCAGTTTGGATTTTGGTCAGCCTATTTTTCAACCTCATTTAAAATAGATCCAAGCAGAGCTAACCCTGCTTCTCAGCACTGCAATCAGACCAGTTCATACATTTCTCTCAGTGATGCTCAACCTGAGAAATTCTGGTGCAGTCCCCTGGGCACAGAGCACAACCTCAAACAAACTTCTGAGAGAGACCAGTCCTCACCAAGGTGTAATGTCAGGCTACTGTTTTCTCCGTATACTGAATTTTTTACTTTGTGGTATACCCTGTGTCACCTGCTGCAGGTGAACAAAGTCCATGCTCCTGTCTCAGCTCAGCTACTCAAGTTCTCCCTTTGTGGCACTCCAGGAGAGTTAGATTGGTGAAAAAAAAAAATTAAAAAAAAAAAATCAGTCTCTTCAAGCTGAATTTCCCATATAAGTTCTCTAAACACAACATTTCTGCATAAAAGGCAGCCCTAACAGAAATCTGTCCATCTGCACATAGACATTGCTTGGTTCTCAGCTCCAGCCAGTAAAATTCAGGTAACAAAGATGTTGCACACTGAAGTTTTGGGAAGTTAACTGTGGTAGAGAATAGGAATTTCTCAGACTCCATAACAATGATATAGAAGCATGTTGGGGTTGTTCTCCCTAACTGTTCATCTTCCTGTTCCAGCTAGTAATGCTCAGAATCCATGAGAAAGGTAGACAAAGTGGCTACAAAACCGGAAATAGGCAGACCCCATGCCACCCTCAGGTTTGTGATTTTATAATGAATTGGCACTCTGGGCAGCCACCTGAAGAACTGATGAATCAGAGCTGTTCCTTAAATGTGACCTCATAGAAGCCAGAGTGAAGCATCCTGATGCAGTTTACAATTCAGACAAGTTAGATAAGAGTGAGTCAGCCTTTTACTCTGCCCTGTTGGGAAAGAATAAAACAAAACAAAAATACACACAAAAAAACCAAAACAACGAAAAAACCCACCAACAACAGAACAAGCAAAAACAGACAAACAAAAAAACAAAAAAACAAACAAACCGAAAACAAACCAAAAAAACCCAACCTACCAAAACTCCTTTCCAAAAGTGGAAAATTCCTTTCCAGCTGCACACACGACTGTAGTTTTTGCCTCTATGGAAGAAGGAAGGGCCATGTTTAAGTACATAATTCCATGTGCTATTTCCAGGTTGCAAAGGCGAGGTCCTTCCTTGTGTGGAGCTTTCTCAAGTGTGTGTGTGTGTGTGTACAAGCATATGGGCACAAATGAACATTTCCTGGTCCTGGAGTGGCATTCATTATTAAAACTCCCAAAGGAGACAAGTAAATTAAAGAGTCCACTTAGCCAGCCACCACTGGAATTTCACTGGAGGGTTTCTTTTTCATGAAATTAAGGCCTCTGATGGTGATAGATATTGACTGGGCTATTTGTAGGATTTTTACAGCTTTTAATTAGCCAGGTTGCTTTATAAGAACTATTTTATATCAGTCATCTTCAATGATTCTGTAGATTGCATATTAAAATTAAAAATTAATAAGCAAAGCAATCAGACCAGAAAGACCAACATATTTCCAATTGTTATCTCTACAGATTTCTGGCTGTAGTTTTGAAAATCAGTACCCTACCTAATGTAACAGGCTGATCACAAACAGGTCTTCCTCTCCCAGTTAAAAGTGTGTAACTTCAAAAACTGCTTACTGATGTTGGAACTCGATCTTTCAGCAACATTTTTTCAGCATGTCAGTGATATGGTACAATTAGTTCCTCATCAAAAAGAAATATGGCATCTCAGACTTCCAATTCTGCTATTGCAAGGTTTTGATTTAACATCCTGAATACCTAAACACTGCCAGGCAGCTGGGAGGGAATACAATGCATTGAGATCTATCCTTTTTATTAAAAGCATATTATGCCTTAAGGGAAGTATGTTTTTCTATAGGGGCTGCTCCACAATTTAATTACAGCAGACTATCCTCTCATTTTATGAGATTCATCGGAGCTCAGGAGCCACACTGTGTTTTCTATCAGCATATCCTGCCCTGTCAGAGTGGAATGGGTAGCTATGCTCTGTTCAGAAAAATAGTATGGTTGGCAAAAATTCTCTGGACAAACTGCAGAAATGACAGTACACTGTTGCCTCTACAAGGGAACATACATCATTCCACTAACAAACTGTTGCCCACTAGAAACATCTCAGAAACATGTGCTGGCTGAGGAAATACAGCACCTCACTGTACCTTTTTTTTTTTCCCTATACAAGTCAGGCAACAGCTCTAAATTCCCAAAGTAGTGTTTCATTTTTTTGGGTTTTCTGGGAGGACTATGTTTTACAGAAACAGAAACACTGAAGACACCCTCAGGAGAAAAAAAAACCAATCATGCATTTTGTACATTCAATATGTTCCTTGATTTTAAATTTCTTTAAACCCTTTAGTTGCATAACACAGTATTCTCATTTTCACACAGACATGCACAAAAAGGGTTTAAATGTTGCTGGATAAACTGACACTTAGGAAATCAAACTACTGCAGTCCTCAACTAAGGACAGAAAACAGACAATTTAATCTCAGAAGCACAGCAAAATCTGGATCAAAGTTTGTCTTTGCAGAAAATGTGCTTCTACTCATCATGGCATCCCCATCTTGTGAAAGAGAACTGACTGCATGCTTATATAAGTCTCAAGCTCATTAAGTAGAGCAAAGAAAAAGCTGAGAGTGGTAAAAAAGATTTTGTTCGTGACATGCTATATCAAACACTTGCTAACTAAAAAAGAAGTCATTCTTCTTTTACTGCTGGGCAACACTTTCACTAAGACAGCAAAAGGTTCCAGAAATGCAAAACTGAGGGAACTCAGTCAAGAATGACAATCTTGGAAACCTGGTTGCCTCATGGAGTCCTGATAGTTCTGTTTCTTTTGGCTTTTTTGTTTTTATTCCTCGAAGTAGCCCTCAGTGCCAGCATTATCAGAATATATGTATGTATTATCAGAATGCATGAATATAATTTTTCTGTCTTCTTTTTTCTTTAAAACAAATTTCCAGCCTACACATTTTTGAGAACAAGAATAAAACACGATTATCATGCAAACAAACAACACAGAAATAAAGAGCAAAGAAGAAAAAAAAATTATTTTTAAGGTATCACTCATGCTTTATGATATCTTCCAGGTTTGTTAATGTTTGAGGTGTGTAAAACTGCTCATTTATTATCTACCCTGTCCTATTGTCAGCTGTTTTTACTGTCAAGCCTTCATCTGGTAGTCATGTGCCAAGGAAAAATCGTATGAGCTTGTTCAAGCATATCACAGCTGACAGATGCTGCTGTTTGCCCAGCAATGGTACACAAGGAAATGCTCTCCCATCCCTGCTTTCCTCAAACCATGCAGCAGGCTTGCAGGAAGGACTGCCTCTGCATGTCTCCCTTCTCCACCCTGAGCACCTCAGACAGCATTTTAGGGCAGAACCAAAAGGAAGAAGGGCACATGTGAGCTCCTCAGCAGCTGGTCTTCTGAAAGAAGAGAGGATGCAGGAGGTTCCTCTATGGGTAGTGTTGGCACGGACAGAAAACAAGTGCAGAAAATCCACAGTGGGCTGAGGGAAAACTCTGCTTATCCAGTCCCCTGGGACCATGGATAATGCATGAAGGGCATAAAAAATACAAATATCCTCTAGCAATGAGACTTTTGGTGGATGGAGGGATTACCAAGCTCAGAATTTTCAAGCTCAGAGGTTGTGACTTCCCAAACCTAGACAACATATTACTTATTAATTAAAATTACTTTCATTCATGTTTACTTCCCCAAAGGATGTAGATAATGCCCAAAGGCAATCTGACAAACTTTTAAAGGGATCCTAAAGAAGAACAATTCCTGCAAGAAGGTTCCATCATTTCCTTCCATGCAGTGATAGCAACACTTCTCTGCATTTTTCCATGAGGGTCATATGATCTGGAATCAGGTCTCCAAACAATTAAACAGACAGAGGGAAAAATGATGGGGAAATTGCACACACAAAGAAAGGGAAAGCTTGTATCTGAACAGCTGTGCTGGCAGCAGAGGTGTTGAGCCACAGGCTACTCTGAGTGAGGCCTGTGACATGGGATTTCTCTGCCCAAAGACCATGAAATGATTTATAATTTAAACTTGCATTATTAAAAAGCAGTTCTGTCCTTTTTGCAAGACAGTTGTGTCTGTCAGTCATTCTCTTGATTTTACAAGGCACTGGCCTAGTTGGAGGCCAAGTTATTAAAAAATAATCTTTGTTGTTGTAGTTATTAAACTGATGCTATCAAAAGGACTCTATGATTTATAGCATGTGTCTCTAGGGAGGCTTTAGTCCATTTTTTTTCCTCCACTTGATATATGTTTAAATTTACCACTCAGTAAGATTCCACTTCTCTCTTTCCCTGTGTTAGGCTACTCTACCATTCACCCTACTCTCAAGTGAATATGAGTTTAGGTTGTGGTGCATCTTTCTTTCCTGTTTGGAATTTTCTATGATCATTCTCACAATCAGCACTTTGGCCACAACACTTTGACCTGGAAACACTTACATAAAAACTGCATGTCTGCTTACACAACATTCTGTGCTTTCTGAAGCCCTAAAAGCAATATTTGAATGCTCCTAGAAGTTATTGTGCCTTGTTCTCCCCTCTGCCCCTTACTGTGGGAAGGTCACACACAGCTGTGCTGGCACTGACTGCTGCAGGGTCTGCAGCTGGAAACAGAATGACAAATCCTATTGGAACTGGAAAAGTTTATTAGTCTGTTATAGCCTCTTGGGTTTTGGGATCCTAATTTATACCTTTGCATGGTACAGCCAACAGGATGGCTTTTTAAATTTCGCTCAGGACGTGCAGTGCAAGGCTGTTGAGATGTCCAAAGGACCTCAAACACACACTCTCTAAGTCCTCAGCCCAGACACAGAAGGAACTCAACCTTTTACAACCAAACCTCACTCTGCACTTGAGAGCACAGCAGGACTTTAAGTCAGATCAGAGCCTAAAACACCTGCAGCTTCAACTCTTGCAGACCTCCACTTTGTTCAACACACACCAAGTAGAGAGGAACTGGATACATAAAAAAAAAAAAAAAAAAAAAAAAAAAAAAAAAAAAAAAAAAAAAAAGAAGGCAAACAAACAAAGAGTATTAAACTCTTCCAGGAGCAGTGCATTTTGAGGAGGAGAGGAAACTCAGAGTTGTTGTCTTGCACAGACAGAGGCAGATAAGAGTTAGGGGCCTCCTGAGCTCCTCTGGGCACAGCAAAGAGGCTGCCCAGAGAACTGGTGATTAACAGCATTCTACTCTGCAAGAGGCAGCCCCTCCTGGCTCCCAGTTTCTGATGAGTTCCTGTACCTGGGGAGCTGTTGCCTTTCCTGATAAAAGCTGGCATGTGCTCCCGTGCAAGGCTGAGGTTCTTATTAAACCAGTAATTATGCCCTCTCCCCTTCCCCCTGACTGGAAGCACAGATATTTGGCAATGGAGTACACCCTGATACAGGTCTACATGCACATGGAATATTCACACTCAGTACAGAGAAGCATTTACTTCCAGGCAGTGGCTCCTCTGACCCAGTTTCTGTCACTTAGGATGAGTCAAATAACTTCTTATACTGACATTTTTCTCCCCTGATGATAAGTGGGGTCTAGAAAACCAGCACAGATCTAGATACTATAGAAATCTGCAATTTGATGAGGTGAAACCCTAATCCCCCCAAGCTCCCTACATAGGCAGTAGGAAAAGTCATGCATCTTAAAAGAGTTTCTAAGTTAGGCTCATATATTGCCAAGCACAGCTAAATATTTCTGTGGGAGGAAATAATCCAAGCCAAAGGAAAAAAAAAAAAACCTGAAAATAATCTTTTTGGAAGGAAAACAGAAAAAAGTATTACGGAAAGAAATATCACGAAAAGAAAAAATACTGCAAAACTAACAGCACTGTTGGTGCTGAGCCTTAGGAAGCTCCTCAGAAAAAATTTTTCAAAGAATTCTTGTACCTTTGCCTGATCCCCATATATCTTAAACTGTTACTGACTTAAAGACAAGCCCAAGATATCAGCATGAAAAGAAATCTCATCAGCTCTTGACACATCAACAATTAACCCTGTAAACTATTGGGTTCAGAATTTCAAGATTTTCTTGACTAGAAATAACTGACTCACCCTGAAGATTTGTTTTTCAATCTATTTTACAGTAGTTGGAAATGCAGTGAAACTATGTGAAGCAGGGACCAAATCTTTTACCTCTTTTCTATCGTGGAATGTCAAACAAATAGGCTGTACATGTCATTCTCTTATTCTCCCTGGTCTAAGAAAGCTTACAGTGTTTTCTGAAAATTGGAACAGCTTCACCATGAAGAGTGTAGTGTAATTTTTTTTTTCAGAACAGCCTGTAATTGACTCTCCTCAAGAATATGGTAAATACAGAATTGAATTTGTTCAGGCTGAAACAGAATTGAAATTCTATAAAAAAAGAGGTTTCCCAGCTTTCTTTGCTTGGGTATCACTGGCTGCAGCACGTTACACCATCACTGGCACTGCTCACCCCCAGCTCTGTGTAGATGTGCAAACAGGCAAAGAGGAGACCTTGGCTGCCTTCTCTTTTTCCTACCTCAGTTCTTTACACTTCCTGTCAGGATATCCCCTCTAGCTCCTATTACACCCCAGACTGTGGCCCCGAGCTCACACCACCTCCTTCAGCTCCACCTAATTCCATCTCCTGAGAGGGATCCCAGGAGCTGGACTTTGATGGTCCCCATGGGTCCCTTCCAGCTCAGGATGTTCCACGATTCTGACTGTGAGCCACCACAGGAGAAGCCACAGAGTGAGGAGATGCTGCAGCCCACAGCAGCAGGCAACCAGAAAACAAGAAAAGTGCCACACACACACACCCTTCCCTCCACAGCACAGGGGAGACACTGGTCAATGTCCCATGCAACAGGGATATTTCAGGCACAAGGGAAGTTTCTTCATCCAGGCAGGTACTTCCACAGTCCCCAGCACAGACACAAAGCAGCTTCTCGATAACAGCTACGATTCTGAAGAGACAGAAAATATTGCAGTAAAGGTAGAAGGCTGAGAATGAAGACACTACAAAAAATAGGTTTTGGCTTCATCAGTGACAATCAACCCTCTTATCTGCTCAGTTAAAGGAGCCCTGAGAGAGCTTCCATCTGTGTGGGTGGGTAAGGACGTGGAGAGCGAGGGGCTGGCGAGGGTGGGAAGGTGAATTCTCAGTCCTCCCACTGTGCTTTCTTCCATCCCATTCAAACTCCAGGGAATGCTTATATTTCTGTGTCCTCAGAAGTTACTGGAGGAAGAGAGCCAGACTGCTCCTCAGCAGAAACTGCCTTTAACAAAGGGACATCTTCTCCTTACAATGCTTTTGCTTCAGGGTTATTTTAATCTGAAGCTTAACAGAATATAGAAGCTGTTTTGGTTAAAAAGCCTCAGTGGACTAAAAGGCTGACAAAGGCCCTGAGAAAGATTTTTTGTCTCTTTGCTTCATCTAAAAACTTTTAAGTCTGCTTTTTTAACTTCAACATATGTCTTAGATACCAATATCTGTATCTGAGCTATTAATAGTTGATGGGTTTGGGCCGGGTCCAAAACCTATATTCTTTCTCCTTGCCTAAGGTGAGCAAGAATTCTTCTTCATACCAATTGCTCCACAGCAACAACTTGAACAAGCTGATGTTAAGATAATCAATTTAAATTATTAAAACACCAATTTAACAAAACCTAACAGAGTCTGTCAAATATTCTTAGAAAATTCAAGAAGTTGTACAAAGAGAATATGGACAAAAAGCTGCTTGGATCATAAAAAATGATTTGTTATGCCTAAACACATTGTTTATGCTATTTGACATTGTAGAACGTGCAAAGCAAACCCAAATCTGATCTGAGTTCCTTATATGTTTGGGCTTCCCCAGTGACCTCTCTGAAGTGTATGGATGTAAATGGGGTAATCACCATCTCTCCCAAATAATTCTTGAGTTTCATTTCTATCTGAATGACAACATCTGTTCACTACTGTGTAAACATATTTCCTCATGTTGACATTCATGACAGCAGACAGAAATCAGAAAGTCAGCACCCGCCCCAAACCGTTATAATTCATTGTTTACAAGGAACATTCTGATTTCTCTGCCTCCATTCTCTATATGAGCATGGCTGAGTCCCAGTCGAACCACAGTGATGCCCAAGACCCACCCAGAGAGATTATGTGGGTAAAGCACGTCCTGCAGCTCTGATGATATCCAGGAAGGGGCTGGATTATGCTGAGAGTCACTTCTGCCACACAGTAAATCAGCAGAATGAACAAGTATCCTTTATCCTAAACTCTGTAAACCCACTGCTTTCACAGAGATTGGGGAATGGTTATTGGGTGGCATGTGGTGTGGAGGGAAATCAGTTCATTTAAGAGTCCTGTCTGCTTCATTTCTGGAAAGGTTGTTTGCAACAAAGCTGTGCATTATCAGCACAAATCTGCAAAGCTGTTTCCAGCAATCACTGTATTTTTTTTTAAGTTTGAAGCTTTCTGCTTTCTCCACTAACACCTCCAGCAATGTTTGTGAGCAGGCAGGGGCGAGTGAGGGCTGCCCCTGTGAGCACATCCATTACACCACAGCTAATGAATGAAAGCAGGGGAGCTCTAAATACAGCAGCTACAGCACACAAAGGGACCGAGACGTTGCTTATCTGAATACAGTACAACTTTTCCAGTGGCTAAAGGGGGCTGCTGGCACTGGCAAGGACACTCTCTGCACAGCAGCTACAGCATCCTTAACCACTACAAGACACACCCACTAGCATCCAGGCCGAAGGAAAGACCTTGACTAGAAAAAATTTTTACATTATGACATTTGTACAAAGTGGGACTACATTCAGAGTTGCCATTTGCCATTCATTTGAATGAAATAAGATAATCTGAACAAAGCTGGGATGTTGCAAGACTTATGTACTAATTAAATGCCTAGTCATGAAAGATTCAGTTCTAATTTAACACTTATTTTGAAACAGAAGTGATGCAAAATAAATAATGGAAAACCCAAACAGACAAATACTCTTGAAATGTAGAATACATAAAAATTCACCCAGAAAAAAATCTCAAAATTGGATGAAGTTGCAAAAAAAAAAAAAAAAAAAAACAAAAAAAAAACAAAAAATCAACAACATATCTCAATCTCTGTTTCACTATGATTTGAAGAATGACTCATATGTCATCTTCATTACTGAACTGGGCTGAGGGGGCATCTCAGTAGTCACATTCTTGTAAAACACAAACAGGCAATATTTTAATTATTAATAAATAGACATTCTTTTGGGAAAAGAACGTGCCTTGCCTTCAGATCTATGTTTTGAAGCTGTTACACCCAACTTTGAACACTTTGAAAAAATAATGTGGTGTACATGGATACAGGATTCCTACATTACAATGAGAAATTAAATAGCTACACTTTTAAAATATCATAAGGATCCACGCTAATTAGTGGACGAGGGCATAAACACTAGAATCTGCAGAGCACAGAAGGATTAATGGGTAACAATGAGATGGAGCAGAATATTAAAGAGCGAAATGCAGCTCTTGGTTAGAAAATAGTCATCCATTAGTGCATATTTAAGTCAGCCAAAAATTCAGAGTAATGCCCAGATATGTGTATAGCAGGATGCAGTGTAAACATTTGGGGATCACAGCCATGAAAATAATGAGTCAGTTGAAGATGAGGTCAGAGATTGCCTGTTCATCAACAGTGAACACAGTCTTACTGTTAAAAGCCCTAATGAAGTCCTTGGAGACAGAAGATGAGTGGTCCCAGCATGGATGAGACGGCTGTTGGAATTCATGCACCTAGTCCTGGTGCACACTTCATGGCAGATACAGCAATGCTAGAGATCTCAAAATGAAGATGTGTGGGTTGTGTGACAATCTTTCATATTAATTGGCTAATGTATTTCAAAAGGATTGATTCATTCTTGAAATTCCTATGAAAACGAGGAAGCAGGGAATGCAATCCTTCTGATGTTCCTGCTGAAAGGCTGAAGTTTGGGTTCAAGCCACAACAGCTCATAGGAGTTCCTACCTCAGGACCCCCTTATAAAGTCAAATTGTTAAAACATTGAAGTCACATTGAAGAGGATATGCAGGTGGTCAGAAAAGGTGATAAAAAGGGATCTTGACTTCTAGTGCAGACCCTGAAGAAGAAAGTTCCAGTGAAGCTGAATAAATCATTTGGTATCAGAATCTCTCCTCTGTGAAATTAATTAGCTTTCTGGAAATGTACAAATTTCTACTCACACCTCAAAGATTTGTTACAGATTCTGACATGACTGATATATCAGACAGAGATAAAAATGTGTTGGAATTACAGGCTATCTTGAATTGCATTTTAAGATAAAATAAAAGCTTTCCTTATTCTCTGTTCAGCCAGAAAGAACCTGCTGCAGTGTTAATGCTTCTCCACCGCCTTTGTTATTTCACCATGAACAAAAGATTGCTGCCCCAATAATAATAACAATAACAATAGTAACAGTAGTAATAATATTTATAGTCCATTAAGTTTCAGTTCTCAAGATGATAGATACTTTTTAATAATTGCAAAGATAAGATTTTACTCCTTGCTATTATCTACAACAACACAACATCGCTTAAAGCTTTTTCCTTACCAATTTGACTTCTCATATTGGATGCACACAGTGTTTGTTCGTTACAAGAGAGCTGCTCATTAGTGCTGAACTGTTGGCAATGATCACTGGAGCATTTGTGTTTTTACCAAAATAAATAATTAGCAACTGTGCGAAAGATATTGGATGCCGAGGAAAATGGAACAAAGAAGGATCAATATGTTAAATTTTTGAGAAGCTCATAGGCTGATGAATGACCTCAGTGGTACAACACCATTAATTGCTTTATAATACAGTTTACACAGATGGGGACTCATTTATTTGTTCATTAAGAGAAGGAGCTTTTTAGTAGGGAGGAGCCCATACAAAGTCATGGACAAGTTCCCTTTAGCATTAGGCATGCCATTAATCAGACAGTGTTTATTTCTGTCATAAATATGTATGTCCTGTTTTCAGAGATGACAGCAGTGGCTTGAAATACTGTTTTTAAGATTAGCAAAACAAATCTCTTGGATTCATTTTCCAGCCAAATGTGTGAGATATGAGCTGAAATCAGTGCTGAGCAAAACCACTGCTATACCCCAATCTTTTTTTTTTTTTTTAGATCTATGCTCACAGAATCACAAAACAGTTTGGGTTGGAAAGGACTAAGACCATCCAGTTCCAATCCCCCTGCAGGGACACCTTCCACTAGATAAGGTTGCTCAGGGCCCCATCCAACCTGGCTTTGAATGCTTCCAGGGACGGAGCAGCCACAACTTCTCTCTGCAACCTGTGCCAGGGCCTCACCACCTCTAGTAAAGGATTTCTTCCCAACATTTAATCTAAACCTGCCCTCTTTAAGAATCTGTCAGCTTAAAACCATTAAAACCACTATCTGTCTGTATAAAAGGTCCTTCTCCTTCCGTTTTATAAGAGCCCCTTGGGTTGAGGATGATTTTCTAGACAGGTAGAAATGTAGTGTCTTTTCCTCAGTTCAAGTCTAGACACTCTAATCTCTTATCCTTCTCTTTGCAACTGATAAGGAACACAGCGTTCTCTAATCACATTCCAATCACCACAGTGATTCTCCTCCACACCTCACTTAGAGGAAGCTTAGAAGACTATTACTCAATGATTGTGTGTGCAATCTCCACATGAAAAGGAATGGCAATATTTTGGGGCTAATCCAACCATGTCCAATGACCCTTTTAGAAGGGGAAAGAGGACAGCAAATGAAAAATATGATACACAGAGGCAAAGAGGGCAAATTAAAGTTCTCTTAAAGAAACAGAAAAACAAAGAAAAGGGAAAGGGGTAGTCAAAGAGCCTACAAAGCAACTTTTAATCCTTTATTCAATGGAAACTCAACATTTGGAAGCAAGTGAATCCCTTGGTTTTAGTTTTCTTAAAATAAGATTCTAGTATGCTATGAGCAGCAGTATTCTCAGGACCCATATACGAGGTATGCTAATCCTAGTAAGATTTAATGCAGGGAAGTTCAAAACAAGACAAGCCACTGGTTTGATCCTGTATGAGAAGGAGCAATTTCTAACTCTAATTTGACACTGCAGATGTAAAAATATTAGATGGGGAGAGGATTTAAGGTGAAATATAATTTCACAAGGTTTTAATCAACTCATCCTACATATGAGACTAGTGAGGCTTCTTGGCTATGATTAGTCTATCAGTCTTTCCTTATCAACAGTCTGTGTGAAGGTGACATGAGAACTTTCTCCCCCATCCCTTTTCCTCTGCCAGGTCACGAAAAATTTAGATTAGCATGAACATGAAATTTGCTTTTTTTTGCTGGAGGAGCCAGTAAGCAGCTTCCTCTGAAGCCTATCAAGAGACTGGGCAGGAGCCCACTTTTGAGCACTGAGCCAGCACTGCCAGTGAAGCCTCAGAACTTGATTTTCATTGTTGCAGGTCACCCCAAAAGCATGAGACCCGGGGCCATGCTTCAGCTGTGCAGCCCTTCTCCACCAAAGCATTGCTGCTTGCCAAGCTGCAGTGCCAGCAGAGAGCCCTTTGCAGAGGGGCTGAGGTGTTATCTGCCAATTCTCTGAATTCCTCATTATCCAGCATGAAATCCAATGGGTGTCTAATGCCAGCTTAAATTACAAATCAACACAGCAACAGTGTAAGTAGGTGTCTTCAATGTATGCAAACACAGCATTGCAAGCAAGATCTGCTGGGGCTGTTGCACTGTTCCTCTTTTGCAGTTACCTCTGTTACTTATAAAGAAAGTTGGAAAATCCAGAGAAAACTCCTTTTCCAAGTAGAAAACTGACAGCCTGCCTCCTGCTGCCCCTGCATAAGTTGCACTATTCGTCTTCCAGACAGAAGCACCTCTCCCTGGTATTTTAATTAATGTTATGTTTCATATTCTTCAGGAGCTTTTGGAGTGCTCTGTTAACTTGAATAAATGTGGAATGACCTCATTCTTTAACATAACCTTGCAAGAGGACTTTCCATTGAAATAGGACTTGTTCTTGCTCCTGTACATAGAGTTCCAAGGCATGTTACTCCCCTGGGTCTCTCTCCAAGCTGAATTTAAGTTCTTATCTCTTGAATAGCAGAGGAGTGAGAATTATTCTCTATGAAATATCTGTATGTCTTCTGATTTTACAGTTCATAGATGTTCCCATTAATTATATGTCTTAAAAATACATATCCCCAAGATTAACCTGCAGAAATGTAGTTTACACACAGACACAAGGCTTCCTTTTACCAATAAAATAAAATCAAATCAATTAAGTGCTGTATTGTGTTCCATGTTAGCACTTAACTAATTAGCACTTCACTGACTGCCTTGTGAAAGATTTTGCTTGTCCCTGTTTGTCTTGCTTCCCTCATTCTACCTCATTTAAATTTTTGGAAATCATAAAATCATTAAGCTCGTAAAAAACCTTGAAGACCATCAAGTAAAATTATTCAGCTTGCACTACCAAGTTGCCACTAAACCATGTCCCCAAGTGCCATGTCTAGTCATTTTTTGAACACTTTCAGGTTGGTGACTCAACCACTCCATTGGGCAGCCTGTTCCAATGTCTGACCACCCTTTCTGTGAAGAATTTTTTCCCCCCAATATCCAATACAAACCTTCCCTAGTGCAACTTGAGGCCATTTCCTCTTATCCTTCCTGGTTACCTGGGAGGAGAGATCTATCCCCACCTCACCACAGCCTCAGGGAGTTGTAGGGCCTCCTTTTCTCCAGACTAAACACTCTCAGAGCCTAAAGCCTTGTGCTCCAGACCCTTCCCCAGCTTCTCTGGACTCGCTCCAGCCCCTCAATGCAGTGAGGGGCCCAAAACTGAGCACAGGATTTTGAGCACAAAGGGACAATCAGCCACTCTCACCCAAGCCTGTAGCAATGCATGGGGTTGTTGTTACCCGAGGTATCCCCAGTTTTCTCCCTTGTATTTTTGTGTGGTTTTTTTTTACTGGAAAACTATGCTGCCTTTTAGCACTTCTACTGTTCAGGCTTCTAAATAACAATATTGCAGATGGAGAAACCCAGGAATGATTTTTTTTTTTTTTTGCCATAGATACTTGGGAGAGAGAAATGAATAACCTTTTGACCTTAACCAACAAATTCTTATGCTTTTTAGGTCTTTTTCCATGCTAATTTCCAAGTTTTATACTAATGCTGCTTAGCTTTTCTCCAGAGAGAAGGAAAAAAATGCCCTGGTAGGAATTAGTTTTCATGTGGTTAGGACTAATTAAAGTCTCTACAGCTCCATTTACAAAACTCATAACACTTATGGTATCAACTACACACAAAAAACCCACAAAATCAAACCAGAGATAAAAATGAAGCGTCATGGCACTTGAATATTCCTCTGCTGAGAGCAGCATTAATGATCTTTTGCCTTCTCCCATGTTGCAGAGGGAACATGACAGCCACTGACAATATTCAACATGAGACTCTAACTTACTGCATGCCAAAAAAATAAGACAACTATGTCTATTTTTAAACGTGACATTTTATTTACAGGGCAGACCTGCTCATCCTCATGCCACAGTCAAGATTTTCTTCATACTTGCATGCTCAATAATCAACATATCCAAAAACGACTAATTGATGCTATTGTTCACTCTGTAGAAGTTTAGGCATTCACTTCTCATTGAGTAATGTTCCTGTTCACAGTCTTGTAAAGTATCTTTATTTTGTTTAAGAGAACAAAACAAGTGAATGAACAAACTAAGCAAATCCCGGGTTGTGGCTGTAGAAGTATTTGTATCTAGACTGAAAAAAATAACCCCTCTGAATTTCACATTTATCCATTCAGATTAGGCAAGACTCATTAATTTGATTAGAGGGCTAAGAAGTCTGAACAACCAGCTCCTCTTTGAAGTGCTTTTCTGAGAGATGGCTGTAGATAACACGGGGTGGGTGCTGTTACCACATCCTCTCCTATCCCTTTCCTCATTAGCAGTGCTGCTTTCAGGACTCTTGGCCCAGTTCTCTGTCTCTCTTTTCCCAGAGGGTAGGACAGTCTTCTTTTCAATTTCATTTTTCTCTTAGCCCATCTCCTACACAAGATCCTTTCCTAAACCTTTGTTCCCATCCACAACCTTGGACTCCAGGACTGCTTCCCATCCCTCTTCCCTATTCTCTCTCCTGGAATCAAAATGAGAAAAACAATGCCATGTGCATTCCTGAGAAACCAGGAATAATTTCTGTAACTGGAATCCCAATGAAAATAGCCTCCCAAAACAGAGGAAAAGGCTGACTACAGTATGACCTCATTATACATTACATATCTTAGAAAAAAAGATATTGTGTGGAGCAGCCAGAGGTATTCAAAAATTTTTCAGTTGTGACAAGACAGGAACTTAACTCTGACAATATTTATCCTCTTTTCATCTTTTTTTTTTTTTTTTTAAGCTGCAGTGAGATGGGTAAGCAACAGAGGAAAAAAATAGCATCTTCACTCCAATGAATTCTTACAGAACCTGCACAATGTTCAGGTTTCCATACATTATCTCCTGTGGGAGACCCCATCTGGAATCCCTCATGTTTACAGCAATCATAGAAGTCTCTGTGGGTCTCTCTCTCTGAATAATTTCCATATCCCTTTTCATTTAAAGCTTGTTTATGTACTGATTCAAATGAACAAGAAATCACCTGATTAGAATTTTAGATATTTCTCACTAGCTCCACTACAATTGGATTAATTTGAAAAAATACATAAACACCACTTATAGGCTGCTCTGTATACCTGAGGAAACAATCTGTTTGTGTAGATTTTGTCACAGATTACTCAACAGTCATGGCAACTGCATTTCAAAGAAACTGAACATCCCAGCAAATACATATGGTTTTCTGGAAGACATATAAACCCTCTTAAAAATCACCTCTAAAAGAGCAGGAAGGCAGTAGGGTTTGAGATAAGAGTCCCTTCAAATAGGCTGAGCCTTACTAATGAAAACACATATACTCACACAAATCAAAGTGACAGATTCAATATAAACATGCAACAAAAACTAATAATAAATCCTTCCTTCAGCAGGGACACGAAATGAACAAAATGACTGGATGACCAATTAATGATAAGGCAACAAAAAAGTACACTCAGTGATGGTGCAAACAAGAGCAGAGAAGCCAAATTAATTTGGAAAACACCCCACACCACCATGTTCACGTCCTTTTGACTGTGAGAATTGTCAGAAGGTCCATATGAAATTGAAATCATTGCTGAAAAAGTCAGGACACAAATGGACAACATGAACAGTAGGGGCTCACCTGGACCAGATGGTGTCCACTCAGGGACCTGAGGATGAAGCAGACAAACAGTGGGTTATAAATTGTTAGAAAACTGTGCTAATATGTGAAGATAAAAATAGAGTGTCATTAGAAAATAAAATAAAATTAAGTCAAGGAAAATATGTCAAAGGAATAAGATGAAAGTCTAACACCTGCACATGGCCAATTAGTAAAAGCCTTAAGAAAAGACAAGATGAATAGAAACTTGAATAAGCATGATCTACATGGAAAAAGGCAATGTATCTTTTCAAAGAGGCAGTGCCTTAAAGACTTTTTAGGGCTCTCTTGGTTGGATTTCAGCAGAAATCTAGACAAAGAACTTATATAACGTATTTAGCCTTTCAAAATTTTTTCAACAGTCTTTCAAATTTTTTTTGTTTTGGAAAAACTAGATGGACACATGCAAGAGAAGAATTCCTGGCTCGATAATAGACCTAATGATTGGATGAAGAAGAAGTAATATGACTGGGTCTCAAGCAGTGAAGGAAAATCATCAGTGAAATTTCCCTGGGACCCCTGCTGTTCTATATGGCCATAAATATAGCCTCCCAAAGGGGGCCAGTGGTGAGCTGACATAGTTTGCTGACGATACTGAGTTATTAAAGTAGGAAGGACAAGACTCATGAAAAATTGCAGAAGGATATTATGAGACTGAGCTGAGAAGAGCCTGAGCAATAAAATGTCAGATGCTGTTCAATATAGGTAAAAGTACAGTTAGTCAGACAGAGGAAAAATAATCTCAACTCCACATTTAAAGTGATGGCTGCTGAGCTGAGCATTACAGCTTCAGAGTGTGATCTTTCAATTGTGATAGACAATACCCTGAAAATGCCTGCTCAGTGCTCAATAGTAGTCAAAAAAGACAAATCATAGTTAGAAACTATTTCAAAATGAAGAGAGAATGAAATGGAGAACTCCATTATTCCATTGTACGACCCCATAGTACACCTGTTTCTTGAATTTTGGCTATTCCTTAACCTCAGAACAAATACAGGAATATGAAATATGTACGGAAAAAAAAAAATCAGTGGAAAATCCAAGGTGTAGGACAGCTTTTGTATAGGGCACAATTAAGCTAAGAATCTCTGCCATGGAAATGAAGTGACTGAGGGAGGATATGAGAAAAATTTACAGTATCATTGCTGGTAAGAAAAGAGTAGCTAGGAATAAACTGCTGAACTTTTGCTCAACAGAATCAGAACTAGGACCATAAAATTAAGGTAGCAGGAGACAGACTCCTCACACAGACTGTGGGATGCAAAACCTGGGTTGAAGAGGAGACAGACCCTAGAAGAGAAATCCACTGACAACTACTAAGCAGAAGGAAACAGACTTGGCATATAGAGTTTTCTGACTGAAAACACTTGGAGACCAGTAGAAATACTGAATAGAAACATCCCCCATCTTTACTCTGCTTTTACTCTTCCCTAAACATTCACTTATAGGCCCCTAGAGGGTCAGAACACAGAACTTTTGGTCTGACTCATTGTGATGGTCTTTATGTGTTTATGACTTTAGGCTACAAGACATGGAACCTGAAACATATTAACATTTTCCCCTGAGTATTAAATATATTATGAGTGAAAAATGAAAAGTTTTTTTGTATTCCCTACCACTCAACACTGGGGTCTGTCCCATATCCAGTGCTCAGCCAGAAGAAATGCTGGGCTCATCTGTTGGGCTGCTTTATGCTATATAATCTGCTATATTTCTGTCACATATATCCCAGAAACCTTAACAACACATCACTCTACATTTTTACTAGCAGTAGGAAAAATATATGCTCAACCTTATATTTTTTGCATGGGGTAGTCAGAATATTTCCCTTTGATTTTTTTAGATCGTGTGATGGTTGTCTAGTACACTGCAAGGAAAGAAAATGCTAGAGATTATGGTTGAACTAGTTTTAAAAAACATTTGGACAAATAAAATATTTATGTTGAATAGATTTCACTTTGCAGTGCCTGGGATTTGGCAACAAACATTACAAATCATGAGCAATATAGAGAATACAGAATTTAATTAACAAAGCTAAAGATGGAAAAGAAAGCACTGATATATGTAATGTGGCGCTCAGCTTCAATATTCAGCAATAAAATAACAAGTCAATGCTTCTAAACCAATCTGAAATGAGTGAAAAACAGAAGCAACATAGTTGGAAGGTTATATTTCAAAATGCAATTAGTGTCAGAATATTTCTGAACTCCTAAAAGCAAATAAGTCACCAAGTTCAATACAAAGGGAAAGACACATGACAAAGAAGTAATTTAGAGAGGGAAACAACTCATTATTTTTATTATTTAAATCTAATCATCATTAGATTAATTTAGAGGAAATTAAATGAAAGCAAAATACTACATCTTCATATTGCCAAATAATTGGTGTCAAAGAAATTTTAATTTACTGGAAACAATCCCTTCTGTGCAATTAAAGGGAAAAAAAATCTTATTATGTATGTTAAATAGCAGCTTTCACTGTAAAATATAGCTCTCCAAAGATTAACCATGGATTAAATGAAGGGCTATAGAACAGGATTTCCTACATTCTATCCTCATGAAATTAAAAAAGACTCTGAAAAAAGGCCTAGATGTATATATTCAATAAGAATACCAAACTTGATTTATTACTGTATTTCAAGGGATCTTTTGGACAAAACTAGTGTTTTGTGCAAAATACTGGGATGCACTTGCAGAAAACACATGTTCTAGCACAACTTCCAGGTGGCTGCTCACTTTAAATCAGAATCCAAACATTTGCACGGTGCTCCCAAGAAAGCCACAGCTCTGGGCATCTCCAAGATGTCACTTACACGACTGAGCAAGAGGCTCCACCTCCCCTTGGCAGGGACATGAGAAGTGCCTTGAGCATTCTGAGCATGTTGAGAACGCACTGGCAAGGGCCCACGTGGAAATTTTCAGTGCTCCAGCCCTGCCAAACCTCCTCTGCAGAAACTCCACAGGCACTTCAAAAGAAAACCTATCAGGGATGGGGACTTTTCTCTCAACTGCTATAGGTTCAATACAATAGAAATGGGCAAATATTCACATTTTTTTGATGGGTGCTTGGGTTCAGAGAAAAACATCTCTTGTGTAGAAACATGTCTGATGATAGGGAGACTGTAGTAATAATGTCGATATGGACACAACTGGCATCATCATCAGCCCTTTATTAAAAACTTTTTATGCCTTCTCTCAATGTACTTCTCTCAGGCAGATCCACACAGAACAGACTCCTTCTCTCTGCAAGTTTCCTTCTCCCTTCTGCATGACTGGCTAACCCCAAGCTGTCCCTTACCCAGCCCCCTGACCCTGTCTGTCCCTCACACAGCATCTTCTTACCTTGTCTGTCCCTTGCACAGCCACACGTCCCTTCCTCCTCACAGCACAGCCAGCAACTCCATCCCAAACTACAGCACACTCTGGGGCTCCAACTCCAACTAACTCTGGACCAGCCAACCCACTCTTTTATAGCCCCATCCTCACTGGGCAGGCAAGGCTGTCTCCATTTCTCTGCACTCAGTACAGCTGTAATTCATTGAGGAAAATTCCCTTCTGTACTATCCTTACAAACTATTCTCCTACAGGAGACCAAGTGACCTCTTTCTTTCCAGTCAGCCAAGAAATGTGCCATCCTTCCACTGTCTTTCAACTGTTTTACTGCAGCCAGGAGCTGCAGACAAATGGGAACGTGTGAGAACGAAAACAATAACATAAGTTTTGTATTGCTCTAGCCCTTCCAAATTCAGGCTCAGCTGGATGTCTGTGCACAGCAGCCCAGTTGCTGTTTTATCCAAACTAGTTCATCCATCCCTAACCAAGATGCTAGCAACCAGCTGTGTTGAGCCTCTTGTATTAAACACACAGCATTTCTGTGCTCTGCAGAAAAAGATCTCACTTTAGACCATGCTCAACCAAGGTTTTTCCATCAGGAATCCACAGG
The DNA here is from genome assembly GCA_037013685.1 of Acridotheres tristis. Taxonomy (NCBI): domain Eukaryota; kingdom Metazoa; phylum Chordata; class Aves; order Passeriformes; family Sturnidae; genus Acridotheres; species Acridotheres tristis. Next base: position 5,782,786 of record CM072884.1, read on the forward strand.
TGTGAGGTCTCCGGGTTTGCTCCACATGGGAGCTGATTGTGGATGACCACTCAGACCCACCTAATTATTCCCTCATGCTTCCTCCTGTAATGACATCTCCCAAAGCTCTGCTCCTTCCTTGAGGCTCAGCCTGCAGTCTTCTTCCCAGGGTGAAGTGTGGGAAACAGCAAAGTTATAAAACTCTCAGAAAGCTGTGTGAAAGCAAAGAAAGGATGGAGAAAGGCAAGAATACTGAAGATGCAAGGACAAGAAACAATAGGGCTGTGAACTGTGTAGAGATAGGCCTCAAGAAAATATGTTAAGCAAGATAGTAGAAATATGTAAGCTTAATAATGAAGCTTTATCCATTGTTTTAAGCTATTACAAGCAAGCATTGTTCAAAGCAAGATGTATGTGTAGCTTTATTAATTGGCCTGAGCAAATGCTTTCAATATTATCCTATTGGCTAGAAAGTTGTTAAAAGACTGTAACAAAGAGGACTTGATCTGCTGTGCTAGCAGCTGAAGCTGTTCCATCTCCCTTGCCTAGTTCTGTAAAATGAGACTGATGATTGTTATGGAATAAAGCTTTGAGACAGCTGCTCCAGCATTCCTGTCCCATTGTTGTGTACATAGATAAATGTAAACACAAAATAAGAGAAAAAATTTATCCCAGGAAAACCCAAGAGTGAAGGACATACACCTTCCTACTCCAAAGGAGTCATTGCACACTCCTCTCCTCAAGTCTCTCTCTTCGTCACCTCCTTGGGCATCTTTCCAGGGTATTTGAGTGCCAGTTCCTGTCCCAAGGCTCCAGACAAGTTAAGTAAAGAAAATGTGTGAGGAGCTGGGAAGAAGAGAAGAATACAGCCCCACAGCATGTTCCCGTGTCCTGGGGATTTGTCATGTGGGTGAGAACCTGAGCAGAGCACAGCGTGCCTGCCGTTTGTTCCAGACACCCGCATTTCTCTACTGTTAATCAGTATGCACACAGAGCCACAACAGGGAGAAAGTCCTCTCCCCCTCACTCGATTTAGGCTGAGATGAGAAGTCTGGTTTTAATGAACTACCTGGCCACACCTTGCAGTGGAAATCCATCATGGATTCCAGGACCCTTTGGAGAAGGGATCAAGGCTACCTTGGAACTACAGATTCTCTGAAAGCAAAACGCTGCTGCATTTTCTTTTCTGTTGCAGAGCCGGGGTGGTCCCAGTTGTGTTTGATTTACCTGATCTTATTTAGACATCACAAGCAGCCACTGCCCTTGAACAGAGGCCATGTGACACACAGAACTGACAGCTTCCATGGGCTGTCTGAAACACATCTTGGAGCTCAGGCTCCTCCAGCAATTACACTGTGATAAGAAATCATCTCCTGCAAACTTCAGCCCCAAGTAGCTGCTCACAGTCTGTTTGTGACAGTGTTTGTTTTCCCTGCTGTAATTTTTCAGGCACTGTCATACTCTATTTACTCACATTGCTGTGGCTTTTGGAAGACTTAATTTTAATTGATATTTTACTGTTCTAAGGTAATTCTACACCATTATTCAAATAATATATGTGCACACATTTCTGTTATGAATATATTGTCAGATACATGTGTTATAATATTGACTCTTCTCAAATTAAGTTTTAGATATCTTTAATGGCAAGGAAACTACTGATATGTATTTATGGATAGAAAGGTGTAGTGCAACCTCCACCCATCTAAAATAAATCATTATTTGTTCCTTAAAACCATCATTCTCCAAAACTGCTGTTTAATTAATCACTCAGTGCCCATTCTCTGGGGATACATGCATTTCTTTCATTTTATTGAGTAAGGTCTGAGAGCTCAGTCAGTTTAGCACAATACCAGTAGGTGGAGTAATGGTAAAGCAAATACCTGCTTCAGTTATTTATATTTATAAACAGCCTTTTTTAATATCTTTTGTCGACATTTGCATGAACTAGGTGTACATATATACATCTGCCAGAAGCATCTATACACAGAAAGATATATTTCGTGCACGTACTTAAAAAATATAGATTAAAAGAAAATACTTAAACGACTAAGCACTTCTTTGTCTTAACTCTAGCGTTCTATGCAGTTTTCCTCAATTTCTCTGTATCGGGTAACGCATTTTGTGAATTGTGCTACAAGAAGCCCCGCATTCCCACACACTCCAAGAGAACCAGATCAGAGCCTGAAGGGAGCCAGGAGTCGCTGCCAGTTGCACTCTGGTGCTGAGGTCAGGAGAGGTGTGAGAGGCAGCTTTGGTCAGCAGTGTCGTGTCCTTGCCAACCTGCAGCTGTGCAGAGAGCCCAAAGCCTTCAGTGCCCTGGGTAGGAGCATCATTAGCAAGACCTGTGTCCCGTGTCAGGGTGGAGGGTGGCTGTCGTGGCTCAATGCCTTTACGTGAAGTCAAAGTTTCTGTGAAGGCAGCTGCTGGTTTTTCCTCCTCTCTGTTGAATAAAACCCACCCAGCTACCCACCAGGACTTCGGATAAACACACTAGCAACTTCCAAGATTTCAGGTAGGTAACAGAGCAGAGTCTTAACAAATGCGTAAGAATTTAACAATCACTGCAGCAGCCTGGTCTCCTAAAGCAGCAATTTTAAGCCTCAAATTTAAGCTGCTCCCATAGGTGCTATCACAATATAGAAAATCCAGAAAATGAAACCAATGTGCACATAAAAGTCTCATTTGGACTGCAACCTGTAGATTTTGCTCAGGCAAAATTCCTACCAGTGAGATGCAGTGGTTTTTTTTCTTTTCTTTTTGATAAAACGAGCAGGCACAGGTCCCTTGGTCAGTATAAGAAGAAAACTACTCAGTTATTAATCATGTCTTTTCTGAGTCACCACATTCAGATAAGAAGTGCAGTACACTTCTGTACAGCTATCTCAGAATGATGTCTGAACCATAATGAAGAAAATACATTCCCCAATATCAGCGTTCATTTTATAAGTAAAACGACTGAAACTGAGCTTTGGTTGCATGCAAAAATTAAAAACTTGGTCAGGTTATCTCCATTATTCTTCAGCTAGGAGATTAACAAGAAAAACATATGTGCAGGAGTTCTCATTTTGCTCTTAGTGATGGTATTAAATTGCAAATACCAACACAAAAGGAAAAAAAGGACAAGATTTCCTCTGTAAAATTAATATAGGTCTAAAGAACTGTAAATATCAGTATCATTATATGCACTACCGAGTATTGGTAAGGTTATTTCCCCTATCACCACTTGTTCTATGAAGCTATGTGGGGATTATTAATATTAAAGCATCTCATTCTCCCCACCAAATCCACAAGTTCAAGAAAACATTTTCTCACATTAATTTTAAAGTACTGAATCCATCTGTGCTACTTTTTCTAGGACTGCTCAAGCTCATTATAATTTTACTCTGATTCTGTTTGTAAATTACTTATGATTCATTTGGGGTTTTTTTTACCCTTCCTGTGTGCAGTATTCAACAAACCAAGAGTACCTGCACTCCTGCCCCTGCTAATGCATGCACTGCAGTACAATCATCTTCTACCTCCCTATTTTTCTCTGGGAGAAAAGGGGGATGTGCAGAATAACAGATATTTCAAACTAACCACCCATTTTCTGTCAGACAAAATATAGTCATACCCCTGAAAACAAACATAACCTCAACTTATACCAGAGAAAGCAAGTGAGCAAAAGATGAGGGTAAAATATACCACAATCATTCAATAAAAAGAGCTGGAATATTAAGGGAGTCATGAATTAGCATGTTCTCAAGAGATCACGCTCAAAATATCTGACATGTTTTGACATGTATGGAAAGAGCAAATGAGTTTGAAAGTTAAAGAAGAAAGGGAGGTTCTGCAGAGCTGTTGCCTCATTTAGGGCTGTATTTTTCGAGCTGCTCTGCCTCTCTGGCAGCTCCTGCAGCTTTGCCAGTGAAAAGAGTCAGCCAGGGCACCCCCTGCACAGGAGGGCAGCACTGGCCCCCTTTGGTAGCCAACAAAGCAGAAGAAAAAGCCCCCTCCAAGACCCAAGGCAGGTGCAAGGCTGTGAGGATGGGGCCAGGGTAGAAGTGGATGTGTTGCACAGGGTTGCTGTTGCCTTTTCCCAAAGGGTAACCCCAGTTCTCCCTCTGCACTGCTCCTTGCTGGCTGCTACATTGGCTCTTCATTTCTTCTTGCTTTGAAGCAGCAAAAAAGCATGACAGTCTGGGAGAGAAAACCCCACCTTTTTTTGGAAGCTGAGTGCATGAAATTCAGTTCACATCTGATCATTTGGAAAAAGGGAGTGTGGAGAGGGTAAGCTCATATCACACACTGGCACTTATTCTTCTGCTGCCTCACATCCCATACGCCTGGCAGAATAGGACCTGCTACATGAATCTCAGGTTTGTCTGTGTCAAAAGAGACAAAAATGGGTTTTTTTTCTTATTCTCCCTATGTTTCCATCTTAATTGAGACCAAAATTGTTTTCTGCAGAGGCTTTTATTCTCATCTCAGTAGGATTTAGACTGAACAGGAATTCCCCCAAAAATGATCACCTACAGTTACTCCAAGGTTACAAGTTGAGAGCTCAAAAAGCAGAGCTATTTTGAGAAAAACTGTATTATCTGCACTAATTTTCTAATCAATCCATGTACTTATCCCAGTTTCATTTTTTATCCCCCCCTCCTTCCTTTCAGGTAGTTATTTTCATAGATCAGGGAGAAGGGCATTGACCCTATTGTAGTCTCCTGTCTTTTCCCAAGGAATCCTGTCCCTGGGGGGGAAAGAAAAAAATCCTGCAGCACTTATGGCAAGGGCCTTTCTCCACTGATGTCAGAAAAGATGAACCAGGTCAGTTTTGCACTCCTCCTTAATCTGACTACAGAGTTTTCAGATTAGGTTCTACCTTGCCATTCAGAGTTATACACAGCATAAGGTTGGCAGCTCTGTCGTGAGGGGTCTGGGGATGATTAAGTGTATGCATTTGCCCTTTTGATTTGCTTATTGATGTTTCCAAGTCCAGAGAGCCCCTTGGCATAATTGTTATCTGATGCTGCTCAGAAAGGTAAGCTCACAATAGAGCAGTCCCTTCTTGCTGGTACTATTTTATAAGGCTGCATCCCATTTCCGTGCCTGTGAGGAGCTGGGTCTCCATGTCATGGTTTGCAGCATTTCATACATTGCTCCCTGGGCTCAGAGCCACGGAGAAAAGAGAGCTTGGAAACCAAAAGGGAAGTGGGTCTTAGTGAGATTTGCTGTGAGGCAGAAATCAAGGGCAAGTTTGGAAGCTCCTGGCAGAAAATGAGATGAGAGAAAGTAAAGTGGGGGCAGAAGGGCATGAATAAAAAACAGACCTCTTCTGAGAACTTGAATATACTGCAGGTGAAATCCAATATTTAGCAGAAATATTTTTCTTCCCTGAAAGAACTGTGAAAAACTAACAGAGACCTGCATGCAAATCTTAGGCTTATAGATTAATTCAGGTTGGAATTGACCTTGGGAGGTCGTCTGCTCCAACCTCCAGCTCAAGCACAGTCAGAGCTGAATCCATTGCCACTCTGCATTTGTGAGCAAGCATGTAATGAATACCATCTCCTCAAGCAAGTGTCCTGGTCCAAGAAAAAATAATAAATAAAAAAAATCACATCTTAATGTAGCTTGACATATGTAAAGTAAAGGACGCATCCAGCAGTAACTAACATAGGTATTCATTACACTATCACTTCAAAGCACAGCTTCCACATGTTAGCAGTAACCTTCTTACAGCTTTACCTTATCTGCAGTAGCACAAAATCTCCAGTAACACGCAGAAAAATGAGCTACAGCAGTGCTTCAGTGGTAGGGGGATCAGAGGAAACCTCAAGAAAGATGTGAGGGAAATGTCCTTAGAGCCCTCCTAAATTTTCTATATAGAACTGCAAAATATGCTATAGCAAGAAACAAGATTCCCCACAGAGTTCATGTAAATGAGAGCTCTAAAAATGTGTGCTAGATACCAGAGGATTTGTTCATTATTAAACTTATATTGTGTTTACCTGTGTAGCACAAGAGTGGGGAAGACTTAATTGCATGCTATGTCCTTGCCCTCTGACCTTCATGTTAATTACATTTTGCTGTAGTGAGAAATAGATACACCATTTTCTCTTATTTCCCTAGGACTGAGAGAGTTATTAATTCCTAATAAGATAGCTTTTTCCATCTGCAGAAGGCTATATTTTCTTTTCATTGCATGCACAGTACTCCCAGAAGCTTTTAATTTGCATATATTGGAGATCACTTCACCCATTTAACACTTCCAAAGTAAACTTGCTTAAAGCCACCGTGTGGCTGTGCTCTGGGGTTTAATCTCTTCCTGGTCTCTAATCATGACACCCACAGAAATTAGCAAGATGAGGAGGAGTGAGGGGGGTGTGTGTATATATACATATATATATATATATATATATATATATATGTACACACACATCTATATATCCTCACACACATGAGTGTGCATGAGGAGCATGACTGCCTGGTGTCTTCATTGAGGTTCATTTTTTTTTTTTAAGTGTTAAATGTAAAGACTAATCTTCAACATGCTTCCCACTCTTCCTGTGGAGCTGTTATTGCCATGTCGTGTGGGTTAGTTTCCAACAAAGATGAGGCTCTTTTCTGCATCAGTAAAGATTTCCTTTTTAAAAAATCTTTAAGAATGTTCTTTTTATTTCAGATGGGATATTAATTGAAATTATATTCTACTCCCATCCTCACCTACTAGCTTAATAGTCATCACATTGCACAAATTATTTTTAATACCTTGAAAAATTCATTAAGTGAACAAAAGATCCTGACATAAGTCATAAGAGGTTTTTTTTCCTCAAATGTGAAGTTAATAAAAAAGGACTCTAGAATATTAAGGTCTACTTCTTAAGCCAACTTTCTTCCCATTTTAAAGAAGGGTCTTTCTGCTTATTTTCAGCAAATTTAGACACTAAGCTCTGACCAAAGATATTATTAAATCAGAGGATTTTAACACGTGTGGACCTTTCAACAAAAAAGGAGATTTTCAGAATAAGGCTTGTTTTCTTTGTTAAGAGTCTGGGCACAGAAGGCAGCAGTTAAGCTCCTTCTTTAGATTTCAAGCAGGGGAAAAGCTGCCTTTTATAAGAGGACTCCAGTCCTCAGAAAAGTCTCTGCCACACAGGCAAATAAAATTGGATGGAGAGGGAAAGAGAAAGCATAGCCTGTGTGGTGGCAGTGGAAGCATCATGCCCTGCTGGAGCCTGCAGAGGTGCTGAAAGGGCAGAAAATCAGTTATTGTCACCAGCACAGCTCATTTTCACTGAACTGTCAAGCATGAAGAACATATCCTTGTCTTCCTCAAAGTTCAAGGCAGTTCTCCAGTGCTGGTGTACTCAGGTGGGGTTGTGTCCACATGTGCTCTGACTCTACACCCCAGTGAACCAGAATTATCATCAGGCTTCCCTGTTGATGAAGAAAATACCCAATAAAAACCTAGCAAAATCCCAAACCCAAAACCTTTCTGCCTTTTATTTTTCTATTTCTCATACCTTACAACTCCAACAAGATTTGGCATTTGAAGGAATCGATCCAATGAAAGCCTGCAATAACATGGATTTGGGATGAGAGGCAATTTGTATTTTGCAATAATCATTGAGAACAAAGCAGCAGGGTAATGGACAGATCCATTTATCCTCCCACAAACCCATTTTCCCCAAGTCTTCCCCAGCTCAGAAGGCCATTTTAACATAATTTCCCCTCCCTGGTCAGTGGCAATTCAGCTTGCCTTGCTAGGAGCTGTAGGACAGGACTGGTGAGGGAAAGAGCCCACCACACCCATGTGCCTGGCATTGGCACACTCCCTGCACTACTCAGTCCCAGTTAGTTCAAGGCCATTGTGAAATTACCAACAACAGGAATTTAGTCCATATTAACACTTAATACATAGCAAAAGAAAAAAAAATCCTCTTTTGGGGAAAAGCTCTTTCCTTTTACTGTTAAATCTGGTTTTTGCATATAGTGTAAATATCTAAACCTCTATGTGTTTACTTACAAAGATTTGGGTTTTGGCTACTTATTTGTGATTTTCAAAGACAACTATCCCAGATGGGCACGAGTAACTCATTATGTCATATCTTACATTGCTTTTTCTCAAGTTGCTCTACATTAATCTATTCTATTTGACTGGTGTGCAAAATTATCCTTTCCAGGAAGTCGGGGGGGGCAATTCTAACAGAAAACTGCTCATCCTTCCCAGGCTTGACTTGAAATCCAGTGGGATTGAGCACGTTTCTAAGTGCTGTTTCATGTGAACTGGCACCCTTCATGGCTCTTAAAGTTTCATGATCTTGCATTTGTCTGACTGTGAAGAGCAGCAGTGGTGGGAAGGTTAAATAAACCAAACACATCTGAAACTTCTTTTCCCTTGTTGCATTTCACTGCAACAAAAAAATGCCTCCACTTGGATGCAATCAAGCCTTTAATAAAAAAATCCCTGGGTGACTGATTCTGATACAGCTGTGAAAATACTTCTACAGCTCATTTTACTAAAGGGGCCTCCATTGTTGAGATATTTATCCAGCTTTGCTAAACATCCCATCTTAACAGCAATGGTTGATTATCCAAAACTGTTTGTGGCACAGTAACATGCCAGACGTGCACTAGAGGCATTGCAAAAGAATTTTATCCATCACTTTAAAACATATGACATATGTCCAGGGCTTTTAAACTCTATTTGACTGCCACATCCATATTTCCTATTGTAAAGGAGCATCTACCAACCTAATGTGGTAGGATCAGGAAAATTAATTAAATCCTTAGTCTTTCTACTCTGATTTCCAATTAGTGTCCAGTGTAGTGATCATATTCTCATATATGACTGGGCTAATTCACTATTGTTTTCCACTAAAATTTATGCATTGCTAATCAAACAAGGTACACTAATAGCAGTTTGTTTGATTTAGCCTCAAGTCCATAAGGATCACTGAAAGGTTAGATTAAAAAAATTTCTAATAATCCACATCATTTCATCAAGGAAAATTAATCTAAAGCTACCAGGCAAGAGAAAACCACCAAGTTTCATATTTGATACAGCAGCAGAACAAGTAATGAACGTAGATGATAAAGGTAGTAGTGTGTCATAAGATTTCAACCTTTTTTCTTGGCTTGGAGTTGATTTTTTTTTAATTCATTCATGGATAGCATCATAAACCTTACAGTTGCAGGCCTCAGCATCAGGTTAAGAATTGCATGATGATGCCAAAACTGTTTCTACTTTTGTCGTTTAGCACACAGCCTTAAATCCAAACAAGGTTGTTAAAGATTAAAAGCAAAATAAATTGTCTTAAAAAGCCAGATAAGCTAAATTGTTACAGATTATACATGTCTCAGTTCAAAATCATTAACGGCTCTCAGAGTAAGAGATTAAAAGACAAAAATAACCTAATTGAGAAAGATTTACAGTAGGGAGTTGAATTATTTGTGCTCAGAGCAAGGTAGGATTTGATCTGAAGCACATGACAATGCATTGGCAGTGATGAGGATGAGCAGGAATGTTAACTAGCACAGCTCTGCCCTAAACCAATCAAAATTGTGTGAAGAATAGCTGAAAACAATTTGGACATGGGATCTTGAATATAATGTCTGAGAACTTAGCTCACGTTGCATTGTCTGAACAGAAGGAATGTTTAATTATGAGCTTTCAGATATTTCTTTCACTATACTTGTGGTATGCAAAGCAGTGAATTTCAACAGCAATTTTCAACAAAAGCATGTATATTTATAAGCAACACTTATGCTATATTTGTGAAGGGGATTCTGAATAAAAGGTAGCTATACGACTGGGGTTGGATGATTTCTTAGACATCAGTGGGGAAGCTGCAAAATAATTTTGACTGAACTGAGCACTCAAGGGTAAATTCAGATTTCAGTTACCCATGTGCAATGCCAGTGATTTGCACTCAAGAAGCTGTGGTAGAATCTGGCCTCAAGGAAATAGCCTGTGTTAGTGCCATAACCTTTGTTTTACAGGGAGTACAACATTTGGCCCAGAGGAAAAATACACCTCTTGTCAACCAGGTAAGCAAATGGGCACAAACCTGCTCAAGACATCACCAGCATAAATCAGAAATAATCTCATTTCCATTTAAAAAGAAACTAACACTGCATGAAAGAGAAGTCTGCGTGGTTGTTCTGATTTTGGTATTAGACAGGGATTTTGGATTGTACTCCTCGGATAGGTGACTAAGGTCTGCCTTTTTCATTCAAATTCATTTGTAATTTACCCATTAGATGCTGATGGTTGGAATCTAAAGAATTTATTGCCAGATTTCTTTAGCTATTACATTTTCCTGTAATTAGCTTCACCCACTCATGGCTACAGCAACACTGCTCCATGCTAATATCATTAAGATCTCTGCCTTGGTTAAATATCTCAGAGTGGGGCCAGAACTTTTTACCTTCTAACTGTCTTCCAAAAAACCAAGTTGTGACACTATCAAATAAAAAACAGTCATGGAGTAGATAATCATATCCTCAAGAACAATGTATTAAATTAACAAATGTATTTTTCAATTCAATTTCAGTGCAAGATTGCTTACATTTCTGGTACTGTTCATGCTTTCATCATTATCCTGTTCTGCATTTTCATAGGTTCAGTGGGTCACTTTCAGCCCAGCTTATGTCCACTGCATAAAACTATGGCAAGAAAAGCCTGAAGATCAAGGCTGAAGAATTTCAGTGTACTTTTTGCCCCTGCCTGTGGCCAACTTGCTGGTCACAGGACAGCCAAGCTGCATTAAATCTATTGTGTATTTTTATTGCTGGTTCTGGCCAGGAGGCACAGCACGAAGATGACATCCACTGCCTTGCCTTAGCCAAGCTCCATTAGGAATGAGTAACAGAAATATCCCTGTGGGCACACTTCCCCTTGCTAGCATGCTGCCTAAAATTCCAACCCAAAATTTAGCTGGTATCACTGAGTTTGCCACTGTTAGCTACAAGTGAAATGCTTATCTAATTATGCTAGCACTTCCTCCTTATTTCCTGTGGTTAAATCACCTGTAAAAAGAAGTTAAAAAATAATTTGCTTATCATTCTCTGTTTTATTCTTAACAGCTAATCTGTGCAGGCATATGACTTAACTGCCACAAGGATTTTATGCAGCACTAAATGCTGCTGTCAATATTGGTCTTGTTTCCCAACTCCTACCTGATCTACAGGTAAGGCTTCAGGTACTAACACAAGGAATAATTTGTCAATCCATTTTCAACACAAAAAAAGATTACGAATTTTTCAAAGACGTGTTATATTCAAACCAGTATGAAAAGAATGAAAATAAATCTACAAATACCATCATTATTTTGTTTTAGAAAATATCTTTAGACAGCACACAAATGGACATTCTATATTAACAAAGATGAGGAGCCATAATACAAGGAAAAAAACCCACAGGAATTTTTGTTTTAGTGGTCTCTGAACTTGCTACTGCATTAAAAAGAAAAAAATAAACCAAGACAAAAAAGCAAATCAAAACCCCAACAAACAAAATATTCCCAGCCAGCCAACCAAAAAAACCGACAAAAACCAAAAAAAATCGAAAACAAAAAAACCACAACCCTTTAAACAAAACTTTAGTCCTTCTACTACCATGCCAGATAGAAAAACAACAGGATATTTTCAAGTTAGATTGAAAAAGACCCCAAACTGGCTCTGTTTCCATAGCTTTGGTATTTGTATCAATATGATCGTGAGTGACTGAACTTAGGGTAAACAGAAGTGAAGTCTGCATTTCAAAATCAAAAGCAAAGCACAAAACAAATTTTGCATAAAATTTCAGCCTCAGAGGCTAAGTAAATGCATGTTCTCCTGCTAAGTTTTGTTTCTGAGCCAAGGACATATCTTGCTTTCAAACTTAAAGTACAAATAAGAAATGTTTTTTATGAATTCAAAATCATAACCATCCAGTCCCTGAGGACTGGGGAGGAATCACTTTCTCTGGTTTAGTCTATTATAAAGCCATATTATTCCCATTTGAAGGAAATGCATCATCTGTGAGGACTCCATCTAGTTCATCCTTCCAGAACATGAGTATCTTTCCATTTTCACTAAGTTGCACAGTTTCTCACATATGCCATGTAACACATTTCCATGAGGAGGGGGGGAAAAAAAAATAAAAATCTACCAGCAAGAATCCTGTCCTACTGAGATGGTCACCTGTGCTCCACAAACAAGACATCTTTGTACTTGCAGAGCTACATAATTCAGCAGGTTTTTCTTTTGTGTACCTACCCAAATCCCACATGCTTCTCAGGCAAACAAAGCCTGTGGAAAACACTGTTTCAGCTGACAAGAGGGCTCCAGCTTGCCAGGCACACTGGTCCCACCAGCACACAGCACTGATCCCTGGGTAGCCAAATGCAAGTTTGGCTGCAGGAATTCTTCCGTGTGCGAGGAGGCAAAAGAACACACTCACTTTTTCCAGAGTGCCGGGAGCTAAATTAAACATTTAGTGCTCAGCTCCTGCCCAGAGAGCCCAGCGTGGGGATGGGCTGAAATGCCATTTCAGCTGCTGCCTGCAATGGCACTGGGAACACTCCTCACCTCCTTCCCTGCCCTGCTGAGCCCTGGAAAATTGTAGGAACTGGAGCTGGGTAACCTAAAGCTGGCAGGGCACCTGCGCCTTGCAACCTACTCACTCTGAGCTCTGTGGTTTTCAGCATTTTCAGCTGTTCTTTCTCCATCCTGGTCATTGATAGTTAAAGTGAAAATTAAGCATGAGACAAATCACTTCAAGACCAGAAAGGAAAGCTGTATATCACTTTTATCCAATACAATAAATACAATTAAAAGGAACTATTGCTGTCTCTCTTAGTTTTCCTCCATATATATCAGCTGTCATTCCTTGAGCTTTAAAGTGCTTGAATAATAAACCTGCACGGAATTGAATTACTTCAGTAGCAAGTTGATTAGTTCCCACATCCAGCAAAATGTCTGTGGTGCCTCATATATTTGGCATTTAATGTTGTAATTAATAAGTCTTGATCATGTGCCTCTTACAGCCACAGGTCAGTGACAACAGTGACATTCCCTTTCTCAGCAGGAAATTGAGCCTCCAAGACATTTTCCTAAGACACTTTCAATTATGATAAATTGTCAGATTTGCTTCAGTCATTTTGAGAACTACTTGAAGTATATCTTGCCAGGTAAAAGCACTGCAAAGATATAAAGCAGAGTTGGTTGGAGTTTGTGCAAATCACATTTTGGGGAGTATTTCAGCTCTTTTAGGATCGTTATAGATTCCCAAGTGAAAGGTGTGCTTTTTCAAGTACGTGTCTTTCCAACTTAATCTTGCATTTCCAATAGAGTGCCAGATACCAAATTGCTTTAAATCTGTGTAGCTCCATTGATTTCAATGGTACATGTTCAATTTATTCCACACAGGGATTTGTCCCTTTAATTTAATATGTTTTAAAGGCAATGTTGCAGAGTCATTTATACTCCTTTTCTTTTTAATGATATATGCAGGAGATTATTAATTTTTTAACATTATTTTGTTAAATATCAGGATGCTATTTGCTCATTTTTTTTCCAATTATGTTCGTGGAACAACCATGAAAACACTAGTGGATGTACAAGGATAGAGGTATTTTTCTGAGTTATCATCTAAAACGTGTGAAATCTAGTTGAGAGAGGGTTGGGGAAAAAAGAAAGGAAACAAAAAGTAATGCTGTGAAATCAACATGATTACAGCACCCACACTAAAGGTACAGTGTTTTTTTAACTCTTTGCAAGGTTACCAAGGTCACATACATGCGTTTTTAAAATAATGCTCAACATATAGAAAAATTTAAATACTGAGGCCAAACTAAACCTATAAATTTCTAATTCCTAGTAAGAATGAAATGTTGCATTTAAAAAAGGAGAGAAAATGTTGCACTTAATCTGTGATACAATATGCCAAGGGGATAGAGAGGCAGAGGAGGGGGAAAAAAGCATTCTTTTTGTTGCTTCCCTTTCCTGGAACTTTGTTCAGTTACACTCTCTGATCAAGAAATGTTTCCTCTGAATTGAAGACAAATTGCTGAGAACTCTCTAATTATCAGCCTGGCTGCACATACTTAACATTTACAGTCCCATCTTGCTGTTCCTGCTTGTAACACTGCCAGACCTGACACACACACACCATAGCTTCGACTCCCAATATATTACTAATTTCAAGAAGGAACAGAGTTTGGATCCTCTTCATTTCTGTCTTAGTTTTCCTTTTAGTCTTCAGGGAGAGGCTTTATCAAGGTTTTACTTTCATGACAATCAGAAGAGCTAGAAACTTATTTCAGCTCAAGTTGAAGTTTTTATGCAGTCGTGTCTGGGATGTTAAGAGAAAAAGGAATATGAAATATCATGAGACCTGGTGTTACTGCAATGAACAGTAAGAACTTATAAGACAGTATGATACAACATAAAATAGTCACACTTTCCTCAAAAAGAAGAATCCCCCAAGCTTCAGGAAGCTTGTTATTAGTGCTCTAAGTTTTGCAGACTTAAAACCTCAGGATAGTGAGCTCACTGCTTTGCCAAAAACCATGGAGTCCATTAAAAAAAAACCCAACCTAACAAACAAACGAGCCCAAACCCACATGGAATCAAAGACTTTTAGGTTTACCACCTGCTCTGTGGGAGTGAAAATGCTGCACTTTGCTTCAGACCTGCAGTTGATATTCCCTGAGGAAATCCCATGTTTCTTGCTTTAGGAGGCAGCTGTAGGTGCTGGAAACACCAAGTGCTGAGAAATGGCAAGGGATGAAATCTGTTCTAGCAGATACTGAGCTCCTGCCCCTCTGCAGAGTTCTGAAGGACCTTCACACCCTTCTCTTCTCCTGTGAACCCTCCCAGCAAGGTGTGCTGTGAAGCCCTTGGAGGTGTCACCTGCTGGTGGCAATAACTCCAGGTGTCAGCAGCCAGGCCCAGTGGCCATCAATTATTGCCCCAGGCACTGTGCCCAGGGGACAAAGCTGCTCTGGGCACTGGACAGCACACAGAGTAATCTCCATCTCCTGGAACTTTGGAGTCTGCTTGTGCAGAAGCCACTTGTGGCAGTCCAGGTGTGTCCCCAGGCTCCTGTCTCAGAGGGCACTAATATTTAAGCCAGCAGCACCTGTATTACAATCAGGGCTCGTGCACCATTGAATAGAGAACAAAAACTTATCTTAGGCTGAAGGTGTCACCACAATTTCCTCACGTGCTAAGTACATACAAATAATATTTTTTGCTGCTCTAAAATCTCTCTATTTAAAGCACTACAAAGTGAAATTGGTTTTGATGCTGCCCTCTTGCAAACAAATTTACCAGCACAGGTCTTAACCTCTTTCCTCCTCCAGATTCCACAATATATTCACTCTTACTTCAGAGAGGTTGTCAAGGCACTTTATAAATGTGAACAGTAATTTATTTTGCAAATTAAAAAAAAAAAAAAGTAAGTAGTCTCATGAAACACTTTAAAAATCATTATGTTTGTATTACAAATTAGTAAGAAAAATCCAGAAAATTTGCAGGAGACTGAAACTAATTATCTCCTTGGAAACAACCAGTAAAGAACACGGACACCAACATTAAACAATTCCAAAGAAATTAAAAACAACAAGAAGAATATTTAGAAGTACAATTGTTCAAATAATTAAAAAGGAAATGAGATAAATATCACAGACTGAATACAATACAGAAAGTATAGAGAGATGAAATTTAAATAAGGGAAAAATAATGCAAACTCCATTTACTATAATAGCAGAAAAACATGAAGCAACAGTTAAACCCTGAGTCTCATAGGAAAACAGCCTGACTGATAAGATCTCACTTTTCTTATCTGTAGGAATTGCACCCAAAGGTGCAATCAAAGGATTTCCTATCCTCTGGGTTTGTACTCTACTGCTTTTTAATTTGTAAGATTTTTATTAAATTCATATAATAATCTAAGCTTTTAATGCTTTCTCTGTAGCACACAGAACATGGGAAACAATTTGTTCATGTAACTAAGAGGGTCTCCATCAACTAACTGGAAATATGCTGGCTATCTTTGGTTAAAATTTTAAAAAATCACACACAAATTAAATTATTTCTTGAAAACAAGAAAAAACGTTATCTTAAAATTCATTAGGTTTAAAGTAAGTGTGGGAAGGAGTTACTGAAAAACGTGAGCAGTCCAAATCTTCCTTAGCTGTTCACAAGGACTGTCCTTTCTTATATAAAAATCCATTCCTGGTATCTCTTGGACAGACATCCCTCTCAGAACAAGCTTTGTCTACACAAAGTCATTTCAACACCCATTTCACCCACACCAGATGTACCTTCATCACATCAATCTTCACTCACTGCTGTGTCATAAAACCCCTGACTCACCCCTATTCACCTCATTTGTCTGACTCACTGGGACTAGCAGGGAATTTTACTGTGACAAGCCTATTCAATGGAAATCAAAGTGTCCTGCTTAATCCAGATGCTTTATACAGGAAAATCTTTGTTATGTCAATGTTTTATGTTTTCTATTTCAGGATGGAAGGAAAAAAGGAGGACTTTGGGGACAGTTTGATCTGAAACAAAAAATTGTTGTGCCCCTTCATTTTGGACTGGATTCACCAATATCCTTTTTTCCAGAGCTGCCAGGACACCTCACCAGAGAAATTTGCTCGTTCTAGAGCTCACCTTTTCCCTAGAGGCACCTATATCGAGCTCCAGCTACATTTATACACCAAAGCAATCCCTCCAACTAAACTCTTAAACACACTGTTTGACTCATAAGACTTTAGTGCCTGAAAGAGGCTGAACCAAATCTGAACCAAAGTAGACAAGGAGATGAGTTTTAGTGTTCATAAGACACTGGCCCCACTCAGGCAGGCACAGTGTAACATCCAGCTTAAAAACTTCTGCAAGTTAATTTTTTTTTTTTAGCTTTCCACTCTAAGAATAATTTTATTTTCCTCTTAATTCAGGGAAAAAAAACCAATGAAATCACAATTTGAAATCACGATTTTCAAGCTCCTTCACATTACTTTGGGTACCATCCAACTTTTATGCCCCTATGGCCATTCACCACGTCCCTTAACACACCCATCCTTTTCCATCCCTTTGTCCTCCCCAAATGCACCCATGTCACTTCTCCCACCCTTCGTCTCTCCCATCCCAGCAGGAATGCCTGGGGGTCGAAGCAGCCAAGGGCAGCAACTACAGCTTCACCTCAGCCTGAGTTAGGGCTCTAAGTCAAAAGCAGAGGCACAAATCTTGGTCCCAGCCCGCTGGGAGAGAAGGGAAAGCTGTTCCCCCGTGCAGATTTGGGAAGATGAGAAGAAAGAAGGAGCTGGAGTACAAGGCAAACTCTTGGAGGTACTGGCTCAGCAGGGAAGCAGATGTGCTTTGGGCTGAACCTCAGCTGGGCGCAGCACGAAGAGAAAGTGGCACAAAGAAGAGGCAGGAAGGATGAAGTAATTGCTGATCTTTACAAGCCCTATGTAAAATACCATTCATAATGGTGATGACAGTCACTTTCTGCAGACAGGCACAAAGGGCTTTTTCTTCCATGGCACTCTGACAGTTTAGGCAGGAAGAGAGAGGTGGCTAGTGGAAGCAAATTGTCAGCGATCTGTCACTGAAGAGCAGATTGCTTTTCCCCTCCCGAATTTTCCCTCCTGAGTTAAGATTAGTCTCCATTGAAACCCAGGGTTCTGTTCATCACTGGCCAGCACCCACAGAGATGAAATTTCTTTATCAGATCTCTCTAAATAACTAGTTGAAGCTCAAATCACTCTGACCTTAGGAAGAGGAGGAATGGTCGTTGCCAAATTCCAAAGAACAAAGCAGGCTGTAAAATAAAGCTCCATAACGAAAAATCATTAAACCTATTTTTCTGCATGCAGGCTGCTGTAGCATAAATTCAACCCAATGCAATCACAAGGGAATTAAGGTAAATAAAATTATTGTAAATAAATTATTACTCTTAAAACTACTTCGATTATTCTATATTTAGCCACCTGTATAAGAACAGAAATTAATCTGAGAAGAAAAGATTCAGTTACACTTGAAATGCTTCTGCAGAGTATCAGGAGTTTCTGAAAGCAAGGAAAAGTCTCTGTTTTATTTGGCTTTGTTTTGACTATCACTTTGCTGTTTACCCAGGTATAATGTCATCTTCTTGCAGAATACTAAGATCCATGTGGAAAACAGAAATGCCTCCTAATTATTTCCTTCTAAAAGCAAACAAGAGAATGAAATATCTTGTGTAATTGAATTTGAAAAATGCCAAGAAAGTTTGTTCTCTTTATAGCCAAAGTTAAAGCAAATTACTTTGGTGAGGGCTGAAATAGGGGTGGGAGGAATGCAAGTTTCCATTTAATTTCCAGGTGCACACACGCTTTGTCTTTAGTTGTCAAAAGGCAGCCTTTCCATGAGAGGCTACAACAAATAAATGAAATAAAAGCAAAGCCTCTGTCACGGGGGCTCTGCCTTTGTTCTGTATTTGTGCAATGCCCAGAACACTGAAGCTCTGGCTTCTAAGCCAGATATAAATAATCATGGAAGGAAATGAAAGAATAACAAGAAAGAAATCAAATACATGGGTAACTTGAAAGAAGGAATAAAACTGTATTTATGCTGTTTAACCCTTACTTTACTAGCTTGTGATGCTGCCTTAGGGAAGGAAGTTATTTCATTACAAGTCAGCAATATTTGCAATAGTCTTTTTTACAACATGTCAAAGGTAGCACCAATGGAACATTAAGCTCACGTATATTTATATAGCAATCACACTCTCTAGGAAAACAGCTCAATTTCTTCCTTTGGAGCCTGGTCCACTTTCCCACAGAGGAACCCAGGAAAGCCCAGATCAATATGTCAATCAATATATTGAAATTATCAAAGTATCAAAGTATTGACGAGGAATCATTTGTGCATGCCAGGGACCATGGCAGCCTTTGATTATATATAGGATCCAGAAACTCAAAATATCTCCTTGATCTCTAGGACAAGAATGAGAGCAAGGTGCCAGCCAACCTGCAGGTCTGTTGGTGGCCAACCTGGCCCTGTTGGTGGCCAACAAGCTGCTGCTCACCAAGCCCAGCCCATCAGCCTCTACAAATGTCATGCCTCAGTGCCAGGACCCTGCAAAGCTGGATCAGAACCTTATAGCACAGCACAACAGGAGACATTTTTCTCCCAAAAGTTACTTTTCGTATCCCTTTCAACAGAACCACAACAGGCACCAAAGAAAACATCAGCAATTTTCCTGGACTGATAAAGCATCAACAGCAGTAACAGCATTCTCTTGGAAGTGATCCACCATCCACGAAAACAAGGCAACATTTAAGCTTGCCTAGATGACTTCTGTGCAGAGGTATTTGAGTGGTGCAAAACAACATGTGGCAATTAGATACAGTACTTAATTATGGATCTGTGCAGCCTGCTAACCATGATGTGTGGTGATGAAGGAAGGAAAAAGGTGCTCCAAGTACAGCCACTTCAGTTCCATTGCACAGGGAACATCATGAACTGAACGTGTGAGATGGATAAACGTCTAGTAGATTTTGTATTTATTAGATTGCCACTTTTCAATTTGAAATGGCAGAAATAGCCACAGTCTTCTGCATATTTTGTATCACCACCTCAAGCAGCACTTTCAGATCTTGCTGCGCTTTTGTGGCTTTGCTGGAAAAATAACAAGAAAAGGTAGGAAAGAGAATAAAAGCT
Organism: Acridotheres tristis; assembly: GCA_037013685.1. Lineage (NCBI taxonomy): Eukaryota > Metazoa > Chordata > Aves > Passeriformes > Sturnidae > Acridotheres > Acridotheres tristis. The sequence goes on from CM072884.1 coordinate 5,802,451, forward strand.
GGCTGCCTTCAGAGGGGTGTGTAGACGTTTTCTTGAAAGTATGGCAGGAAAGTTTTGCCAGGCAATTGTACTAATATTGCTAAGAGCAGAGCTACAGAGTAAAAATATATTGGTATTGTGATTTTACCATGTCATGTTCCCTGACTGAGGAACGCATTCATGACAACATGCAGAAGTGGTGGAAAGAGACACAGAGTAATATCTCTGATTTCACCAGATGACTGGAAACTACAGAAAGCAAAGGTTAAAATGTCACAGTGTCTTTTTTTTTCCTGCAGAGGGACCTGGCAGAGGCACTTTTGCTGTTGGTACAATTGCTGATCTACAACTGACATGAGGTTCCAGTGGAGTTATTCCCAAATCATCCATGTGCAAAGAAAGCATCTGTGTTCTGTTTCCACCAGACCACAGAGCTAGCAAGAGAGATGCCAAAGAAAGGAAATGCTGCAGCATCATCACTTTGCATTGAAGACAACAAGGCTATTTCAGAAGACAGCAAGCCTGATATTAGTTCATATTATAATCAAAACAAATCAAGCGTGGACAATTTGGATCACCTCACCAGGCTTTAGACACACAGGAGGGAAATTTGGTGGTAGCCAGTGGTAATATGATTCTGATGTGCTGTGCTGAACTGCTACATTTGTCATTTAGCATTCAGAGTTCCCAGACTCAAATTCTGCAATGTCCTCTGATTGCTGATTGTTTCTGGAGAAGTAGTCAACAACTTAGCTAAATAAATGATAATACAGTGGCTTTTCAATCTACAGTTTGTATTGGATTTCAAGCATTTGAGATAGAAATACCAACCTTTGTGTTGCAGCTGCTGCACTTGTTGAACAGCAGAGATCAACACTGGCACTTGCAACCACACAGTAACAACATAGAAGTGAAAACATACATCCAAGTGTTACATTAAAAAAAAAAAATCCTGCAGAAATAAAAAAAAAAGCTTAAAAATCCTGAGTCACAAACAATGCAACATGAATGGCTACATTGACACAGACACAAAATCTGTTACATAGGTGAAAAAAAAAACCCATGAAAAATATAAAATGTGTGTCTCTACATTGATCTCAGATAAAAACAAAGAGAATTAAATCATTATTTTTGACCTATGACTAAAGCATAAGAGTATAAATAAGCACAATAAAATAATCTATGGAAGGAAAAGAAATAGAACCAAGGAGAGAAATGAAGACAGGCACATAATTGATGAGAGAACAGGGTGAATAATGAAAGAAAAGGTAAATCAAAAATCCTCACAGAGATCTTTTAGCTCAGAAAATTCAATGAAGATCTTGGAGTTTTCTAAATTTACCAAAGAAGCACTGCTGAACATCTGAGTTGAAAAAACTTCAAAGCTGAGCATAAGAAGTATATTACAGGCCTAAATAGTGTGAAGGAAATAGCAGAGGAAGCCAACAAAAATGCAACAAAATGCAAACTGAGTCCTGTGAGGAGCTGCTAAATGGAGCTGGAAACTTGATGAGCTGGCTGCAGCAGAAGGGCCTTAATCCACATTTGCTGATGCAAGTCTTGAGTTCTGAGTGGTGGAGTATCAGATGGTTTGTCTGGCTCTTTTGAAATCCCACTGTCTGTGGGGTCTCTGAGCAGGCAGGGAATGGCATTTTTCTCACTGAATCACTAAGCCAAAGACCCACCATGGTGTCAGGGACTGGGAGGGGCTGCTGCTGATGGAAGACATGTGTTTGGATTAAGAAACCCATCAATTTCCCCTCAAAATAGATACATTGGCCCAAATGCTCTGGCTAGGTGTGAGTTCCACTTCCTACCTGGATTTTTCCCTGTGGCTTTAATTGAAAGCTGTATTGCTTACTGTCCATCCTAAAGTATTGACAGATTCTGCTGTGCCTTGCTGGACAGCTGCTGTGTTATGGCCCAGAGGTAATTGATGGAGAGATCCCCCTCTTCCCCACGCTGGCTGTTCCACTGGGGAACAGAATTGTCTTGCTTAATGCCTGCACAGCACTCAGAGATCCTTAAATGAAAGGCATAAGAGCACAAAATACCATCATCATTAGTTATAAGGTCCACTGCAGAGCAATGGAAAAATATTCCTTTTCCCTGCCCATCTGGGGTTTTGCACACTGCCTAAGCTCAGAGAGCAAGAGATCAAATCTGTGCCTCTGGCATAATAGTGCAGAGTGCTAATTACAGAACTACCATAAAGCATCTGCTGTAATGCATAACTATAATTCCTTGGCACGCACAAACACAGCACCTCTGTGCTCGGAGAACGGTGCTGGAAGGAAATCCTGGGGCCCAGAGCAGGAGTGGCCCTCGAGGGAGTGTCCTGGGGCTCAGGTGAAGGGAGGCAGAGGAGCAGGGAAAGGCACCCACCCCTGCTGCATTCCCTTCATGCAGGAGAGCCACAGCTGAAGGCTCTGCACTCACAAACACAGCAGCAAAGCCCTTGGAGCTGCCACCTCTCCCCTCCCAGAGCAAGGTCAACTACCCAAAAGGGAAGTAGGGCTCTGCTGAGGAATGCACAGAAAGAAATCTTCCTTTCACAGGCCAGGGTCACCCAGAATTAATTGTTTGTGGGACACTGTGGAGCCTCACCCTGCCAGGGGATGGCTCAGAGAGGTTTGGTAGGAATTCATCTTCCCCAAGGCACAACCTCTCCAGGAGTTCCCACAGCCAGGTATTCCTTGTTGCCACTGCACAGATGTATATAAATAGGATGTTTTTGCACCAAAAATACTACTGTCACAGACAAAGTGTGCATTAAGAATTAAAATAAATCTTCTGTTCATATTTATTTGGAAAGGGTAATCCTTAACCATGCAGTCAGCAGTTACTGACTGCAGGGACCAAGAGTACTCATACACCAAATATGAAGTTTTCTTCTTTTTAGGATTGGAGGCATGTAGATCCCATCCTTCCAATATAGCTCTCTGTTTTAAAGGACTTAGAAGGCCTGTCTAAAAACTCATCCTATATATCAGGCTTGTCAACTGAAAGATGAACTCCATCAGGATGGAGCCTTCAGGAAAGTCATCAAATGCTCCCTTTTTCCCAGCTGATATACATGGATCTGAAAAAGTGACACATAATGTGCCTGCACTCTGCACCATGGTCACAGGCAGAATTATCTGCTGGAAACCTTTTGTTACTGTTGAAGCTTCTCTACACTGCAGCCCTGATGTGTCAAAAAATGCCTGCAGGAAATACATGTCCTAGCCTATTACACTTCTCATCAAAGAAACACTTACAGAAATCATTGCTATTATTTTAAAATAGTATCACATTTTAAGCATCAACACTAAATAGGAACCAAACCAGGACTCTGTTTTGCAAGAATGTAAGGGACAAATGAAGCCATTCATTCCACAGTACCAATCTATGTGCTGACATGACTAATCCTGAAGACAATAAGGCCAACAACCAAAAAAAAGTAGTAGCCCTGTGAGCAAATGCTGTGAAAAATGCAGAAGTGCACCAAGCTGTCATGCTAATATCTTTACAGTAAAAACAGAAATGTAGGCACTTATCTATGCACAATGGCACAAGAGGAAGTGCATATGAAAGACTCTTCAGCCTGAAATGGATAAATGGAGATGAAACTGCTTTTGAAGCAAGGCGAATAGAGAAATTGGAGGCTTTTGTGTGCTGAGTTTCTTGGATTTGTTTTGTCTGCATAGAAACAACTTTAGTAATTCAATGTTAAAATAAGAAGCCTTCTCAATGCCAAAACTGAGTATCAAACAAGACTAGCACCCAGAGATGGTTGAGCACTGAACAGGCTCCCCAGGGCAGTGGTGACAGCACCAATACTCACAGAGTTCCAAAAGTGTTTGGACAATGCTCTCAGGCACAGGGTGAGACCCTTGGGGTGTCCTGTGCAGGGCCAGGAGTTGGACTCGATGATCCTGATGGGTCCCATCCAACTCAGAATTTCCTGTGATTCTGTGATATGTTCTAATATCTCTGCTGATTATAACATAACAGATTCATCTGAAAAGTCTAACTACAAAAGTTCTGCCTAATAAATGTGAGGAGCTCACCAGACCCTTATAATTGCATTACACTATCAGTGCACTTAGAAGGGAGGCATTATCAGAAAATTTCACTAATAGGTTGAAACTGAGAATAAAGTAAAAATTAGCTTTCTCTAGCTGCTACAGAACTGTTAATTTTCATTCTTGTCTCAAATTTATTTTCACTTGAGAAATGTTAGTTTCTCTTTTTCTTTGTACAAGGCAAAAAAAATATTCTTTAATAGAAGATCTTTATCATTATAGAAATGTGGCTCTACCAAACATTTCTACTATTCAAATCAAAAGTATCTAGAATAGACACCATCTTTATTAGGAAAAAAAAAAGCTGTAGCATAAATTAATCAAAGCCAGTAACAAGCATTGGAAGAAAACAGTAAAATATAAATACATTTTTCGCTTTTCTCAGAGAGGATTACTGGTGCTTCCTGAACACTTCTCAGTTTGTTCTGTTGACACAAAGGTCCTTCCCTTCCATCTTTTACTATTAGATTTTCGGAGATTCAATTGACCACAGTGCTCCATTGCCTAAATCAGTCAGCAACATAGTATGAAAGAAGAGAAAAAAAGTATTTTAAAAGGTGTTGCTTCCATAAAATCCAGAGATAAAGAAATGTATTACTTCTGTCCTCATCACTGAGCCAATTTTACTGAAGACTGCTTATGAGGGTACATGAGTATACATGAGAAAATCAAGAAAATCTTGTCTCAGAAAAATATATGTGGAAAATGCATCTGGAAATTGTCTTTGGGATTGCATAGATTTAGAGATGTTACTGTGTTACTTACTCTTTTTGACAATTAATCAGTGATGTGAAGTTTTTTCCAAGCAGGCTGGGTGGAGACTGGATTGGGAGCAGCCCTGACAGAGGTGTTGGCTGGCGAGGACCTCACCATGAGCTGGCAGGGTGTGCTCACAGCCCAGGAAGCCAAAACATCCTGGGCTGCATCCTAAGCAGCCTGGCCAGCAGGGGAGGGAGGGAATTCTGCCCAGGAGTCCCCACCTGCAGTGCTGCATCCAGCTCTGGGATCCTCACCACAGAAAAGATGTGGAGGACACAAAAGTGATCTGAGGACTGGAGCACCCCTGCTATGAAATCTGGCTGAGAGTTGGGGCTGCTCAGCCTGGAGAAGAAGTGGCTCCAAAGAGCCTCCAGTGCAGCCTTCCAGTGCCTAAAGAGGATTTCCAACAAAGCTGGAGAGGAACTTGTCCCAAGGGCAGGTGGGGATTGGACAAGGCGAGGACAGCATTAAGCTAAAATAAGGCAGATTTAGATTACATAGTAGGAAGAAATCCTTTCCCATGAGGGTGGTAAGGCATTGGCATAGATTGCCCAGAGAATCTGTAGATATCCCATCCCTGGAAAAGTCCCCAGGCCAAGCTGGATTGAGATTTGAAAACACTGCTCTAGTGGGAGTTGTCTCTGCCCGCTGTAGGAGGGTTAGAAGTAAATAAACTTTAGGGTCCCTTCAAACCCAAAACATTTTGGGATCCCATGATACAAAAAAGATACACAGAAAAGAAACAAGACCGGCATATTAGATGCTTGTGCTAGAATGAATAAAAAAGAAAGAAAACAAATATATAATTGTTTAAAGCATCTCATAGGATCTCTGCTTGGCAGCATAATGTCAAACCCTTAAGGTCACAGACGATATTTTGCTTCAGGTCTTTGGTATTCTTCCTGACACAAGGAGTTTATCAAAGCCTGCAGAAACTGTATAAGCAGCTTGACACTGAATCCTGTGAGCTGCTCAGTATTAAGGGAGATCAGTACATTCCTTAAAGTTACTTTTGAGAATTCTTGATTTTCTTTACAGAACATGGAGAAAAGTTGAGTGATTAAAATACAACTCTATCCAGCAAGGAAAAAAGAAGATAAATAGAGAGTAATTTGGGACTGGAAATTGAAAAATTAACTGCTCTTAGAAACAAAAGTTTTAAGAAGAACAAAAGAAAGTAGCATGGTAAATTCGATAAAGAAGGGTAAAATACTCAGAACTGGTAAATCATACACTCATAGGGATGAGATAAGCCTCAAATTCTGGAGAACTAACAATTCCTTAAAGAAATTATAACAAAAGCACAAAACTAAACTAACCCAGTATAAAGGAGGGATGGAAAATTTAATTAGACCCCTGTTGGGTAAATCAAAAGTTTTTCCATTGACTTCATTTTAGAGTTTAGAGGAAGCTACACAAGATTACTAAGGATGATAATAAAAGAAGAGCTTTAATACATAGGGGGAATGTGAAGAACAGCTTACCAGCAAAGAATGTAAAAGGTAACAAGAATTCATCCCAGAATACACTAATGTGAGGTTGAAAAAGAATAAAAATATTGCCCTTTTCACAGTGAGAGGATGCCCACAGAGCTGAAGTACTGCATGCCTCCTTGGCTGTCAGTCTTCACTAGAAAATGATGCACAATTGAAGTTGGCAGCAAAAAGCTAGAAAAGGGAATAAACAGCTCAGAGAGACTTATGATTTGTTTTCAGATTTCATGAGCCTGATAAACTTATTTTGGGGAATTTAAAACATCTCAAAGTTGGAAGAACTTTGCCATTAATGGCTGTTCTTTCAGGATCTCTGGGAAATGGCACAACCGTAGAAAACGAGAAGAGATCAAATATAAAATGTATTTCTGAGATGGAAAAGAAAAATCGTAGAAATTATACATCAGTCACCTTAACCTACTACCTCAAAATCTAGCAGTACATTTAAACAGCTTTTTAAGATCTAGCAAGGACAAGAGAAATTGGGAAGAATTCTTATCAAATCTATCCAGTATCTTTATGTGTGATATAACAGGTCTTCTGACCTTAGCTTTTCTGTGACAGGGAGACTCGTCAATCACGCACTGACTCTGTGCTGCTTATGGGGAAGTCACAGGAAAAAACAAAAAATTATTTTGCATGCATATATATACAAAAGAGTCTTTTTTGTCCCCCTTGAGAATGGCTTTCTACACAGACAGCTACAGTTGAAAAAAAAATAATAGAAAAAAAAGATTGCACAAGCTCAGCCTGGAGAGCAAAGTGCTAAAAGCCAGACAAATACGTGGTATTACAGTGGATCACAGAAGGAACATGAATCAACAATGTCATTCTCTAGCAAAGAAAGGTGGACATAGAAGCAGGATTAGAGACAACAGCATAAACTGCACTGCATCTGTCTTGCCCAGCTTTCACCAGTTCTGCTGGAGCAATGGGCTCAGCTTTAGGTATCACCCAACAAAAAAAGAAAAAAAGTGTGGGTTACTTGCAGAGATTCCTGAGGATCAGAGGTCTAAGACTCATAACCTACAAGGAAAGGCCGAACAAATTGGGGTTGATAACTGAAAAAGTCTTCAAGTAAATTACAGGCCTTTGCAGAGAGAGAAGGAATAATTTATCCTCCGTGTCCACAAAGGAAAAAAAACAAGAAACAACAAGTTGAAACTGCAGCCAGAGAAATCCACTTTCCATTACCAGAATTTTTTAAGAAGAGAGGCATTTTTCAGGAAATGCAGACAAACTTTGTCTTGTCATTTTCTGCATTGTCTTCCCTCAGGGCATTCTGATATCCCTTTAAAACCTATAATCTATGATTTGAAGTCAGTTCCCTGACCATTCAATGAATTTACTAAGTCACAATATTTCCTTTTGCTACCCTGAAAAAATGTGATGGGAATACTTTTTAAAAAGCTATATTTTTTTGGTAACTGCTCCCATTAGTATGATTGTCAGATATGAGTAAGACAGGATTTGCTGGAGTGATTTGGGTCATGGTCTGTTTATGATGAGGCTTTCCACTTCTACTGTGAGATTTACTAGCTGAGAAAAAACTTCATAAAAATAATGCTAATGAAAAAGAAGCAAAAAAAAGGTATCATTTTTTGAAGCATTGACCATATTGGCCTCAGAATTATCTCTGTTTCTTACAAAGGCAAAAGGCAGAGTTATCTGTTGCAGGAAATAGCTTATAAGCAATGAAATTTCTTATTTTTCTTATTGTTTAATTGATTAAAATCTCCTGTCTTCTACCTTGTAGTAATCACCACAATATTTCCTGCAGTCACAGAGATATTGCCTAAATGGGAGTATATTTTCTCTTTCCTGTCAGTTTGGTTAAAGCAATACCAAAGTGTTTGGTTTTGATTTTGCTTGGTTGGTTTTTTAAAGCTATTCATATGCAGAATCCTAAGACAGGGTCACCCAGAGCATATCACTACTCGCTATCCAGAGATATAGCAAACAAAACAAATCAAATTTACAAGAAATGGAAAAAAAAAATACACACCATGCCAAACAGGCTATTAAACCACTCACCACATTTCCTTGTTTGAAATGCTGCTTTCACAGTTTCTAAGTATTCTAAATTTCCTCCACCCTCCCTCGGAAGTTGTCTCAATACACTCTTGGTAAACATCTCAAGATAATATGTGCAAAATAAGTTTTACATGAAAGAAAAAAACTGAAGAGCTGGCTGTTTACATAAGAAGGAGTAACTTTCATACAAGAGCAGATATAGTGTTCAGGCTTTTAAAGAATTCCTGAATTTAAAGGTTTAGGACAAATTTCTCACTTGCAATGTTTTCTTAAAAGGTGAAGACCATATACAATCAGCAACATCAGCATGAAACTCTTCCCAAGTACCTCCTTCCCTAAATGTTATAGCAAGATGACCTTTTCAGTTTACCTACAAACACACAACATTCCTAAAAATATATTGTACTAATCTATGCACAAAATTTGCTTGAAAGAGTATCATTCTAAAAACCTTCAGAAGTACTTGAAAAAAACTAAAAAATCCCACTTATCTGTAACAAGATATTTGGTTCAATGGAAAGAAAATGTATTCTGATGATGCTGTCAGTTATATATCAGCTCTACAACATGACTCCATGGTGATGCTAACTGGAAAATTTCTTACTCTCCCACTGCTGAAACACAGATTTTTGAGGAAGAGGTCCTGAAAAGGATGCACTCCTAAGAATCTCCACTCCTTGTAACTAACTCTTCAGCTGGTCATTGCTACCAGAGCAAAAGGACCATCAGGATTCAGCGACTGTGCCTCCTGCCCATCAACTCCCACAGCAACACTGCACTGGGGATGACTCTACCAGAAAAAAAAACCCCAACTTCATTCTTCTGCTATTGCTGTACCTCGTTGAATCTTATGGCACAGAACTTTTGCTGGAATGCAAAGACATGAAAGATCAGCAGGACTGCAAAGGTGCTGACAGCTGGACTGGGGTGAGATAATGCAAAAATCCATGAAACCACTGAGTGAGACAGGGTGGAAAAACACTGGAAAATTCTGACGGAAGAACATATTATCTGAAAGCGTGTGCTTGTTGAAACAGTGAGTGACAGGATTGCCAAGGAGAATGAGATGGCTGGGTCACTGATCAAACCAAGGGAAAGTTTCATGGTGATAAGATTACACATGACTAATGTGGGGATGGGAATGGAATTTGCTCAAGAGGAACAGTGTACAACTAGCAGGAAATCATGGAAGCCAGCAGTGGCATGCACCTGTTTAAGTTGTAGGCTCAGAAAAACACCAATCAACAATGTATTACTTGTTTATTTAGAAGATGAAGCCAAATAACAACCCAGAGACACTCGGAATAAAATCATCTTATAATGTGTGTCTACTCTCAAGAAACTGGAGATGACAAAGAGATGAAGATTCATCTGGCTGCCTCAAGAATGTAAAAGTATTAACAGAAAAGGGAGATCAAGAAATATCAGGCTGAAATAGCCTACATCCATCTTTAGTACAAGCCACTACCAGTTGTGTCAGTGTCAGAATGCTTACTGGCCATGGGGCTCCATTGACTCCTATAATGATTCCATCACTGAAAACCTCCTGTTGGAAGCTTGATGTGAGAAGGAAGCAGAGGTCCTGGTTTAGCTGCAAAAATTAGGCATACAAGAAATACTCAGTGCACAAGGAACCTGTGCTTGCTTTGAGATAGAGGAAATGAGAAAAGCTCTGAGCTGGGGACTGAGCTGGTGCTAAAGGTGGTTTGCTTTATTAGCCTCTCTATGCTGGAAATGGTGGGTCATAGCAGAAAGAAAAAAGGTTGAAACAGCTCAAGAAAAGATGACAAGAAATCAGAATTAAGATGAAATGTGACAGGAGAGATAGGAGAGAAAGAAAAAAAGAGATTAGGAGAAGATGCAAATAGGAACTGACAGCGAGGAGCTGTTTGAGATTGTAAATTAGCTTCTTGGAAAGCAGTGTGGCACTCACTGGGCTGGAGCCATTGAATTACAGGATTATATCCCAGAACTCAGCACCACAGAATCCTCTCCCAGCTACCCAAGCAGCTATAGATTTATTACCCTCTACAGCTTCCTGCCTTTCTTAGCTTGTCCTTGTAAAAGCATTGAAGTCAATGCTGAATGGAAAATTAACCAAGCTCTCCCCCTCTTCTTGTCTTTTCATTTCTCATTGAATTAGAGAGAAAATGTAAACATTATTTCCTCTCTCACTTGACCAGTTGTTGACAAGTCAGGAGCTAACAGTGAGAAGACTTCATTCAGAGCTTTGAGCTCTTGCTTCTGAAGCCAGCAGCCTTCACAGCTGCTACTGGGAACAACTTAAATTGCAGCCCTTCTTTATTCCACAGGTGCTACAATCCATGCCCATGAAACACAAAAATGAGGGTGCTTTCTGACAGCATTTCTTTGCAGAGTTTAGAAGTGTTCTATGCTAAGTCCATAGAAGGGAAAACCTTTCTTATGACAGTTTTGAGAACTTGAACATGGAAACTCTGGAAACAGAAATAGAAAATTCGTAAGGTTGTACATGAAGTTTGCTCCACATAATTCAAGAAAAACCTTGGTGAATGCTTCTGCTTCTCAAGGTGGTGAGAACAGAGTTTGGCTTACTAAGCCTACAGTAGGTTTCTTTATTTCACATTTCTGTTACTGAAGGTGAGTAAAAATACTAAAACTGCTCAAATGCAGAAGGCAGATGGTTCTAGGTCCAGTTATTGAGCAGAAGAGGTTTAGGAGAGATGCAGGTCATGGAACACAAAGATCATGCTCATCTTGGCTTCATCTTGTTTCTTTCTGTATTTCATCAGGTCTTTTGTTAGAGAAATAAAATAAATGGATACCATCTGTGCAGTTCTTCTATTTCAGTATATTTTTGAGGCAGGAAAAATAAATGGTATGAGACAGGACATTTCATTCAGCTAGCTACCTCCATTTTCACAGAGGTGGGATCATACATTCAGGCCTGTAATTTCAGACCAAGCTTTCTCATATCCATTGATCGTTTTAAGGAGTCTAGGATTTATTCAATGTCATTACTCTCAGCCTGAGGACTGAGGTTTGCATGATGCCCTTACTCTCCCTCCTCCTTCTCTCAAAGGATCACACGCTACAGAATGTTTTAAAAGAGGTAAAAATCTCATCCTTCCCAAAGCAAAACTCAACTCTTACAAAAAAACCGCCAGATTTGATTTATTGGAGTGCAGTCTGAGTCAACCACAGGGCACAGATTTCTGCAGCAGGCTGTATTTTAGCAGATATGGTGCTTGGCTCTGCTGTTGTCTCTCTTTCTCACTGTGCAGTGCTTGAAGATGTGCATACAGCTATTTTTGTTTCATGGGTTTTCAGTTTAAAACGACCTGGCTCAGAATTCAGCAGGAACAGGTGAGATCCTTCATCTCTCACTGTCTCACACCGAGGATCTCAGTACCAGGTGAGATGCCTGGCCCCCACCATCATGACTCAACTTATCACTGCTTCCACAAAACATCTCCCTTGGCAGAACACTCCCAGGAAAAACTCATATTCTGTTAGAACTCTGAGTCTGCCTTGCCCAGCATGGGGATGTTACTCTTATGTCTATGAAGATGCTGAGAAAATGTTACCTGGAAGAGCCTAAATTTTCCTGATCCTATTGCCCAGCAGGGAATTTCCAGAGGTGATGGAGCTGGGAATATCTGGATGCCACTCTGTGCTGGGCAAGCCCTTTAAGAGTCATTCCTGACCTTGACTAGAAACTATGGTCTTTTTTTCCTCTCTCCCATAAAATCTCTCTTCCCCCTATTTCTCTCCAGAGCTCTGGAAGGTCTGTTCCTGTGATCAAACACATGGAGTGACATTCTGCTACCATGAAATTCAACAGCAAAACTCTCAGTGGTTAATTAGAATTGGCATTTAGTTTTACTTTACTTTTTACTAGAGAGTAACACTCCAGTTCTCCAGGAACAGGGAGAGCAGGGAACACAAAACTCCATGTTGCAGATACTTACACTATCTACATACTGCACAGTTTGGCAACAAGCAAAACTGCACTCCTGTTTTGCTTCATTTTACATTCCACCACTTCGTTCAAACGTATTTAATCTTTTGCTGCTTTGGGCTTGTTTTTTTGTTGCCTTTCTTTTCCCCCTGTTTTTTAGGATGCCAAACCACTCTTAAACAATCACAAAGACTCTTGAGGCCTTTAATCTTTGAGCAGAATTAGTATAGCACAGGTTCCTTTCCTGTGCAGCTGGAGGCACCCACTTAAAAGTGAAAGAGTGGCTCATTCTCCTCAGCCAGCCAGTTCTCAGCCAAGAATCTAACAAAGGGAAATCATTTTTGTGTTTGTCTCAAGTGTTATTCCTCATGTTGCATCATATATTCATGTTATTGTATAAGACCAATAGATGACAAACTCCATCCCAGGGAAGTAAAAAAATAATGTTTTCACAATTCCTCTCACTCTCCCCAGGAATTGCACAGTGATTATTACAGAAAAATATATTAAGAGCCTAAATATTACAACAAGGAGTCAAGTTGAGGAAAAAAGTTCTTTCCTCTGCCCACACACCCTTTTCTGCTTCAGGAGCATGAATGCCTACTCCTGCTGGCTGGGAAGAGAAAAGAAGGGGTATGGGAAGGAAATAGAAGCTGTGGGATGAGCCAAGCAACTCATTCTTCCCACTTTAGCTACTAAAGTGATGTGAGGGAATCACAGAGAGCCCTGCAGGTCCTTGCTCCTCTGAGCCCTCACACAATTTGTGGGGCTGGTTCCTACAGATCCACACCTCAGGTCATCATCCACCTGGGAACACGGGGAGCACATCTGCAATGAGCAGGAGGAAAATCCCAAGGGAAAGAAAAGGTGAAAAAGAGATTGACAACAAGGGAAGGACAGTGAGACTTGTGACATAAAGAGCAAAGGATAAACTGAATGAGAATAAGGGGAAAACATGGGTTGGAGTAAGCCTTTTGAAGAAAAAAGGGTGAGATTGGAAGAAGAAAATGAAGAATGCCAACAGATCATGAAAATGTTTCAGAGCGTCCAAGACTGCTCCTTATTCCACCCCGTTTTTCCTAGTTTTCACAAAATTATTACTGGAGGAAAATGACAGCATTTGGGAGACTGACTGGGAGCAAACTAAACACCACAATATTAAAAAAAAAAATTAAAAGTAGGACAAAATATGCCTTTTTAAAAAGCAGTTAGTGAAAAATAAACTGGTGGAGTGCACCTGTTTTTGGCTTCCTTTTTATTAACTTTAAGTATTTAGTGGAAAATGTCTCCACTAATATGAAGTGGTTTGTATAACAGTAGTTATCTGCATACTAAGGTCCAAGAACACAAGCACCAGCTCCCCAGCTGCAATCATGCAATGGATAGGAATTTACATGGTTGAAGAAGTGTCTTGAAAATGTTTCAAGTACTATGATGGATATCTTTATACTCCACTTCCTAGAGGCTAAGCAGAAGTGTATAGATGCAGAAGGGAATTTTCTCTTTAACTGAGTAAAAAAAAAATCCCAGAACCCAAACAAAAGCAGTAGGAAAAAGATAATCCACTGTGCATTTTCAGCTCAGCTTGTTTTTGGAAAAAGCAGAGTAAATAACTTCTGTTCTTGAGAACAGCTTTAGTCAGACTCAGTTATGTCTCAGGTTGTACAGTCACACAAGGGAAATCAACCTCAAGCTACCTGGCTTATCAGCATGTTTTAGAAGAGAAAAGATTACTTGCTGACTGTCCCCTTTGCATCCCTCCTCCAACTCACTGATGAAAGCAGCTGAGAAAACGAGTTGGAAAAAAAGTTTGCAATTTTCTTTACTAGGGTAAGAGTAAATTCTTACCCACTCCAAACGAGCAGGATGAGTAATGAGTGAGAGAATTGTCTAGATCACAGTGACTCCTGGACCTTGTTAGTCATACAGTATTTCAGGCTATCCCTAAAACGCTGCTATTTTTTGCTCAACATCAAGATCAACTCCATTGCTGCTCTCTTGAGCTGAGATGGACAGATGTGTTCTTTGTTTTCTTGACCCAGGATATATTTAATTTAAGCTGTGAATCTGAGGTCATTACCGAGATGCCAAAAGGAGTTTAAGAGATTATCAGACATGTATCTTGGCCTTACTTTGAAAACAGTAAACCATTTTCTTATGCTTAATTGCACAATAAGGGGAAACAAGGATCGAATGCAGTAGCAAGTTTTATCTCTGCTAAAAAAAAATTAAAATCACTTTTTTCCTCACTTGTTCAATCTGTAATTAAATTTCTGTCTCAAATTCATGTTATTTTGCCTAGAAGATTTTTTATCTGTTGCATGACAACCTACTATCACTGCTGTGGGTGGCTATAACAGGACTTGACCAGCTGGGGAATCGATGGTGTAAATATAAAGAGAGATGGGAATGATGGAGTGGCCTCAAAACATAAAGGCTTTTAATGTAACAAAAATAACAAATGTAGAAACTGCACGACTTGAAGGCACATATCCAAAGACCCTGAAACAACACCTTATTTGTAACAAACTGGTTAACATATTAGTTCCCATGAGACAGCTCTTCTTTCTATCCTCTCACCACGATGTTAAAGGACATCCTTTCTCCTAGCTGGGTGTCTCCCAGGGTTTGAAGCTGAAGCTCTCTGCATCTGCAGGTGAAGGCAGCTTCCTGTCCACCCCAATTTCCACAATATGCATTGTTATATGTTACCTGTACAGGTAATCTCCCATAAAACAACAAAACAAGAGCAATCAACAATCAACTACAATTAAAAATATTAACTGAACTCAAAGCAATGAGTCTTCACAGCCAGTTAATGTATGCCCTGATGATTTTCTGACAGTATTTTTAGTATGCAGTACAAAGTTTGCTAATGCTGAGTGATACTTTTAAATATGAAAATGTATATTGAGATGACAGATAAAAGTGTTACATGATATTTGTCCTTGGATTAAAGGCTCCCTATTTGTTTGCAGTGACATGAGAAATGATAATGGCTTTGGAAAAACTGATATTGTTTGTCATGTCACAGGTCCTTTGAGATCTTCCTCTTTTCTGTTACTTTTAATACAAAGGGAGGCCTAAAATTGCATTAAGTCAAATCTTAGAGGCTTAGCTTAAACCTTAACGTCAAAATAGTTGACATAATTCTTGATAAGTCTTTAGATGTGGGCAGAGTAATTCATAATAAGCAACAGGTTTGGAACTTGTATTCAGTTTACAAATGACTTCAAGGTACAGTCTCATATACAGCACATTAACATTTAACCTTCAGGTAAAAAAAAAGGCATGAAGTCTTATTATTCAAAATCAGCTCCAAGAGCAAACATGGCAGTTGTCATCTCGCCAAGCAAAAAGAGAAAAATTGGTTCAGCATGCAGAATCTCCCCTTCCTAATCAGTAGAAATATATGCTTGAATTTCCATTCACCTTTCCATGCTGGGAAAGGATGCTCCAGTTGCATTAATTCTGGCAGAAAAGCCTGGCAGTGTCTCACCTGAAAGGCCTACAAGCTGCAAGGTATTAGTCAGGCATTTTCTTTTGCAGAGGAATAAGATCACTTTGCCATTTCCATTCAGCCCTCAGAACAAGGAGCCAAACCCAGTCATGCAGCCAGGCTAACAACAGCCAGGGTTTGTCCCTCAACCTCTAGAAACAGAGGTGAGGGTAGGAGCATAAAAACGTTCTTGCTTTTTGCACAGCCATGGCATATAATCTTTAAAAACAATCAATAAGTCACAGTTGGCTGGAGTCAATGTGAGACCTCCATCACTGGCACTTTGCTTGGAGGTCCCCTCCAACCCAAGCCCTTCTAAAATTCCATGAAGTCAGAAACAAAAAAACATGTGCTGAAAGACCAACCACATTTCTAACAGTTTATAAAGCAAAAAAAAAAAAAAACCTGACTACAAAGAAAACTGAGAACAAGTTTTTTCAAACATCAAAATGAAATTGTATCTCTTGTAGTAGTATAAATATCAATAATCAGAATATCCTCTGAGAGAAAAAAGAAAAAAAAAAGCAAACCTATGGAACAACAGCAGCAAGGTTATTTGCATTATTTTCTGCAAAACTTTTAAAGGCACAGAATTCCACAAGCTTTGACCATACTGGAGATAGTGAGAACTTGGTTAAAGGCGAGCATGCATGCACTAATCTGAAACATCTCTGCACAACTAGAAAAAACTGTAGAATAAAAGTCAATCTGGAAGTGAATTATAGTTAAAGGAATATATAGTGCAGGAAAAAAATAGCATTGTACCTAGTACTAATTGCAGTTGGATGTAAAGTCTAGAAACAGGAGTTCCCTAATCCATAATTCCAGCAAAAAAATAAATCTGTCAAAATATATTTTTCCATACTATATATTATGTTACACACTATAATGAAAAATACCAAAGCCTAACTCCAAACAAAAATTTCTATGGCAAGATGGAAAAAAGTAATCTGTGGCTTCAAAATTTGTTCTTGATTACACAGACATTTTGGAGGTTCACTGCACTTGTAATTACAATTCAGGTTGGTAACCTCAGTTAGCAGAAAAGAATCTGCAATTAAGGGCATTGTCATGATTCCAAAAGTTACATTTTTAGATTCAAAAGAGATGAAATGAAATCCTACTACCTGGAGGGGAAAAAAAAGAAAAAAAATGAAAAAAAAAAAAAAAAAGAAAATCTAACAAAAAATCTAAACAAAGAAAAGAATCCTCAGAGAAACAAAAAATACCAAAATTTACACTTTTGTGTTTTTGCTTAAGTTGAGTATGTATTACATCACAGTTACACTCATTTTAGCTATTTAAGAGATCTTTCTAAAACAGAATGAACTAATAAAGGGCAGTGGGGGAGGCTGGGAAAACACCAAGAGAGTGATGAATATCCCTTTATCAGCCTAACCTGAAATATTACTTTCATCTGCTCTCCCTTCCTTGTTGAGAGTTGCTGGAAACAGCCCTGGTTTGTGCCCAAAGTGTCAAAGACCCCTAGCAGATTCTTTGGTAACTGAGAACAGCAAGAAGACATTAAAAGAGCAACCCAGCCATCTTCCCTGCTTGGGATGCAGATGAATGCTGATATAAAACTCCTCTGGCCACACTTCACCTGAGCAGAACAGAACAACACACTCCATGCGTTGGTCTCAAACAAAAAGCAAAACCTCCTGAAGCAGGAGGGAAGGTACAGAACGAATAGTGGGGAAAGGAAATTAAAGAATTGCTTATTCAGACTCATAAAGTTCAGGAAGGGACTTGAGGAGAAAAAGCTTGTTGAAATTTGGGCTGGATTGCTTTGGGGTTTTAAGTTGCATGTGCTTCAAATGAGACACAAGAACTTTCCCTGCCTAAGCAGTAAAATAGACTCAAGTAATGGGACAGTTTCTTTGCTCAGATATTACCAGACTGAGCAGTGTTTTCTTCCAGAAAGGTTCTGCACAGGGCTTGCTTTCAGAGCCAGCTTGCACTGCTATCCTTTGATCTTTGCTGACTTCTGAGGTGACATTGTTAAATATTCTCACCCATGAGCTGGATAACAGGGGGACTGGCCAACAGGAAAACTTAGGAAGTTTAACAAGGAGATCAGGAATCTTCTGCACCTGGAAGAAAATAACTCCAGTCAGCAGCAAAGCTTGGGGACTGACAAGCTGAAAAGGGGCTGAGCAGTAGAGGCAACCTACATTATTTACATCATAGAAAGTGTCTCTTTCACCTACTATCAGTAAAAAAGCAGGGCTACTTCACACAGTGGCCTCAACTTTTCATTCAATTTCTCAGGCTAAAAATAAGTTGCAGTAATCTCACAAGGTGTCAGAAGGAAAATGAATATCAGAAAGAAAATCTGTCACAATACAGAATAGAAGTGACTAGAGCAATGCATACCCTTGATTTTCTTCCTCTCTTGAATTCCAAGGCTAGACATCTGAGCTAGTTAGAAAGAGGGAGAAAAAGCAACAACCCAAGAAGAGGAACAACAAAAAAATCCAATGATTCATGATGACCAGAGAGATGGTGAACAAGATGCAAATAAAACATTCATCAGATGCCAGGTAGCAGACATGCCATAGACTTATTTCAAAACAGGACCTTATCCCTCTTTTGTCTATTGAAACCATCACTTCAATAACTTCTTATTTCTATTAGACATCTCTCTATACCTGCCTTTTACTTTTTCATCTCAGAATGTTTAATCAACATTGATATTTAGAGATAAGACCAGGCTGACCAGTTTGCAGTTCGTAAGTTCTACTAGGTTTCAGTAGAAACATTATACAAATTTATACACATATCACACTGAATTTTGCATGCTAGACAGATTGAGCTCATGTTCTGCAAGTTTTCCAAAAAGCAGAACTAACATCAAAGTAGAAAGTGCCCAGCTTCCTGTTCGCTTTGTAGTAGGTTTGCATTTTCAAACACAGTGCATAATCATAAGCGAAAAAAATGGACGGAGTCAGCCACAATTACTTTTGTAAGACAGCAATTTATACACAGAATTTCCACTATAAGGAGAGAGGGGGAAAAAATGGAACAGTAAGGTGGGGGGGGGAAGGACAGGGTCTCCTTATTTTCCTTATTTTTGAAGAATAGAAATAAAAGAAAAAGTATAGCAGATGACTTCTTAGAATTCATCTTTGAGATTTTAAGTTAACTATTCTTGCCTTTATGAAATACATCCCATCAAAAGGAAACAGATTTGCAAGTGCTGGGAAACCACAGACAAAACAAATGGCTAAAATGTGTAGCATAGGTTCTATGTTCTTGCAATTAAAACTGATTTTAAGTGTTCCCCACTCTAAGTACCTGTGCTTTCCAGTTGTTTACAAGCCTAGTAATTTCAAACTTGGACACTATCTACATCCGAATGAGCTCATCTGCCAGGATGAACCAGCCCAGCTCCAATAAAGTAGTAGAGCCAAATGAGTTTAGAGCCACTGGGGACTTCACCCTGTGCTGTGACAATCAGGAAAAGACACGTTTTTTTCCCAATTACCTTTGGAGGCTTGACCTTGCCACCCTTATAAATACTTTTCCAGAATTGGTTGGTGATGGTTTTTGCTCGGGTAGAGGCTGCAGCGGGGCCTGGGAAAACCCCCAGCCCCAGACAGATTTTTTTTGGCCAGTGGGGATGTTGGGATGGCAGAGGGAGCTCTCCCACCTTCCCTGGCGGCAGCCAGCAGAGCAGGGAGCAGTGTTTGCCCACAGGCTTTGCAGGTGCCAGTGGAGGAGAGCAGAGGCAAGAGCTGACAGCTTCTGTCAGGCATGACTGGCCATTCCCTTCCTTCCCTGGGCAGTGGCTGCCTGGTGTTTCATGCCCCATGTGCAGCTCCAGGAAGCAGAGGTGGGAAAAGAGGGAAAGAACAAGTTGATTTTGTGAAGCACAGTCACTCCAATCAGCCAAGCCTGCAGCATGAGAACCTGGCATTCCCATTTCCAGTTCCCCTCCCATGCAGTTGGCTGGCAGCAATCACCCCTCAGTGCAACCTGCTGCAGATTCATCTCCCGGGGCTCAAGAGGCAGACACCTGACCATAAGCTCATCTTGTCTGGAGCATCAGCCACAGAATTCAGAAATTTCCCCTGAGTAAACCCAGCAGGTTTATTCCTTTTATCATAGGGCTTTGCAGCTCCTCAGTCAGGCTCTCATCTTTAACTTAGGTACAGAAAAACAACATTTTTCCTTTTTCTTGCAAAATATAGACCATCTGAAACTTTTAAATGTCATCACACACATTAGTCACGTAAAGCAGGTGCAGGTCTTAGACACCTTTTGTATGACTCCTAAGAACAGAAGTTATATGCAGGTGAAGAGAGGCTTTCCTAGCACAAAAACATCCATCCAGTTGATGGGCAGCATTACAGGCTCTCCTCAGAAGTCTCATCCCTTTCACCTTACTTACATTTAATTTCATAATTTCATATTGGGCCAAGCCACACATTATTTTAAGCTTCAACCACCCACACCAATTCTTATTCACACAGCTGAACAGTCCTTTTAACAGAAGAAAGGCTTGCAGGCTGAGACACAGGCTGAACGTTTAAGAACCTGAACCGAGGTGGGAAAACCCCCAAAAGCAGTTGAGGAAACACAGCAATCTCCTCGCTGTGTGCTCAGAGCAGGAGTTAATAGAAAAGCAGCCAGAAATGCTCCCCAAGCACCATGGCTATGAGAGAGTGCTTAAGGCAGCTGAAAACTGATGCCCCTGGGCAGGTGGTGCTGCAGAAGCTGCACCTGTGCAGCCCTGCTGGAATCTCAGGAGGTCAGGTTCCACTAGGCAGCCACTGCTTTGGTCTGTGTCCCTCCCAGTCCTCAGGGACCCTGTTTCTAAGGCCCAACTCATGTTTACTCTATGGCATCTTGGCTGCTCTTGCCTCAGGCCTGTTTATCTCTGTTGCCTTTCTCAACTAGGCATTCACAACGATTCCTTTCTCAGTAATGGGACTTCTGAGAGCTTGTTTTCAAACAACTAATAAAATTCAAAACAAGGCTTCCTGATTTGTTTCTTTGGTGCAGTATTCCCTGTTCAGCTCCTGCCAAAGCTCCCCTCCCAAGGCAGGCAAAAGTTTCTTCCAAACCATCTTCCTCCCACATATTAATTAAGCATTACTCCCAGGTCTTGCAGCAGGCTTGCTTTGCTCTGACCACGAGGTAATTGTAGACAGATTTTCAGCCAAGCCTCGTTGTTGGCTTATTTTTTTTCCTCCACTTAGGGAGTTCAAATTCACAGAGGTTGTGCTGTGCCTGCTACTTTATAATACATGCAATACACTACAAATATTCTGCTAAAACTTCAACATTAACATATATAATTAGGAAACCCTCCTATTACCATGTTGTAGAATCAGCAAACAACATGTAATCCAAGGATTTTGGTTTTTGTCTGGTCCTTTCTGCCCGCTAGGTGTTGCAATTAATTATACCAGTGCTTTTTGTTTTGCAAGTATTATTATAGTTAATGATGATTAGTGTAGATAATTTTGTTAGGTTGCTGCTTTCTAGCTTAGGGCTATCACTTTCATTCTAAAGTGTTGATTGTTTCTTATCTAACTTTGAAAATGAGATTAGATGTTTCTTGTATTGTCAAACTATGTAGATTTATATGGTAATTTAAAATCTGATAATCTAAGAGTGGTATAGGATTGAGCAATAAAGCAATCACAGCAGTTGACACTTCAGAGAGAATTAAATTGAGTCTTGCTTTAAAAGAGAGAGACAAAAAAATATATATACCCCTACATGCGGGGGACCAAAGCACTGGGGGAAGCACTTAGGGTGAGAGAATCATTACTTAACTTACAAGCAGTGCCCTCATTTTCTCTGCATGACTGGACAGGTGCATCCATTATGTGTTATTTCAGGAGGAAGAATAAAGGAAATAAATGGCCAAATACCAGGAGCTGCCTAGAATGAGACTGACTGGCTGAAGATTTCCGTGATGGGACTTGGATTACAGGCTTCTCCTAATGCAGCTTTCCTTACGTGCTTTTGCACAGACATGGATGGGAGAATAATAAGGCAGGAGTGACCCCGATCCAGTACATGCAGTTTCTTCTAGAGGAAATCTAAATTCTCCTCGCAGGTGGGGCAAAGAAAAAGTCACTCTTTTGCCTTCAGATTTAAACTCAGCTTCTAAACCAACACTAGAAATTGAATTATGCATAAGAATCCTGCACAGAAATACTCTCTTTAGTATCTATGAAAGAGAAACAAGAAGTGAAACAGATGCTTTTAGAAAAAGATGATGCTCCTGGGGACTGTTAGGGAGGGAGGCACACGATTTTGTAGGATGGGAGGCTGCCTGCTGCTTTTCTTCTTACAAGAAGTCACCCTAGTGTACATTCTTAGGCTTGTGACTCAGGGTAGTTGTGCTGCAGCCAAAAAGTGGCAGGACAGAAGAGGCTGAAAGTACAGTCCAGAATGTGCAAGGAGAAACGTCTGTTTGAATATGGCTCTTGCACATGGCCAACAGGATCTTGGAGCCTCCAAGGGCTATAGCTGCTCTAAACAAACCAGGGCAGTGCAGTGACACCAGGCCACCTTCCCCTCCCAGGGAAGGACATCAATCCCTCTCCTCCCTAACTCAGGGCATCAGAGGGAGCTGGTGCCAGTAATGAGCCCCCTCACCAGTCTCCCTATGGCACAGCCAAAAGATGTCATTAGGAGGGCAGAGTGGTGACTGGAAAAGACACAGTCACACTGCAGGACCTCCCCAGAATCCATATTAAAGGGACTTAAAAGTCGGCATTAAGATTGTGTAGGAAGGGATAGGCTGTACCTTATAAAAGTGATCTCATTTTTAGCAAGAAAAAAAAAATGCAGATACTTATGTCAAGCCACTGTGAATTTAAGCAGCTGAGTCTCAGTCTGAAAAGAAGAGCTGTGATCTACTTGTTTTAGTTATACAATCCATATTTTATGACCGAATTGTGATCAAACACTATTATAACTATTGTTCTTGCAGATTTTACATCTGAATAATAGACACTGCTGTATCATCAGACAGCTGAGCCACAACACAAGACATATCCCTTTGCTGGCTGCACAGCATGAGTGGCTATCTGAAACAAGGAAGATACAAGCCCTGGATTAAAGATGATGGTGGAGATCCTTTACTCTGGAATATTATCATTCTGAGTTAACAAGCCAAGAATGGGGACCAAGAGACAAAATTCACCTTTGCTTTTAGAAGAAAATTTTATGGCATTTCTCATTCTCTATTTCACTCCTAAAGTCATACACATGTCTTGAATAATTTGGAAATTACCTGGAAAATATAGCTGAACTATGGAGTGCTCCAAGTGTTCTCTATTCGCTTTAACTCAAACAAAAATTAATATAGTATCATAAATGCGTCAAGAGATAAATTAAGAAAAAAAACTACTGTCTTTTCTCTGCCTGAAAGAGCTTAAACACTGCAGTGCTGCTATCCCTCAGTTAACAGTGTTGAGGTATGAAAGCTTCTCCTTAACAGCAAGTGCTAACACAGTGTTTTATCAGAGCAAGCACTACCTCTAACAGCTCAGATCTGCCAGTGAGAGACTGGTTAGCAAAAAAAAATTTCCTTGACTTCTCCTGCGTTCTACATCCTCTTGGGCTAGGCTGCTGGCACAACTCTGTTTCTGCTTCCCTAACTAATATCCTTGTCTTTATTCTGCTTTCTTCCTCTGGCCACCTCTTTGCTCTGCCCCTCACCATGGTCCATCTGCTGCTCACTGCAGTGAAACCAGCCTCCCACTCTCCCTCCAAAATCCACACTGGTGGCAACGAGCCCCTTCCCAGAACGCAAAATAAAGAGTGAGCAAAGTAAAAACAATATCCTCCCAAATAAGTGGAGAGCATCCAAAAAATAAAAGACTTCTAGCAGAAACCCCAGAGTAAAGAAGTAAACACTACCCAGAAAGAGATAAGCCTGAACTCTTAAATCACTTAATGCCTTCCCTGAAGTCACAGATCTACTGTGGACCAGAGAAGTCAAATCTAGTCTGCTCCAAGGGATGAAGGGGCACTACAGGCAGGACTCAACTTCCTATCCTGCCCTTTCATCTTCAGCAATCCTTGTTTCTCATCTGACACATCTGTGCTATAGACTGCAGTGACTTTAATACCACAGATTAATGGAGGATTTTTCATTGTCAAACCCACAGCAATGAACAATTCTAACCATCTCTGGAAAATCTTTTCCATCCCCCCTCCACATCCATCAAACAATCTTAGCAATATTGGTTAAACAAAGCTGCACAAACCCAGTATAAATCAGCTAGTTTGCTCTAATTCAAGTTTGTAACTCTTCAACATTATTGTTAAACACTTCAATATTATTATTAACATACTGCCCTAACTCAGCCAAGCAGTATCTGTTAGTAAAAAGGCATTATTTGTGAGGTGCTTTTGGAACATCTCTGCAAACCAAGAGCAAAAGCAGTTGCATCCCTTCTTTTGGCAAAGAAACAGCCAGACAAGATCCTCAGCCTAACCAAGGAGTGTATACTAACACTACATGCTCAAGAATATTCATAATCATGCAAATATCTTTGACCCATTGGCTGAGTCTCTGCAAGTGAACAATTAGTTTCTCTTCTATAAATTTTAATAAGCATAGGGCAAACCATCTATGCTGTACTTGTTAGCTTCCCCTCATCTCGTTATAACAGAAGAATCCATTTGGCATTTGTCAGCTTTCTCTGTATGTCTCCAGGAGAAAATTGTTCTTGGTATTCAGCAGCTTCCTTTTTTAATACATTGTCATGAACAAAAGCATGCATTCATTGCTTCTCAGATTTCTCCACAGGACTTGAGAAGAGAAAGTTTTGTTTGTCAGTTGTCATACTCCAGGATATTTTTCATCAGCAAATCACTCACCATTCATCAGCTTTATGTGGTTCTACTAAAAAAAGGAAGTGCTTGCTCTACTTTTCAACACACAGATGCAACCTCATCCAAGGATGAGCAACTCTAGATGCATAAACTCATAACCAATTAGCATTATGGGGAGATCTGTGTTTTGATTTAAATTTTGTGCAAGTAGCTAGAGAAAACTTCCCTGTGGTTATTAATAAGAGTGAGTAATTAAGACTATTAATCTTATTGACTTTTTCCTTCTCATTCTCAGCAATTTACTTAGGAATAAATAACTATGATATTTTGGACAGTTCTTCCAGCCTTGAACAAGTCGTTCCTTCTCAGAAAGACAGTTAAGTGTGCAAAGTGCATTCTCTACAGCCACTACAAACCACATGCAGCAGAGGGGAACAAAGCCTAATTTGAGAATTTGCATCAGGACAGCTGAAGTAATTTGTACTGCACCTGCCACAGGTCAGCAGAACCTCCTCACTGCCCTCACACGCACACTTCTGATCCCAGGCTAGACAAAAATGACAGATAACAGGGTAAAACCAGGAATTCCCTAATTTTGTAGGTGTAGGGTATTATCTGACACATAAGCACACTACACTATCCTTCAGGTCTGCAACAGCTGCACAGGCATGGGGTTCCTGGTGTTATGACAGTGGCTGCCAAAGAGCCCTGCTGCCAGTTTTCCAAGAGGCTTACCACTGGTTTGGCTTATGTATTTAAAGGAATATTGCAACAGCCAAAGGCAAAACTCCTTTTGCCATCTTCATTTAGCAAAAGATCCGATTTGTGATTTTTGTTTTCCCGTGAAATCCTTGCTCTTCTGTAATGCTTAGCACCTTTCAGAAGCACACAAAGCACTGTCTGTCACAGCCAGCTGTTTCCTTCCTACACCTTCCCAAGAGAGCCCTGAATGGGGATTTCATTAGCTGGCTCCACATGCAATGGGCCAGGTGTTGGAAAGTGTATGACAGCAGACACTGAGTGCTTTACTCAGTAACGTAGAGAAACAAGTAAAAATCCTACAATAATGCAGACTTCTGAATAGAGTGGTATTGCTGTTACTACACAGCAGGGAGGTGGCACAAAGAGACACACAGCTGTGGCTCTGTCATTCCCTAAAAAGGGACCAGGAAACAAGTTAGGGCACAGGACCCTGATCATCCAGACTGGCTCTTTCCTATCTGGTTTGGGTATTTCAATTACACACACCCAAGTACATCCAGGGATGGTGCTCACTCCAGAGTTGATAAAGATGGCATTCCACAGGGCTTGGATTCTTTTCTCTACACAGTTATTTATTAGTGAGAAGGTTCATGACAAAGAACACCAGTTTTCCAGACTGCTACAATTGGATGCGATAGGAGATGTTTCAGACTCAGAAAACCACACAAACTATTCGGTAGCAAAGCAGTCCTGAGGACCCAGGGGAATCCCAGGTCCAAGTATGGATTTGGCTAATCTGCTCCTGCAGTCTGGACATGAACTAGGGGATAGCACCCAGCCCTGGGGTGAGGGAGCAGTCCCTCTTAGGGCTGTGGATGCAGTGTACACCACCAGGGTGGATGACAACTGTTCACTGGAGCTCAGTGCTTTACAGATACCATTTCTGTGCTTTACAGATACTATTGCTAAGGCTTTACACTCTGAAAAGCATTTGGAAGTTCTGAAACACAATACAAACAGGCCCAAGGCAGTCTAATTTTCCTTTGAAGGAGTTGTGAATTTACACTTAGGCTCCTTCTTAACAGACCATTTTTGACCCAATGGTCCATGATGGCTCCTTCAAATCATCAGTCAACTTCTGTTTAGTTCACAGATCATCAGTGCAATGGAATTTAACAGCTGCTCAGGAGCTATTATAGTCTTTCATGTCAACCTGATTGTCAAGGGTGTAAAACAAATGTCAAAAATCCTCAAGAATAATTTTAATTTATATTTACTGACCATACACAAGTCGTAAGCCCTTCTGCCCTTTTTCTCCAAAGGGTAAAGCCAAAATACCTTATGACCAGGGAATTAGAGCTGCCAGAACAAATTGGTCAACACAGTAAACATCAGAAATATTCTTAAGCTTTAGGAGCTTAACAGCACATTTACTCAATAAATCCCTGCTCTTCCTTTCATTCTTATAAAACTAGCTAAACTTCAAAAAGAAGTTTAAAAGGGAATATTTTTTATTAAGACTTCACATCTGGCTTACTGTAGGTTTTTTGTGCACTTAAAATGCAATCGTCAAACATCACGAATATATGATGCCTCAAGAATAAAAAAAAAAAGTTGTGTTACACAGAGGAACAATCTTTATAAGGCAGAAAAAAAATCAGTCTGAGGCCAGATATATCTTTCAAAGCATAAAATAAAAACACATACATAAACTAATTACTGGGAAAGAAAGCCCTGATGAGCCAATTGGACATAAAAAAACCAAACTCAAACTGTAGGCAGGAAATTCAGCCTTGAAAAATCATCTAAAGCATTAGTCTCCATTGTCTTTACTAAAAAAAGAGGTGGGGCAAGAGAGAGGCATTAGGCTAGTCTCAAAAATACTTGAAGGGTTCCACATCTTTTCCAAAAAACAACCAAAAACCCCCTAAACTTGGAGTCAAGGGGAAGAAACTACAAATAACCAGTCTTCTGTAAATTCAGGGATGAACTCAGACATATGAGCAAGGAGAAGACCATCTGTGCTCCTTAGCAGAGGGAGAGGAATAGTTTGCCTCTTTCAACAATTTCTCAGAAGAGCTCTATACCTGATATAATACACCTCAAAGAACAAAGAGCTGCTGACCACAAGTCTCAGTTCTTCCACTTCCAAGAAACACTTTTGCACAGAGTGACAAGACTTTTTTTTCTTCTTGTCCCAAAGGATTTTGGAGGCGTGTGAAAACTAATTGGAAAAGGAGAGCAGTTACTAAAGCAGCATTCAGGTAAAAGGTAAGCATCCATTTTCATTCCCTCAGGCAGAGGATGATAGTACAGTCTAAATTACTAGATAATAGGAAGTGATACCCTCCACCTCCTCCAGTAGGTGCCTATTAAAGAGCAGCCTTAGTCCAGAGCTGTAAACCAAAGGTTTTAGGAAATGTGACTCGGTGGTTTGCATTCAAATCATCACTTTTGCTCCATGTGTCACAGGTGGGCTGATCATATCATCTGAGATTTCCGTTTGCTAGTAAAAGGCAGCTGGATGTCCAGCACGACAATTTTAAATGGCTATAAAATGCACACCTTGCTCTGTGAGACTTGAAAGAAGGCAACCCTACCTGTGCACCCATCACAGAATTCTAGATTATAAACTCCGAGTTGAGAATATGCTTAATTCTCAGATGTATCAGTTATTTGCTAGGTTTAGCCCTCATTTTCTTCGTGAGCAAAAAGGAATATTACAAATCAGAGTCACTAATGGGACAGAGCATCCCATGCAGAGAAAGTGAAGGCTACTTAGGTGGCAAGCCAAATTTATTAGGAGGGAACTGCAAACTCAGAATTCTCCAAGAGGAGAACTCAGTCACAGAAGAATAAAATTAATTTGAATCAAAAGAAGAGAAAGGGGAAAATTTACAGATTAGAAAGACAACATACAGGAAGGTGTTATATTCATATTTATATAAATCAATAACTGATACATTGAAATAAAAATAAATTCTTAAAGCCAATGCTTTTTCTGCTTTCAAGGTCAGTAGATTTTCCCTCACATTCAGAGGCAAAACTAGGATTTAACACACTTAAAGCCATTTAGGACTAGGAAAGAACATCAACCCACTTAAAACCATGTCACCAAAAAGAAACAAAATATAAACTATTTAAAACATCCTTTGTGTTCCTGTAAAACGTTTTCAAGTAGTTGTTTGTTCAAGTAGTTCAATTGCCACACATACATGCACAAGATTTTGAACTAGATTAATTGTCCTGTTCCCTTTTAAAATGTCAGTAAAAGGAGGACGTTCTGCACACAATTTTTCCTCCGCTGTGTTGTTACATTCAATCTAGGAGGCAAGAAAATGCCCCTGCTTAAAACCTTGAGTGTTCCTCAAGCTTATTCCTGCATAAAACTTCACCCATATCTAAAACACTCTGGTCAGAAATAGAGGTTTTCTGAAATGCAGAAATTAAGCAGAATGATCTTTTCAGTATCAAATCACAAGGAGAAATAAATAAGAAATAAACAACAGCTGAAGACTGAGTAAAAACTCAGTATTTGCACAGGTGGATTGAATCACAGAGCACTTTATCAGGTTGCTATTAAATCAGAGTAATCAGTGAGAGACATTTGCAGAAATCACCATAAGAAAGCTACAATGTTTTTTTTTTTTTGCTTTCAACTCCTTGAAAAGTGGGTCTTCAAAACTAGCTGAGCTCCTAATTTTTGGCTTGATAGAATTTTGAGAGAGGAACATTTGTATCCCTACAGAATTAACAGGATGCTCACATTGTCCCATGTTTACATCCTATTTCCCCCTCAAGGAGCAACTGCCTGGGCAGAATTGAGGGGTTTTGTGCCAGCCATTTGTTCCACACTGGCCACTACACTTGTCAGGCAGGAAGCAGCCTTGATTAAGTTATTTGTATTCCTAAGAGGTTTCCTGCTGCCTGGGCTCACTCTGCAGTCCTCTAACCCTGACCAAGAACAGCTGAACAAGTGACAATAGTTCTGGCTGTTTTATGCTATTAAGACATTATGTCTGTCCCACGAGCACAGGACACCAGCACACATTTAACTGGTGAAGCCAAACTTTTGCTGCTCATGTCATTGCACCAGAAAGAGCCAAGCAGGTTTGCAGGGACAGCTCAGGTGCACAATCAGAAATCCCCAACGTCAGGTTTTGAATCCTAAACTCCCACAGGTCGCATGGGTCTGCTGGTCCCTCTTAAATCACTCTTGGCTTTCTGAGGTGCCTCCCTGTAGCAATTATGCCAAGATGGACACAACTGGCACCCACATCAGTCTTTTAATAAAAACTTTTCATGCCTTCTCTCAGTGGACTTCTTTCAGGCAGCTCTGACTGCTTTCCTCACAGCATTGACTCTCTCTGCAAGTTTCCTTCTTCCTTCTGCATGACTGGCTAACCCCAAGCTGTCCCTTACCCAGCCCCCTGACCCTGTCTGTCCCTCACACAGCATCTTCTTACCTTGTCTCTCCCTTGCACAGCCACACGTCCCTTCCTCCTCATGGCACAGCCAGCAACTCCATCCCAAACTGCAGCACACTCTGGGTCTCAAGCTCCAATTCCAACTAACTCTGGACCAGCCAACCCACTCTTTCATAACCCCATCCTCACTGGGCAAGGCTGTTTGCACTTCTCTAATCAGTACAGCTGTAATTCATTGAGGAAAATTCCCTTCTGCACTATCCTTACAGACTATATTCCCTCAACTCCCATCTGGAAACATTTCATTAGGGTTCTACAGCATGAATCCATACACAAATACATAAACCTCGTGCTGGAAGAGAGAAAGCATCAGAGAAAAATAAGTTTCTCTCTGAACAAATGGAGAGAGGGCCAGGCATCATGTACCACAAAGGTACAGTGAGACAGAGTGCACATCTGCCTTGGACTGACTATGGTGTCTGAGGCTGACTGTCCAGAATCCCACCTTTCTCTAACTCTTCAGAGCTCCCTGTCCAACTTAACCAGGTTAAAAATACTTCTAGCTCATCCTATTTCTGTTTTCTGCATCATTGTGGGTAACAAGTGCAACTGAGGAAGGGTCTTTTTAAGTAAAGAAGCAAAGAACTGCTCAGTGTTCTGATACAAAAATATAATACAAATGGTGTTTTCTCTCTCTCTTAATCAGTTTAGGGGTCCACCCTGAGAGTATTTAAATTTAGTCAGGAAAACAAGTGAATATCATTTTTTGATGAAGTAGATGAGTAAGCACACAAGACTTCCACACAGTCCCATGTTTAGCTACTTTGAAAGCACAAATCTAAAATAATTACCAAAATTACTAAGAATTACTAGAATGACTAAGGAATTACTTTTTCCTTAGTCATTCCCATCTTGAACAGGGAAAATAATGAACAAATATTATTTAATCTCCAAATACATCCGGGGCAATAGATTCTGTAACCCATTAAAGGAAACTGAGGCAGAGAATAGGATTTAGCAACTGCTAACCATTAAAAACATATCGTTAAGTTTCCCTGCAATACTTTTCAAAAGAATTCTGAAAGATTCCATTTAGCTCAGTATTTCTTAAACATTACAGATATTAGCACCATCATAATACCACCATTCATACATCTTCCTTTTTTCTGTCTATTCCTCTTCAAAGCAAAGTTCTTTTACTTAAAAAAAACAGCCTTCTCCCCTGCCAGCAAAGCACTCTCATTTTCTTGCTTCAAATCCCTCCATATAACCTACATTTCACTGAGATTGACAGTAGTGCTCTAAATGCTGTCAGTATCACACCCTATCTTAGAATTTTACTCTTATCCTGTGTATCATATTCTTCTAAAATCAGATTCTAAATTGCTTGGGGCTTAAAGTCGCCTTTCTACTTTTCTTTATCTTAAATCATTCCAAAGGGCCAAGCTCTTCCCACCCCGACTGGTTAATTTGCAGGAGCTTTGTGGCAGCCAGAAGCAGAGCCAACATTACTCTACCTTACTATGAGCTAGGAGCCAGCTGAGCACATATTATTGCAGTTCCATGTTCTCCACATCAATGGACTGTATCACTGACACAAAAGCAGGCTACCTGGCATTTGGAATGTACATCAAGGTCAGATGGTGCTGCTCATTTTCAGCAATGTCTCGAAAGAGCTGTGAATCTATTTTAATTCATTTCAATTTTCATAAGCTAGCATTTAAAAAAAAATAAAAAATCAGGTGACTTTTAAATATAATTTTTACATTATTATGCCCTTAAAATTATACAATAAGCTGAAAAGTACGAATGATAACCATGAAATCCCAATAGCAAAGCATCTAAGGGAGGCAAGTGAACTGAGACTGCAGAAAACAAGATGCTCTGATAAATTGAGGGTACACACTAATATTGCAGCAGCAGAGTATAGCAAGGACTACACATTCAATTGTCTAAATATAACATGGATGTCACCAGAAAAAAAAAAAAAAAATCCACCTTCATGTTAAATGTGATAAAATGTTAAGCTTTTTAATAAAGGAGAAAAACATTTTATTCATGATAATTATATGGATTTAATGGAAATTCTCCCTGTCAACATATTAAACCCAACTCACCCCAGGAGTCCTGATCATCTAAAACATACATCTTTCTCTACTCCTTCTGAAGTAGCAGCATATACCAGTGAGCTTTCTAATTGACTTTTTAAAAGATGTATAAAGCCTTCATAAACATAAAATCAGACAATTTAAAACATTGATGGTCTTTGTACTGAAGTGCTGGTGAGATAAAAAGCACATCTGAATTACAGAAAGCACTAGCTTTTAGAAAAGGTGCCTCTAAGAAATTATTAAAATAATTTTTGCTTAATGATTTTCTAAGCCAAGGAGAGAAAAGCCGTTTTACACAGGCTTATTTTCTCCATCAGCCAAGGTATCACAAGGGCCTTGGTCTGCTTTTGTAGCTGGGCCACAGGAGCAAGAGCAGCTTTTGAACACTGCAGTGGTATCATTATTACAACATGAGACACTCAGGCTCGTGGCAAGTGGCAATAGCAACGTGGCTCCCAAAATATCCTGCTGGGGAATGGCAGAGGCCTGTGGTGCATGGGTGGAGCTCCTTTTCTTTGGTCCTCTTCTTAACCCAGTGCCTCCCATAGGAGAGGGAGACCAAAGCCTCCTCCTCAGTGCTGCTGGGGGTTGGTGTCTCACCTGGGAGGACCCCAGGCCAGAGAGGTGAGGATTGCATGACACTGGGGTGACAGATCAAATGGGACCCAAAATGTGGTTTTTAGTTTCCATAAACTGGAACTGACAGGAAAGCATCCATTGTTTGGCATCAAAGGGAAAACACACGTATAAATACAAATTAAAAAATAATTTCTTTCAGTTGAAAGACACAGGAGAGGTGATAAAAACCAGAAGCATAAAGGGGGCGTGCTGTTTGAGAGAGACAGAGTAGCTGGAATGCTGTGCACAGCAGTGAGCACGGATGCCCCAGAGCAGCTGGGAACTGCAGTGTCCCAGCAGCCCATGGCCAGACAAGCTGGGCATGCACAGGCCACTTTCTGGCTCTGTGCTCAGCTCAGACTCACAGGAGAGTTAAAGCCCTGACCCTCAAGAACTGCAAGCTCTGAATCCCAAATTTATCTACAGCCACACTCCAACACAGATTATCAGCCCTGTTGTGGCTGAAAAGAGAGATCTTGGAAGTTGGTCCAAAAATTCAAACCTGTTACCCTTGTCCTACAGAATCCAACAGATGTAAAGAATGCCTTATGAAGTGTCCAAAGCATGGATCAGTGTCTGAAGCTCGATATGGCCTTGTGATTATCTTGCATTCCTGTACTCATCTGCTCTTTTTAATCACCTATTCCAAGCAAAACTTCACTTCTACAGCATGGAAGCTTCAGCTCCTTGCTGTATCAGGGAGTTAAGAATCTGCTAAGACATTTTAATAGAAGTACCATAGCACAGCAGCAAGAAAAAAAGCTAATCAAGACACTATATCTGAGATAAAAAGTTACTGATCCTAAAAGAAAAAGTAAGTCAAGAAAGTTACTCTTGAATATTCCCTTTGATCTGTATATGAATTCTTCATTTAATTTGCTTAAGCTTGAAAAAGGTGGACACGGAAGAGAAGAAATTTTTATGAGAAAAATGGTTTCACAGCAAACCAGCTTCATTTGAGACTTCTGAAAAGGCATTAGCTTATATATTATAAATCGATATTCTAAATCCACAGTTCAGCATAAAGTGGGGTAAAAAAATAAACTTAAATCATCACATTGTACAGATGTGTCTCATTAGAGGTGAAAACCTTTTGAATAAGATAACAAATTTAGAGCTTATTATTGAAAAATTTACATCCAACATTTGCTATGTATTTATGAATTTTGAAACAAACAGGTCATGGATGTGAGATATGGAACAATAACAATGTGGACTCCTTGAGAGATACTGAAAGATTCTGTATAATAGATCTGCATAATGCTGTCCACAGGATTTTTAATGCCACATTGAGACAGCAGCTCCACATACAGCCTGCAGGTCAGAGGATTTGGATGTCTGCCTAGGAATGCACTGGGGTGACCCCATTTTATTGCCTGCACCCAAGCCTGTGCCACACAGCTTTGAGATTGATAAAGGGATTTAAAAATAAGGTCCCTCCAGCTTCTCCAGTCTCTCACACACCCTGGAAACACCACATTTCTCACTGTGCCACCTCTGGCCCTGGGCATAGGTTTGTAGTAATTTTGTTGAGACGGACACAACTGGCACCATCACCAGTCCCTTATTGAAAGCTTTTCATGCCTTCTCTCAGGCATCTCTGACTCCTTTCCTCACAGGCAGCTCCACATAGCATTGACTCCTCTCTTTCTCTCTGCAAGTTTCCTTCTCCCTTCTGCATGACTGGCTAACCCCAAGCTGTCCCTTACCCAGCCCCCTGACCCTGTCTGTCCCTCACCCAGCATCTTCTTACCTTGTCTGTCCCTTGCACAGCCACATGTCCCTTCCTCCTCACAGCACAGCCAGCAACTCCATCCCAAACTGCAGCACACTCTGGGTCTCAAGCTCCCTTTCCAACTAACTCTAGACCAGCCAACCCACTCTTTTATAACCCCATCCTCACTGGGCAGGCAAGGCTGTTTGCACTTCTCTAATCAGTACAGCTGTAATTCATTGAGGAAAATTCCCTTCTGCACTATCCTTACAAACTATCTTCCCACAACTTTCAGCATCACAAGGGAGGTTGGCTTTCTGCCCTAGAGACTGAGAAGTCACCACAGAGTGTTGGTGCTTTCTCCTGGCCAGTTTCCTTCAACTTGGCTGAATCCTCAGGTGGGAGAAATGAGGAATGGGCCACCCACAGTGTCCCAACATCTTGCACCAGCTACCCCCAGTGCATTGCAGAAGCATAAACTGACTGCCCCTGGGGTGCTCAGCTCTCTTTTACTGCACATCTTTACAGAGGAAATGACCAACCAACCTGATCTTGTCAGCTGTTTCACCAAATATCCCTTCCATGGCCTAATGCCAGCACAAATGCTGCTGTGAACATTAGAGAGGTATAATTTGATCCTCAAAGCCCCTTGATCCCTTTCCCTCCCTCAGTCTTGCAGATAAAGAGTGCATCATGAGGTGCATTGTACTCAGAGAAGGCAGTAAAAGCTGGTCCCATAGTCACATTAAATGTCCCTGGGTACCTCTTGTTAGAAGAGAATAAGGACTTTTTTTGTGCTTTCTTCAGCCAGCTCTCCTCCCAGGGTGATGTACTAAGTACCTGCCAGCTGTTTTACATTTGGCAGAGGGAGCTGAATGCTTTTTATTTTCAGTGAAGACCACTACATACATGTAAGCTATTAATTCAAAGACAAGCAGGCACTTCTTTGATGGAGAGATGTGAGTCTGTGAGGCAGAGATGGGTTAATAAATGCAAAATGAATCTTCTAAGGATAATGTGCCACTGTCAAGTAGCAAAATAGCTGAAGCACCGTTCTGACATCTCCTCAGGACACATGCTATTCCCATAAAACGTGGGCAGGGGAGAGACTTTTGATGTCTGGCCCTACCATTTATATTTTTAGAAGGCTACACAAAAATACTCAGACACCCTGAGGTACCTAATGGTTCAACAGTCCTGTGCAGTAGGTTCTGCCTCCTTTCTAAGGCACACAAATCCATGAACCTTCACTGACCTGCAGTGTCAGAATGTTCCTGCCTGCAGCCCTTTTTTTCTGCTGTGTTAGAAAGCCTGACGAGACTGCTTATTGAATTTCTTCCTTTACACATCAAAGCTACCAGCCATGCTGTAGTGGTTTTGATTTGCCAATTTGAGACTTCCCAGCCAATGCACCAATTTATGTGGCGACTTTAGAATTGTCTAAATTGCCAGTGCACTCACTAGAATTATTTATTCATTTTCCTGCTGTGAGATAGGATCAGGAGTAAGGCAAAACAAGCTCAGACTTTGAAGGGCATAAAGCAAAACTATATTACCAGAAACTATAAGAAAAAATAATAAGAATCAGAATAAAACTTTCAGAACATTTCTCCTCCCCACACAACATCTTTTCCTTCACACTGACAACATACAGAAACAAATCAGTCAGTTTACCATCTCTAAAAATAGTCTTTCACCAATTTACTTGGGAGAAGAGACTTCTCTTCAGTCTATGAAGATTTCTCCACAATAAACTGTTTTCTCATGGCCTCGATGTCACAGTGAATCAGCTGCCCGAGAGAATGGAAATCTGATCACGGTGTAAAAATCCCTTCCTTGACTAACAGTCTTCCCACAACGGTTATTGAGGACCATGCCAACTTATGGGGCACACTTTAAGGGTTATAATAGTTGAAACAAAAGCTCTCTTTGACTTCTTCCCTGGGGGGCAGCAGGGGTTTTCTCTCTGTTCAAACTTCTCATGGGATCACAACCACTTCAACATCTGCTCACTTTAGCACAAATGCCTCTGCTCACATCTACAGTTAGAACATGTAATCACCACATATTGCATTTCTATGAGTTGTAGGGAAACAAGAGTCTCTTCTCCATAGCTTTACAAGAGGATTTCAGTCCAAGAGTGACGCATCTCCGTCAATCCCTTCCATCTGGGACCCGACTTGTACTTTACTGACCTTGGTGTTTTCATGCTGTTTCTCTCTGTGTCTGTCACTGTCCTTTTCTTTCACTCATGAGAGAGAACAAAGTGTCTGCAAGTCTCATTCTGGGCAGTGACACAGTTCATATCTTGCCCGGGCCTGCAGATGGCTATGTGATCTCTTCCAGGGACCAGTTACCTGCTGAACACCTGGAACCAAAAAGAGAGATTCCCGGGGTTTTCTGTCTTTACACCTGTGTTTCACAAAGGTGCATAAACTTTCTCATTGGTTTACAATGTGTCGATATTAAATATCAGACGCCAATTAGTCCTTGTCACATCCAAAGGAGGCCACCCAGGTCGTGACAGGGAACTATTTCAGGAAATTTATGCAAACCACCACAAATGCCCTCCAGTTATTTAATAGATTCTGCTACAGTGGAGATCACTGATTCATTTTCACCAGAGATACCCAGTCACCGTAAAGAACAATTATATATAATAACACCCTGGCTGTTCTCAAACATTCTTTTATCAAACACATAGTCCAGTGATTACCAAGATATCAACGATATGACATTGATAATAAAACTAAACGTCTTTGGTGTTAGTTTTACCAAACTATCAGTGGCTTTGCTCTGCAGACCTCGGCACTCAAAATGCAGCAGCAATGTTTGGACTGCCTTTTGCTTTGACTGTTAAATATTTATTTCATGGTCATGCTCTTTAAGCCTCTCAGAAAGGTGCCTCTGATTCAGCTTTTTGCTGCTTGGCAGTGCTGTCTGGGGGAATGACACAGGGAGACAAGAGATGCTGACTTCTAAAGGCAGTTCTGTTGCTGGGCAGCCTGGAGCAAGATGCTTTGTCTCAGTCTCCCCATCTGTAAAATATTCCTACTTAGCTGTGCACAGGGGCTGAAGATCAATTTGTTAATGGCTGTGCATTAGCACTGTGCACAGCTCTTTGAACGTATAATATCTCCTAAAAATAATAACCCTTTTTGCCCTTATTCACAGATGACTTTCCAGACCAACAGATTAAAGTATTCCTTTTCTAAAACTTTCCCTGAAATAAAAACCTCAGTGCTAGCTACTTACCGAGCCTCATCTCTCCGTGGCTCTGAGGTGGCAAGTCCTCGACTTGAAGTAAAAACTTTTTCTAACCCTTCCTTTTACAGCTGTGATAAAACCAGAAGCAAAATTAGAGCAGTGAGGTTCACAGTGCTCAGTTGACCTTGAAGCATAAATTGTGAAGAGCAAAATGAGAGCATCCACCTTCTCCAGATTCATCCTGAGTCCAGCCAGCTGACAAAGGCTGTAGTGATGAGAATAATCACTGTCTTGAGCAGATGTTATATCCCCACGGATGGATGGCAGAGGCATGTGTAAAGTTCCGTGTCCTAGAAAGCTATTATGTCCCACAGGCAGTTCTCATGCATTTCAAAAAAATCCTTATTTTAGCTAGACATGATCCTCTATCTTTCATATCTTATCCTTTCTTGCTTGTAGGGCTACACTAGAAACACATTTCCCTTGACACGTTCTCTTTTTCTTACAAATCACCTTGAGGCCAGCTGTGGCCATTTGCCTGTTAGGCAGCACAGGAGCCCTGCTCCTGCTGGAACAGGGATTGCAGTGGCCACGGGGCCAGTCCTGGGGGCCACACAGCATAAGGACGATGTGCTTCTGCATGAAATAAATTTACCTAAGGCATTTCAACTGCCTAAAGCATGTTTCATTCATTCCACCCCCTGTATATGGAAACTGCTGGACATCTCTTTTTCTAGAATTTACTAGGCTGAAGCCTTAAAGAGATGAGTTGACTGAAAAGCAGCAATTATATACAGGTACGTGTTAGCAGAGGGTAAGGAATGAGCACTCTTCTGGTAAGGAAGGTGGGTGAGTGCAATTATTCTGCTACAGGAGCACAGATCTGGCACTCAGACCAGAGCCCCACACAGCCTGCATGCCAAATTATCCTCTGGCTTTAGGCTGAAGCAGGTCCAACATGTCAGGAAGCCACAGCATGGGGGGGCTGACTCATCCTCTTCTACCTCTGAAATAAGAGTTTGGGGAGGGTATTGGCTGTGCAATTTTATTTACAGAATTGAATCCCACAGAACAAGGAGTGAATAGGAGCGAGCAGCAGCAGCACCAATCCCTGTGTGGGGACGTTTTGTGGGGTCAGGGACTCTGCAGTGCTCCACGAGAAGCACTCCTCAGCTCCATCAGCCCGAGTTTCAGCAAAGTAAGTGGCCTAGTTTGCCTCTTACTATCAACTGCTCCAGCCCTGACTTATAATTGGAATTCATTCCCTGCAAAAGCTACAGCCTGCAGCTAACAGATACAGCAAATTATTCAGCATTAACCAGCATAATCTGCACTGGTTTTCATGTTGCCTGTTTCCCACTCCTTCCCAGTCACCTAAAAGTGCTCTGTGGGCACATGTGGAACAGCTGTAACACTGGGGAAGGAATTTTTCTTGTCCACATGGCCTCTTTACTTCTTATTCCAGTGCCACATCCATTCTTTTTCCAGACCAGGCAGCTGTGAGAGTTTGGTAATATACCACCTGAAATCTATTTCCAACTAGCATTCAAAACATGACTATAAATGGTTTATTATTGTCATACTTTTAGATTACTTTAACTTTAGGAGCAGTGCATTTCTGCTCTTCATTTTTCCTGGCAATGCACACTGTTTCTCTTCCCTGTAAGGTGAAAGATCTATAGACTGCTAGTTGTCAGTGCTTGCAAGTAGCCATTTAAAAGCAGATATTTTTTTGTCAGCATTTTTATTTGTGAAGCTTCTATGACAGATTTGGAAATTGAAGCCGTTGATTTATCTCCAGGCTGAAAACTAGACAGAGGCAAGGACACTATGAGCCTTAGGAATGAAATTACAAACATGTCATTACCTCCTTTAATCTGCTCTTGTTTCTGTGAAATTGCTCCAGACAACCCCAAAAACCCATGTGCTTTTACAATAAAAATATCTCTAATTTCAGGCTATTTTCTACCCGTATTATTTCAGGCCTCTCACTGTTAACTTGTGTAAAAACAAAGGCTAGTAAATATACTAATTTTTAACTTGTATCAGAGCTAAGCCAACAGACTCAACTAACATACATGACATACAGTCATGTCTAAAATCACCATCTCCCCCCTTTTATTTTCCTTTTTTTTGGGGGGGGTGGGTATTTTTTGCTGGTTTTTTTCCCCAGATATTTATTAAATCTTGTTTGCTACACAGGAGAAAATGATTTGATAGTGAGTCACAGCTAGCACAGGCCACACTTGGCATAACATAACATCACATCTGGCACCCTGAAACCATGACTGACAGACTCTGATCAAGAAACACGTGATGGGAGCAGCAGAGGTTATTGCAAAGCAGGAGTGAGAGACATAGGAGGAACTAGAGGGACAAAGTGGCAAAAAGCCCAACTCCCATTTGTCTGCTCAAGCATTTCTATTAGCTCTTGTTTTTCCATTGCACTATAGGGCTATACACAAATTAAAAGAATTAGTTTGAGCTGTTACCCATGTGACAGCATCTGTGGGTGGCTGAAAAGCCTCTGCTGTGATGAGAAGAGCCTGAGTGGGGGGTGCAAATGGATGTACAAAGTAGAGCCCTTTTCCTGAGCCAGTCCCCAAGTTGATGCTGGCACCAGTGGCAACTCCCAAGTGAGCAGTGCCAAGTGGAAAATTGCAGCTTGCCTCAGCTGGGTGTACAAAACTCCCTTCTGGGCTGGCTGGTGTGTTTTCCTCCTGTCTTGGTTTGAAAGACAGGTGTCTGCTGGGGAAGGCAAGAGCCTCCCTTGGATTGGAGAATGTAAAACCCCTCCCTCCAAATTATTATGATCTTGAAATTAAGGGGCTCTGAGGCAAAGATATGAGGATAGAAATGGCAGTTCTTTACTGTTATGTACAGCAAGGCAAACAACTATGGAATTAATAACAAACAGAACAGAAACCTAGTTCCAGTCCTCTCAGCTGGAATCACGCTGCCTGGGCTAATTCCAGCCTGCATCTTTAAGCTCTCCTGCACCACACAGCTGAAACAAAGCTGTGCTGGAAAGGAGGATGTGATTTGACTTCTCAAAAGAATGGCTTAGGTCCCTAGCTGTTAACCTTAAGGGTTCTTCTCATCATCATTGACCCAGTAAAGTTGTGATCTTATTCTTCTGAGAGTTAGCAATGGTGACAAACAAACCCTGAAGCAAAGGTGGGCATCTCTGCAGCCCTATCACTTTACAGAGGAGCACTCATGCCAGAGCTGAAAACACTGACACCAGGGACCACACAAGCCCATTACCCTTCCTGGTAAGTCTGCTGTTTGACCTGGTTTCTGGAAAAAGTTCAGGTAACAGGTTGCAATACTGAGCCCAAAAGAATATCTGATTTATGATATACTCAGCTAACTTGGCAATACTTCAGGAAAAAGGTGTAAGTTCAGAAATACCCCTTTTGTGAGCATCTCATGCCATCCAACTCTCCACAACTATTTTAAATGTATCTCTTTTCAGTGGGCTAAGAAGCTAATCCAGATCCATGCCCGAGGCATCCACACAGATTTAAAACAGAGCTCTGGACTCTGCTGCAGCAGAGAAGCACTGAAGGTTAGGTATCAAAACACAGAATTTTGATCCTTAAGCCCCTTTACCAATCCACCTCTTTGTTTCAGATTCCTCTCTGTGACATGAAATCACTACCCACCTTTATCACAGGTGCCTTTGGAGAATAAAAACAGTAATCTTCTAGAAAATTTGGATGCTGGACTGAATAAAGATTATCGGTCTTCACTACCACACTGCTGTTTCCATCCTTCAGAAGGGGGAGCTGAAATCTGTGGAGAGCAGCACCTGAACAAGAGTGATTTCTGGGCAGAGGTAAGAAATAGGCAATCTGACTTTTCCCTCTCCTCCCACACTCACTAAAGAGTGACATGGCCACAGGTGAGGCCAGTGATAGCGAGGTGCCAGACATCACCAGGGTAAAACCAAAGCTGGGTGTCCTGAGCAGAGAAGAAAATCAGCCCTGCCAGAAAGTGATGAGTAAAACCTGTGAGCCTTACTGGGCCTTACCACAGAAGAGAAATGGCGTCCCTCTTCTTTAAAAAAAATAACACTCTTGTCATTAGATCTTCTTTTAGGGATTCAAATTAGTGATGGAATCACCAGGGTAAAAAAGAAGGAATATTTAATCATCAGGGATCAACAAAAGCCATGTTGTCATTAGCCACGAGTCACCTTAATGATGATTCCTATTGTTAGGTACTCAGGCTGCAAATTGCCTTCCCACATAACTTCTGTCATTTTAATACCTTTGTGATGAATGTAAAAATTTTCTTCATAACTTGACTATAATAAAGCATAATTCTAGCTTTAAATTACTGTTTACCTCTTTCACTTATGGCATATATAAATACATATAATGCATAAATACTCTTCATTGCACAATATGAATAGTCTTCCATATTAATTATGTAATGGTATTTTCCTACGGGCACATAATTTTATAATTTATATGGCATTTCACATTATTTGGGGACAGGTAAATTTAAAACACTTTTTTTGCATAATCTCCATTTTGGAGATCTTTTGAGATAAACACATCAGACATCAGTGCTTGGTGCTAAAATTAAATCTTCATCTGCTTAAATGTGTGGGTTATGAGCGCAGCAGAGCCATTTACATGTCACTGAGATGAGAATCAATTCCACAGAATGGAAAGATTACTTAATCTGAGATATATTTTCTTGTTTTAGAACTTGTGATTGACAGACTACCTTATTATTCTTCCTTTTTTTCTTAACTTTAAGAATATCTAATGAAATTAATCACAGCCTGGAGGAGACATTTTGAAACCTGCTAAGAATTATATATGTCAGAGCAAGCTTTACAACTCACTTGGACTAATTTGCTGCTGGCAAATATATCATTGTCACACACTTCTGTAAACTTTGCATTTGCAATCTTTTGAACTAACCACACAGGCTGAAGCACTACTTTTCAAGTTTTAAGAGTGTGATGAAAATGTTGATGCAGGGTTTCCAACTTGGCAATAGCTCAAATAAGGATGTATTTCTAATAAGTTGTTTAGTCCATATCAGAGCATAGGCAGAGTAGAAAACAATAATTTTGCTATTTTTAAATAAAGCACAGAATGGTGCTCTAGTGCTAAAGTAAAAAAACAGAGAAATTTGTCTGTGTAGGAACTTGTACTTTACACAACAGGTTGTACCTTAGTGTCAGATATCTTTAAATTATTAATATTATTACTATTAATTAACTCACACTATAATTTATCTTTCTTGAATGGACAAACAGGGTTGCATTATGCTATACCCAGACTATGGGTATCAAACATTTATAGAAATCAAACATTTTACAGAAGCAGCAAAAGTTAGAGGGAAGTCTCCAGTAAATTTTGTCTCTTCAATTCCTGTCACCACCATCAGTCCCCTGTAAGTTACTGATTTCTGTTTGAAACAAACACCAGGAAAAATATCTCTGCTATTAAAACTCCTGCACTAAAGCAGAACCCTAATTACAACCTCCTATTCTCTTGAGTCGAGTTACTGACACATCTGACTGTCACACAGCCCATCTGTTCCCAGACTTGTTTTGCTTTGCATTGCTGAAGATGTGGAAGATGCTGCAGCAGGAGCCGAGCTGTCCTGTGGAGAAGACGCTTCTGCAGTGGCAGCACTCAGAGATGCCTGCTTATTTCCAGACCAGGCACTGCCATTCCAGCTCTGACAGGCATCTGAGTTGGGTTTATTAGCAATTTCACTAGGTGCTGCTGAATTCAATTTCTTTCTACATCAGTGGCTGTCACAGACATTTGCTCCCCTGAGACCACGTAAGTGCAAATCTAATGGGATTTCTAATACATGTTAAACTAACATATTAGCAAGAGGCAAAGGCTAATTTTTAACATGACAATCTTTGAAGGGTTTTTAAAAATGTGCCTTAAATATAATTTCATTTCATACATGGAAAACATGGATTGGATATGAGACTTGCTCAAGAGGCAGTAAAACCTAGGTAACCTCATATTGATTTTGCTCTTATCAGCTAAAGGGATTTGGGGAAGAGAACACCCCCTAAAGTAACTCCTCCTGACCCAAACATGTTGACAACATAATAGATTTGTACTGACACAGAGAGAGTCAGAGACAAATGTTGCCTAGGGATTTGAATAAATATATTTAGAGATATCAGTATACATATATATATATATCTCAAATATATATGGAGATCAGATCAGATGCAGATCTCTATTCTTTAGCCATGTTGTTATGGGAGTTTTGGTTAACAAGAGGCACAGGCACACTGTAAGAGAGGCAATCCTTGGCCTTTCAGTACCATCTGAAATTCTGCTTTGCAAGATGTGTTTCAACTTTCTAATTCATTACAGTAGGAGGCAGTAAGAAACCCAGGTACTTCCAGACTCTGTTTAAAAAACAAACAAATAAAGAAAAACTTTGAATACTGTTTAAAGCCTTCTTTCCTACCCTTTTTCTTGCTTATTTTTTCTTTTTTCCTCTCTTTTGATTATCAGAACTTTCCTAAAGAATGTTACCTGGTACAAATAAATTTAGGAAAGAATAGGTAATTTCAAGAAACTAAGGGATGACCTCAATAATGTTTTAAAAAAATTTTATTAGTATTTTTTATCCATTCATGGGAAAAGGCAAGTCTTCTGGTGAGAAATGATTTGCAAAGGGACTTTTCACACAGCAGCCTAACAGAAACACTTCTGCTTTTGGTTTAAAGCCCAGTTCTCCACTGAGGAGATGCTGCTGTAATCCTGCACCAGCCAGATGAAACTGCTGGATCAGCCCCATTAAAAAAAAAAAAACAACAAAAACAAACAGCAACAACAAGAAGCTTTA
Organism: Acridotheres tristis; assembly: GCA_037013685.1. Classification (NCBI taxonomy): domain Eukaryota; kingdom Metazoa; phylum Chordata; class Aves; order Passeriformes; family Sturnidae; genus Acridotheres; species Acridotheres tristis. The sequence continues at coordinate 5,846,661 of CM072884.1, forward strand.
GCTGGTTCTTGGTGCCAGCTCTGTACCAGCAAAGGGGTTGGTTTTTCACAGCAAGCTGAGCACCAGAGTGAGTGTTTGGCCAGAAGGAGCAAGGGGATGTGGGTTAGTCACACTCGACTGGGGGGGATCTGATTCTTTAGAAATCAGTCATTTGCATTTCTTGTAGCTTAGCAGCTGTGCCCAGTGAATTTTACGAGGACATTTAATTCCCAGGCTTTTCCCTGCAGGCCCACATTTCACTCACATAACTTCTTAGGAATATCTGCTCGTGGTTTTCATTTGTCATATTTGACAAATCCTCCTGTAGCCTTTCACTAAAAAAAAAAAAAAAACAACAGCCCACCCTGCTTTCCCATGACTACTAGTAAATATATAGGCCTTCAGAGAAAACAAACAAAAAGTAAATACCAAGTCTCTCCATTATTTTCAGATTTTTTTTCTGTCCAGATGTAATTGCACATTTTCTGACTTGATACATGGGCAATTCACTACCAGTATATGGCTGTGCCAGACATTGATCCTTCCCAACATCCTCCCACTCCAATTTCTATGCATTAGCTTAGAAACAAGCTGTAGAGTTGTCCCTGCTTCTCGGGAGAGGTCAGTGCATTAACATGCTACTGATTTTTACAGAGGCTAGACGAGGTTTGAGTCAGTACTATAACACTTCATGCAGCTTTTTTGGACATCTCTGATGCTGCCTAATGAGAACTTTGGCATAAGAGGTCATTCAAAGGGGAAAAAAGGGGAAAAAAAGTAATGAGGAAAGAAGAAAAAGGCTGAAACAAACCTTTCTTCATTCCTTGCCCCAGCATGACATTACACTCAACACTTTTCAAAAACAATAATTGGGTTCTGTGCTTAAGTACATCCAAATGAATCAGGAGTAATTTCACAGAGGTCTGGAGGAGTTAGGCTGATTTTAAACTGAACTACCTTTGGTATAACTCAGCCTTATTTCTACGGTTCTCGGTTTCACCTTGTTTCATACATAGGTGATGTCTGCCAAATCACTGTTGGTCATTAGGAAACCTAAACCCATAAATTAGCTGGCTCGTTAGGGATATAGGGCAGCAAGGGCTTTCCTTTATCTTCTTATATAATGATCCCCGTTTCTACAGAGTACTTCATTTCCATTTGCAAGAGAATTTCATGGCTTGTACAATGAACTCTGCAGCTCATGAAACTCTGACAATGGTCGTCACTCCTCTCTTTTGGTTAATTGTAACAAATTTCATTGGCTGGTTATAAAGGAGATTATTTCTGGGAAGGAAATTCCTGCCCGAGGTATATAAGGAGGGGAGAGATTTCCAAGTTTTGTCTCTTGAGCTTATTAATAGTGCATCAAGGTTTAGCCTCTTTCAGTATGAATTTAACAGAGGGGTTTTAGAGCTCCTTTTAGCCGTGAAGAATGCCACTGCCATTGTCAGAGAGTAACTGTCTGTCATTCTTTTTGCAAGCACCCGAGTAAGTGGGTGGCAGGTGGTGACAAGGGCTATGACTGCACTTGCCACTTTCCTGTGATAGCTGGAGCAGAGCTTTGGCCTGGAGCAGTTGCTGCTGATTTCCTTATGTCTCCAGTATGGCTTGGAGAGAGGAGTTATGCAGATGTAAATATTTATATCAAATATTCCCGTTCCAGTTGGAGCTGCTGGTATACTTTCACCCCAAGAGAGTAGGGAATGCTGTAGACCACATCATCATTTCCCATTAGTTATGGGGAGAGGGTTTCTGGTGGCTACAGGAACCTCAAGGTATTCCCTTTTACCTTATTGTCTCCTACAGATTTTATGCTCAAGGCGTTGCCTGTAGGCAATCTGCTCTCTCTTGGGCTCCTGAGCCCAGTGTGGGTTTTTAGCAGTACCTTTGATCAGCTCCAAGGCTGCCTGTGAGTGACAGTGGAAGTCCCTTCTGTTGGTGATGCCTCCTCAGTCCCAGCTCTGGGGACTTCAGGGCACCTCAGCAGTGTCTAGGTGACACTCTCTCAGTCTGCCATTGTCTTCTTCCTGAGGCCTTTTTCTCCCTCTGGCTTTGCTTTGATATTTCTTTCATTCCCTCCCTGAACCCTTAACAGATTTTCAGATACAGTCGTGTCTGAATCTTTAGCTATGCCCCCCTCCTCTAATTGTGAAACTCACATTCACAATTTATCTGTGAGACTTTCAGTGCTGGGAGAGGTATTGCAGCATTTCCTCCTGCCAACACATTTCTTTTTCTCACTTTTGTTCTATTTCTCGTTCTTCTCCATCCCACACAGCCTATATAATTCCCTTCCCCTTATTCCTAGTTCCTTACAAGTTCTGTATTAGTTAGTTTGAGCATTAAGGGGAAATACCATTGTGTCTGGTTTTGCCCTACAAAAGGGCACGATGATCATGATTCATTTCCTGAATGAAAACGCAGATTCAATGCCACGGGGGCATTGAAAAAAGCTCTGCTATTTCCCTGCCACCTTGAAGGAAATAAAGAGTGGTGTTGGCAGAGAAAAATGTCTGATTTGGTACTCATATAATGCCCTGATTTGGTGCTTCTGCTGACACACACACTCTGCCAAACTGCAGCACAGCCAAAACCAGCCACATCCCAGCTTCCTTCCCACCCTTGGTTCAGCTACCAGCACCTTCAGAACTGATGCTGAATCTCCCTCCCACTTCAGTGGATACTGCCTAGCTGTACTGAGTACAGTGGGAAAATCCATAATTTTTTCCACTGTTGACTTTTTCCCAACCTGGAAATGAAGCTCGAGATAATTTTAATAAGGAGGCAATATAAAAGAGGATCTTTAATGAAGGCCTTCAGGGCCAGTTTTGAAAAGCTGTCCACAAAAGCCCAACCTCCCCCAGGGGTGAGTACATTTTTATAGGTTTTAGGAAATTACCATAATTGATAAAAAGCACCAATTAGGAGGACAAGTAGTGATGGAAATCCCCCCCAGGTCAAGCCCCTTCTCTGGAGCCCCCTTCAGCACTGGCTGTACTTTGTCCATGAGAATCTATCTCCAAGAGTTGTTCTCAGCCTTGGTTCCCAAGGTAGCATGGAGCCTTGTACCTCCCAGAGCTTGGAGCTCTGGAATTTGTTTTGTCTTTCTGCCTAGGGAAAGGCCATGGAAAAGTACTGGGAAAACTAGCTACTAATACAATAGCCTACAGAGCTACAAACATATGTACAAAGAATACAGAGAACATGAAAAAGAAAAAAGGCAAAAACGAAATGGCATCACCACCACCCCTTTTTTTATATGTTGGCTTCCCTTAGAAAGCCTCAGCATGCTTCCTGCTGAAAAACTTACAGCCAACCTTGTTGATCAATGAGTAAACTTAGAGTTAGTTTGCCTGTGCCACACAAAGCATCACTAGCAGCTGTGCAGGTATAAAACAAATAGGAAAAAGAGGAAGCTGTGTCCTAAGAGATGATAGTAGTTACAAAATCATGAACTTGGAGTAGCAGAGAATGTAGAAGTTGTCTACCAGGGCAAGAAAAAGACAGAAACATATGGGAACTATTGTGCTTGTGCATGTGCACATTTCTGTGCAGCCATGCCTGTTGCTTATGAGCTCATCAAAATGAAGAATAAACGCCCTAACTTAGAGCCCACCACTAATTTCATGCAGAACCAGAAGAAGACCTTGTATTCATATTTCAGTAATTGAGGTTGTTCAGTCCCATGAGTTTAATTCTCTCATACATCACCTTCACCTTCCCTGTGCAGACAAGGCTTGGTCAGAGGCACAGCAATCCTGTGCTACCTGCATGAAGAGGGCACCAGCCTCGACTGTGTCCAGGTAAATAAAATTTAGGAGTCAGTCTGCTCCCAGGGAATGCCAAAACCAGCCCCAAACTGACACAGAGACATTGCTACCCTCCCAACAGGAGGATTGCTACCATCCTCTCCAGCAGCCATGACTTGTTACTACTTTCAGGCAAGAAATTAATGTGAAGCTGGTGGGAGCCATTAATCTGTGTCACCTCTCAGATGGGTTAGAACTGTGGAGGATGGCTGGCCATGAGGAATGTCCTCATGTACCCTCAAAGGCATGGAAAACTTGGATGCATCTTCTCCTTAATAAACAAGCTCAGCCTGCTTCCCACAGCCTACATCAGCTTTTCAGAATTAAATCCAAGGTTCTGGACTTTACTTTAAAGACTGGATTTGAGTATAGTTAAAAGTCTTGCTAGAGATCATAAATGCAGACCATCATCAAGAAAATTATTCCTCTATCCTGCTGAAGGCTTTACAGGGAGAATTTGCTAAAACTGGAGCACTGAATCTCACAGGAAGAAGGAACGATTACGAACTGCATTTGTTTCATCTTCAAGTACAAAGTGCTTTTAAAAATATAAAGTTCTTACATAAACATTGGGGAAATATGAAAACAGATAAATAAAATCTAAACCAGAACGCTTCATTGCACACACATTCCTTTGTGGGGTGTGAATGAGAAAATAGATATGACAGCTCTTAGTGATGTTGCTTACTGCTGTTCTGGAGGGTGATCTTAACCCATGTGAGTGAGTGCAATATAATGATGTACTTTAACTGGATCACATCATGGTATGTGTGATTTTGTCTCTGAGGTTACCATTAGATGCTCCAGAAAAAAAGAAAATGCACTGGAAAAATTTACAGAATTATATAAAATATTTTATTTGTCCTGAGACAGGGCTGGCTAATTCCATGATACAGGACTAAAAGCCCTTGCAAATGGTATTATTTTCTTTTCTGTTGCTTGCACTTTCTATCCAACCTTATCTGTCAAGGTTCAAATTCTGATTTTCTTCTCTTCTTCTTATTTTCTTTGTCTTTTATAAATTCCCACCTCTCTCTAACTTCAATCAACTCAAAGTCCTTGACGTGCGGAGCACTGCTTGCTTGCCAGCTGATGGCATCAGCATTTGAGATGTTTCTTGCTGTTCAGTGGCTTTGTGAATCTCCACGTTGGATCAGTTTCTTTTTGCACCTCCAGCCATGAATACAGGCTGAAAAGAAAAGCAACAGGCTCTCCCTTTGGTCTTACACCTAGAGAGGGACAAACCTGTCTCCCATGTTCCTGGCATGTGCAGTTTTCCTCCTCTCTCTGCTCCCTCTTTCCTCCGCCCAGCTGGCAGGGCCCAGAGGATGTCCTCCCCCTCAATACTCCAAGCAGGGATGGTTGCTATCCTCACCAGCTGACAGCAGTGCTAATTTCCTGTAAGTTGCCACAGAATAAAGGAGAGGCCTCTTTCTAAAAAATCTTTCCGGCTTGCTTCAAAACACTCTCTTGTCTTCTTTTCTTCCTGTGTGCAGCTTGCAGAATCAATAAGGCCCCAGCCTCTCAGCCCTGAGCAGCAGAGAAGCTATTGCTGCAAACTCAGCAGGAGGAAGAGCTAGGGCAAGCAAGGAGCCCAGAGATAATCAAAAGTGCCCTCCCATGGCTCAGGATGTTGCCAAGTGCTTGGAGCAGGACCAGAAGGCAACACACTATGACTCTTTGTCAAGCAAGGAATCATCTTCATTAGCCCCACTTAATTATCTCTGAATTTCACTAATTGCACTTACCTTTACCTTACACTTACCAAAGGGGCTGGGCCAAGTGTTCCTCTGTAACATTACTTTTGAAAAACTCTGTGTAGCTTCATGCAGGTGCCTGATGACTGGTAAAAGGGGCAAGGAGTCCCTCTTACACATCAGTGTTTAATGGGTATAATGCCATGACAGGCTGGTACAGAGACTCTGTATTCAAGGAAATTATTCTCAGTATTCAGTGTAATTTCAGGCAGTCTTTATAGCTTGAAAGAATGCTTGTTTGTTTCTCCTTTTGAAAACAGACAAACAAACAAAACTCCACAAAACTCTAAACTAAAAACCAGCCAAACCAAATCCAAACCAAATCAAACCAAATAGCCATAGAAAAAGGGACTCTCATTGTTTATTACTACAGAAAGTGGGAAAGAGGACTGGGATTTTGTTGGCTGTTGGTGAAAAAAAATTCTGTTAGCAGCATTTATAGATGTAGGACTCCTTTGGTTTTTATTTTTAGGGAACCATATGAGAGGCATACCAAGTTGGTAACTGTAAGAAAGTACTCTTAACCAGGGAAAGGCACAGACCAAAGTGCAGTTACCTCTGGGTAAATTTTTGGCTAGTGACAGAAATCGGGACAGTACTAAAATTACAGCTTGAATGCAGAAATCTCTTAATCCAGGGGTGGATTGCATCATTTGCTGGACTGTGACATTTTCTGGATTGTGTCATTTTGCTTGGATATACTGTAGAATTCCAGCATGCTTTGCCCTAAAAATCATGGTTATATGACTGAGGGAAAAGTGAAAATCTGTATTGCTGGTATATTTAAAAAGCTTCTTATTGTACTTTAAAAATCAGTGAAGAGAACATATTTTGGTTTATTGAAAAGAAGCAATAAAGATAAGAACTTATCCACTGAATCCAACAGGACTCTACGTTTGTCAAATGTGTGCTTAGTTTAGGTCACGAGAAAACTGAGATGTGCAAGAGCACTGTAAATCCTCTGCACAGGGGCAGTGATCTGTGACTGGTTTCTTTTTCCTAAACACAGACACACTCAGAATTTCCTCTTCCCTCTGACATTTGTCCCTCTCCCTTTGAGACCGGTGGCCTTCTTGCCCTTTACAACATCAACTCAAACATGGTAAGTGGTGCAGAAAACCTTGCATGAATTCCATAGCTCCTTCAAGAGGGCTAATCCACCATTTAAGTCCCACAGGCTTAAATGCTTTTCATCACTTGACCTCTTCATAAGGATGAATTTCCCCTACAGTGAGGGCGGCATCCGACAGTTGTTACTTTGTCAGTCAGACGAAACTATAAAGCAATACACAATAAATAGTATATAAACATCAAATCAAAGAATAGAATTTGTAATTCTGTCTCACACATTATTTCCTTGGATTACTGCTTAAAATCTCAGAATTAATATTTCAAGGAGAGTATGATTGCAACAGTTCTACTGGAAACAGCAAAATCTGCTCAGTGAACAGTCTGTGTGTACAGCCACTGGTCTAAATCAACTCCACTGCCAAACTGGCAAGCACCAGGTAATAGATAAAATGAATAGACAATTCAGAAATGTCCAACAGATAACTAAAATTGAAATTTTATTTTTTTTCAATAATATTCATCAGACAATTTTCTGACAAGACTTTTCTGAAAGATGAAGTGCAAATGGGAACCCTGTAAGAATGTTTAGAAGAATTGTACATGACATTTTTAAGCGCCACCAAGTACACATTGAATACTTTGTAAGTATATAGGCATAGCAACATGCAAGTGTCATGTACCCAACATTACAATATGCATTTTGTCTGTTTAAAGTTATTAATGAGGAAATAAAATGAAATTGATGTGTCTTATCATCAGTGCAATATGTTTAATTCCCAGGGATTTTTTTTTTTTTTACAGGTTAGTGGTATTTCTGAACCATTGAAATATATCCTTCTCAGGGCCATAAATTGCCAGTGTAAGAGCAAAGTACACCAGGGTTCCTAGGAGAATGCACTTACACTGACCATGAATAGATGAAGTTGTTATAGTCCTTTCACAAATTATGCCTTATTATTTATTCTAGGAAACTTCCTGCTGAACTGAAGGGGTTTTGTAGTTATAAAATATCTAGGCTAAAAGTAAAGGATGCACAAGGATTGCTTTATAATTCTTTTGAAAAAGAGCTAAATAGCAACTCAAACATGTGCATTAAGGATTTGAGCCTTGTCCTTTTGAAATCAATAGGCGTACTGTACTCAATTTTGATGGAAGCAGGACATATATGAATCCAGTAATCCATGAGTTCACCCTCTTGGCTCACTGTTTTGGCAGAAGCAGATGACTGTAGGTTATATTTGCATATTTCTATGTAAGCTATATAGGGGTATAAGCAAATCTGCATTCACTGAAAAAGGACAACATGTGCAACTGCATATTTACTAACATTAATCAATATGCATAGAAAGGAGACAAAAAGGAAATGATAAAGAAATCAGCCCAGCAATTAAAGACTATCCTCCTCTTTATGATCAACATAAAGAGTTGATGATCATCCTTACAATCTTCTTTACAAGCTATTACTTTAAACTCTCTCCTTTTACGCCTATTATAAAAACCCTTCAATATTTCATTTTAGAACAAGACCGAGAAAATTATCGTGTTTAGAAGAAAATAGCATTGGTGATTTTCAGCACTATGCATAAGGGCAGGCTAAGGCTGTCTGTAGTTTGTGCTGAAACATGAGATCAGAGCTCACACATGAAACACTGCTGGCTTGACCCTGAACACAGGGAAAGTGCTTAAAGTGCTGACCCCAACAGGCTTGGCTTTGCACCTGAAATCTTAAAAAAAGGAACAAACAAAAACCCTTGAACTTTTCTTTAATAGTAGCACACACTGCTCCTTTTAGAGGAGATACTTTTTCTTCCTCCTTTCCAATTAGACCTCTGCTTTTAGCCCAGCAGAGAATAAATGACTTAAGACACAGAACGTGGAGGGCACACCTACAGTAAACACGGAAGCCATGAAGAAATTTTATTTTTTTCCCCCCATCTACTGCAAGGCTCTGGAAGCCCCTAGAACTGCATACTCGTTCAAATTGGTTTCACGCCTTCTCTCTGGTTGTGAGTACATTAAACATTGCTGAAGAAAATGAACACAGCTCGGCAACAGGATGATTCCTAGATGCTGGAAGAATTCCCTTAAGGGCTGCTGGAAGCGCACGAGGCTTGGAGCATCCTGAGGATGAGGAGTGATACAGAAGTGTGCTGTTCAACCATGTTTGTACCCTTATTTTCTCCTGAGTTAAAGGAAGTGCAGAGTGCTGGGTAAGATTCCTCGATAGCAAGAAGGAACTGTGCTAGCTTCTCTTAATGCCGAGTAAACAACTTTCATGTGTTTTAGAGGCCTTAGGTCCACCCTGAAAAACCCTGTAGGAAGTCCTACTCTCAAAAGAGTTTCTACTCTGTTCTGTGGACATCAAAGGCTTCTCTATTAATTTAATTTTCTCCTGCTGTTTGCAATAGTCCTTCTCTGCTCCCCATGCATTGAGTGTTTTTAATGTAAACATGCCCTGGCAATATTATGTTTAAATAAGTAAGAGACAAGTCAGGGTATCTCAACAGTGTTGATATTGCATATTTAATTCAAAAGCTTGCATGTGCTTTTTAAGGTTTCTCTTCATACGTGCATGCCTTACTAGGAAGAATTGTGTTGCAGTTGGATTGCAAATCATTATCTAGAGCTGACTAAATATTGATGGGTTATAGCAGTTTATTTTTAAGCTGTTTGGGATGAATCCCCAGCCAGCGTAAATTGGCCCACATTTAAGGCAACAGAGTGAAGCTGATTTATACCAGCTGAGGCTGTGTCCTTATGCCCTGTTAAAAAGCTAAAACTATACCAAAATTAATAAGAACAGGGCAAGAATTATGAACCCAGGAAATATTTTTTACCTATTTTTAACAGAAAAAATAATAATACAGTGATTTCATTTCAAGACTAAAGCAAAGATTCAATAGTATTTAAAATGTATACAAATATATCATAGCTAGTATTTAGACTAAGAGGTAGATGTCATATTCTAGGAATAGTATACTGTGGAATGATGCTAATGGCAGTTGCTAAATACATTTATTTGCCTGTTACACAGGACAAAAAGGAGAGTCATACCAATGGCAATCACAAGAAGGCTTACAAAAAAAAATCTTGTCTTTTGCTATTCTTTATCTGTCTTTCGGTGCGTTTCTTCTGGAAGGGCATAATGGAAAAGTGTCAAGAAGTAAAAAGATCTATAATACAAAACTTCATGTTTACAAAAATGTTAGCTTTATCATTAAAGGCATCATCTGTACTGTAATGGAAGCATTCTGTACTTGCAATTTAAGATTACCTGGCGTTACTGAGCAAGTAGTGGAAATTCCAGGTGAGGTGATTCAGCAAAACAGGGGTCAGAAGAATGCAGCTCTCTCTCCTTCTCTCTCTCTTTCTCTGCTCATACTAAAAATACCAGGGCATATGGCAGCATATTTCAGCATCTTAACATACTAGGCTCCCTTGAGGACAGAAAAAAAGATGAAACTTGTGCTGTTGAGCCAGAAACAAGATTATAGAACAGTGGTGCCAGACATTCAGAGTGCTGGTAGCAAAGCCATTAGAGGAGTCAGTGTCTTACTTTGCCTAAAGGTGTTTCAGTGGTATTTAATGGTGCTCCAAGAAATGGAAAGCAAAGCTGGTGAGAATGAGGAGCAGTATAAGAATTTTTTATAAATTAATTGTCATTGCAAGTAGAGGAATTACACATATTGCATTAGGATATCCACTGCTTGTAGATGTACCTTCCACTTTCCCCTTGTGACTGTTAGGGGTCATCCCCTGCTTGAAATAATCAAAATGCATATTATAATTACATGGTTTTCCAATATCCATACACAGCAAGTACAAGATACTTACATGTAAGTACACTGTATTTACCTATATTTTTGCATAGTTTTTAGTGTGTACTTTGTGCCACTTAATAAAAAGCATTACTCATCATTTTTGTTGTTGCTGTTTTTCTTTATTAGACAGCTTGTTCAATTAAAGTTGGAGTAGCTGGGATTTTTGGTATGTTCATCAAAAATTACCAGTTCCTAGGAGTGTAGAGATTAGACATTTGGAGGAGTCTGGGTAAGCGCTGGGGGAAGCTGCAGTGGGAACATGAAAGTTTTAAATCACCTCCTTGATTAAGAAATGCAATATCAGATTTAATGATGCTAATTTAATAAACTTACCTTTAATTCGAACGGAATTCTAAAGGTAAGAAGTCCGTTTTCCTTTTGGTAACACTTTACAATAAGTGGCACTAAATTACACTAGAACTGCTATGTTACAGGGAATTACATGTAACTACACTGTAACTGTTGAAAGAGCTACTGTACATGTGCGTACATGGTAACTTCAGTGCTGTTACAATCATGAATTACATAATTACAGATGATTCTGTCCTTCCTTCTCATTGAAATAGCTATATATATATATTTATATTTATATATATATATATTATACCGCAATGAAAACACACAAGATGTTAACTTTCATGTCTCACTTAGAAAAGTTGGTTTTCTTCACGCGTTCCTTTAGAGAGGGAGTCTCAGTGCAAGATGAACCATCCTTAAGTGATGTGGAAACTTACTGAGATGTTCTAGGTTAAACTCTGAGCCTCAAGTTAAACATCAGGTTCCTTAAACTGTCTCTTGGTTTGTCAGATGACACTACAAGAGTGGGATGATGCACCCCTTGTCTTCTGATGTACCACTTTCTTGGTCAAATCATGAGAATGTTCTTGAAGCATTTTAAAAAAACCAAACAAAACCAAAAAACTCTACATCAAAAAGTTTAAAAATAATCAGCAATTGACACTGTAAACAGTACACTGGAAGAAACTAGCTACCTGGTCTGGAGAAAACTACTCTGCAAGTGAGTGAGGGATAGGATGTCACATACATTTTAGTGAAGGTGGTTCCCATTCAGAGCCTCCATTTTATACACTTGCTGGGTGCCTCACACCATCATAAAAACATTTTGGTTTTTTTTTTTCCAGAGTGGGAAATTTGGGCAAAAGGAAGGGACAACTGGCTTTGAGCCTACTTCAATGTCATTAGTGTTGAGCCATGATTCTGCTTACAGAAAAGAGGGATGCCTCTTTACACCCAATGCAGCAATCTGAACCCGTGAAGAGCAGACAGGCCTGCTAAGTGCTACCCAGGTAGAATGCTCTGTGTGGGGCTTTTCACACCTGCTGTGCAAGCTGCAAGGGACATCACCAGGTGCAAGACAATGGAAGATCAAATGGGTTAAAAATGAGCGCATGTGAGGAGTTTTAATTGAAAGCCAATGGAAAAAAAACCCAACCAAACAAACCTGTTTTAACAGTACAATTTACATCTTTTTTTTTTTGCCAAGTTGAAATGCTGTTTCTATGCCACTGGAGAATATGGTTTGAAATGGTTACCACAAGGCCCATCCTGCTTTTGAAGATCCTACCTGACCTTGGCTGGGCAATGGTTCAAGTAACAACCCTACTATTCAAGCGAGCTGGAATTAGGAAGGATGAAGGAAGGCATAAACACCACGCTGGTAGGGAATTCCACTTGAGCAAATAAGGCCCTCATCCAGGGAAGCACTTCATTTTTAAGCATGTGAACAGTGCCTTATACTCCAAGGGAACCTCTCTGATGCCTGAAGTTGACTATGTGCTTAAAAGCTTAGTTGAACTGGGCCCCAGGTCCTGAAATAAAACTTTGATGCTGTACTATAGCTAATGTAACTTACTGCTGTGACAAGAACCCTTATTTTTGGTATTAAACTGAATGACTTCCTTTGCCAGCCTTTTACATGTTTATGTTTTGAAAGACATGAGTATCTTGTAAACCTATACTAGTTTTCAATGTGTCTAGTAGCACCTACCTGGTTCTCTCAAACTACCATATTATATTAACATATTATTGCATTTTTCCACAGATGGGTATGGAGTGAACTGTAAAAACAAGCATGCAATCACATCAATGCAGACTTATTTCTTTAAAATGTCATACTGTATATGATTTATTATGTTAACACTCAACCACATCATATTATTTATGTCTGTATATTTTGAAAAAAAGTGCTGCTTTGATTGACGTCACCCTTTTTTCTTAGAAATTAACAAGATAAATGCTTCAACAAAAACAATTAAAATACTCTAATATTGTCCTTAAAAGGTTTATATTCTTCTGATAAATAATCTGTCACAGCACCTTTATCTTCCATTTTACCATACCACATGATGTCGTGTTCCAAACTCTCCCTTCCCCACACAAAAATAAAATCCCAGGAGAAAGTCCTTTACAGCAGACCATCATGCTTTTATGCTTCACAAATACATCAACCAGAGAGAAATACTTCTTTTTGTCAAAGGTGCAAAACACAGGAGCAAAGCGAGCTCCAGCTAGACTAACTTGCATTCTCCAGTGTAGAATCATTTCCAAGACCTGTTATGGCAACCTTTTCTTTTCATTGGAAGAGGAAATAAGCCGATGGGCTTACAGTGTTTTGTTGTCATATTTAAGAGCATGTGATTTTTCAGCTGTCAATTACACAAAAAAATTTCAGAAATAATCCAAACAGAGACCTTCACTGTGGAGCTAAAAGCATGGCAGGAATTCTCTATCATTCACGGTGACATAAGTTTGTACCTCACAAAATGCATAGACAGGAATTTAATATAAAGAATTAGTCCATTTACTGTATACACAAAACATATATCTTTTGTTTTAACACTTCTATTTTTTTCTTTTTTTTTCTTTTCTTTTTTTTTTTTTTAAGTGTTTTTGTTTTTGTTTTTTTTTTTGGCAAACCAACATAGAGAAGCAGCTCTGGAACTGCCAAATTAAAAACTGAGAATTTTAGCAACTCAATAGTACTTTTTAAGGATAATAATCAAATGTGGTTGTAATTTAAAACCTGAGGCTGTGCACTGGTTGTTAGCTTAAAACTACCTTTCCATATAACATTGTGCTTCCATTGTATAACAAAGAAAAAATTAACAAGAACTAGAAAAGTTTGCTGCTGAACAGTGCTAGGACATACAGACAAAAAAATACTAACACATGTTATTTACTCAGAATATTCATTTTGAGTCATATCTAAAGGGATATAATGGACATTAGAAAATGCTTACTTGTGACTGACTTAGCTACTGCCAAAAAAGTTGAATATGTATCAAGTAATGTTTAATTGAATTTATTATATGCACTATATACAGACACTAAAATGCCTTGCAATTGTGCCCCATGAACACATCAAATTTGACTAGGCAGGTGAATTCATGTTTAGCAAATAAATTATAAAAACATAAATTACTCAGAAAGTTCTCTAATCTTTGTGATCCCAAAAGCCAGTAAAAGGGCAGGAAAATTGTTTCAAAAGAAGCTCTATTACCTAAATTTGCAGAATCTGTATAGCTATTCAGCATGTTATCACCACTGAAACATGGCACTGTTGTCAAGGTACCATTTAAATCATAACAAAACAAAGCAAAACAAAACAAGAAATTCATTGGACTGGTCTTTTTTTCCCCATAAAATCCAAACATACAGGAAACTATGCTAAACAGATTTCAATCTGTGTTTCTAAGGGCATATATTTCAAAAACAAGTTGATTTTTGAATAATAGATAGACAGGTATAAAATATTCTTTGTAAACATCTAATCTTAGACTTAACATTTGCTGTAAGTGAATTAGGACCTTACCTAATAGTACTTGTTATGAATTTTGTTCTATGACATACTAGTAGGGACATGATAAAAGAAAACTGGAAAAGAAAGCTGTATAACACTTAAATATGTAGAAAACTTGGGTTAAGATGATGATTAACATTGTTAAGGCTGTATATTCAAGCACTGTATGTTAAGAGAGCAGTGGACATGATTTTTAGGCAATAAGAAATGTCCTGTTTTACGCATGATACTGTAATTACAGAATGATGATGTCAACAACTGATTGTTGGTGTAAACTGGCTACTTATAGCAGGTATGGGAGTTAATAAAGATAGCAGAAGATGGCAGAAATGAATTCTGAGAAATGATAGCCAGTTTTCTCCAGCAGTCAGCCTGATAAGAAAAAACTCCAAGATTCTAGCTCTGCATCTAAATGAAATACTCTTTTTTCTCCTCTGCATTGACTTGGCTGCCTTCTGCATTGATAATGGCTGTGTCGGCATCAGGTGCATCTTCAGCTCCTTTTGCTTCATTTGTTAAATATGTTCCTGTAGGAATCAGTACAAGACAAAAGAAACAAAAAGAAAAAAAAAAGGAGAAAGATTAGGTTTTTTTTTTTTTTACACTGCATTATAGGAAGTGCATTTCAAGCAATGTACTCCAATTTTTTAATGAATGAAAAATATTCTTACACAGTTTTTAGTATACATCATAAAGGTGTGCTCAACTTCGTAATTTGCTTAAGAAATATTTACACTTCTACTTACACTGGTAAAGGCACATATACAAACTCTAATATAGCCACAACAAATTAAGGAAATATTTTAATAAAGCTCCATTTTATCTAACTGCAGTAATATGCAATATATTCTTCAATTACAGAATAAGTGATAAAATCTTGGTTATTTCATGAAATAGCTATCCATCAAAAACAAAGCAACTTTGAAGACTTAGATATTCATAAATATGCTTGCCTTTTCTTTTCTTTTTTTTTTATGGCCACTGATCATTTGTAATCCTGTTTTTTCTTGATCATATCTAGGCTTTAATTTTACAGAATTGTATCATTAAATTACATCAAAAATGACAAAATTGAGGCAGTTTTATTAACTGAACCAACTCATATTATACTATCACAGCTATTTTTATGCTCTGGATATGAATGAAAAAAGAAATGTGTACAATAGTTGAATTTCCCTTTGTGAAAAGCATTATTTATGCTGGCATAAGATGTTCAACTGCTCATTCAGGAAAGTAAAACAAAAGAGACACACTTTCACTGGCTCATTAAAAAAAAATTCTGATTTTCTCCCATGTAGTCCAATCAAATTGAAAAGCTGTTTTTTATCAATTTATGTTTGCTAGGTATATGATTATCCTATCTAAAAAGAAGGTTACTGAATTAATACCAACAGTCATCCTCTCTTTTTTTTGAGGAGTGTGGAAAGGGATTCAAAGCAGTTTTAGCAATAGGCCTCCAAGCTGTACAGAGGTTAAATCTCAAGGCATGATTTTGGAACTAACTAGGTCAAAATCAAACCACAGAGAAGTCAGAAGTCAGTGTCACTCCATTCCTGTTATCTTTAGTGGCAGAGGGGGACTGAAAATGAAGGGACCAGAATTATTAAGGTAAAACCACAGAATAAAGTAAAGCTAGCCCCAGGAATGAACCCCTTATTCCAGCAGGATCATTGATAAACTGATTTGAAAACTCACCACTGGATTCTGTATAATATGATCTTTTAAACATATACTTAAAATATTAGCATAATCCATTAAAATGAAAAATCTTATTTACTCAACACAAATATATTCTGCTGAACTGATAGGCTAGTTAAAACTATGAGAGCATGGTGAGAACATGTAATCAAGTATCAGGAGTTCAGATCCAAACCCAAGGGGCAATCTCACCCCTTGGTCTCTCTAAATCACTGACTTATAAGATGACCTTGGGCATGCACTAACTCCATGTCCTTTGCCTTAGCCAGCCTACTGGAAAACATTAAAATTCACAGGGACCTCACTTGCAACTGGACTGAGAACTACTTTTTGTTCAAATCACTTAGCAGAGGGGGGAAGGTGAAAGGGAAAGGCACTTCCAGGTGAAATCACGTCTTGCTTCCAAGAGTGATAGAACTTCCACTAAAAGTGTCCTACCTTTATGTCTTGCCAGGTATCGACCAAGGAGAATTATAGAACATAATGTTACAAAGACAACTACAGCCACTATTCCTCCTATAAGAGCGTGGTCAGGTCCAGTCTGTCCAGCCAAAGCATTTGGATCTAGAGGGAGAGACAAAAAAGCAAAAATGGTCCTACACAGAGAAAAAAAAAATGACAGGGAAATTCATAATACCAAGTTTTATACTGATCGTCCTGAAAATAGGGCATTTCCCTCTTTAATATTCAGCATGGTTATTCCCACTTTTACTCCCAGTATCTTATCAACGACACAGTGCTGCTTGTATTCCCAGATTGTTAAAACCCTGAGGACATCACAGTTATGAAAAACATTACCTTATTCTTCTTTGGCAGAGGTTAGTAAATGGAAAAGGTTTCTAGCTTTGTCCTAGCCATTTTAGAACTGAAAACCTGGCCATAGCTATTTACAGAAGGAAAAACAAGGAAGTGAGAATTGGGGATCAGATAGCATCAGCAGAATACTGTCTGCATAATATATAATTTATAGAATGGATTCTCAGTGGGGAACCCTTATATGTTCTCTTCCTCTCATTCCTACCCCTCTTGCACCAGAACTAAAAAGGCAGATAATGTGCAGCAGTGCCAAGTTCCTCTGCACGTGGCTGAGTCTGCATGGATTTGGTCAGACAAAGGTATCAGGTACCCGAAACTCATCATTCAGACTCAAACATCAGTTTGTCAATGTACTACAAATGCTCAATTAACACCCAGTGTTAGCAAGCTATAACAGATATCACAGAATCACAGTGTCAGCCGGGATGGAAAAGACCTTTGAGATCATCAAGCCCAACCAATGAAGTAACATCATCTTATCAAACAGTCCATGGCACTGACTGCCACATCCAATCTCTTAAACACCTCCAGGGATGGTGACTCCACTGCCTCCCTGCCAGCCCATCCCAATGCTCAATCATTCTTTCTGTGAAAATCTTCTTCCCAATGTCCAGCTTAAGCCTCCTCTGGCACAGCTTGCACTTGGGTGTTGTTAAACCTCATGCTGTTGTATTCAGCCCATGGATCCAGCCTGTCCAGATCCCTCAGCAGAGCCCTCCTACCCTCCAACAGATCAACACTCCCCCACAACTTTGTGTCCTCTGCACATTTGCTAATGGCAGAGTGAATCAGCAGGTTCCTTTTTCCAGCTCTGTGCAGAGCACTGGGAATGCTGTCAGATTCAAGCGTTCTGTGCTGGTCATTTGCCTGCTCTGCTGCCCAATGCGTCACAAAAGTTGCAAAGAGACAATCATGGGAAATGGCACTACTTTGGGGTGAGTAATTCTTCAGAGCTTTTAACAGTGAACCACTAACCTGTGACTGTTGACTCAACAGATAAATGCAGAAGAAGGTAAAATTTTAATCTGCGGATCATGACATGGTTCCTATTATAATGAAAATGCCTCTGCTATCAAGTAATAGTAATTCTCTGAAGATGTTATTAGCATGTACTGTATGCTGCAATCATTCCACTCTCACTGCTTCAAGGGCATTCCCCTTGTAGGAGCTGTTTATATTCTTCAAATAGTTTGCAAACAACTTCTTTGCTTTGCAAAAGGGAAAGGCAGGAAAAATATTTACACAGAAAAGAGGGCAAGTCTGTGAAGATGACAGAAAGGCCTCTGATAATGCTGAGGAGGTGTGATTCCTTAATATCATGATTACATTCTGCTGACCAGGATTGCTGTATGGCTGAAAAATGTATGGATATATCTGGTATGGGAGTCTCATGAGGTGTAATTAGGCCAAGTGCTGGTGCTGCACCCAGGTCAGGGCAAATCCTGCTCTCAGTCCAGGATGGGGGATCAACAAATCCACAACAGTGTGGCTGAGAAGGACTTGGGGGGTGCTGGTGGGTGGACAGGAGCTGGCCTTGTGCTCTTGCAGCCCAAAAAGCCAAATGTGTCCTGGGCTGCATCCAAACACTGTGGGCAGCAGTCCAGGGAGGGGATTCTCTCCCACTGAGCCACTCTTCTGAGATCCCATCTGTAGAACTGCATCCACTTCTGAGGTTTCCAGCACAGGAAGGACTTGGACCTGTTGGAGTGAAACCAGAGGGGGCACCAAGTTGATGTGAGGGATGGGACACCTCTCCTATGAGGAAAGGTTCAGAGAATTGGAACTTTTCAGCCTGGAGAAGGCATGGCTTTCAGGTGACCTAACTGTGGCCTTCTAGTACCTGAAAGGAGCCTGCAAGAAAGATGGAGAGACTATTTACAAGGGTATGTAATGATAGGACAAGAGGAAATAGCTTCAAACTAAGAGTAGGTTTAGAGTAGATTTTAGGAAGAAATTTTTCACTCTGGGGGCAGTGAGGTGCTGGCACAGAGGAGTGGCTGACCCATCCCTGGAAGTGTTCAAGACCAGGATGGATGGAGCTCTGAGCAACCTGGTCTAGTGGAAGGTGTCCCTGCCCATGGAAGTGGGATGATCTTTAGGGTCCCTTCCAACTCAAGCCATTCTATGATTCCAAGATCTACAAATGCACGTGTATATAAATACAATGTTCCAGAGATGAAAAAAAAGAGTAATGTTTTCCCTTTCTTTTGCAAACTGTGAAGCATTCTGCAGCTACATTTTCAGGCTTGCTGGAGCACAGAGTGGTGTGGCCACTGGAACAGATTCAGTTCTGCTCCTAACAATCGCTGGACTCATCAGGCAGGACTTTGTCACTTACAGCTGTCTTCCTGAGCTCCCACACCTTTCTCTTCTGGCTGCCACAAGGACTTTGGGGAAGCTGGTCATAGCACTTCTGTGGACATGATGGCAAATAATAGGTATTTGGCCTCAATAAAGCTAGAAACACCTTGTAAAGTCAGCTCTCCTGCATCCTCTTCCACCTCCACATGGCATGGCGCTGCTGGTGGTGGCACCACGCTGAGTACACATTTTGGTCATTAATGGACCCCAAATCCTGTGCACCAGGAGACTCACAGGGGAAAGTAAGAGTGCTGAAGCATGGCCTTCCCAAAGCAAGAGCTTGGAGCATTCAGGCACTCTCTCCCTTGCCTTGCAGGGGCTTTGTTTTCCAAGCAGAGAAAGGAGGAGGAGCCTGCTCACTTGAGAGGATGGAAGGTGACAGCTTGCTGCAGGAATGTCAGCCTGCCTGAGCCATCTAGAAATTTCCTCCTTCTGTGGTGCCTGTGGCAATGTTGAGTAAAGCTCCTCCCTGCAGCAAAAAGGCAGGACCCATTTGGACTCTGAGGACCACCCGTGTCCCCAGGCCCCGTGTGTGACCTGCTGGAGATGCTCTTTGGCAGCACTGGGACAGGAGCAGCATGAACATGTTTTCCCACTGAAAACGGGCTCCTGCTGGTAACACGGAAGAATGAAAGGAGATCTTTTAAGGGATAATACACTTCCTGATGCAGAGCATAATCCAAAGCAGGGTTAGCACAGAACTTTATCTACAGGCATTTTTGCAAAGCTGATTGAAGTGCACAGCCTTAGCTCAATACCCAGACTTACAGCGCGTGTCCTCTGTGAGCTTTAATAAACATTACAGATAAAAATCCTCACAATACACTGAGATAAACATGTCTCTGTGTTTTTATCCTCAGGTGATTTCCAGCATAGAGTGACTCACTCCTCCTCTGACATACCTGATGTGACTACACAAAGTGACCCAAAGCCAACCTAAATACAAGGTTTCCGCCTATTAGTGTGGATTAATGACATTCTGATACTGCTATAGGCTGATTTTTTTAACATTAAAATTAATGTAGGTATTCATTGGACTGAAAAAGTAACATCGTATTTTTTGCTCTAATTCCAACCTTGATATCAAAGCCAGACTAGAGTGGTTGGTATTGCTAGAGAAGTTTGTCCGAAAAAACCCCAAAACTTACACATAACCTATTACTGTTATATTACCAGTGAACAATTCCTTTGTTAAAAAGGAAAAAGGGAAGTAGAGAAAGGAAAAGATGGAAGCGAAGGAAATGAAGAAACATTCTTAAAAGTGGCCAACATTTTCTTGAGAAACAAGCCTTTTTCCATCTCAAAATGAAAATGTGTACAACATAAACAATATTCTGAACAGGAAGCATACCTCATGAATAGTCTCCTCATAGAAAAATAATGCTAGCATTAAATATAAATATTCTCTACATTATGCATAGAGAGTAATGCACTATTCTTTTGCCTTTCATGAAATGACCTAAGCCTCATGAGTGAATTACAGATCTGGGGCTTTCTATCACAGTATAAATAATTACTGTTTCAAAATGTGCCCAAGCAGTATCTGAAAGATAGAAATACAGGGATTTGGAAACTGCTTTTTTTGTATTTTAGGTATTTATACAGTCAACATGTGTAATCATTCAGGTGTTCTGGGCACAAGAGTTAGCAACTGCCATTAAAGTTCCTGAAACCACTGATCACTCCACATTTTGCTTTCCAAAAAGCAGAATACTATTCAGATTATTTTTAGATTTGTGTTTTAAGTTTCATGGACTTTACCAAGTAAATTCTACACTGCCATGCACACAACTCCAGCAAATGAAATCTTAGGTATGCAACTGTACAATAAATACTTAAAATTCAGTTGTTTCCGTAGGAAAAAAAAAAAAAAAAAAAAAGGAAAAAATTTAGATTACACTGTTACTCTTCTAGTACATACTCTTTTTTTCTGCATGAGCACAGGCAGCTACAGTAGTCATGGCCTGAAACAGTGGAATTAAAATTTGGAAAACAGACTAGATCTTCAGAGATCAGTTCTTTCTTCTATTTATTTCATTCTTTGATGAAACTAAGAAAAACTTAAAAAAACATAATGACAAAACACTCATAATTCTCTTTTATTTGCTCTTTTTTTTCCCTGAATTGCGAGAGCCTCTTCAAAATACTGATTGTCAATGCTATGAAAATGTACCCATTTTCAACTTCTGGCATTTTTCTGTTACTGTTTCACAAACTGTGAATACACTTAAATGAGGTAACACACACTTAAATTAAATAACTCACTAAATTAAATGACTAAGGGGGGAAAAAAAGGCCTCATTTGTTAAGAGATGAAACACATCAGATAAACTTTAGATCGAATAAATAAGTTGATATGCGCTTTTTATGACCTGCTGATAAAGTTTCAGTGTAGAATATTTTAATATGAATTCACACTTTAGTTAAGCAGAGAAATTTTGGAATAGTTTTTCATGCTTTTGCATAAAGTTTATGTTAATTATTCACCTAATTTCAGTTTCTTCATGCATAAGTTTCCTTCTTATTTATGCAGAGTTGACTTGACTGAGCAGGCTGCAGCAAAGGGTCAGATAACCCTTTCTTGAGCAAAGGCAAAACAAGCACATTTGTGAACGCTGAAATGGCATATTTTGGGGAATATGTGCTCAAGTAGCCCTCTCTTTTGCAGAATTTTATCAATATGTATTTTTTGCTCATATGCTGAAGTTAAAAAGATCACTCTGAGCATGAGACAACCTAAGGTTTTGAAGCATCCAAAAGAATAATTTCTTTTGACCATTTCTACTATATGGAATTTGGAAATATCCTAATTTGCTGTGGAGCTTAAATAGCATTCACAAAATGAAATTGTTAAGCATATGTATTATTCATAAATTAGTGTTCCTTAAGGCTGAGAAAAGAAAGGGCTGTCCCATTTCTCACAGACGTACTAAAGCCTACAGTCACTTTTATTGATTTGGTAAATAATCACATGCTGTGGCAAAGGAGACTTGCTCCAATAAGAGATCTTGGGCCATGGCTCTGTGTTACAATTTATATGGCAGAAAAATCTCTTCAAATGACTCCAGATTCTTTCCCTGTACTCAGGGACTTGTTATAACCCCCAGTACAACCCACCAATGTTTCATACTTTTGCAAAAGCTATTAAGTGCTTTGCTCAAATCAGATCAGTAAAGCAACGTGCATTTTAGGGTGGGAAAACCCAAAAAGTAGAAAAAAATTAAATAAATAGTTCTGTCTTATTTGAAAGGCTGTCAAAATGATGCAGGTGAGTGTGAAAATGAGTGGTGGGAGACTGTGAAGATTTCTGGAGAAAATCTAGCAAGAACCCTCAAATAAGGAGATATCTAAACCTGCACTGCTTTGAAGTGTCCTAACCAGCAGAGACCAAACTTCAACAACTATTGGGAGAGAGTAGTTTGAGGATGGCTGTAGTCCACCAGTGAATATAAATTACATTAGGAATATTCCCCAGTGAATTTTTTCTTCATATCAGCTTAATTTCCCAAGGAGATGAGAGGCTTGTGTGATTATTCTCTTTCACTCTGTTCAAATTACTTATGAACCATGGCTCCATTACAACAAGTTTAAAGAGACAGTAAAGAACTTAAGAGTCTTGTTTTCTTATAACTAACCTGATAGGACAGGTTGCAGCAGGGGCTCAGAGCTTATTAGATAGCAGAGAATGTGTAGGAAGAATGCCTTTATAAAAGCCCTAATAGAGACAAAAGCTTCCGTCAAAAATCTGTCCAAAAAATCAATTTTTCATTAGAGGTGTCTCTCCATTGCAAATACTTTGGTGTCCAGCGGCACAGATCCTGTTTGAAGCTTTTCACATGGTTAGATGGCATTTATAACCTCTGAACCCTTGTCTCCTCACCTTTTTCTCCTTTCCCCAAAGCCCACCCTTCATGCTTTTCTTCCTTCTTGTCTCAGCTCACACTGCAGTATTTCCATAATTCAGTTAAAAAGCCACGAGGCGCAATATCATGGAAACCAGAGAAGATTTCTTTATGCTTATGGCACAAACTTTTTGAAATGTATTCAGATTAATGTCATTGCCAAGATTTAGCCATAGGGTTCATAAAATATTTAATTGTCCCACCAATGCAAGTTTGGGGGAAAAAAGTAAAACTTAAAAAAAAAAAAATCAAAACAAACAAGCTAAAAAACTCCCAAAGCAAAAACCTTGAAGCCAAAACCTCAAACAGAACCTCAAAGATCTGGTTTTACATCAGTAGGAAAAAAGACTAAAGTGGGAATTGTCCCACAATATGGATAGGAGGTTAGACTGAAGTGATAGCTGACAAGGTATTTGCCTTAGGAAAAGTGGCAGTAGTGCTGTCTGTGATAAATGCTGGTAAGTAGAATTTACCCTTTTTAGCATCTTAATTTGGGCACCCCAGAGTTCAATTTCTCTTGCATGGCCTGGAAGGCTGAAACAGGTGTTTTTAATCTCTTTTTGTAATATACTACTAACCACTGAAATACATGTACGCCAAACTTGTGAAACTATTGTTAAGAGGGAAAAGAAACTTTCTGCACCTTCATTTAAATTGCAAAGAGTAGCTGCCCAAAGGGGCTGGTTGTGAAATTCGTTGAAAATGCGTTTTGTTATTAACCAATTCTGAACTTAAAATATGTGACAAGCTTCTTTATCCTTCAGTGCCTGAAGCAAAGAAGAACAAAACAGTGTACTAATATACAGCACATATAAACTGCTATTTTAATAGTAGAACATCATCAACCATAGCGAAGACAGGCAGAAAAAATACTTCTAAACCTTCAAAAGAATTGATAGCCTTTTCTTCCCATGCTACTGCAGTAGCACATTTGGCCTATTTTGCCTCTAAGTGTTTTTGGTTTGGTTTTTTTTTTTTCCCCAAGTACTGAATTTTATATGCATTCCTATTAAGAAGAGCCTACATCCCAGAAAGATAAAAGTCCCACACTAATGTTTCAGCAGCTGAAACTACAACTCCTTTTGAAGAGCTCCTGTTGTTCTCATGAAGCCAAGACTTCTTTCAGAGGAGAGAAAAATGCAAATGTCTCCTGATATGTATTTGTGAGTAGGTAGACCTTGTCAAAGTGAATAAAAACACTACCCATACCTATTTATTTTGTAAATGTGTGGGGTGGTTTGTTTTTTGGTTTTTTTTTTTTTTCCCCAATGCTTAGAAGAGAGCTGTATACCTACAACATTAAGATGAAAAGTTTAACAATATTTTTCAGGATCCTTAGAGCCTTGTTCCATATTTTGTGCTTGTGTCATTGACACTTTTTTTTCAAGATTTTTTTCCCTTTCTCTTCTTTTTTTTCCTTAATGCTGCTTTAAAAGCTCCAGTTTCCTGAAGGGAACAGTTCCTCTAATTAGAGCACATAAAAGACTTTTCTTATTGACAACATTATATTTTTGGCTGTCAATAAACTCATTAATTGCTTCAGACTTTGTCTTAGGAAAAAAAGAACTGAAATCTGCAACGTTTTGCCTTCATCTTATTTTATGTAGAGGATAATTAAGTCAATTCTGGGTTTGAAGAAATACTTGCCCATCCAGCTATAACTTCTGTCTACTGAAACAGGAGGCTGTAGGGAAGGAGACAATTGGCACAGATGACATGAAAATTTCCCTGTTAAGTTGAATGAGTCAACTGTTCCAGCACTTAAATTTTCATTTTCTTGTGAAGTTCCAGAATGCTCAATGCCTTCATTGCAGCAAAAAAAAAGATTGAACTTCGGAAACATTCACCTATCAAATACTTTAAAAGAAATAGGAAACAGGAAAAAAGAAGAACCTATCTCTACCTAGAAAAATGAGTGTGATGGGTTGACATTAAACCAAGACAATGAGATTCATGACTTCCTACTTTGGGAGAGCAAAACACATTTCAGAAGTGCCATCTTTCTTTTGATGACTTTCCATCAATTAATATAGGAAGATCCCTGCTCTTGGTTTTCTTTGTCAAACAAAGCCAGAGACCAGATGGAGTGTGCATAGCTCCTTTTCCTGTCATCAGAAGTTAATTATCTATATAAATATTAAACCATTCTCTCATTAATACAGAAACTGGAGATGCCAGTTTCTTCTCCCTTTCTTAGAGTACCTTTAATCTTGTGGCTTTTGGTTGCTTCCCACAGACTTTGATTTGCTGGAGAAAACATGACCAGGACTGTGTGGGAAAGGAGTGTGGCACCTGTGCTCCACAGCACTGGCTGAGCCTGGGCATCTGCTGCTGGCTGCCATCACAGGGGCTGGGGCCAGTCTCAGATGGTCTCTGGCAGGCTTAGCATTCACATTTCAGGAGAAAGAAACTCATTATCACCATAATGCACATTAGGAATTATGGGGAGATTACTGAGAGAGTGATCACTCAAAGCTTCCTCCACTAAAAGAAGGAAGCCCCAAGAGCTTAAGCCCACTGGAAAGTGGCATAAATATTTCCATTGTGTGTTTTTTTGGCCATCTTTTTTCCATGCTGTTACATGAACTCCCTCACTGATTACTTCTCAGAGCTAATCAGTATCACTGCAGAGCTCAAATAATAAATACCACCACAAGCAGTGGCAGAAAGACACACTTTCAGTCAAGAAACAGCATCAAACAAATGGATGGGGAGGATCAGTAGAGAGAGAGAGAGAGAGACAAAGCTGCTCCTGATGGCAGAAGCTGAGGAGGAGAAGGGTTTTTCACCAGTAAGCCAGAGCCACACATGTAAAGTTAGTCGAGAACAGGTAAGGATGGGTAAAGATCAGAGAGGCAGCAACAGATTCAGAGTTGTGCAAGGTACATTGTACTGAGTATGTTTATTAGAGTTCTAAAACCAAGAAGGGCAGATTTAATTTAATTGAAGAATGGCTCTAATTAAAACTTAGTTCTGTGGTGGAAGAAAACCTATTGTTCAAATGAATTCTTTATGCTTGTCATAATAATTTTTTTCTTACCAAATCAGATTAGAGTAATTATAAGCCTATAATGACATCAAAACACCCCAGTAAACCAGCCACTTACAGCCAGAATCTGACACCTTATTCAGGCTGAACAGCAATTTAATCTGTCATGGGACTACTCAGTATGAGTAACTGTAATAGAAGAGCCTCTTTGGCAGTTAATAGTATATTTTATCTGTCAGTGTATCTCCAGATTAGCCAGGCATCCTTGTGGTTAGGGTAGTAACTGATCCAAAAAAGGATGTTGACTGATCCAGCTCATCTCAGAAAGAGAGATGTGAGAGACATTAGCCTGCTGTAATGCACAGAGTAACAAGAACGAGTGGAACATTATTGATAAGGTCAGCATCACTGCTAATATGTGAGGTTCCTTCTATAGCTGCTCTAATTAGGGCACAAAATCCTATTAAATTCTTTGTGACAATGGCAACATCCATTTGTGACGTTCCTGTCCAAGAAATAAATCTACCTTCAATTTGTTAGAATTTTTTCCTGTGGTTTAATTCAAAGCTATTCGTTCCTCATGCCAACCCTGTACTAATGGAAACAACAATATTTTCCCCTTTTAATAATGACATGCTTGGTGGAATTCAATATCTTAACCAAATTCTCCTCTGGGAACGTTAAGCCTGTTGTTTTCAGATGCCTTTAAGTTAAATACCATACAGCTATTAGTAAGAGATTGTTTGCTCTTAAAGTCATCGATTGGTAATGGGTTTGCTAAGAATAACGTTGGGCTTTGCTTCCCTAAAGGCTTTCTGTATTCATAAAAATATACAGTTACACAGTCTTTGGTTTATGGGCTTTTTTTCTTTTTTTTAAACTTGGCAACATGCATTAATTTCCAGGAGCATGATCTCCACTGTCAGCACCACTAGCTGTAACACACCCAGATTGTACCAAGGGGGTCACATCCCCACCAGTTTGCAGCTGACAGATTCATTTCCTACCTTCTCCTGAGACAGCAACGAGCACCGAGAAACCAGAGGTCCACTGTAATTACTATGTATATCTCAGATTAAATAAATGTGATAAAAGCCTCCATCTGGCTGTTGATCAAATGTGCAGAGGCAGGCTGATTTTCAGTGACATATTACAATATGTCTCTTGTAACAGTCCCTAATGCCAGCCTGTAAATTACTTACATTTGGGATTACTTGACTATGGCAGAGAGAAATATTACTCACTGTAAAGTGTTGCCTATTGGGAGCATGGGAGACGTGGTCTAATCTTAAAGTTGTTAAGCAAGGCATTAAGAAATAATGAGGCCATGTTTATTTTACTATATGCTGATTGTGCTCACACTGTTTGAAGATGGCAGACCCAATTTAATAGCAGCCTGAGCTTGCTCCAGATGCTGGAAAGCTGTAGAAAGTCTAACACTGGGGAAATAGATATCTAAGTCTGAAGAAGAACTTCAAAAATCAGAAAAATCTCGTGAAATATGCCAATAGTTTCAAGTTATACACTATCTGCAGAAAAAAAATAAATTCCGTCGTTCAAGGCCTTCCATTAAAGAAAAATCCCAACCAGAAACCTCAAAAATAAAATAACACAAATTTCAAGGAAAAATAGAAAATGATACTGCCATTTCACAATTTACTTTACAGCTCTCCTTGCAGTGGTGGCTGCAACAGGTGGACAGTCAAAATTTAGTACATTACTGAAGGTCTTTTAAAAACTTATGGTAAAAAGAAATGTCGAGGAAAAATGTCTGGAGGATATTCACAGAGCAACTTATTGTGGTTTGAAGGGCTCTTCTTATGATTTACAGATTTTTTAGATTTATAGCTTACAGATCATTAACAAAATTAATTCAAAATTGAGAATACAAAGCTTATTTAAAAAAATAAGAAAAGGCCAATATCATCTCCAAGTCAAAGGATGGATATTTCTGGTCTAACTGTTACATTGTCATGACTCTTATTGCACATTCATTCTGCCCAGAAAATGTACCAGGACATTCTGTGTAAATCAAGGAGCGTTTTGGCCTTGTAAATTCTTCTCTAAAGCTGAGGAAAACACCCTTGCTGTTCTACAGCTCTTAAATGAGACCATCTTAGTCGTGCAGGGGGTAAAATTTGTTTCTACCTATACATGTGTCTGGAAAAAGATTCTTGGAAGCATTATGAGCCTAAGAAAAATCTAAACATATTCTTCTCATCACATATGTGATCACTCCAACAACTTTCTTTTCTTTCCCTACTCAGCTCTTAATCTGTTTTAATTGCATGAGATTTGCCATATAAACCCTTCACCTTAAACTGTCTGATTAGCCTGCATCACTTAGCATCTACTCTTACATAACTGAAGTGGTTCATTAAATGACATTTCCTTTTAAGAGACCTCTGAAAACTTAGTCCTCCCTTTAGGAAGTCAAGAAGACAAATAGTGAAAGTAGAAAACAATGTTCCGAACAAATCTGGAATTAACACAGCTTTTCCAAATGCCACTGCTGAGCAACTTTTCTTTAATTCTTTCCTTCTTCCCTTCCTTCCTAATAAGTCTGTTGCCTTTACTTTATAGCCATGAAGTATTCTGAAATGCTGAAACTGGTTAAAAATAAAGATGCCGTTCAAAAACACGATGACACGCTCTTTGATGCAGAAGCTTTTGTTAGCAAAATTTTGGATACGACTACCTAACCAACATCTCTAACAATACCATTCCCGACAGGCAAAAGTAGACACTACATTCAGCTGATAAACAGAGATTGCTTCTGAGAGCTGTGAAGTCAAGTGTGGGTATTTCAAGGGTGTTACAGCCCTTAATTCAGGAAAACATGTAAGCATGCATCAAGCGAGACTTAAGACAGGATTTAGTGCTTTTGTTGATTTGGAGCTGGGCTTTTAGATCCCAGCTCCAGTTTACAAGACGCTGGCAAGTTAAAGAAACAGCTAGGAATCCTTGAGCTGTGAGAGGCAGTGTTTTTAGCCTTCCTTGCCTCCTGGAAACCTTTAGCATGCTGCTCCTCCTCCCGTGGAGGTGAGATTCATGAATTCAGAGCCCATTGTGACAGCTCCTCTGTGACACCAGCACGTCTGGGTCTGGTGCCAGCGGCGGCAGCGAGCTCGCAGTTCTCGCAGTTATTTCAGAGAATAATCACAGAGTCCCCCTGTGATTTTGATGAGCAGCCTCTCATCAAAACCCTGCTCTGTCACCTGGGCCAACATGGGGCCTGTTCCTTCCATATCCATTCTGATACTTAAGGTGGAAAGGGGTTTTTAGCACCTCACGGCCGAGCAAAATCATGAAACCTTGCGCTTGGTGTGCTTGGTCTGCTCCCAGCAGCACCTAAAGCCCAGAGGCTGGGGAGGTGCTCCTCCAGGACATCATGCTGGTGGCACCCTTTGAGAGCAAGGTTTTTCCAGGGAATAAGCATGGAAAATCAGATTTAAGTCCTTGCCATTCAACAAATGACTTGATGTGCGCCTTGGCAAAGTGTTCTCTTTATCTGAGCCTCAGTTCCTCTGAAAGAAAGTGAGGCTCAGGAACAATGTATTACCTTGACTCACAGAAGGAATTATAAAGGAATGATTTAGATATCACAGTAGTCATTTCACCTGTCTTTGCACACAATATTCTATATAATACTACCTTTTTTAAAACTTTTTTTTGTTTAAAACATTTTAAAACATTTGAAATGGACTTCTGTGGGTTTAATTTTTACTCAGCGTTTTCCTGGAGATACTTTTTTTTTCATGTATAAAAGGAAACTGAGTATCTATTATTATGAATTTGCATAATGAAGAAATTAAAAGCTAAATGCTTTTATTTCAGAGAGGTGGACAAGACAGCCTTATGCAGTTATGCCGCCGGAAGTAATTCACACCAGGGAACTGATAAAGATAAAAATAAACAGAAATATGGAATAAGCCAGAAATAGGATGACTCTACTTCCAGATTATGGAAACAAACAGAGAAGTATTATGGATGCTGTTAACATTGTTAAACAGGTCAACATGAACCCTTGGGTTCATATACAACCTTGAATTTAATAGGAAAGGATGTTCCATTTTAATAATAGAATCATTGAAGATGCATGTCAGCTGATACAGGAAGGTACTGTAGAATTAATGTTTAAAAAATGAACAGCTATACTCTCCTGGCTTCAGTTTTCTTTTTCATCCCAGTAATGTCTACTTTCCCACAAGTGCTAATAATTTATGCATTAAACTTAGAAAATTATTATTAAAACCTCTTCATATTTAGTTACACAAAGTTACCTAAAATCTCAGGGGTGTAATTAAATATTAAATGCTTTATTTGCATGCTAATGAAATGCAACAACACATTCCGAACACAAAGTTTGGAACTTTAAAATTACATGAAGCAATCAAACCTGCATCTAGTGGTCAAGGTTTCAGGGAACAATAAGATAATCTTATTACTTTTGTCACCACTGAGCAACAAAAGCAACCGCAGCAGTCTCAAAAAACGAGCCATAAAATGTTAATGTTTTAGAATGATGTGTGTACAGGTAGAGTGACTTCTCTTAAGTAACTGTTCTGGCATAAACAAGTAAGGTATTTATAGGGACCACTGTGCCTTTCCTTGCTGCCACATGGTTAAATCTTCATGAATAATCTTCATAAACCCCTATTGCTCTAAAAACCACCGTGGCTCTACAGGCATAAGCCATAATACGATGTATTTCACACAATGAATGAGGAAATGCTGGGGGAATTACTGAAGAAGAGAGGGTTGAAGGAGGAAACACTCTTGCTCTCTTCTACTACAGGGGAAGGAGAAGAGCTGATGGAACCAGGCTTTCATTAGAGGTGAGCAAAGAAGAGAGGCAATGGACACAAGTTGGGACACAAAAAGTTCAAACTAGCTATCAAGAAATTCTTACTCACCTCAAGGATGGTCAGACACTGCAACAAGTTACCCATAAATGCTGTGGATTATCCATGCATGACCATATGAAAAAAATTCACCTGAACAGGGCCCTGAGCAATCTGATGCATCATGGACCTGCTCTAAGCTGGGCTCTGATCAGCTGTTCTCCAGAGGTGTATTAAAACTTTTATCATTCTACAGTTCTAGGAAATGGGCCATCAGCCACCAAAATGAAGAATACATGAGAAAAAAGCCCAACCAACCAAACAAAAAGTTTTGCAGTTTTCTGCATCTTAAAATGAACAGTTAATAATAAACCAGCATCCAGGAAGATGCCAAGATCCTGCTATTGCTTTAGGTCGTGCTGTTCTTTCTGTGCTGTCATACATTGCTGCCATCACTGTCATATCCATACTGCAAAAATTCAAAAGGCTCCACAATTACTCTTCTCCTACCTTCTAGTGATGGACACACATGAATCAGGGAGCAGGAGTTCACATAAAATTCTAGAAATTATACAACAGAAAGCAGGTGTATGTTGGTAGAGGAAAACTCTATGTGATATAAAGGGCCTTGTCTTCCTGTCACTTTTTTTTCTCAAAATAATCTGTTTTTAATCTCAGAAACAGGGTCTCAGAATTCTAGAAAAAAACAAAAACAAAACAAAACTGTAAATTCTGCACTTGATTATTTCAGAGAATGTTTTACAAACCATTATACCTAATGAGAATGTCAAAGATCAGCAAATTGTTCCAATGGACTTTCCATCAAATTATGTTTACAATTACTGAGAGGTTAGATTTGCAAAGAAATGAGCTGACATTTCAGCATTCTGTGGCAATTGCAATATTTTCAGTCAGGATTTCAGTTTTATGGCCAGCTTGACAAAACTAGTGTAATTCTGTTTTCCTCCAGTATAGCTAGGTTTATTTATAGCAAGGTCAACTCATTTCAAATATCTCATATCTCTTTACTCAGTAGAGAAATTGTCATGCAAGTAAAACTCAGGATGGTGGTGTTTCTCTGTAATAGTAGGGAGTAAGAACCAGCAACCACAGAAATTGCTTCTCTGCCTGTCAGAGTTGATATTCAATGCACAAAACATTTTGTAGATAAAAATATACTGAATCTTATCTCTATGTAATAACAGTGAGCACACGTTTTTCAAAGTACACTGCAGACCCCAAACACAGCGGGGGCTCCGATGGAACTACCACATGGAAACCCTCATCTAGCAATCTGACAACTAAATACATGGTCCAAATCTTCTCCCCAGACCTGAGGAGATTAAAATCCTGCTGCAAAAAATTCTGGTCTGAAATTTCTCTCTGCCCCTGAGTTTCCTGTGGGAAAACATTCTGGACAGCATCAGCCATCTCTCTTTTCCTTCCACTTTCCCATATCCCTTCCTCTCTGGTGACATGACTTCAAGGAGAGGAAAATTTCTCAGAACATCTGTTAATGATATTGTGTCCCAAGTCTATCAAGGAGTGTGTTTACACACAGTTTTCTGTGTCTCCTGCCTTCCACAGCTCTCTCACCATCCTCTTCCTCTGCTACTATTCCATGCAAGATGCTCATACAGCTTCAGCAAAGCTGTCATTTAAAATTACTTCACCAGTGTCACAAGCATCTCCACAAATCCTGTTATTGCCTTTTTGTTTCTGTTACTTTCTGCTATTACTTTGGAAGTGAAGAACTTTTCCTCATCCCACAAAAGTATGACCTCTGGGAATTTTTTTGTTCTATTCAATGTGAATGTGTACTCAAGATGAGAACCAAATGAACATTTAAGTACCTTCAGCACATCTTAAGACAAATTTGAGCAGCAAAGTTATGAAGAGTGTTCACAGAAGAGTGGCTTAAGCCATTTAAAGGACAGCAAGACAAATGCATCCCTTAAAATACATCACTGGATAACTGATATGCTGTACTGCACGTGCCCAGAGGCAGCATGCCTTTTTTACATTTGTGGACCTGCCTGCCCCATAAAGTTGTTTTAAATTCACAAAGTAGGTGTCTCTAGCCGTTGCCCGGGGCCACAAGCAATTTGTTTTACCTCGAGTGTTAAATATACACTTGAAAACACTGAATTCAAACCAAAATGTCCTAACCACAGTTATTTTATTCAAGATGCAACACGAAAGGGAACAGAATCATTATGTTTCACTAGGGATGCAGAAGTTAACAAAGAATATTAAGATAAATACAATTCCTCCTTGCAGAAAAGAGGATGAAATCCTCTGAAATGGTCAGGGAACCACCACAATAAAATTGCATGTCAAAGCATGACTTCACACTAAGAGACAGAAATGAAGCCCCCAGAAGCAGACAGCGATGTTTTGGGAGAAGTTAGGGATTTGTGGCTTTAATTCAAAAAAAAATCCCTTTTGAATGGAATTGTCTTGGAGTATTGGATAAACACAGGAGCTACTGTACCCAAAGACCACTTTGAAATGCCTCATTCAGCACTGACCTCCTCTTCTCTAGCTGGCTGCCTAGCATCAGGCACTGAATATCCTTGGCTTTGTCCTCTTTTGACTGGTTGCACCTAGAGAGGCAAATCCCTCCTGGGATAATGACTCAGAAGACGGATGCAGTGACACATCTCCTATCCCATCTCCCTTCTGTGCATGAGCAATTGCACACTGACCAGCAATGGTATGATTTAGTCAAAATGTTCCAGAACTCTTAACAAGATATAAACTACAGCCAGCAGAGTGGCTCCCTAACAACAGTTCATGTGTGAATGAAGTGGAACATGGAACACTATTTGAAGATATCAATAATGGCATCATTAATATGTTCCTCTCCTTTCTGTAATGATTAGTTTGGTGCCTCACTGTACGTTCAGGAGAATACCTTCAGTTAAAAGCCTCCCTCTCTCTCCATCCTCCATCTCTTCAGGGGTGTGTGCATTTCTGTCACAGCTGTTGATTGAAATCATGATGTTTTAAGCACATGTATATTTTGTTGACTCATTTGCATTCATCACTATTTAGTTTAAACAATTCCCTTTTAGCATCTTATGACAGGAATTTATAGATAATTGACTAATTTTGTATATTATTAACACCTTAATATTTTTATGAGAACACAGACGAAATCAGTGTATGTGAAACCTTGGAATGTTTTCTTCTAAGCACTGCTTTTTCACGAGATTTATCTTCCAGTTATTAATAGGAAATCTGCAGAAGCCAAGGTGCACAATGTAAGTCACATTCTCTAGTGTTGCTCAAATTTGTTCTTTGAAACATCTGCTTTTCAACCTGTATTTACCTGTCTGCTGAGAGTCAGACAAATTACAGCAATATTTTTTTGCCTGAAGAGATGTCTGTCATTTCACAGAACAGATGCAACGAAAAAAAGTCGACTTCCCTTTTTCTGAAATATGCTGGATAAAAAAAATCCAAAAAAACCTTGCCCAAACAAAGCAAATAGTTTAGTTTTCCTTCACATCCAAAAGGAACTACACCAGCCAACCCTTTAAACAAATGCTATCATGACTGAGTCCCTCATCAGAGGCTTAGAACTGAACAGTTTAACATTGTGTATGCTTCATGCTTACTTTACTTTCAGTATCTAAGGATGCAGTCTTGTCCCATATGACTCAATATACATTTCAAGCTTTTAAATATTTAAAACACCTTAAAACTACCACTAAGAGCTGTTGGCTGACAGAGAGGGTTTTCATCCACTCCAAACTGGGACCTTCTTAGTGTGAAGTGCTCAGAGATGGAGAATACAAACCCCATTCTGCAATTCAAGCACTGAAGAGGTATTTTTTCTCATGCACATATTTATTTGGTGGCCTGGCATGTATATAAACACAGTGTCACTGAGAAAGCTTCTTGAACCAGATTTGTAATCTTTAATGGAAACCTGCCTTGTTAGAGCAGAGAACAAGCTCCTGAATTGTCTCCAATCTGGTGGGAAAGAACCACCTTGTGCTGGTATAAACCTCCAGGTCTAAGCAGTAGAACTTCAGGAAAGATTGTATTGATCATTCCAAATCACATATTTTGGCATAACACCTTTCTGTGGATGAGTGATTTTTTTTTTTAGAGACAAGCCTTATAATCACCTGTTGCAGAAATCCTTGCTTAAAATGCTGATACATGAAAGAAAATTTAAAAGAAATAATAATATTTTAGTCTACAGACTCACATAGAGAAACAAATACTGAGGGAAGTGACAGATCAAATCTCTCCTCTTAATTATCAGTTCTCAGAATCTGACTTTAAATTATTCCATCTCTTCATGTGCCAAGAGGATGGGTAGGGTTACTGGAGGACTGAAAGAACTCCAGAGTATCATCCTTTAAAGGAGCAGCAGTGTGTAGGGGATCCATGACACTACAAAAGTACACGTTCAGTGGGTTGCTTAAAGAGAAAAAAAATGTTGTGAAGCACTCCAATACAACACTTTGAAATGTCTCATATGTGCCTTCTGAGGAAACATAAAAAACAGTGGCTGTGATTGCTTTTTGTAACTGACAACAGCATTTGATATCAGATCTAACTGTTTGAGGCAGGACCTGTGTGAAACAAGCAGCTGTGAATCAAAACCAAAATATTCTTCCAAGGAGCTAGAAGAAAGGCCCAAGACATAAAAGGACTGATAATTATAACAGCACAAACATAATGAGCTCTGAGTGTAATTGATGGGGAGTTGAACTGTTCTTTCAAATTAAAAAAAAAATCAAACAATTTTCAACATGTTTAGGGAGAGTTATTCTACTCCTAACATTTTAGTAGTGCTTTTACACCTACACTGTACAGCAACCTTTTATTCCAAGAACACCCAGAAAACCGGATGACTCATTTCAATATGTTACACCTTGTTAAACATTTTAAACAAACTTGAAAATCAATTACAACGAAAGAAATGCTACACTGGTTGTGGAAATTTTGGAAAAAGCAAAGTGAAGTTTTCCTCCAAGCATTTTTGGGCTTATTAACATTTTTGATACAGGAACATAAACAAAATATTTTAAGAGATTTTAGACAAACAGAAGAGGCTGGAACGACTGTGAAAAGGGGAAAAGAATCTGCCCTAAGAATGCAAACCTCTTTCTGTCCAATTTTCTTCCCTTTAGTTCATAAATATTGTTGAATCACAATGATGTAGTCATGACTTTTGGTGCTTCCTACATGACAGAACATACTAAAATTCAGCAGAAATACTTACTGTACCTTTGGGGGTGAAACCAGCCAGGACCAAGAAAAAGTACTGGGTACATTTGTTCTCTCTATTTGCAGAGTTGGGGAAAGGAAAGGCACATTTTCAGAGATTCCTTAGAATAATGAATTAAAATCAGCATGCCCTTCTCTTAGTTATTGCTGTTATTATTAGTAGTAGGAGTACCAGTTTTTTTTTAACATATACTTTATATATTTTAACTTCATGTATTTTAACTCTCTTTACCATTTGGGGAAATTAGAAATAGTGTTACAAACTGGCCTTATGTTTCCTTCCTCTAAATACTGTCCCTTTGCCCACCATTTA
The DNA here is from genome assembly GCA_037013685.1 of Acridotheres tristis. Taxonomy (NCBI): domain Eukaryota; kingdom Metazoa; phylum Chordata; class Aves; order Passeriformes; family Sturnidae; genus Acridotheres; species Acridotheres tristis. The sequence continues at coordinate 5,883,091 of CM072884.1, forward strand.
AAATAAACTATGAGGGGTTCTTTAAATAGTGATAGGAAATAAAATCTGTACCTTTCCCTGGATTTCACTACTGCCCCTTTCTATCCTTAATGCATTTAAAGAAAGAAGAATACCAACAAAGAAATAAAATACAAGGAAGAACAGAGGCTCTGCTTTGGATTTGCTGTGTGCCCAAGTATGTAGTATTATCAACGAGGGGGTTCTGAAACATGGAATGAAATCCTCTCTGAGAAGAATGAGGATGGGAATAGCTCCAATGGTCAAACTCATCCCCTATTAGGTCAGCAAGAAACTTCAACCAGCAAAACCAGATTTGAAGGCAGAATACCAGTCAATGCTCTAGTCACTATTGCAGGATTAGGAAAAACCAGGTGGGCAAACAATACATATTTTAGGATGCTTTTGCTTTTTTTCTTCTCTGTTTTCCCCAATTAGTTGGTTGCTTTGCTGTTGCTAAATTCCTTTTGTTTTCAAAGAATTTAATTTTCTGTCCACTGAAGCAAAACTGAAGAAAAGAAGTGAGAAAATGATGGGACAACTAGGCAGGTAAAATCCTTGTAAATCCTACTCCAAACTGCTTAATATTCTGAATCCCTACTTCAGGGAGATAAAAAACCCTGCTGGCATAGTCTGAGTTGCACTGGTCTCTGAGTAGGAAGAATTTACCGTAGATTTGGAAGCTTTACTTCTTAAAAAAAAAAAAAAGAAAGAAAAAGCAAGAAATTAAGATTCTTCTGTTATGCTGGGGTTTTCTACAACACAAGCCTCAGTGATAAACAGAAATATAAACAAACAGAAATTAGAGGCATTAGAAGTGGCCACAAACTACTGAAGGTCTCCATTTAATTAGCATTCAAACTGATAGCAAACCATCTAGCTCATTTTGATTCATTATGAAACACTGCTGGAGAAACAGAAAAATAACATAATTCCTAATGATTAAGACTGCCATTATGTATATTTGTATAGGCATCAGACTCTTTTCAAGTTGCTGGGACCAAGCCAGGATTCCAATTTTTGCCTGAAGCAGGCAAGAGACTCTGCTGAAATGAAACTTTAACATCCCTATTGCAAACAAAAGTGTGCCTTTGAGAGTGTGTGCTCAGTTCAATTGCCTGAATACACACACACAGGGGCAGAGCCTTTTCTTCATCACCCAGTGGAGGAGAAGTGCTGATAAATGTCTGCTATATATCCTTTAACATACCTCAAGCACCCCATGCATTAGTGTAGCTGTAGCACTGCATTAAGTCATCACTTTTGGTTTTTTCTTCAGCACCAAGAGATACAACTGGGACACATTTAATGGATGGGCCCAGAATCAACTCAATACTTTCTTCACCCACCCACCCTGACTCCTCCAAACTATCCAATCCTGAATTCCAATTCCCTTCATATATTCAGTGTAACGTGCACAATTTTATACATGGACTATTTTATACATGGAATTACTAGGCTAGACTCACAGGGCTTGAGCAGCCTTCACTGAGGTGTAGAAGCTAAGAGCCTGTTCAGGGTATGTAAAACCAAAAAACTTGGATGAAAATGTCTCCACGGATCATTAACTTCTACCCATTGACACCTCTGCAGTTGTTTCCTGTCACTTTTCTCTCACTCGTGAATGGGTGAGTATTGACAAAGACCAAGAGTAAAATCCACACACTTCTAGATTTTCAGGGCTAAAAGTAAGTGTTTCTGATTCATGACTGGCCGTGCTTTCTCCTGCCTGGGTACCAGAGGGAGAGGTGTGATTGTCCAGGATGTGAATCCTCTTGGCAGCTGGAGTTCCACACCAGGCATGTCAGGAAATGCAGGATCAGAAATGACATTCTACCAAGAGGAGAGAACCACAGCAGCACCAGAGATGCACAGCAGCTTGGCTCTCCTTTCCCTGCCCAAAGAACAAGAGCACAGCTTCATGGATGCTCCATGACCTTCCTGAACACAAAAAGCAGACTGAATTCTATGTGTATCACCAGAGGGAAAAAGACCAATGAAAAGTCTCTAATGACACAGCATGCTTTCCCAAAGAAAAACCAAAACCAAAATCAAAACCCAATGAAAACTTACAGTATTAATTGTTTCCTTTAACCCACTATATACAATTCTTATTTTTATGGCTCCATTCATGGATATTGTAAATTCTGAATATTGAAAAATGCAGGGGGTTTTGACAGGAAAAACATGCATATATATATAAATTATTCACTACGTATTTCATGATCATATAAATCTTCCTTCATTGGCTTAAATTTAGATTAGTCTAATATCCATCAACTTAATCTGATTCTGTAAAACCTGTACCCAAAGTTTTACCTGTGTTTGCTGTGGCAAATGGACTGTGACTTACACAGCAGCATGTTTACATGGTTTGTACATGAGGAAGATTTTAGCAGAAAATTATAGTGCTAGAAGATTTAGGTTAACTGTGTTGGATTAAGGTAGAGGGTTGTAACAGTTGTGATTTAATCATCTCGCAGTTTCCCGTATTTTTATCTGTGGTTATAAAATCTGAATTTGTACTACCCCTCTCTCTGCTTTATGTTCCTTATTCCTACCATTATTGTAACAGATGCTCTTTGGGTTTCCCCTAGCACTTCTGTTAATTGTGGAGCCATTACTGCTATTACAACCTTGGGCCACCCAGACAGTATTTCTTTGCACACACCACCAGTGCAATTGGCAAATAGTTTGATAATCATTTTACCACCGAACTCACACAGTAGCTGGCCATAGAGAGAAATTATTTTTTCCTTTATAGCAATAAGACTCACATTTGATGAGCATTCTCATCAGATGATATCTTTTTTTTTCCTGATACAGTGAATTATATTGTAGGATGAGCAAATGCCTTTTTCATCTTTAATTTTTATTTGCATTATTTTGAAGGAGGAAAGTCCATATCTTGGTTTTATGATTTTATAATGTCTTTGAAACTGAGTGACTTGGCAATAAAGAATCCAAATTAGTAATTCATTTTGTTAAGATGTGTTACATCACTATAATTTATGGCAATAATGGAGGGATTAAGCTGCACTCTCAAGCATCTCTGTCTCCTTCACAACCATTAAACTTTTATTTAGCTTACAAATACAATCTTAAATTTAGAGGAAAAAGTTGCGAATTCTGTAACAGCAAAAGAACACATACTTTATTCAAAAACATCCTTTAGGAAAGCACAGAAGACTTTTATGACTACATGCATAATCAGTTTCCTGCGTACTTTTATGTTTTCAGGGTTGAAGCCTAATTAAAATATGCCATGGCACCTTTGAGAAATTATTCTCTGTGACAAAAAGTTCCAGCATTTGCTGTTTTTCAATCCTAGCCATGTCCTAGCCTTTAAATTTTACACAAGCAAATAAATGTAACTTTGTAAAAATAATCTTTCAAAATATTACAGACTACTTAAACAACCTAGCTTTACTGGTTTATAACAAGACAGTCTCCAATTGAGACTGCAAAAGACTTTTTTTCTTTTCACCAGACAATTAGGAGAGAAATTAGGAGTTTTAGTTTAGAGTTCTAAACAATGGACTGAGACCACATTTGCCAGGTAGTGCCAGAGACAGAGTGGGCAGGATGACAAAAATGTTCTCATGTTGCATGAAGATGTTTCTCTAGCATCTCTCTCTCAATTTTTGTATCTCCCTGCTAGACCTCACTTTGCCAAAAAAGAGTGGAAGCCCTTTGAAAAAATATCCTAAGCCAACAGAAATTTCTAAAGGGCAAGTTCATGAGAAAAAGGAGGACACAGTGGTTTAAAAATGCTGATAATTTGTGTAATGATCACTGACTTGGCCTGATTTTTCTAAGACCTGTCTCAAATGGTTTTTACCTATGTTTGCTGTGGTATATGAACTCTGCTATGGATAGCAGCATATTTACACTGTCAGTACACCAAAGATGCCTTAATAATAAATTATACTGTTAAAAGATTTATTTTAAGTAGACTGGATGAATTTAGAAGTATATTATGGCTGTGATTTAGTAATCTCGCATTTTTTCGTATTTTTATCTGTGGTTATTAAATTAATATATTGAAATTTATTTTTCAAAACATTGCAACAAATGTAGCCTTACAGTCTAGTTATTTTAGTTACCTTTTGGAAAGGCAAATTTTGATTTAACAATTTTTTTTGGTCTCTAATATTAATTAAAGCTATGATTTCAGGTTGTTATGTTTTTCTTCATTTAAATGATGAAAAACAGGACATTTAACTTTTTTTTGCCTGTGCAGATAAATCTGAGAAAATAGGAATGTCTCTACTAGATGGGAAAACACCACCAACTAGTCCAATTTAACTAACAACTAAATGACAAATGGAATACATAAAGTTTCCTTTACTCGTTTTTTGACTCAAGAGTCTAGAAATCTTCTGCATTGGTGACTATATTCACATCATTCACTTTTTTTCATGTCATTTCTAATTTAATTTAACTGCTGCCACCTCTCTCTCCAGCTCTTTTCCAAGGTGAAGAGTGCTGCTGTGTTTAATCTCTCTTAGGACAGACACCATTTTCAAAGATCAGCCATCCTTCACACTTTTTCCCCTTCCCTCTCATTTCTATCTTTTTTTTTTTTTTTTTTTTTTTTTTTTTTTTTGCTGCTGGATAAGCAGAACTCCCTGCTGCATTTCCAAAGCAGTTGTGCAGTATTTCCAAAGCATGGAAGGCACACCCTAAGGTGCACTCCCTGAAGTCCATCCCACATTTATGAAGTGACAAAACAACAATTTCTGTTTGGGTTTCTGCCCCTCTCCTTGCTTGAAAATCATTCTTTCTCTCCAGCAAAAGGCAAGAGTGCTGTGGGGTCAGGTAACAGTGACAAGGACACCACAGGGCTCTAGCACATGTTTCCTGGTAGTGAAATACAATTAATGCCACTTCAGGTAACAAATGAAAGATTTTTGTGCTCTTTGCAGTCCTGAAATTATTTAACAATAATTTATTGGGTTATTTTACAAGTGGCTTGTGAAAATAGCTCTACAGGGAAGAAGGGATGAGGGGGACTTGTCCCCTTTAGTATGTGAAGGAAAATTATGCATAATCTCTGGTAGACTTCTATAAATACTTTGACACTGAAAATTATGAATATTTCCTAATTTAATCATAAAACTGATTTCAAATGCTACATGAACTGCAAGGTGACCATGCCTTTCTGCTAAATACTCTACTTACTACATAAAAAAAATCTGTGGAATAGAAAAGGGGATTGTTCAGCATATGAGTAAATAGTTTTAATTCCTTTTAAATTTCTGTCTTAAAAATATAGTTGTACAACTGCTCTCTAGCAGCAGTAATATTTAGCATTATCTACTATGGCACTGCAGATGTTCAGATATGTATTTGGAAAACGAGTAAAAATTTGAAGTCTGATTACTTTTTCTGTCTTTGAAGCATGTTCTGTGGACACTTCAGACAGAAACTGGGTCTTATCTTAATATTCACACCTTATCAAAGTTGTGAAGTGCTACAAAAATGAGCAAATAGAGTAAATGTTTGATAAGTGCATAACAATATAAATGCTTTAAGCTTATCATGAAAATGATTTGTCTACAATAACAGAGACTGGGTGCCAAGAAAAAAGAACAAACCAAAACCCTCATTTTTGTTCTGCTTGTCTCAGTATGCAATGAGTGAGTGGGGAAAAAAAAATCAAAATAATGGATTATTTGGGCATGATTACGCCAGGGTGCCTTCTACACAACCTTCCTAAAAACTTTCTTAAGTAGAGATCAAAGAAGGGGGTTTATCCCTAATATCAATCAGGGTCCTAATGTCCTACAGACACACAGGCATTTGAATTAAAAACCAGATATAGCTTCCCCGATTTCCATGGGATTGCTGATATTACAGCACAAAGTGGGTGGGTTTGCAGGGTCAGGACAGTGTCTGCAGCCCGACTACTGTCCCTTGTGCAGAAGACAAGAAATCAGGTCACAGGAAGGCACCTAGAAAAGTGTTAATGTTAAGAATATTTTGCATTCTTATCCAGTCACAAACTAATTCAATTAATATGCAATCATAACGTATTTTGAATGCCATGTGAAGCTGCCAAAAAGTGCCTAAATTTTAACACAGGCCTGACGAAACTGAACCACCAGTAAAGTCCTGTCTGAATTACACTCTGCTGGATTGCAGGTCCCTTTCCTTGCCCTGCTATGTATGTAAGGGGTGCTGCCAGTGCAGCACAGCTCTGCTGCTGATACATCATTTTCCTTTTGATTGCTGAAAGAAAGGCTGCGGAATGCAGGCAGGATTAGTTCACATTCCTACAACAGTCAGTGGGCATCACGTGGTTTGTGGGACTCACTGCCTTACAGTCCTAAATCCCCCCTTTTTTCAGTCCTACATACTTTAATTTTTTAGGTTTTGATCGGTGTTTTCCTTTCACTACAATACAGGCAATGCAAAAACACTAATTAATGCTAATGAAGTATCAACGGATAAAACTGAGATCTTAAGATATAACATGCTGATGGAAAGAACAAATTTATTGACATAGGTCAATTGCATTAAAAATTAAATTAGGAACTGATGCTTTTTGGGCAGAAAATGTCCATTCCATTTGGAAAATTCCATTTACTACATTTGCTAATAAATAACTCATCCACAGTAATTTTTGACCTAGATCTGATGTCTGAAGTAAAGTTTTAGTTGATATTCAGGACTAATGAAGCTGATTCTTGGAACTCTCAACTGACCAAGACTCTGAGATTATTTAAATGCCATTTTCCTTTTTCTCTTTTCCAGAAACTATCCTTTTAACATACTTTTAATATGGCTAAAATAACTGCCTTTTCCAACACTGGTCTTTTGAACACAGTACAAAAGACACTCTTCTAACCCTTACAAAAAGAATTAAAATAACTTTTTCAAGCATCAAAAAGCCATTTATTGAAGGGATCCAGCAACAGATGGGGAAACGTATGACTGTAACTCTTCTAAACGTTTGTGTGCCTTTTAAAAAATTATACTATTCCATAACTTGAATCTTTTGATTATAATTTATTTGGAAGGGAAGATGACCTAAATTTTCATGTGTGATATTAAATGTAAAGCTTAGATCTTTTCAGGAACCTCTCTCAACTGGAGGTTTGCAAGTTCCAGTGCAACATGAGGCATCTGCTGTGGCTGCCATGATATAAATGCTAGGGATGAATAGAACAGAATGGAACAGAATAGAAGAGAACAGAAAAGCCACGGTGAAAGGGACCCACAGTGATCATCCAGCTCAACTGCCTGACTCTCAAAGATCTTTATTGATGGCATTGTCCAAAGCCTCCTAAACACTGATAGGGATGGGGTATTCACCACCTCTCTCTCCAGGAAGGCTGTTCCAGTGCTTGACCACTCTCTTGGTAAAGAAATCTTTCCTAATGTCCAGTCTGAATCTCTCCTGGTGCAGCTCTGAACCATTCCTATCACTGCATGCCATGGAAGAGATCAGCACTTCCCTCTCCACTTTCCCTCCTCAGGATCACCCTCTTTTCCTCCAGACTAGATAAGCCCAGAGTTCATTTCAATGGATTAATGCCAATTCTGACTCTGAATGAAGAAGGCAATTTAAATGTGGCATATCTACAACATTATCCCGAGCACATTCCTTTTTAAAATTAGTTAATCAATAAGTAAAAGTGAGATAAATAAAAAGTGAAAGATAGTAAGAAAAAGTGTGATGGAGAAATATGAGGTTAAAATGGGCAACAACAGGGAAACCGAAGAGGTTACAATGTACAGAAGAAGCCACTGATTTTCTTTTATCCAGCTTTGTTTTTCCTATTGCCTTCCTCATCCATCTGTTTGGCCAATGACAGACCCATTGAATTTTAGACACTTGTGACTTTAAATACTCATTAAGAGTTTACTCTGGGTTCTTTACTAATGTTTGTGAAAGCATGAAGAATTAGCAGCATCATCCTGTAGCCAACAAAAGACAGAAAAGCGTTTAAGGCATGTCCAATCCTACAAAACCCAAATCAGATGACTGCAAAAGGAATGAAGACTGTTTCATATGATCTCTGTTTAAATGCTAGATGTTCAGTATGTTTAATTTCACTTAAATTGAGAGACAAAAGTGTAATATAGGATTGTGTTTGAATTCTGAACTAAACTCAAATGCTGCCATGTATCAACCAACCACAGATTAAAAGAATTCTTCACAAAATGGCTTAATATGATAGGATTTTGAAAGTTTTTCTGTCTTGAAACCAGGACAGTTTCTAATAGGTTTAGAAGCCTATAAAAATAGGCAACACATTGTGAACAGTAAAAACAATTTAAAAAAACCCCTCTGAATGTATTTGAGCAGCATTAACTTCCAAAGCCCTTAAATCTGTTCCGTATGTTCTCTCTTCAGAATGCAGCTTAACAGTTCATCATTTTTTTAATAAAAAAGACACATTTGAAAATGTGTTTTAGACTGACCCATGTATTCTTCATATTATGAACATTATTTTTTCTATTATTATATACAAGTGCACGCAGGCCAGAAGAAAAAGTTTCCTGCCCTTGAACTTTCCTGATGTTCTTAATTTCTCCATAACACTGCAAATATAACAGGAGCATGATGCTTCAGACTGCATACAAGCCATCTATTTTATTACAGGGTTGAAGGCAAGCCCACACCACTGTGAATTTCTGTTGTTTATGAATTATTCCCCTGAATGTTTATTTGGTTGAGTAGAATTATGCAGAAATCCTAGAGTCTACTCACATTTCTTAATAAATATAAAGAAGCACATTCTGCATGGGAAAACAAGACTGAAATCTCTGAATGTCATGCTAGTAATTTGAAGTACATTTTTCCATAGAAATGATTTGGTAAGAATTAGTGAATACTACTGAAAAACACCAGGAAGTAAAAAGGTGAAGATTTTCATCAGACAAAAACAATTAACACACTTCTTCACAGTCATGCTATAATATAGGGACCTACAATAAAAACAACAACAAAAAAATCCCACAGGGACTGGTAATCTATAAAACCACTCACAAATTACTTGGCACAAGGTCTTGTGGTGAAGAAGAGCCAACCTGAGTGCAATAAAATACTAATTTCTTCTTGGTGTTACTAACTCCAAAAATACCAGGAACTTCTGAGATGAATTGCAGGGATAGGGCTCTGGAATCAGACAACACTTAAAAACTTAAAAAACCCAGGGCTGCTATTGTTTTCAAAACCACACAGGTTACCCCAAACCCCCACAACAAGAGTCTGACATTTGGATGTCCCCACACACTATAGCAACCCAGCACTCACACTAACAAAACTGCATTGTAGGTGATAAACAGGACTGATGGCAGTAATTGTGCCAAAGAATCTCAAAGTGTGCCCAACATTTGCAGTTCAGCCCAGTAACAGAGTGGATTCCTGCACTGGATACAGTATTGAGTGAAACTCAAACCAAAACATCAGAAATGCTCCTCTGTACAGAAAAAAAAAAAAAAAAAAATGCAAGAAAAAAAAGCTTTACATATTCATTTTCTGTGATATTTCCACTCTCTAACAAATTAATATAGTTTTAAAAGCCAGCGCCTGTCAAATATGTCCAGGGACCTGGTCCAAAGTCAATGCTAAAGTCCATTATGGCACTTTGAATTCATTAAAAGGAAACTTGTGTCTTCTCTGTTGGGTGCTGAATGCACCTCATGACCTGATGTGTATACAGTAGAGACTTGTTAGCCACAAGAAAAAAAGTGTACAAAAGAAATAAAATGTCTTCCTCAAATTGTCAGTCTGGGGGATTTTTTCCTTTCCTTTTCTTTTTTTTCTTTTTCTTTTTTTTTTCTTTTTGTGATACATTCCCATAAATATTTATATTCTGGCCTTTGTGTCTGGAATCCTTGTCTCTTACCCTTTATGCTAGAAAAGGAAATTGTACATTAAGGTAAATTGCTACTCCTGATATTTCTTTCCCTTGACTGATGGTTTTCTATTACAGGCTTGCAAGAATTCAGACTGGAAAGAAACCCAAGCACCTTGATTGAAAAGATTTGATACATTCTTTTCAAATTCATGCTATCTAAATCACAGCAGGATGACTTGTAATCAAAGTTTTCCAAAAAGAACAGAAATTTGGGGAAAAGGCCATTCAGCCCATAGCAAGTCATCCTGGTTAACACAGAATAGTATCTCCCTTCTTCTTTAATGACCCCAGTGCCTCCAATTCCAAAGTTGGCTCAGTTGGCTATTGAAAAATTGTATTTCTTTTTGAGTGAAAAGTACTTCCTTGTGTTGGTTCTGAATTTCATTTTTTTCAGTCAGTTCCAGTTCTGCTTCCCTGTTTGGTCTTTTATAGTCAGCCAAACAGTGAGTCAAGTGTTATTGAAAAAGGTTTTCCACCCTGTATTTCTCAGAGTAGATGAGTTTGTAATTCTCTCTTTTTCTCAATTTTGCAGCGACAAAAAAATGAACTCAGCTGTGATTATGAGACTGTGGACTTCACACTAGACTTCTCTTCCTCTTCTTTCCTTTAAAGGTGTGTTTGAAGCTAATCTTTTAAAACACTGGTATTTGATTTTTATTCACCTGTTTGCCTTTGTTGGCTGCTGACACACACTTGCCAGCCCCTCCAAGCACTGTGGCACCCCCTTTTCTCCACAGTGCACTCGCTGGATCTCTCACAGAAAAGACATCCCAAATGACTGACACAGAAAAAAACCCCAGGGGCATGTTTCAGCAATTTGTTTCAATGCTCTGAAAAATGTTTAAAAAAAAAATACCTTAAGAATATCCTTTTTTGTATTCACATTCTGAATAACTTCACATGCAAAAATTAATAGGTCGGGTTAAATAATCTCCAAAGTCACTCTCTGTCGATTTTGCTTTTATTTTTTTTTTTTGTTCTGGGGAATGCTATAGCTTCAAGTTTCACCAAGGTCATCTTTCATCCAAAAAACTTAATATAATTAGTATCAATTCTGCATTTTGTGTGGCTCACACTGGAAGTTATTAACTGTGTTTCAAGTGGAATGTCAGAGAAACGAAGGGCAGAGAGAGTAATCTTTTCAGCTTCAAAGGCACAGTTGATGACTTTAGTTCACTGGTTAGTGAGAAAGACGTGCATTTTTTATTAAAGGTGTTAGCAATACTATAAGCATTTTTCTTTCTTTATTCTTTCCCTTCCTCATTTTTAGAACTTGGCACCACTTCAGTCTTTTTTAAACATCCTACATGGCCCTGGAACAGTTGCTTTAGATGTCCTTGTTGTTAGCTATAACAATATTTAGTTGCATACTTTTGCTTGTAACAGTGCAGCACTTCATCAATACCCTGACAGCACAGAACTTGCCAAAATCTGCCTTACCCAGGAATAAATATTAAAAAAAAAAAAAAAAGATATTAGTTTTTGCAGGTAGTGTCTTTAAAATACCATAAACACCTCTCTAAATAAAATAAAACTAAGCTTTGTGATCCCATACAAATATAGCAACAGTGAAGGACATTCAAGAGCAACCATTTGCTTAATCTTTCTCCCTGCTGTAAGAAATCCAATATATTGCCCTTAAAACTCACCATTAAAGATATGCTTGACAACGCCTTTAAAGCAAACCAAATCAAAGTCTTAATAAGATCCTAAAGATCATAGATTCAATTCTTTCAAATGTAATTCAAGAATCAATTTCAAAGCATATTTACAGAGTCTTCTACACAATCAGCATTCGCTTTTGAGGAGAAAATGCATATGGAATGTGAAGCCTTCAGGAATCAATCTGTGGTTGTTAACCTCAAAGACACTGAAGTGAGAAGCAAGGCTCAAGTTTGCAACAGTGAGGATAACTAAGTGCTGAAGAGAAGCACCAAGGGGAATTGTGCATTCTCTGTTTCCTTAGGTCCTAAATTAAGTCTACATATGTTCTGGTGGATGCTCTTTAATAAAATAAAGGTTCCTGTGTCTCATTATAAATCTATGAGACTGGAAACTGTGCAAGAATTTAGGCTAAATGACCCAGCAGGTCCCTCCAGACTGAGCAGATCACACTTTTTATCTGTGAATAACACACCAAACTACACACAGCCCCACTGAAAATTAATGAGATTATCTATATGTAAAGTTTTACTTGGAAGAAAGGAAAATACAGCCTGTTTTTCTGTAGAGGAAATACTTTGGATATCTGCAGGCCATTGTCAAGCTTATGGGGCAGCACTGACAATACACCAAAACCAGCCTGTCTCTCTTTGGACTGGAAAATCCAGATAAATCCACTTCAGAACTACCTCCGAGTGAGATGGGATAAACTCGTTTAACCAAACTGCTTGTAGAGACGCAAATACTAGGTCACCAAAATCTCTTTAAATCGGTAAAATTCTGGCTTTTAAAGCAGGAGGTACAAAGACCTACTTTTTAAAAAGTTACTATTTTGAAAATCACATTTCAGGCCTGAACAGAGTAGGAAGTTAGCATGAAAAATACAGTTTTCATATCTTGTTTACAGCTAAATGTTGAAAACCACTAACTTGAGGTCAGCACACAGCTAGAGGTCAGATGAGAATGGTCAGTGTGACATCAGCACACACTGACTCTGGTGCAGTGCTTTACACAAAGGTGGTGACACTGATGACTTCAGTCCTTCTTCCCAGGGACTTTTTTTTGGAAATCCCTGTGCTTCCTTGCTAGCTGCACATGGAGGCTGAGCAGAAGGAGAGCTAAAACCTCACAGCCTGTGGCACCTGAGGGGAGGTCTGAGGCTAACTCAGAGTAAAGGATGCTCTTGGCAGGCAGCAAAAATGATTCCAGCAGAAGGGACTCTTAATTTGGAAAATCTCTTGCACTGCCAGTTTACTGTCAGACTTCATAATTCATATGCAGTAGGGAAAAAAAAAAAAAAAAGCCAAAAACCCCCAGTGTGATCAGAGCTTAGGCTGGGAATGTTTGAATTCCTGACGCATTGCTGAAGCCTCTCTGGAGCTCAGGCATATAATGGAATCTTTATCAGACCATCAACCAATTGTGATACTTATCTGCACAGCCCAGCATTTTGGGTTAAGTGATAATCCATCAAGGCTGGAAATCATTGTGTACTTTTTAAGTTGCCTACTTCATTACTGCAAGCTGACAGCTGGATGGATTTGTTAGCACTAGAAATATTTGTCCCAGACACAAAGAGCAGGTTCCTAATATATGATATTATGATATTTTCTTTCATGTATTCAGCATGCCTGTAGTTTAATCTATGTCTCATTTACGATATTCATTTACTTGGCAAACTATTCAGATCATGAAATCTATCTTTATTTGTTCCAGAATGCAACAGCCTCATTTCATGAATAATATGACCACATAATGTGTAATAATGACGACGGTCTTCATCTTACATCATAATGGCTGTTTAGCAGAGAAAATTGCCATTTTATAAATGGCACATGTTTCTGCTTTAGTTTGTAAAGGTAAAAATTGCAAAGCACAAGTACTTTTCATGGCAATGGAGGTAACTAGACTCATGTGGGTCACGTTGCCAGAATTTTTTTTGGTTGTTCGACTGCATTAGTGATGTGCATGTTGCCTTGGGGATTACTCCTGGGTTGATATTACAACTATAAAACATCTTTTTTAAGTATCTGAGAAGTAAAAATTCCACACAGAAGCACTGGGGTTTGATTTTGGTCTGCTCACAACTGACATCAGACACCATTTCCATTTTTTTTAGCCTGTCGTGAAAATGCAGTTTTATATTTAGTTTCACACTGCATGAAAAATTTCCTCCTTCCATAACCTCATTCTGCTGCTACTTATGGCCCTGTTTCCTCTGAGACACAGGAAGATATCTTGTGTGGATGCATCAACACTCAAAATTCCTAGCCTTAAACTAAAAAAAAGAAAAAAAGTTCTTTTTATACTATGTTTGTGCAGCCTCTTGCTTGGAGCTGGCGTGGTTTTGGTCTGTGATCACTGTGCACATGCACATGTACTGTTTGTCATTATTCTAATTCTATGAGGACATAGAAATATGTAGGAATCCAGCCAAAAAAGTATGCAACTGCTTGAGATTGTCCTTTTTTAAAAAAAAAAAAAATCTTGTTGTATGTTTCGTGTTGTTTTTTGGGGAGAGGGGTGTTGAAGGGAGTTGTTTAATTTTTCTATTTTTTTTTTCATATTATGTTAAAAGAAGGTTTTCCTGGCTCTGTATCTATCAGACCTGAAAACCAAAGAGCTCTTTGAGTTAGAACAGATGCTACAATCTCCTCTGTTGATCTTAAATCTGTGAGCTTTGAGAATTCACAGCACTAATTGCACCACCAAGCCTGACTAGTTGAATGAAACCCTGATTAAATGGTGCTTCAGCAAAGGAACAAAAACTGTGTAACCCCTAAAATGAGAACTGTGGACGACTAAGTAATGAAAATACTTTTGTAGAACTTAAGAAACTCCAAGTCCTGTTCACAACAGGCATATTTTGATATAAAAAAAAAATCCAACAGTTTGGTCTACCAGCTGTTTGGAGATGCCAGGGAAGGTTTTCCAGCTATTACTCAGCTGTAGCTTGTGGATGTTTCACCTGGGTAACAGCTCTGACCAAGCCACTCCTGTTTAGAGATTTTGGAAAAGAGGCCTGGAAAATAAGTTTGAGATCTCATCACAGTCTAACATGGGTTTATCATGATTTTTAAACACACCATCTATACAGCTGAGGAACAAATAGATTGTAAAAATAATGGTAATGAAAGCAATCAGTATAAAACCAAGAGATGGTAGTTCTTGAAAGATGGATGATGAAGACTTGAATGTCTAATGGAAAAAAAAATCGAAGGCATTGTTGTTTGAATCTCAAATTGTTCAGCCTTCTGACAAATCTAGACCTTGGGAATGCCAGTAGTAGACTAGTGTAAAAGTTGGGAGAAGGAAGAAATAGAACCTAGAAAGTTCTAATTTTCCTACACAGTTTGAATAAACCCAGCCACAAATTAGATTTTATGTTACTGTTTCAGCTATAAAGTAGTGTATAAATGAACTGGCTTTTAGCTGGCTTTCATAGCAAACTGCTTTTAATGTTAGGCAACGATCATTTTTATTATCAGAGCTGAATGCAAGTAAGAACATGCAACTATATTTAAAGTGCAAGTCTACCCTTATCTCATTTGCCCCTCACATATTCTATAGCTTTTCTTTGCTTTGTTGCTTCTTTCTTTTGCCAATATCTCAGCCTGACAAGTTACATTAATAAGATTATAGGAAAGAAAAATAAAATCACAAGGAAAGAACTGTTAATGTTTAGCATTTTTTGACAGGAAAAAGTAAGAGGACTACAAGTACTGCCCAAGTAGTATTTAAGCTGCCTATAGTGACACAGTTATTCTAGTAGGGTTGGGTGTTTCTTTTTGGTTTTATTTGGGTGGGAGGGGTAGTTTTTTTTTTAAAGTTTTCAAAATTATTACATCCTCAAACCCCTCCTTATGCCACAGTAAATTCCTAAGTTCAGCTCCAGAGATTTCCTTTAAGAGATCTTTATTTTATACCAGAGCAAAACCCAATAAAAGCAAAGTGGATTATAACAAGGCAGGGATTTCACTGATAAGTAAATATGTGCATTTTTTTGTCTTTGTGGTCACCCTGACAAATAAACTCTTGATCTCCCCAGTGCAGCTGCCTGGGAGCAGCATCATGTCTGTGCTGCACACGACAACTGCTGGACATGTTTTTAGGCACTGCTATATAAAGCTGTGAACAGTCTGGTACAGTCATCATCCAAGTGAGTCAGCTGGGCCTGAATCACTCAGAGATGTGCAATCAGACTGAATGGATCTGTCTTTTGAGATGGGGATGCTTTGGAATTGTTACATTTCCACCTGCTTGGGTGGTGGTGGGGACATTCAGTCTTCAGTAATAACTCAAAATAAACAAGCTTTATAACCTCTTTGACTTTTTTTTTGTTCCTTGATAGAAATAAGATTCAAACAAAACAAAACAAAATTTGTGTGGGTGGGGGTTGATTAACAAAATGACAGCCCATGGGAAAGTTTTATGTACATTTGTGTGCACAACTTTTTTCCCCCTGTGAATCCAGAAACACAGAGCTGTTCTGACTTGAGGTGGCTTCTCCAAGACTGTTAATCACACCCTCTCTTCACCTACAGGACTTGAAAAGATTGGCACAGCACCACCTAAATTAACTGTACACTAACAAAGAATTTCTCCAATGGAAGCATCCTTTGTTTCACTGTTGGGACAAATCCCCAATCCTCTTGTGCCTCTTCCTAATCATAAAAGGGAAAAAATTGCATGGATCCATGCACAGCTTTCACAAATAACATTACATAAATCTGATAGAAAGACAACTACTCATACAGTGTATAATTATTCTTTTAGTAGTCCTCCAGATTTGTTTCTTCTCATACATTTTATTCTCATTTTGTTGTACATTCCTCATCACGGTTATTAGGCTTTAAGATACCCTTGACAAATATATAAAGGGCAATATTCCTCACTGGCATCAAATTATGTTTAGGATTTTTTG
The DNA here is from genome assembly GCA_037013685.1 of Acridotheres tristis. Taxonomy (NCBI): domain Eukaryota; kingdom Metazoa; phylum Chordata; class Aves; order Passeriformes; family Sturnidae; genus Acridotheres; species Acridotheres tristis. The sequence goes on from CM072884.1 coordinate 5,899,549, forward strand.
AGTTAGTAGGTAATGTACCAGTAAAAGAATAATTAATTCCTGAAGGACTGAGCACAAAAACAAGCATACATTTGTCTGAAAAACTGAAAAGTTTGACTAAACAGAAAGTTTATGAATTATCATGCTGTCATCCAACTGGATCAGTAGCCTTTTTCATGTTGTTTACTAAATGCCGGGCAAATTAGGACAGCAATGAATCACATGGTTCCAGAATTAACTGATGACTTTTGGAGACTTTTTTTTTCCCCATGAATTAAGGCTTTTGGTAATGAGGAGGTATAATAATCAGAATGCAAAATGTCTTGGATTCACAGATTTCATTGGTTTTTTTATACCCTGTATTTTATGCCTGTAAAGACATTTCTTATGACTGGATGTGAAGCAACACATACTCAAAGGGGACTATGTAAGAGTCATGCAGAACAGAGGAATGTCTTGTAAAACTCACCCAAGGAGATTCTTAAGATTTGCACTAATTTTAGAGCAAAATCTAAATCTGAAATTTGTCTAGAAAGTTTGTTATGCCAGCTATGGGGAACTCAGCTAAAAAGATGTTATTAAATAGCATTCACTACCCTACGATCTGGGGAAAAAATGTTTCTTTAAGGCATGATCCATCAAAGCAAGACAAGAAAAAAACAAAACAAAAAATGATATTTGAGAATATATGGATAGTTTCTCAACTTAATGTCCTTATAAATTCTTTCATGTCAAAAATCTTATTGTAATATGAAACAGAGGTGTCAAAGGAAAATATGTTTATGTGGTACTTTTTGCTCAGCTAGCAACAGATAGTAGTGAGAAACCTGACCTTCTCTGAAATGGCTCTTATGTCATTCTCTGTGGCTCTGTGGGGTGTGTGCTCTGACACTGGAGATGAGGTTCAGTCTTGTCTTTCAGGATGGCAGAACCCCACAGCAGGCACTGAAAGCCTGTGAACATTATTTGTTTACAGGTCCAAGAAGGACAGGGGATGAGGAGACCCAAGGAGATGCACCTTGTCCAATTCCCTGTGCCATGGGAATCAAGCATTTTGAAAGGAAGTCAGGAGGAAGGAAGTCATGCAACTTCAATTCCTGAATATCTGAAGTCACTGTCTCCCATGCATGTACAAAGTGTCTCTGCTAAATGTCTTTGCCACTAATTCAGGGAATCATTTTCTCCATTGCACTTGGAAATTAACTCTTCATCAGAGTCCTACTGACTTCTGTTTTGAAAGCAAAACCAAACAAGCTGGTGCCTTTGGCTTCTTTGCAGAGCATATCTATAAATTTTCTGCCCTTGGTCTTTGATCTGTCTCGATTTGTGGTTATTTTTCACTGTGGCACCTCCCCTTATCCCTCATTAGAAACAGCATTCCAGTTGTCTTCCACTGTTGGTTAAAATACCAATTACTTCAGCCTTGTCCTCATTATTCACAATTGATTTCTCTATTTTTGTTATTCATCTAGTGTATTTCTAAGCACTTTTGTTTTGTTAAATTTCTCACAACTTGCTCATTTCATTTTGCACCCAGTTTCACACCCATTTTCCGGTTCCTTCCACATTGATATCTTCCACGATTTATGTTTTAGTAACCTCTTGTTTTTGTGTCTTAGTGAGGTTTGATATCTTAGATTGCTAAAAAACAAACTTCTTTAGTTTATTACATGTATCTTATTTTTTCTCTGCATTGGGATAAACTATCATTTTCCTTTCAATACAAGATTTTGAGGAAAGGGACTTCCTACATTCATTTGTCCCTTTGATTATCTCCCCAACAGACTCTATGCACCACTTCCTTGAAGTGGTCTCATCTTTTCAGCCCTTTTGCTACATTCATATCTTTCTTTCTGTGAAAAGTGAATGCTCATGTTTCAGCAATTGATCACCCAATTTTCCTTCTTTTACTTTCTATTAAAGCAGCATCTCTGTAAGTGTAGCATTAAATTGCATGCATTCCCTCATGTGTTAGAGCTGAAACTCAGAAGAGAATTTTCCCTTTTCAGACCTTTCTATTGATGCTGGACACATAAATAGTGAAAATGAACACTCCAAAGGAAAGCAAATGAGGCCCTAAACCACACTTAGGAGGTGAGACAATGCATTAAAAACATCAGTACAATCATAACAATGACATAATTATGACCACACGACAAACAAAACAATTCATGAAGGGCAGAAAACTGCAGCACAGCACACCAAGAGCATCGTCCTTCCAGAATGTGAGCCCTCAGAAAGTTGGAAGCTTCTGTGCTTTACACAAAACTCCCTTTTATAAAGACATTCTGTTCCTTTTCAGGAAATGTTCTTCTTGCAACCTCTTAGACCTATCAATACTGTTTTCCATGGTCTAGCCTTATCTCTCTCTTTCTGAAGGAAAAGGACTACTACAACACTTCCTCTCTTCATTAAAATAATAGCAATTTCACATTAAAAGTAATATTAAAGATGAAAAAAAAAAGTAATTTTAGGTTTGATGTCAGTTTATCACATGAAGGCCACATTATTAAAATATCTGTGCCCTGTGGAGGAAGAATTTAGGTGATCTGACACCATCACAATCTTTATTCTTGCAGGTTAGGCAGGTCACTACAACCGACTAATAACAACACTTCCAGAAAGAAAATATTTCTTAACTGTCTTAACTTTCCTGGCCTAACTACACCTCATCATGTCAACGTTTGCAGTGTGGTAAAAGAATATAATTTCCTTTCTTGTGCAGGGAAAGCTTTCAAGAGACCACACAGGAACCTTCTGCCATTTCATTTACCACAAGAGATTTGTAGCTACCCAGAAGATGATAATCTGCAAAACCTTCTGCACACATCTTCCCTATTTAACAGTTATCTGATCAGCCACTGAATAAAAGAGTAAAATAACCTTTATATTTTGCTCATAAAGAAATGAAGCATTACTAGAAACATTTGAAAAGCTATAACAGAAAAAAACCCAACAGATGGGGGTCAGGGAGGGGAGAGAGAACTTTTAGCTCACTTACTCTAGCTCTGGTGAGATAACAACACCCTTAAATTAGGAATGCCTTAAACTGTAAAAGGCTAACAAGGGTGATGCAATGCAATGCCTCTTTGTTATCAAGCAAGATTTCACCAACAGAAATTCCAGTGCTGAGACACCTAGCTTGTTTCAAATGGTAGCACCCAAAATAACCAGCCTTAAAAGGTCATGTTTATTTAAAAATAGCTTCCTTGCATTTTACATTAAAGTTAATTTACTAACCTTAAAAAATTAAATGCAAATGTATACAAATAATTTAAGCATCCTGTCAAAGTTCACACACACACTGCTAGAGCAATGACAACATTCAAGGTCATACGATATCTTTCTTAACCCACTTATCACCCTGTGGATTATTCTGTTAAATACATACTGAACTGAAACACTTGCACCCTCTCTTTAGCAATTTCTATACTTGTTAAAAAAAAAAATAAAGAAATCAAAGCTCTAATTTCCTATTTATCATGTGCTTCCCAGGCCATAACAAAGAAGGATACTGTACCTCTGATGCTGGTGGCTGTTGCCGATGTGCTTGTGCTGGCTTTTAAGGCTACATTGGTTGTGACTGTTGCAGTGGTAAGGGAGGGGATGACAGTAGTGGAAAGCAAAGTGTTGAAAACATCTGGTGAGTGGAAAAAAAAATAAAAAAATAAAATCAAAAAATAAAATCACATCATGCAAACAAAGGAGAACCATAATAGTGGTTTAATTTGTAAATACAAGCATGTTGAAAATGACTAAATTAAAACATGATTAACATAAATTATTACAGGTACGACAGAGTACCTTTAAATTCTTGACATTTATCACTCTCAGTTTTTATAGTCAATCTTTGAGTACATGGAATTTAGAACTCTGTTAAAATGACCACATTTCCACAGAACGAGAGTGACAGTTTAAGTGACAAGAATCCATTTCTTCGCTGAGCCATTTTAAATGTCTCACGTAGTAGAAACCATATACAGATGAAACATGCTGTGTCAGAATGGGAGATGAAAAATAAAAACAAAAAACACCATCATGCTAAAATAACACACACATGTTAACGAGAAATGGCTGCATGTTAAAACACCCACTTTCAGACAGACTCAATGAAGGGAAAAAGGGGAGAAAATGCTACTAACTATAAGAGCTGCTTTTTCCGGATTGCTTTTCTTCTTCCCACACATTTGCTTAAGACACAGTTGTCTGCTAAGATCCAGAGCAGAGTATATTTCAAAATCTTTACCCTAATTTGCAGGCACAGTCATCTTTCAGTCATCCTTAATGCTCATAATTTATTGTTAGTACACATCAGTACTTTTCTAAAACACCTTCAAACTAAAATTCAGAAATGATAATAATATTACTGATAAAAAAGCATGCATGCAAGTCAGAAAAAATCCATATATAAAATGATGACAGCATCCTATAAAACCCTTCAGGTTTTGCTGAAGCAAGTGCAAGTATGCCAGGATAAGGAGCACAACTGCTTCTCTGCAGAGGAACCAACAATCACTGATGCAGAATGCTCCAGTGCAGAGCAGAATACAACCAGATGTACACATAGAAAATACTTGGATTACACTGCCAGAAGCAATAAAGACCAATAGGACTTTGCTTATAAGGTGATTGCAGGTTTTAAAGAACAAACAAACAAGAGCTCTGAAGAGAACTAGAGAAAAGCACTTCTGAGAAGACATAAAAAGCATCTGGCATTTTTCAGATTATTTATATCACAGGTTTGAAAGGGAAGGACTCATTTCTCAGCAGCTGATGGTGAGTAACCCATTCCATACTGATTTCACTGAAAATATTTCTGAAGGGTGCTATTTAGTGCAATAAAAGAGCAAAACTCTGACCCACAATCTGTCATCCCTTGCTGTGGAAAGAAATGCAATTGGTCCCTGAGTACCATCAATTCTGGCTGAAATCAATGGAAGCTGAAGTAGCTCAGAGCTTTTCAGTATTGGGCCCTACAGAACACACTTCAGACACAGGGTCCTTGAGCTCAGCATTGCATAATTACTCTCTTAAGGCTTCAAAGGAGAACACTTACCTTATTTCCATGCTGGATGACAGATTATTTTCCAAGTTTAAAAGTCTCCTTGTTAGTTAATATGTTAACAGTTGATAAAAACACCACTATGCTCTCTGGAATCTACACTTGTGTGATCTACTTCTGAAGCCATCAGAAAACAGTCAAAAATCCATCTTTCATCTGTACACTGATTTTTAATCTAATGTACACTGATATTTAATCAAATTCCCAGTGTAAAATATTCTCAAGACAGAAAAATTAGAACAGGCTTTTAAAAACCCTCCGAGTTGTAGCCATATTAATCACCAGGAATAATGATAATATTACCTGCAGTGTGAGTACCACAATAATGAAATAGAACTGAGTATAACAAGCATTAGAAATAAATTAACATGTTAAAAAGATACATGTCACATGTACTGATCTATGCAATTTCTTCTCATAAAAGGAAACTCCTTCCCTGATAATTTTCTGTTAAAAATTAAATCAAAGAGAAAAAAACCCCACCTACTTCATAAGGAGAGAAAAACCTTGTTTATCAGAAAAGCTTTATACATCATTCTTGTACGTAAAACTAATTAATGTGATTCATGGTTCCATTCATTATCTTTCTTAAATACCAATTACTTAAGCCTGCAATGACAAGTTACGGTTTTGTGACAGTGTTATCCAATCTGAAAGCACACTGTTTACCTATTTTACCAAATAATAGCTTACATGAGTCACTGATGAACTTAGAACTTTCTGGTTTCTCTTCTGGTTGAAGCATTTCAAGCAAGAGTTCTTATTTAAAATGAAAGGCTACCTAGGAAGCATTCTAGCTAACGTGAACTAGAACATGTCAGTGTTTTAATACAGACATGATCTCATCAGATTAAGAATAATGAAAACTCGTGTAGAAATTAGTTTCCTGATGAAAGTCTCAAACTCTGATGCCAAACATCAAAAAGCAAGCCCGGCAGAAGCCTCAAAGAAAATATATCTTCTCAAAAGGGACACAAAAACAAGGAATAACATTTGGTTTCTTTCTTTCCAGAGTGAGCTGGAATTCACCATGCAAACGACTGCATCTGATTGCTTTGCCCACAGCAATAGCAGGACCTGCTCCTACAGACCACAGCATGGGAGAGAAACCAGGAATCAGCAGCCTGTGGAGCATTTCATTGCCCAGGCAATGAAATCTGAGTCTGTTCTGGACTCTAGAAAGGTTTGGTTGGTACCAGCTGAGGTTCGAGGCTCTGCCCAGTGGAGCTACCTCATTAATGACGTGAGAGTCTGCAACAGGAATGTGCAAAGTAACCAAATAGCTCATAGCTCTCCAGACAACACTTTTTGGAATGCCTGGACCATATCTCATCCTTAAATCCTACTCTGGACAGCCCAGATCAAAGCATAGCATTCTGAAATGATGCCCACGTTGAAAAGACTTGTGTGTATGGTGCCTGCTGAGTCTGATGGAAAGGCTCCTATCAGTTCTTCCAAAATTTATGGATTCTCATGAAAACTTTTTCTTTGCCTTGAAAAGGCTTTTGCATAAGAGAGTACAGACTATGCAGTTCAAGAAATAAACTAGAAGTAATGTCCAGTGCTCCTCAGTCTCTCATTGCAGGCATAGGTGGCAAATGGGTTTGGAAGCTCCCAAAAGCACAAGGACTATGGATAAAAAAAATTATACTTAACAGTACAGGCTTCTGTTTAAGCCATATGAATCATTGTGCTGCTCCATTTCATGCCAGCAAAGGGAATTACAATTTTAGTCCTGCAGGACTTTTGGTCCTTTTTTTTTTTTTTAATACAAAGCAAACCTATCTTATTTCACTAGCGAGGCACACGTTGTCATCCAGAGCTCCCTGCTGGCAGCTGCTCAGAACATGCTATCCAAGGGACGAAGTAGATATTTCCTCTTGAGCTTTCTGTCAGGGAGGATCTTAACAGAATGGATTTGCAGATTTCTCCCCAAGAAATCTGTGCTGGAGTGAAACTAAATTCCACTTCCTTGTCTTGCAATTTCTGAATCTAGTTGTACACAATGTTCAGCTGAAAATGAATTTTTGTTTATGACTCTCATGCCACTAAATACCAAGGATCATTATGACCAAGAGACCTTGCAGAGCGGAGCTTTTTAATTCAAGTAGCCATACCCAAATCACTGCACCAGATTACTATTTCAATAATACTAAGGTATTAATCCTTAGCCTCCTGTGAAGCAGAAAATAGCTATATTTTGCAGATGGGGAACCAAAGAGGATAAAAAGCCATGCTCAGGAGATCTAGAAGTCAAGCAATAACTGTCTCCATTAATTTTGAAACCTCACTTCTAAACTGGATGTTTGTTGACAGACAGATATTCAGTCAAAAAATCCAATAATGTAATTAAGTTGGCATTAACTTCATCATCTTGCTAGCTTTGAAATGCAAAGAACTAATGGAGAACTAATTGTTTCCACGAAAGCTGTTGGAAATAGAAAAGGGGATGACCTTCACACCAAGGGACTCCCGTGGACCCTTTGACACTTCTGTCCCACAGGTGATTCAGGTGAGATTTGAACTGGAATTTAGTAAGAAAGATGCTCCTGACCTCTCTCCAGTGGCACAGAGAGGTTTGAGCTGAGCTGCAAACGCTCAGCCCAGAGCCCTCATTTCAGTGAGGACCTGGCACAATGACAGAGCTCGGTGCTGCAGGGAGGAGGAGGAGGCTGAGGAAGGCTCTGGAAAGGTGTTCCTTTGTGCCACAAGCAGGAGCCAGGGCAGAGCAGCCAGCAGGCAACCTGAAGGCTGATTCCCAGTGGATGGTGGAAAAAGGAGGAACAGGTAAACTGGGCTGGGTGTGGAAGCTGCTCTTTAGCAGAGGCACAGATGCAAACTGCTTAGGAGTGGCAGAGCAGCGTTGTACAAGATCAGCTCAAAGCAGTGTCAAGCCCCACCTGCTCAGAATTTCCTGTTTGCTTCTCCTTCCTCCCTGAATTGATGCTGCCTTCTCCTTGCTAAGGCAGGAGACATCCATCCATTTAAGTGCAGGGAGCCTGGATAATTTACTCTTCCTGCCAATTTGGCCCTGAGCATTTTTACTCTCCATTTCCAAAGAAATGAGAAATGGTTCTGTTTGGTTTAGTGGGCTTATGTGAAAGATAGATCTGACCTATTGAAAATATTTGACTTTTTTGGTAAAAACACAACCGATATTTTGACATGACTGAGCACAAATCAGACAACAATAGCTGCAGCTGATAAAAATGTAAAGGCTTTTGTTTCAAGCCTGACAAAGGCTGACAGAAAAATTAAAGGACAGAGTGATAATGATGGATGGTCCTTGCTGTATTTTGACTGAGAATGAAAGAAATTTTAAGTGGTAAACTGAACTGAGTGATGACCTACCTGGGAAACAATCTCACTACTCTGTGAAAAATTTAATCAGTCTGTGGTATGTAGCACTAAATAATTTAGCAAGGTTTTAAACTCAAAGGGAGCTGCATTTACCTTGCTCCAAGAAAATGAGATTGAACAAAAGGATCACTCAGCTTGAACATCATGTGCCAATAGCTCCTTAGCACTTAGACTGAATGATCATGAATGCTCATGGACACAAGGTCAAGGGGTTCTTTTTACTAATTGATTCAGATTTATGAAACTCTGAAATGGCAATTATGTGCTTGACATTTGGGCTAGCAAATCAGATGTCATTAAAAATATCCAAACCCTTTTAACAAAAGCTCCGTGTAGATCTATATCTTTAGTTATACCAATAAAGTCTTCTAGTGAATGAATTCATATTGCAAGACATACAGTTGGACTGAAATGACTAGAAATTATGAATTGGAAAGAACAATCAGGAACTGGAAAAAACAATAGTTTTCTCTTCTTATAGAAAGTTTTATAGTTTGCTGGTTCATTTGTGGTTTGGTTTTTCGGTGTTTTCCCCCTATTTCAAAAGCAATAGGCTTCAGTAGTGAATGAAGGAGGATGAAGGAGGATGAAGTATTAAAAGTTAGAGCAAAAAAGCCTGTTTCCTTCTGTTCTCAAAGAGCCAAGCAAAAACTTGGAATCTGCACATGCCTGGCCCAAATTCTGTCCTTGGAAAGTGAAGACTATAACTCAAAAGAACAAAGCCCATTTCCATATTAGTATTTAGTACTGGTAGTATGCTGTCATCCAAAATCACTTAAAATGAGGGCCTGATATCACACTGTGGCACATTTTACAACACATGCTCTGACCACAATTGCCTATGACAAAATAAAAAATGTGATGAATATGAAAAAACAAGGTGTAGTAGCAAGTTATTTCTGATTATGCCATCTCATTTGACACTGAAATATGAAGAAGAAGTTAGCTTCCCTGAATTGTCTAGAAAGAACTCCTACAGTGAATATCTCATTTATTTTGTACACCAGAGAAACAGCAGGACTCACAAAGACCAGAGGTGTGTGAAAGGCTGATTTTCCACAAGCAAAGCCAGGTCAGGCTCAGGACAGATGTGAGAGCTGCCAGAGAACAAACAGCTGTGGATCTCAGGCAGGTGAGAAGGAAGAAGCAGTGGGATGGAAGAACCTCAATGTGGTAGGAAGACGTGGAAAGGGAGGATTAGCTTGCAGGGCTGAGAGCAGTGACTGCTTTTGACTTCACTCCTCCCTCAAAGTGCATCTGCTCAGACCCTCAGCAGAGCCCTAGTCCAGGAAGGCAAGAGGGGTATTTAGGGTATTAAGGGCATTTAGGTAAAATCCACCTCTGACACCTTTTGTGGGCACCCTGACAAGCAGAATATGCTAAGTAGAGGCAGCACCCACTTTTCTCTTGCACAGATCAGAATCTAGGATTTAGCAGACACTGAGACTATGTGCTTTTTAATGCTCATGAGTACTTACTAAAAATTCTAAGAGTAACAATAAACGCAGAGAGGAAAGGTTGTTTGTTTGTTTTTTTTAAATGGATATTAAACCACGACCTTTCTGCACAGCACCAGAGGTTGCCACAAATTTGGCTTTGTCACCTGGAGACTGGAGCAGTCTGCTGCACTCTCAGTTGGTGGAGCTGCACAGAGGGACCCCAGGAAACCTGAATCAAGCATTTCACAGGGAAGCATCCTACACGAACATTTGAGCACTGCCCTGGTGGCTCATAGCTCTCAAAATGTCAGGCTTGGCCTTTGGAGCCCTCAGTGCTTACTTTAGGGATCGTTTTGCTCCCCACAGCACTCCACAGAATTTGCTATCAGCAAAAGCACTCTGGCTGCAGCTCCCTTGAAACAGGGAGAGAAGTTTGCAATGAAGGGCTGGAGATGCTGGGACACGCTCCCATTTCACTGCCCGTCACACTCGCTGTTTGTCACCTGCCCAGCCATTTAAAAAGCTCCCTGTCCCTGCTCCCAGTGAAGCAGAAGAATAAAAGGTGACATAATGTACTGTCTCACAATGTATTTACCTATTGCTGCTCAGTTTTGGTGGGGAAGATTGTATTATCTGCAGCATTTGGACTGTAGGAAGTTAATAGGCTGTAATGCCTTATTGCTTAATTTCTCTTAGTGCTAAAACTAGGTGACACACACAGATCTCCTACAAAGGATAAATTTAACAAAATAATAACTTAACCAGGTAATTAGATATTGAAAATTATTTTAGTGCAAGAAAAATTGACATTCTCAAGTAGGAAAATGATTTAATACTGAAGATTCTGTTTTCAAGCCCTCCAAGTTTTTCTTTATTAATGATTATTAGTGCAAGATTTACCTCTAAGGACAAATCAAACCGAGCATTAAACAGAAAGATTAAACTTCAATGTTCTGGAGTTTTAAGACTATAATACATACTTCAATTTACTCCAGAAGTAAATCTGTGAGACCTAATGTTTTTCCAAAACTTAGCACAAGTTTTGCCAGCAGATAAAAAAATGTCCTTTCCAGTTCAATAGTAGGAATAATAATAATAACAAAGCCTATTGTTTTAAAGGCGTCTGTGTTGCATAAAAGCTCACCTTTCTTATTAAATTAGCTACACATACTGCACTGAAGCTTATGCAACTTGAATGAAAGAAACTAAGTGAAATTTGCAGGACATGCAACAGCCTAAGAAAAATAATTTGGTAATTCAACATTTTAAATAAATAAAAAGGAAAGGTGTTAGAGCACTCTTTGAGACCACAGCCTCAAATGAAGGTACCTTGCTTATAAGAAGGCATATATATTTTATATATATATATGTATATATATGTACAGCCTTGATTTTGTTCACAGCTCCACATTAACAAATACAGAAACAGTAAAAAATAAAATGGACCTCTGCCTTGAAGATCTGTAAGATTATTTTTTGGGCAGGACAGACGAAACTTTAGGGGAAAAAGAGACAGTATTATTACCATTTCACAGCTGGGGAAATGAACACAGAAGAATTAAGTGGAATGTCTTATATTTTACAGAGTTCTGGGCCTGACAGGGGAGTTCAGAACAGATCTCCTGAGGCTCATTTTAATACTCTGCTAAAAAAAACCCACAAAAATCAAAACCTCTCGAAATTGCATTTGAAAAAGCAGTTGTCCTTATACCTGCAGTGCCAATTTCACCGCGTTCAGGACAAAATGTTACCACAAAAACCACCAAACATCTTGTATGAATAAGGCCAGCACAATTTTCCCCAGAAGCACACCATTTTATCAATATTAATATGGTGTTCTAGGCCCATTGCCACTGCTTAAAAATCACATTAAGGCTGTGATGTTCATTTTTATTCTTTTTAAGTAAGCAGACAAGCCATATTTCCTTGTTTTTTCAAGCCATAAAATAGGAGTATTCAAAATTAAATGAAATAAAGTACCAGCAGCTGGCCCTTGAAAACCTATAAGGAAAAGCTAATGCACAATACAAATTCAGACACCAGCAGCCTTGAACAAAGATGACAGCTTTCTCAGAATGACACTTGACACTTTTTGCACACACACACACACACACAAAAAAAAAAAAATTCAAAAAGCTCAGCCAGAATTGCGCTGAGAAGAAAGAAGGTATAGAGAATTTTCCAAAATTTCCTTATTTAAGGACTTGTGTTGAAACTAAAGGGAGGTAAACAGATTGTTGATCTCTATTTTACTACAGTTGCTACTTTAGTTTCTCTGAGAAATTCAGGGCAAATCACTGAAGTTGCTTAAACAACTCCAAACTCCTGGCAATAATTCTAAGGTTAGTAAAGAGAGATGACAGGGACTGTCATTTATTTTAAATAAGTTTATTTCAAAATAAAATTAAAGGGTTCCAACACTAATCTGAAACACTTTCTCGCAGTGGGATTGCTGTATCTTATTGAAAATCACCTTGGGAAAGTGACTAACACTGTGCAACCTAAAACATAGATTTTTGCACATCATTGCACTGTCTCTGACTAATACACTTAACTCTCACACTCCTATCACCAAAGTACACTACCTGAGAAAATAAGGCCCTTTATTTCCAGGTGTCAATTTTTTATGATCTGTTTTTTTGGGTTTTGGGGTTTTTTGTCCTCAAAAAGACTTCCATACATGCAGTTGAATTCCTTCTATGTTTCTTTGGCTTTGTGTAACACATAACTATGAATGGCGAGATCAATGCAATATTGTCAAGACTTAATTTTGCTAAAATTATCCAGCTTCCCTTCAGGCTGGCAGATATTTATTACCTTAACTATTATGCCATCTAGCAGGATAGTTCACCAGTGGAAATCACACGGGGTTTTTATAAAGAATGCTTGATCATATCTGCTAATTTATTTTAAACAAAGTGATGCACAAAGCAGTACAAAGAGATTTCAGTTCCTGCTCCAAAACGATGAAAGTCATCCAGAACTCTCCTCCAACAAGCACTTCATGCATCCCTCAATCCTCCCTGCTTCCCACCAGTCAAGGTTTGGGAAACCTGCAGAAAATGTAAAGTACAAAACCACTGGGGGAAAAAGAAACCCACTGGTGCAATGATCCACAGCAATATCTGATGAACAAACTCTTGGCCCACTCCTCGAGTTGCTCCCTGCCAAATTTTCTTCTGCCCTTCCTCCTCCTTTGATTTGTTTTGTTTCTACTCTTGCCATGAGGATTAATAAGGGCAGTTTCAGCTGGAAGATAAATCTGCCTCAGGCATGAGGTTACCAAGGAAAACAATTTTTTTCTTGAAGGGAGTAAACAAGCTGTGTGGATACTGGGGAAGGGAAAGCAAAGGCTCCTGACTGAAAATTACTGGGGTCACTGTCACAAATGACACATCAGCTTACACCACATATCTGGAGACCTCTTCCCAAGCACTGCCAGGAAAGTTCCTTCACATGGGATTAGAACACTCCCAGTGCTTGTGAGGGAGCCACAGCCTGGTGAAAGAAGTCAGGGCATTTGGGGACATCCTCACAAGGCAGATTCCAAGCTTCATCAACTTTGGAAGCAATGGTTTTAATGGGTTTTTTGCTTTGTTTTTTTCTCCTGGAAGATGAGGATGTTTTTGAGATACATCCTTAATGTCCTCCTGGTTATTTTTGCTGTCTGCTCCCCTTTCTGTGGGAATCATAGAGAAAGACTGAGGCCATGAGATTTTTTGAAAGCTGCCAAAACATTCTGGAATCTTTGAGACAAAGCAAAGTGATTCGTGTTAAGGCATAACAAGTCAGAGTAAGATCCAATGCAGAAAGTCTATGATAGGATTCAGTAATAAAAAAAGTAACCTTAATTACAAAGCTAGGAGAATTTCATTACATTGCATCAAGAATTCAAGCAGTAAGAGCTAGAAAAGATAGTTTGTGATTGCAGCATAGAGGATTCCATTTTGGAGGAGAGGCTAAAGACCTGCTAGGTCCCAGCACATATTTAGATTGAACCTATGCTGTGAGGAGTGATGATAAGAAGATTTTTTGAGGTTTTTCTAGGAATATTTCAAATTATTATAATTTTGAATACTGAAAGAATTAAATACTGAAAACAAGTGGAAAAATACCTTATTTGTTCTAAGAAAAATGTCAATTAATCTAAGAAACATTTTATTGAACATATTGAACATATTGAAATGCAGGCTAAGATAAACTCCAGAAAAATTCAACAAGTAATTAATAATTTAAAAATTAAATCGCAAAAATAAAATAATAAGTACTAATAGATGTTAATATAAAGTCATGGATGTTAGAAATATTAATGGTTTGAGATAAGCTAATTATCTACTTCTCTCTGAGCCTCCATGCTCATCTTCATATGGGATCAGAGGCCTCAGATACAGAAGTTCTCAGAGCTCTAAGACACATCTCTAGGAGAGATGCATATTCTTTGCAGAGACTTTTCTCTAGCCCTCTCCAAGGCACTGGTATCTATCTCCAAGAGGAGTCACCATCTCAGCTGGAGCAAAGCACAGTTCTGATGTATCACCTGGTATGAACAGTGGTCATTTTAAGCAATATCACTTAGATAATTTTCTTTCCTGAATGGAGTGAAACACTGAGGAACCTCAAAAGAAAGTTAAGTTATGGAAGCACCATGTGAGAAAGACAGAGATAAGGGGCACCCTTATCTGCATTCCACCACCTCATGGTGCAAGAAAGGCTTCACTTTAGAAAAATCACTAAGTCACTTTAATACTGTCTTTATGGCTTGAGTTTCCTGAATAATAGATGATCATTAACAACTTTTAGACTCTAACTTTATCATCAGGCTCAAGTGAAACTACTGAGTTAATATTTTCTTCAGGAAGATTGCATATGATGTCCATAGACATGGCAATTTTACATGCTGGCATCTCAAAAAAAAAAAAAAAAGAGGTAAATTGAAGTAAAGTTCAGGAAAATTTCGGTTAAAAACAATAGCAAAGGGTGAAAAATTAGAGAGCAATCTTGGTTACTACAAATCAAACAAATCAGTGATAATAAACTCAACAGTAGTGAAGGTCAGTTAAAACAGTCAAAAAAGCAAGAATGACATATTTGGTATATCCACACAATCTTTTCCTTTTCAGAAATCCTAGCAGAACAATCATATCAACCAATAATATGTGCACAAAGAAAATCAAATATTTTCAAGATATGTGTATTATTAAAGACATTATCCAAAACCACAGGTGTTACATAACACAATCACTTCATTTTTAGAAGTTTTCTTTAATGAAAAGCATTCTTTTAATGTAAAAATGTAAAAGTGCCAAACATATTCCCCAAAAGTGTTAGTGTGGTTTGGAATGTTATTTTCTTGACCTTTCCAACAAACTTTCAAGCTTATCTGGAAAAGAAATTTGTATCTTATTTTTCTAAAGTCACCATAAATGAAGAAAGATCAGTTCATACAGCTCAACTATACACCCCACTATTCAAGTATTTATCAACAAAAAAGCAATTTCAAAGTAGCTGCCTTGAGAGTGTTCAGGGATAATAGCTGGACAATTCATCCATAAAATTAAGCCAACAACACCACAAGTTTCTTGACAGACTTCTCATACCTTAAAATATCAACTAAACACTATTCTTCTTCAGTCCAATAACAAAAGGTCTGTTTCACAATTTCTTAATTCATCTGACTGCAGGAAATTAATCTGCATTGTGCTTTAAAATCTGAACCACATCTTCCAGCCCAAACAAACGTCTCCTAGAGAAGTCAGCTTGAATGTTGTGGTAATGATTTAATGCCTTAATGTCATTTTGCAACATTGATGTAAAATTAGAGTATTTCAATACAATTTGAAGGGCTGTGCTTTGAAGAAGATAGCTTGGGGGGAAGGAAGGCTTTTGAGATTGAGCAAGTACTCATGAGCATGCTTTTATTTATTTATTTTCAAACTGAAGGCCCAAGCTCCTTTTTTCTGCAAGTTATCTTCTGTACTTTTTAATTTACTTTTACTTCATGTAAAATGGGAATAGGAAAAACTTTTCACCTTTGTTTTAAGAACTCAGTACTGAGACTTCTTTCTTTTAATTGACACAAAGATGCAAAAAAGAACAATCTCAAAACCAAAAGGCACACACATACAGTGAATTTCTAATTAAGTCCTAAGAAGTCTTTTGAGTCTCATATTCTTAATATGCCTTGGGCATATGTTGGGGTTATTTACCAAATCCACCCATTATTGCAGCTATAAATGTTATTATTGTTACATCACACCATGGCTCTGCTCCATTTTCTTTTTGCGAAGCCCAAGCTTTGTTCACATCAAGGCAAGAGGTTCCCATAGGCAAAGGAGATCTTTGCTCTGAGGTGTGTGTGTGTGCAAATGAGACACTGCAACTCAGAAACCTTTAAAGGAGGAAACTTTTCTAAAAGTCCAGTCACCTGGACTTTTATTTATAATTTATTTATTTATTTATTTATAATTATTTATAGGATCTTAACATCAAAACACAGAGCAGCCAAGATTACTGATGAGTGTGCTGCTCTCCAATGATGCTACCTCCTTTCTTTCTCAAATTTTTTACGTGATTTTTGTTACATATTTATAAAGATATATATATAGATTTATAAAGATAAGGTGTCCAAAATCAATTTATTGGAGGCCTATAGTGAAAATATCTGCAAACTGAAAGATCTATTGCATAGAATTTGCTTAATTCAAAATTAAGCTTAATTTTGAAAGAAAGCACCTCCTCAGGTTTTTTTCAATTTTCTGCTCTATTTAGTTTCTACTTTTATAGAGAGATATGCACAAGTGAGTTAGAGAAATAAAGGAAAAAGAAAGCCCCCTATGAGGACATCAAAATAGAAATGAAATATAATAAAAAATCTGATTGCAGGCAAATTAACTGACAAAGGCGAAATAATCTATAATAGACAGAGGTGGAAGAGTTTGTTCAATGTCTTGTGTTTTGGATTCCACAGAGTTTCCAGCAATTTAGAAAAAACAACTTTTGCAGATGTACCAGATGTACAAGTGCATGGTGATGGAATTATTGTTGGGCACACAAGGTGAATCTCTGTAAATATATTTAGAGGCACGATTTAATAAACTAAGGTGTCTGGTGCAGATTTGGCATAGTGCTGTTCCAGATATGGAGAACAGTCAGTCACAGAGATTTAAAACTAGACCAAAAAATGAAGAAAATGTTGGGGGCGGGGGGGAGGGAAAGACCTTGAAAGGAGAATGGATACATGGGAGAGAATTCCAGGAAATATGCAGGGTTTAAGACCACAATTAATGAGAAGTAGAGACCAAATACTTGAGAATCTATGGAAGGAAAGTAGCAAATAGAATTTTAAATGCAAACTTCCAGCACAAACAGCAGAAGAGGCCAAATAGCTTGGAAGGTTGGAAAGTGAAGAGATCAAGCACCAGGCTTGAACAAACAGAAGAGAATACTTTTCCCTCAAAGCACATAACTAAATTCAGAACCTTGTTGCCACAGGTTACTGTGGAAGCTAAGATGACAAATGTTTTGAAATGGGACTGGACAGGCAGGTTGGAATATAAATAATGCTATAGGTTAGGAAAGGTGCAGTGGGACTTCTGGTCTTACACATCGTAGGAGATCTGTTCAAAAGCACATTTCAAAACACTAATGAGGTTGTAACTCGGTCTTTCAGTTGCCTTTATTTGCTTGCCCAAGGAAAAAAATAAAAAGAGAGGCTGAAGACAAAGGAGTATGTCATGCCACTTGTTATTTCCCAGAGATCCTAAGTAACTGGCACAACCACTTTCCTAGTTAAAATTTGGGCAATTAGAACTGCTTTGACCATCCACAGCTGCTGATTCACGTTCATTTCCATACTGCTCTTCCAGATCATTGCTGCACAACACATTATATATAGCTCTGAATATTTCAACTAATTTAATGCCTGAGTGTAGATTGGTATATCAGGATATCTCACCGAGGTACCCTGTTTCAAATAGGGCTGCAAATTATGAACTGCTGCTGCTTCCATTAAGGAGGTGTCTCAATGATGTGGACTTCTGCCCCTCACTCCAAGGTGGTGCTGAGCTGAATCTTTGGCAGTGACACCCAGAGGTTATGAACTACTCCTCCAAACAGCATCTGTGTCTTCAGGTTGATTATGATGGAACAGCTCCTTCCTCAACTCCACCTAAATCACTGCAGTTATTACCAGAGCTCTGCAAGCAGAGTCTATGCATTTTTTGGGGTTGAGCAACACGAGTTTGACAGTTTGCTCTGTTTGCTGGTGATTAATGACTAGTATTTGGACAAAGGTAAACAAAAATTCTTAATAAATTGGAAGAGAGTGAAAATTGCCTGGGGCCCATTACCAAAGAAAGTGTGTAATATATCTAGCCAGAATGTGCACTTCTAAAGCACTAAGCTTGCCAATTAGAATACAGAAATGACAACAGCTACAGGCATTAAAGCCTGTGCCTTTGTTATTGCATGAAACAAATGTTTGAGCAAACTACATGTCTTGCCTTTGTGCTTCTTCCTATAAACTCTGACTTTGTACCCACCTTCCTGCTTCCCAGAGTACTTTTTGACATTTATTATTAACAATAAATGTTAAGAAAAATGAAATTAGCAGTCACATTGATTCGGCAAAGCAGCATGAGCATATTTAATAGTCCAAGCCTTTAACCTTATTCAAATAGATTCAATTTCTCTGAAGTCTGGTTTCTTTAATTATACAAAAAAACCCCAAAACAAAACAAAACAAAAAACCCTAAAATTTTTTTTAATTGTCAGATACTAATTGTATTGGACAGATTTCCATTCATCTGCTTACAGCAATATTTATTTTCTCTGCCATCACTTAACATCAAAACAGTATTACCTCATCATCACCACTCTCAGTAGAAAAAAAATACTGCTCTTCTGTATAATTTTGTGTTTAGGTTGGTCCAGTTAAAGGCATGAGACACTCTTTGCTTGGTTTGTATATTTAATATGTACAAATACTTTGCTTACACCGAATCTCTAATTATGATAAGCAATATTTCCAATTTTTAGCCAATGTTCTCTCTACACTAAAGCTACCTAAATCTTCTCTGAGTTAGGAAGATAACCTAAAAATTGAGAGAATTAGTAGATTCAGTATCATTCAGAGGGGGAATTCTTATGGGGGGAAAAAAAAGGAGAGAAGCAGAAGAAGATCTTACACCATTAACATAGAAAAAGATAAAAATCTATTGAAGTGCAAAAAAGAAAGGAATAAAATGTATGGAAATCACAGTGCACATTAGAAAAGGAAAGCTGTGAATCATGTTGCCCTTCCCTGCCTCTGCAGAGGATGCCTTCCACTGATGTCCCCTGATTCCTCACACAAGCTGGTGTGGGAAATCTGGCATGTACCTTGTCTTAGAAACCTGATTTTCAACGTAAGAAGTCATATGATTAATGAGCTCTAAGAAAGGAGTAGGGCAAAAAAAAAATCACATCAACATGTTAAGCACAGGGGATGGGATGAGAAATCATAGGATGCTTCCAGATATATTTAGGAAGATAAAAAAAATATACACCTCTATTAAATAGAAGGATGCATCTCAGAAAATGATAAAAAGTAGGTTTTCTAGCCCCCAGAGAGAGAGGGAAAAAATACTGTATAATTTTAGGAGGATTATGGTTCACTAGAGACATTCATGAATGTAATGAGCTAAAGAAGGGGTAAGACTGCTTAAATTTATCTATACGACTGATTGTGCTACACTTGATAAAATAATTGTGTCAGTCTCCTTTGTACTTAAAATAAACCTTACAACTCTGAACCCCAGTAAGTTGTTAAGTACTAAACATCATCTCATGCTCTGTCACATAACTCTGATTGTTTCAGAAACCTGGGAAGCTCCTGACATTTACCTTCTCTAGCTCCAGCGCTGGAATCGCAGAAATGCAATTAGGAAAACTCAGGTACTCATAACAGGAAAGGTCAGCAATGAGCAAGCTAAAGCTGATAACATGCCTAATGTGCTGCCAAACATAACAGAATGCCTGCCTGATAATGAGTGATTTTACAGACTGCCAGGAAGTTGATGTAAGATAATCAGATCAACACGGGACACACCACTGTGCAGGAGTGGGAATGGTGAAATATTCTTTGATAGAGTTCTATTGCAAAGTCACTGCTGATGGAAAAAGATCCCCCATTATAAAAGGCCATATTTTCAGAAATAATCACACAAATAAATTGGGCAGAAAACACAAATGACAGAAGCTTCAACATATGGTAAGTGCAGAAGCCATTACCTCATCAAAGGCAGAGCACTTTGTGCCTGCAGCCAACAAACACCACACCACCACCTCTGGGATGCAAAAGACATTTTTTCATTTCCTCTTCTTGTAGCAGCCAATGTAAATAGAGGTTAGAGGGTTTAGTTTTTCTGTTTGCCTTTAACACAGAAATACTCACGCAGCAGTACAGGCTCTGTGCTCCTCATGCAAAGATCTCCTCCTTATTTGTGTCACTAATCCTACATAAACTAATGGTGAACTTGAAGAAAAATGACAAGTAACCTAAGTGTTTCTTTTAAAAAATGACATTTCATCAACAGTGCCAATAAATATCTCATTACTGAAAGCAGCACTTACTAGAAGTTTTATGCCAAATACCTAGAGGCAGGTAAACCTGAAGTGAAAATTGTTTCTGATACCTTACAACCATCGAGGAAATGTATATTTCTTGTAACTGAGTTCATCATGAGCAAATAAAATCTACATAATTCTCTTGTCTATTTAAAGACTAAAATTTGCATTAGATTTTTTTTCGTTTTATTCTGTAATATTTATAAGAAATTGCATTTTAAAAAAATAGAGGGAAAAAAGGACCATCATGAATTAAAGTGGAGGTTCTGACTCTATATTCTCTTATATTAAAATTCATATTATGGAAATCATAACCTTCCAGAAATTACCTGTGATAACATCACAGGGACATCATGTTTTGAGACTCCTAGATCCAAATTGCCAGGCTGTATTAAAGGAAAATTCTAATTTTATATTATAGTTTCCCCTATGCATGATCAATGTAGAAGACAGTTGGTTTTTTCACGACACATATTGTTGCCTAATTTATTACGGGGAAAAAAAAAATCCAACAACTGTAATTTAATGTGAGCCTTCCTATTTTTCCATTTTATTGGAAGCAGTATAATGCATTTAGGACATGACACAGTTTTGAGGTCTGACTGTAATGATGGGCCAGCTGATATCAGCTAACTTATATGAGCTGAATTTTCTCAGTAGCAGGCTGTAAGTTGTGTGAAGTACCCGATGTCTTGTCTTTGGTGGTCTATAAAAAGCTAAGCAGAAAACCTCAAGTACACATCTGTCTGATATTTCTCTTCATATATCCTTTTGTAACCAGCTCTTTCTGAACAGCTGGGCCTGAGGCAAGTATTTATGAAACCCACACACTGCAATACATTTTTACAGGTGCTTACTTAGCAAAAAGTTCACAATAAAAGTGAATATATTTTGTTTAAACTGTAAGAAGAGAGGCATGCCAATAAAAAGACAATGAAAAAGAAAGACAACAGCATCAATAAAAGTGCAATTACGCTTCCAAATTTTCTCGCTGTTCTTTCCATAATGATCACAAGCACCTGACTGTATCAGCCAGAAAAGTTAAATATGCATAGAATGCACTAAGGAGAGCACACTCACCATGTACTATCAGGACATATTCTGTGCTGTTTCGGCCAATGGGATTTTTTGCTTCACATCGGTACGTGCCATTGTCTGTTTTGTTTAGGAAGCTGATGCTTAGAACCCTGCCATTGACAACCATTCTCTCTGGATCTGGTAGTTCTCCACCATCCTTTGTCCACAGTACTGGTTCTGGCCTGTTGGGTCAAAGCAAGGCATTTATTTAGACAGGTGAAACACGTATATGCAACATGTACATCAGAAATAGAAGCATCAGCAACTTATAAATCACCTACCACCCCAAAAATATTTGAATGACTGGATCTAATGAACTCTCACTGTTACAACTTTGCCATCCTGGATGTGAACTGCTAAAGAAAATGAAAGAACAAGCAGAGAAATAAGAAAGAATACAAATAAAAAAGGAAGCAGAATGGTACTGCAACAGGCCATGATCTTTCCTAAATTAAAAAAAATAGTTCCCCTGAGGTTTCAGGGCCCACAAATGCTTGGCAAGCTAAGTGCTAATAGGATGATGTGGGTGTAAGTGGTTTGTAAACTGATTCTCAAATTACTTAAGCCATTCATTTTCACAAGTGAACTTGAATGCACTGAGTATTTTTCCTGAACCAGGTTTATCAGTCCCAAAGTAGCATGTCTTAGACAAAACCTAAACTTATTTCTCTTGCTGCATTGTGTCACAGCCCATCCCTTTTCACACCTTTTCTTCATTCTTCCCTTAAATAATTCCTTGTTTCACATGTTACCACAAGCAATGTAAGATTTAACTTGAAATCCTGAATTTTCTTCTCTTTGTGAAACCTTTCCTCTTTTGCCTGATGCACTCACATCAAACAGGACAGAGGCAATGCCCTGGCAGTGACAACCCCCTAGGCAAGGTAAGGGCACCACAGAGAAGGGAACTGGCAGTCCTGAAGGTTCACACACATCTCCCCACTGGCAAGGCACACCCAGCTCCTTCCTACAGACTCTCAAGGAGCTCCACAGTCCAGGAGATCTGCCTAACAGACAGCAGGATGTATTTATTACTAGCATGCAGCCCTTATTTGTGTGTAACAAGATATACTTTCAAATTTACATGAAGGAAATGGCCAAAAAGACAGGTCTGTAACACGGAATGAAAGGTTTTACTGAATCTTGTCTATGTAATGAGCAGACAGAGCATCTCAGGCCCTTTTACATCACTCACTTCAGCAGGATATTCATAGCCTGGGGCTTCAGTGCTGCCTTGCTTGTAGCTTTGTGCAGTATAAGCTACATACCAATCTCTATCCAAACCTGTACAACTGAGTTTATTACTTGTACAACTCAGTAATAAACCAAAACATAATACACTGTTATAAAATTAGCAGCTGCCAGGTTAGTCACTAGTTATACTCAAGAAACACTTAATTTCACTAATTTGAAGCAGGTGTTTAAAGCCTATTAGATATAATAAGTGCTAAGAATTAAACCTAAATACTTAAGGAAAAACATTTAGCCAAAATGTGGTCTCATAAACAGAAAAATAGCTGTAACGGTTGTAATGAAATGATTTTCTTTTGAGTTGGCAACACATGTAAACAGAGGGAATTTTTCTGAAATGCACTTTACAAAATTCAAATTAATCTTTAAAGAAAAATATTTATTCTGAAATATAATAGATTTACACACATTTTAGTAATATTTTGGATGACACCCTGTTAAAATGTTGGCCAACTACTTAGTTCTTAGACTGGCTATTCTCCAAAGTTTTGATTTTCTTCCAGAAAATCATACGCTCAGAGAATAAAAGCAAGAACTGATGGTGTCATGGGCCTCATTTCTGCCTTACCATAAATATGTCTTAATGCTCTTCCTAAGTTCATTCTCATGAACTGTTATTCACGCACACATGATACACAATGTACACACTTTCTTTTGTGTTTAATGCAAGCAGGGAATCCAGATGTCCATGCTGCTGTAGAAACATTGCCCTACAGAGTTCCCAGCATTAAGGTGTGATTTGCTTGATATGTTAAGGTGGATTTGTTCAATTTTCCGGCCAACTCTGCATTGTTTCCCATTTACCAGCTTACTGTGGATCTGTAATCTCCCAGGAGTGGAGACTCTGAAACACTTCTGCTACAATGTGCACCATTACCTGCATAAATGGCGTGTTAAAGCAACTTCTGTGCAGTGGTAATTTATGGAACTTAGGTTTTAAATTGAAACTAGATGGCATATCCTAGGGGAAAACCTATAGGATAACAAATAAGTATGAAATGGAGCTGTAGATATAAATTATTCAGGGAGCTCTGTCACATTGTAATACACCAACTCCAGACTTATACAGAGCACTTAGCTGTGGTTGCAAAATGACGTGTGGCAGAAAAGCCAGGGCTTAGAGAGAGGCAGATCTGCATTCTCTGGGTGTTGGGGAAGCTGCTAATCAAGGGTGGATATTCAGCCTTCCTGTGCTGTATTTTGGCAGCAGCAGAGGCAGCAGGGCCATTGCCAGCACATCCCAACAGGGCAGAGCTCTCCCTCCACCACACTGCTCTGGGGCACGGTGGTGCCTAAAGCAGCAATTCTGTCACAGCCACGGAATTAAATTCTGCCTGCACTGCTGGGAAGCTTTGAGACACTTGGTCAAAACAATTCACTGGTTAGGCAGAAGCGAGCTGAGAACAGGAGACGTGTTGGTGCACCCATCACGCTGCTGTGGTCAGCAACAGGGGGGTGGCTGTTTTAGAGAAACATGGGAGTACATCCATTTTCTGCTGTCCATTCCTCCTTCACTCTGCCAGCAACCACAATCATCCCGTCAGGGGTGCTGCAGGCCACGTCTTTTGTTCTCTTTTATATCCACTTATTATTTAGAGCTGTGCCTATGAAACTCTCTAATATCTTTTGGAATCTGCTTATGATGTCCATCAACATAACCTCCTGCAGCAACTGATTCTGGAAGTTCCTCCCTACCTGCCATGTGTTGGAATTTTGAAGTTTAGGAATTGTGAATTTTTTGTGTTTTTTGATATTGACTTTTAGAAGAGTATTGGTTTTGATTTGAGGTTTTGGAGAAGGTTTTTAAATTTGAGTAATAGAGTTAGAATTATTGGTGTGTAGTTTGCTTAGAAGTGTGTAATTTGATATGGTGAAGAGTTTGGAATTCAGGGTTTTCGAATATAGTAATAAGTATGGGATAAAATCGAGGGTTTGGGAATGGTTTTTGAAGTTTTTTTAGTATTTACTTTTAGCTGTCTTTCATTGAGCTTCTAGAATTGGCAATGCATATTGCAGGACATGGTAACACTCCTTCCTATTATAACCTTGCTCTAAGTTATGACAGCCTAGGACTTAGCAGGCCTGTCTCTCCCCCTTTTACTCTGTTTGATAGAATCTGATACCTTCTGAGATTATCAGCAGGGAAAAAAATAGACAAAAAAAACAGGGCAAAGTAATCTTAACTAATATTGGGTATTCTTTCATAATTGCCTTAGTACCTTCATTGTCCAAAATGAAACACTGAAACAGCTTCCCTTCTATGTCACAAGGCACAGAAAAGTGTGAATTCCCCACAGTTTATCCTACTGAAATCTGTCCACAAGTGCAGACAGAGGTTCTTGCACTTCCCCGATGTTTTGAAAGAGATACTTAGGTTGGACATGCTAAAACACCTGACATATGTATGCTCCTAATATTGCACATTTTTCTCTCTTGCATACTTCTCTAACATTGCAAAATTTAAGTTCTTTTTTAAAAATACTAGAGTTGCCATAATGGTGTCAATTCCTATGTGAACTGGAACAAACAGCACCTTCCATTTGTGCATTCAGTGAAAGCCTTAAAAAAAGGAACCGGTTTTTCATACAGAAGTCTGAGTTTGTTAACTATCTTCATGTTAGCCTCAAAATCTGCCATAGAACCAACAAAATTCGGTGTTCTTTTCCAGTCAGAACGAAATGAGATTGAAATGAAGGTATGAAACACCAGTGTGAAGTTCCACAATGATTCATGTTTTATATTGTGGTATTTTTCTTACAAGTAAATGAACAAAGAATTGGTACATATAGCAAAACTATTTTCCGGTCTTGAGAGTACAAAACCTTTTCTTTCAAAACAAGTCAGAGAAAAAGATAAAGGCAAACTAAAATATGTTTGAAAAGAAATAAATTAAAAACCACATGCTTGATTAGAAAAGAACATCTAGGCACTGTCATAGCTATTCAACAAGTGTTTACATAACATGAAAGTCAACAAGTATATTTGTCTACATTAAATCATTTTTTTTAGCTGAGGCCTTTGAAATTACACAGGAGTATTTTAAGACAAGACTGGCAAATTTCTGTCCCTTTCTCCACCCTTAACCCAAGGACAGTAATGGTTCACCGGTTTCTTATAATCCTCCTCTCTAGTGATATCTTTAAATTTAACTACAATAATTAACTTACCCTTCATTTAAAAATTATACATATATCTATTGCATTATGTTTTCTTTCTGAACAAAGTTAATTTAAGCAATGCAATACATTTTCTCTTGAAACTTCTTGGCTCTATGCATTTTCATTGCCCTTTTCTCATTTTTGTGTACAGAAAGGTCATGTACAAAGCCTTCTTCACTGAGTCCTTAGTAAACAACACCTGAACAACTAACTGACCCATTATAATAGCACAGAATAACCTTTTAATTTCCATAAGATTACACTCAAAGAACCCCCTGACCAATGAAAAACAGCAACAAAAAACCCCAATGCCACCTTTTTACATGTCCAGTATCACTGGGAATATCATCCAACTGGGTATCTAAGCATCCTTTCAAAATTTTGTAACCAATGTGGGTAAAAATAAAGATGGAAGGAGAATAAGAATTTGAGGAACACTAACAAGATAAAAATAAATATTTTGTTTTGATTAGGGCTCTCTCCAAGATTACCTTTTACTTCTCCAAACAGTATACTCTGAAGTCCATAAAAAACATCATCTAGTGGATATGCTCAAATGAGTAATGGAAAAGGCATCACAAGATTTATCAGAGTGTTTCTTGCTGAAAACCTGGTGCAATGTTAAAAGTCATCTAAGGGAATGATTGCTTCATTAATTTGAAACTTATAGCTCCTTTGTATCAAGAAACTGGATTTTTAGCTTTATCAGTTAATCATCCACTTGAAAGTCTAAACCCTGGGGGTTCCCTGGGGGAACCTCTTGTTTATATAAAGTCTCAGTCTGAGGAGTCATATTGGGATGAGCTGGTTTGGGAGCATTTCATCTATCAAAAACATCAATATCCACACTCTCTAGCCTTTCATAAAAGGCTTGGATAGATGGATTTTATTTTATGAGATAAGAACTCTCTCTGATTTTCTGGTTTTGCAAAACCTGAGTAACCTTCACAGAGTCTTTTTCTCCCCAAAAGAATTAGTAAAGAATATCCAAAGTAGCTTTCACAAAGTTTTATTTTTTTGTCTTATTTTTACGAAAGAAACTTTGAACATCTGAGTTGCCTATTATTATATTTGCCTCTACTTTTCTCTTTTAAGCATCTCAGCAGACATAATGTAGCCTAAAAGTATTTATAATGTTCTATACTAATGCTTTTTAAATGATCAAGAATTAAATTACCAAAATATGTTAAAAAATGAGGTGTCTACTAAATATAGATTTCAACTTTTTATACCATAAAAACTTGACAAGAATTTACAGCTATAAAGACAACAGGAACCACAAAAAAGTGTTGAAGAGAGCTGTTGTGTATTATGTCTTTGAAAAAGGTGCATAAATAATAAACAAAGAGGTAAACAAACCTCAAATGGTGCTAATATTCATCATTTAGAGGGAAAAAAAAGAGAACATTGAAAAATAGAAAAAAAAGAAAAAGCAGAAAAGGAAAGCAAGCAAAGAAAGAAACCAAACTAGCCAAAAACCAAACATTCTTCATTCCTTACCTTTTATAAAGCCTTTTCTTTGTTCATCACAACCAAACTTAGGTGACAGACCTCCCTGCCTGTATCTTGCTTTGGATAAATCAGGTAGTCCTCACCCTGGCTGGTGCTAACCATGCTGATATGACAGGCTAAATTTACAGCTGAAAGTCCTTGTGCCTCAGCAGACTGTGACAGCAACTGATTAAAATGAATCAAGAGTCTTTTCAAAGCAAAGATATTTATTCTTCTACCCAAAGATACAAAGCATATCTTGTTAGAGGGTAAAAGAGTAATTTTTCATATTCATATTCCCTCCTATCCACACTCTAATATTTCCTTGCAACTGGTATTAAGGTTCCTTTCAGGCCTAAAACCTTGGCCTGTGGGAAGCTGACTGCTGTTTCTGCATTAATTCCCCATTTTTTACATTTTTTTTTCTTATTTCCTCTCATCAGGCTGATAATCCATTTCCTTGTATCCTTTAGTACCCTTAGAGTCTAGGAGACCCTTTGACCTAAGGCTTTCCACCTTTACACAGCTGCTGCTCTGTCTGGAGAGATTTTCCCAATGGACCATCAAGCCATTATAAATGTAACTTCTTTGAAACTACTTACCTCTAGTTTTCCCCGTTGTGCATATCATGTACCCCCTCTCCCCCCCAAAAAAAACATTTCCTTTGTTAGTCATTTTCAAGAAGGCAAGGCAATATCAGACTAATATTCTGAAAAGTGCCTAAACCACATATATATGTATATATATATGTATGTGTGAAGCTTCTTACCTAATTCCAGTATCATTCACAATCTTCTCAGAGAAGTGTAAAAATCCTGCTGTGAATAACGTTTTGGGGAATGGCTTTCTCATAGTCATGAGGCAGATCAACAAGAGAATTTATGTGAAATCAGAAGACAACTTAGCAGTGAATTGCATCAGAAATATCCCTTGTATTCTACTATTGTAAGCAGCAGGGAGGCTAGAAATGGACAAAAAGATTGTCTAAAAAGGACAAAAAAACCCAAACCCAACAAAAGTTTGTGAGGGAGATGCCATAGGGAGGAGTTGCCATTCTATAACCTGTCCTGCTGGTATCCCATTTCACACTAATCTCTCCCACATTTGTCATACACTACACCTGCTTTCCAGCCTCTGGTGTCCCATTTCTTCCC
The DNA here is from genome assembly GCA_037013685.1 of Acridotheres tristis. Classification (NCBI taxonomy): domain Eukaryota; kingdom Metazoa; phylum Chordata; class Aves; order Passeriformes; family Sturnidae; genus Acridotheres; species Acridotheres tristis. The sequence goes on from CM072884.1 coordinate 5,928,125, forward strand.
CCCTCCATTTTTTTTTTTTTTTCTGCTTTCTCTGAATCTGACCAACTTCCCAGACAACAGATTGGGCATTTCTACTCCTTTATTACTTCTCCAGACATTTCTGCACCAGGCAAGCAGTTGTATCCATGAAAGGGAAAATCTGCTTAACTAATTCACTTACACCTCCCATCATTTATGAATTTAGAAGCAAAAAATGGAGGAGGAAGAGGCTGCCATATTTCCAAATTTTTAAGGCCAGGCCACCACTTAGGAGCAAACAGAACTGAAGAATACTCTTCAACTTATGTATATCATAAAGAAGACAGATAAACCTCTTTTGAATACACCATCAGGTCAGGGAATAGCCATTGAATTAATTTTATTTTTTAAATACAATAAATCTGGAAAAAAACTGGACATTTTAATGCATTTTTAGTAGTTCAAATCAAAATGCCAAGTATTTTGGAACACTTTTAGTAGCCAGCTAATAACCATGCTTTTTCATATATATTTTAAAGTCTAAGGCTCAAAACATCTTAAATTCAGAGGAAACACTGTAACCTCTACAGTTTACGAACAGAAGTCTGCTTCAAAACCTTGTCTTTAAAAAACAATGGCATGGATGGCTATACTGTTCATTTCATGTCACCAGTTTATAAATAATTTATATTCCTTTTAAATTTTAACCAGGAAAAAAGAAAAGTCCTTTGCAGAAGTATAACACGCCTTTCAAAAAGATTCCTGAGGCTAAAAAGGCAGGAGGAGAGGTGCAAGCCTATACAGCAGCAGGAGAGAGGAAAAGAAAACAAAACCAAACAAAAGAAAGAGAAAACAAAAAATCCAAACCACATCAAACAATCTTATGTCATAAATCCTGCCTCACTTGCTGGAGAACAGAGACCTCACGAGTGAGGGCCACTGTGAGCTAATTGGCAATAGCTCAAGGACAAAGCAGTAGGCAACACTACACAGGAAACATCTGCAGGTTGGCCACAGATTAGATAAGGTGTTTTCCAATTCCTATAAAGCAGCTTTGTATCACAATTCTTGTACTGAAGGCCTGATAGGGGCAGACTGCACAATGGTGCCCCTGTTCAGGGGGATGCACAATGCATTATCTGCCCTGCAGCAGCTTTCACAGGCAGCGGGTAGGACACACCTAATGCCACATCAGCAATCAAAGAGAAGTGACAGCCTTTTTTTTTAGGAGTCTGTGCAGGAAAGCAAGGGGACAGAGACCTCTAGAAGGTGTGTCTCCCTCATTGCTGCAGTAGGGGAAGGCAGCAGCAGAACTGTGAAAGCTGCCCTCTCCTCCAGGGAATGGAAACCCAGCAGAGCCAAGAACCAAACTGATGGCCAGGCAATCTCACACAGGGAAAGAAGTGAGGTCCATTGACAGAGAAACAATGATGCCCTGAAAGCTTCTTTGAGATTCTGGAGCCAAAAGCTCTTTTTGATCAGCACTGGAGCACGTCAATAATATATGCCCTTCCCCTTTTCTGCCTGGGATGGATGTGCAAATTCCAAAGCCAAATCCCTTTCCTTTCAGTCTGATAAACTAAGACCTACACTCTCAGATAAGGGCAGGGACAGGAAGAGAGAAGAAACTATATACAGATAAGTGAATATTAAAGAATAATTGTTACACCTTCCTAAAATATTTTACTGCTGTTCCTAAAGGCTTTTTCTTTCCTGTACAGCTGGAATGATAAACGGCATGTAACAATTTCATTCCCATGAAAAATTGTTGATTAAATATTGAAATCTTAATGGCCTGGTTTCACTATAATTCTAGCTCTGTATGTTTCTAGTTGTGTAGTCAGTATTCAAACAGCTAAATCTTTGGGTTTCCTATGCTGCTGTTTACACCTTGTTGATTCCTTCTTAACCTTTAGGAGCTATTGAGAAATTAGTATATTATTCTTTTTCATCAGTTGTAGTAAAGCATGACTATAAGAACAAAGGATGATAGAAACGGCCATGGAGTAAATGGACAATATCTGTAAAAAATGTATTTCAAAGGCATGGAAATGTCAGCAGTATTAAGATAATATGGTGCTCAAGTGGTTGCATCAGAAAGGCTGCTGAAAATTACTGGGATTAACCAGGAACTATGTTCATCATGTTAATGAACTACTGCTGGGGATAGGAAAACTGCAGCAAAGCATAATGATAGGATGTGCACACCTTAGTTACTATGCATGTCATAGAACAGAGGAAAATAACATCTCATCTGGCACATCTTCAATCCTGTTTCTTCACACCAGTTTACAAGCATGCTGCATCTCCAGCCAGGGGAGCAAGCACTGAGGAAAATACTGATTTATCAGAAATAACAGAGGAAAAATAGCAGAAAGAGCTTCAGCACCACTGATTTTAAATGCTTTAGATTTTCATGTTACAGGATTAAGAAAGGTACATTTTCTTAAAACAGACATAGGATATGCTGAAGTGCCACAGAGAGACAGTAGTTGGGACTGCAAAAAACAAGAAGCAGGCAGTAACTGCTGTCACACCACATTTTCTGTTCCTTTTTCATTATGTCTGTTGGTCATATCCTCAATTCCAGTTGAGGTCTGAAGGGTATATCATGGAATTAATGAGCAAATACTATTATGAGGGATTTTTTTCCCCTTTAACAAGTCCTGATTTTCAACTGCTTAGATATTTCAGGCTGCCACACTGATGGATGTTCACGTGCTTAATTTTCATTGTTTTGAACTTGCCTACACTGTGTCCCAACATTCACAAGAAACTTTGTTATTACAATAAGCTGAGAAATCCCATCTAAGAAACGCCAGCTGCGTTTTCTGAGTTAAGGTCAAATGCTTGCTGGCATGAGAATCAAAGGGGAAAATGAAGAGCGTCTGATTAATTTCCATTTTTTCCATTAAGTAAATAGTTGAAAATCTCATTCACAGTTTATTTGCTTGTCCAAATACTACTTGTTTGAAATCATTTGCTGTTGATGTAAGACACAGTCAAGGAGAAGCCTCATTAAACTAAAATTCCTTCCTGCACTTGAGGTGTAGTGACAACACCCAGAGAGCTGACAAAAGCACCAGTGCTGCCTCTTAGATGACAAGCAAGGACTTCAGTACCAACCCTCATTAACCAAGGTATGCACTTCTTGATTTTCAATTCATGTAAGGACATCATGAAGTCTGGGAGATGAAGCAAAATATCCTCTTTTCACCAGATAAGAAACCATTAATAACTGACATTTCTAAGATATTCTGCTGAATTTTGTCTTCTCAGCGAGTAAATATTTGTTGCTATATACAACAGTTTATAGGAGCACCAAGGGAATGAAAATACTCCATAAAATTTTTGTACCTCAGTTATTTTTTCATCGGTGTCAAAAAAAGCTGATTGCTTTTTTGAGCAAGTTGAAGCACACTGTATTGAATCGTAATGAATAATAAAATGCTTTATACTTTCAAGATAAGATAACAATATCCTAACAATAACACATTGTGAACTTTTAGGTATTTTTATTTCAGAGCTAAGCTCTCTACCATGGTTCGTGTCAATTTCTTTTGCATCTAAAAACAACTTCTGAAATGGTAATACAATAAAGGGAAAAAGAGACGAACATTATTTACTTAGAGAAGTTTGTTTTCTTTTCCCAAATGTGTTATTATCTCCAGACAGGGGAGTGCTTTAGTTCCCACAAACTTCTCTCACACAGAAAATTATTCATTAGTACCTTCATGGTAATAATTTTAGCACTGTAAAGGAGATATCCTCAAACTCTCCATGGGATGCAGCTCCATTAGCATCTAGTCCCAGCAAGCCACAACAGCCTATACTCAATGCTTAGCAGCAAAGGAACAGCTGTACTGAGTCAGACAAAAAGTTCAGCCAGCCCAGTCCCTTATCTCCAACACCAGGGATAAGCAGATGTCTAGGGAACAGGCCAAGCACAGATCTCAGGCATTTCTGATACCAAGCACAGTTTAAAAATACTCTGTAAACCTTAAGGAGTTGCCTTTTCATGAACTTAGGCAGTCTTCCCTTGAATTACTGTGAATTTTCACCATCTGTCATATCCATTGACAACAAATTCCCAAAGTTTACCAGTCATTTTATGAAAAATTACGTCCTTGCTTGGCAACAAAGCTGGTTCTTATTAGTTTAACTTACTGTTAAACATTTCTATTTGTAGAGAGAATGAACTAGCAGTCCTTAACAACTACCTCTGTACCATTTACAATTTTGGAAACAGCTCCAATGTTTCCCTTCTATACCAAATAGGCCACCACAAGGTGTATTTTGTGTGTCCTTCAACGATTGTTTAAAAAATGCTTATCAAATAGGTTTTTCCCCCTGCAAAATGAATTCCAACCACATGAAACTGTCTTTATTCAGATATCTGCTAATTCTAGTCCTTTTTATAAATTTTAGTATTTGAGAAGATGTCAGTTCTACAGATTGTGGGATATCTCCTGAAGCTCTGTTGTCCTGACCTAGCCAGCTGGTGTTAAGCATTTCCTGTCACAGTTCATAATTCATTGATCTCATCCTTGAATTCCCTTTGAATTCTGGAGTAAAACCTGGTCCTGCTGACTTCCTACTGCTCATTTTGCCTGTTTGTTCCACAACCACCTCCACAGTCCATTTCAATCTTGCTGGAGAGCACCTGAGAAAAGAAGGAATCAGTCTGTAGTGTACTCAGTTTCCTCTGCCACAGGAAACATGGATGTAGCAAATTCATCTGGCTTCCTTTAAACGTTGATTCTCAGTTGATCTTAAAAACTGTACTGACAAAGTTCCCATTATTTAATTAAAAATCCCTTCCATTTTCAAGTTTCTTTTCTAGCTATTCCATAAATACTTTTTTCTTTTTTCCTCCTGCTTTTTGTTGGTTTGGCTTACTGAATTTTTCTATTTAATCTGCCAAGATCTAAGAATCTTCTCTTTCCTTTGGAAAACAACTCCAGCTTTTCAAATTATACCTTTACCCTTTTTATTACTTTGATTTTTTTCTTCTGTTTAGCCTCACTAACTTCTTCTCAAGGGATTCTGCTAGGTGATATGTATTGACCCTGTGGTTCTCTTTTTTTATTTTTCTAACATAGTCCTCAGGCTATCTGGAAAGATTTAATTCTCTTAGTTGCCCCTTAAAACTCCTTTTTTAACAAGATTCTTCATTTTTATGTAGTTCCCTTTTTGATGTTGATTACCACATAATTGCCCAGACTTGATTTTTTGCCTCTAGTGCAAATAGCAAATAAATACTTTTTAAAGAATGAGCTGAATGAAGACGGTGCTGAGAGCTCCCTCAGTCTGTGACACCCTTTGGAAGATTCTAGAAAGAGGTAGAAAGGTAGGTTAGGGATATCTGAGAGCAATAGAAAGTAAAAACAAAACACCCCCCCCCTCCAAACAAACAAAAAACCCCAACCAAAATCATAATAAAAAAGAAATAATAAGTAGACACACTGATCTGTCTCCCACTTCCCTCTCTTCCACCATTCCCCAGAGACCTCCTACTACTACAGGGATCACACAGTCCATCCCACCAGCACTTCTTAACCCTTGATAAATCTTTACAGTTCCACCTTAAAAGTGACCAATCCAGTATTCCTAAGCAGGAATAAACCAAAACAATGGGAAGAGGCGATCCAGGTGCAGGAGCAGGGATTGTCCTGCAGCCCCTGGAGGAAAATGCTCTGGAGCAGCATTCTCCTGTGCAGGGCTGCAAATCTCAGACTCAGTCTTTCTTTTAAATAGTATAAGTTTTGGAAATGGTTTGCTGTGGTACCTAGAATAGTATGAATACGGAAATTTCATTTTTAACCAGCCAAACTCAGGTCTGAGAAATCTCCAAGATCTTCCTTGCAATGCAAAGTCACAGACTACCTACCTCAGCCAATCAATGAATAATTTGTTACACTAATAATAAATTAATACAATCTATTCCTTCTCTTACCTGTTTACTGTCATACCTGTCAGAACCACAACCCCATTTATCTTGTCATCCCCATTTTTTTCTGAGGTTATGCTCATCAAAGAGCAGTGTTAAGCTCCTCTAGAAGGATGGTGTTTTACCCTGCTAGCTTACACCACATACATGTTCTCAGGGTACTCTGCTGGTGTAAATGTGGAGTAAAAATGCAGATATTCAATGAGCTGGTGCTCCCCATGGCACTGGGTGTTCTACATAACATCTGCTACACATATTCCTGAATTGTGAAGCATAATCAGTATAATCAGCATGATTCACACTGATGTGTAAATCTCATTTATACTAATGTGCCTTTTTTTTGTGTTCTACTGCTAGCAGTTGATTCAAAAGCTCTAACATTTTAGGTGCAACTGTAGCCAAACACTTGTCTATAGAAACTTAAGTATCTAAAAGGCCAAACATCACATCCTCACCCAAAACTTCTTTCTCATGTTTTAACTTGCAGTCTAGTACTTAGAATTACCTGCTCCGTATTTCAATTTTATCTATTATTCTATTCCAAAGGCCTTTTTTATTTTAGCATGTGTTTCCACCTGAGAGCAAGGAAAAGAATTATTTCAAAAGCCATACACATGCAAAATGGATTTAATGAGCACTAAAAATGCTGTGTGCAGTTGTTTTTCATACTGTACTTTCTGCACTTTTATGGGTAAACACTGCAAAAAAGGGATGCTTAAAAAAGAGGAAAAGCAATTATTGAATTGAGCCTATTAGGCAATGTGATCATTTTACAGAACACTAAAGGGGAAGTTCTTAAGCACTGCAGGAGGCTTTATTGTAAAGTGTAATTTTCAGACAGCCACTAATGCTCCCACCTGCTTCTTTCTGTGTCACACTTTTTATAACACCAATTTCCCTGCTTTCTGCAAAATACTTGGGAAAAGAAAAATTACAAAAAAGAGTAGAATGTCCCAGCTGTGAAAAGAAGATACAAGCTTGCAGAAGGACAGGATGTTTAATACAAACTGAAATTTAATCTATTGAATATATATGCTGTATCTCAGCAAAAACGTTACCTGCTTCATAATATGTTATCTACTATATCATGGCATAATTCTAAAGTGGAGGTGTAATATCAATGAAATATCGGAGTAGAAAGTCTCAAGCTGAATATTTACACAATCCTTTAAAATAATTGGCTTTTACCTGCAAAGATAAACTACCTATCTGGAAAGTTTCACCAGGCAGATTTTCCCCTACAATTCATATGATATTCTTCATAAGATTTTAGAGCATTTTACTGAAAATGAGCACTCATTAAATATAACGTATAATAGATGCACACTAAATCAAGGCAGGGGATATCATTAGCATGAACTCCTTCAAAATTACAATAATTAAAAAATTGGTCAACATTTCTCTGTGGCTGACAACAACCACAGGAAACAAAGTGATTAAAATCAGCTGACATGGGGTATATCACAGATCAAATTAACAGGAGGCTAGGTTTGAGTTAACAATCACCTACTCAAACAGAGTAAGTTCCTTTTGGAGAAGCTCACACTTCTCCAAACAGAAAAAAAATTACAGACAGTCTAAATGGGATAAAGACACAGAGATGAAAAAGCAATGTTTAAAAAGGCGAAAAGACAGAGTAAGAACATTTCAAGAAACTATAACAAGGGTGAAGAGACAGGCAGGACAGAGATACCAGCAGAATTTGCAGAAGACAGGCTCTATCTAACTGCTGAACAAGCCAAATTCAAACAAAGACAACATGGAATGGACAGAGAGCAAGACAAAAGACAGGATTAGGAGATCCTGAGCTATCCTAAGTGCTGTTCCCAGTGACAAGGAACACAGGGCTGAGAACTGTGAGGAGGGTTTCTTACCCTTCTCCAAGTCTGTACCCACAGATACAATACCCTGTCATATATATGCAGGCATTTATTCAAGCATATATTTACAGAACCTTGCCCAAAGCTGTGTGTGACATGTGTCCCTGGAAACTTCACTGTAAACTCAGAGCATTCAGAAGGCATAAATCAGATAAAGATATTTCAGTTAATGCTAGTTCTGGGATCAAGGTAAAGAGCACCAGGGAGGCTCCTGGTTAGTTAAATACACAGCAGTTTTGCTGAAAACCATCCACCTTTCTGCTAAGACAAAGATCTAAACATAAAGAAGTGAAACTCCAGTACCTAATACCTAAATTCCTCCTTTTTTTTTCTTTCACTTGCTTGATTTCACTTGTAGATGGTCCTTTCCAGAGAAATCAGAGACTCTCAAAATGCAGGATTTCTTTTGTACAGATGTGTATGAAGCTTAAAGGAAAAATACTTTTGTTCCACATTCATGTTTTTGCAAGAGTAATATTTCATCATGGATAAGGACAAATCCATCCAATTTTCCAAATCATTAATATTTATTGATACAGCCCAAGCTTTCAGTTTGAGCTGTGGATTCATTCTGCATGGTAATTTATAAGCACAGAAACATAGATGCTTTTCCAGATTCTTTATGATAATTTATATAGTCAGAACTGATACCAGCATTCCTTTCTAGGCGGCTAGACATGACACAAACCCAGATAGCAGTTAATAAAATCTATGTAGAAAATGAGATCATTTCATACAGACCCTCCATCTCACCTGCCAGAGGAGCCAGGAAGTGCATCATAACAGAGCAGGACAGAAAAAAAATTGTCCATGGACAAAAGGCTGGCCATTAGACTAATGACTAAACCTGCCATTAGGATGCAGTCTGAAAGTAATATTGGCATACTGCTTACACCAAAACCTTAATGGCTGAATGTCAAGTGGGTTTCCACAATTTTCTGCCTTAGATTCTGATTTCACTCTTGAGCACAGGTTTGTAGGTGTGCTAAGAACTCACTGTTACAAATCAAACCAAGGGTGAGCTATCTCCTGAGTAGGATGCTGTGTCACTCCAAAATACTCTTGGGAAAATAGGGACTGTGATCAAGGTTAGACATAAAATATACACCACCTATTTGTCAATTTTGAACTCAGGAGTTTTTGCTGCTTCAGTTCCCAGCTGAAAATTTGACGCAAGTGAATCATCTAATTGTACAAAGATGTGGTAAAAATAAACATGGAAATATTTTCTAAGTTCTCAGATACTATGGGAAATAAAGAAAAAAAAACAAAAAAACATATGAACAATATGAAGGAATTATAATTCTCTCTTCTGAGGTATGCATCAAATAAGACATGCAGATCATTCATAGCTAGCAATCATAATTACTGTTCCACTGAAGGATTCAAGAACCCTCTTCAAAGGTTATGTCCTGCCACAGTTTTCAGGAAGAAAATCATTATCATATTTTTCATCATAAAAAGAAAATCAAGATATTCAAATGTGTCTCTCCCAGTATTTCTCAGTATGCCTTCCTTAGGTTCAGATGTCTTTCCACTTTGAATTAATTAGAACTAAGGCAAGTAGTCAGAGAAACGAAGATATTTTCTGCTATTTTCTTTATAATAACTTTCATCCTTAAGCATGTGACAAAATGATTCATGAGATAAATGTTTCTATAATTTTTTTCAACTACCAAACATGTGAAAACTCTGTAGAGGTGGCAAGATCTGTAGGTGAAGAAGACAGTACACGTTGTCTACTCTGACTCTAGCAAGTCTTTGCTGACTGTCCCCAGTGACAGCCATTGCACCTAGGCTGGGATGTCACTGTCACCTGGATGTTTGTACCACTCCATGGGTGAAAAACTGGCTGGAGCATCGATGGAGCTGAAGGAACACTCTACTCAGGGGATGACTGAACGCAGATTTCTTCAGGAGTCTATCCTGAGTCCTGTTTAACCCGTTAATACCCCAGACCTGGCAGAGGTGCTGCAATGTGTTCATTAATGTGGCTGTACTGATAGATCTGAGGGGAGGCCACTGCTCAGAGGGGCACTCTGGAGGAAGGGGCCAACAGGCTGCCCATGGCAGGCAGCAACTTCAGCAAGGATATAAAATCCAACATCTAGGCTGAGAAGAACCTGGAGCTGTGGCTAACAGCAGGTTTAACTAGAGCCAGCCTGATAGCAGGCTCTGCTGCTCTCAGGGGACTGGACATGAATGAACTCCCTTCACTTTGCTCTGTCTCACCTAGAGCCCTGTCAGGTCCTTCCCAAATGAATCAGCCACTGATTCAGGGTTCCCTGAGTGGTGTGTGTTTCCTGCTATCTTTAGTATTTGTTTCCACCAGCCTTTGCAAAGTTCTCACTCAAGGGAGTCGTCTTTAAACAGAAAAGACAGGGTGCTGTGTGGAGACACCACACACAATTTATAGACTTTATAGCCTAAGCCTGGCTCTTTGGTGTGCACTCATTATTAAAAGTGAACATATTTTCTTACATTAAAATGTTTATTTGTCCATACTTTATACTACTCTCTACATATTAGTGTTTGGTTTTGGTGTGGTTTTCTCTATAACTTCCACGAGCTCACGGATGTTATTCTAATGAAGGATACATATGTGAGTTTTCTGAAAAAAAAATCTTTCCTATTTATCTCAGACAAGGCCAAATACTCACTTTATGTTAGTCAACCAACTCTGCTATGATTCCCCTGAGCTGCATGGAATGGAAAGACATTTCTCTAAAGCACACAGGAGACAGCTAACTCTCTCTTTGTTTCCTGTGCCCTAATTATTCCATTATATTTTGACATCTTTTCTCCTGAAATGACACTGACTTAAAAAACTCACATATTTCATGCATGCTTTAATGAGAGTGATGACTAAGAATATGAAATATTGAGCCTTTCTTTCATTATGGGTCAGTTTTTGAATTTGCTTTTGGGGCAGTTTTGAGTCACTAGACTATATTGTTAAGACACAACAGTGTATAGAAGTTACAGCTTGCAATAAGAAAACACTGGCTTTCAAAAAATTTTGTAAGCATGGATGACTGTAAATGATCATTTTGTTCTTTACTTTTTATATTTTTTACAGCTACCTCATGTTTATTTTAAAATGCTCAAAATACTGTCAGGCAATATGATTTCAGAAAAGTCTAGACATTACATAAAAAGGATGTCTATGATTTCTGAAGTTTAATTACATTTTCTTCTTTAGAAAATAAACAAAGTCTTGGTAAAACTATATTACGCTAAAAAAAGAAATAAAATAAGAAGATTCAATAACACTTTACAGATATATTAGGGAAGCTCATTGATTAAAATGTTACAGACTGACAACTCTCCAGGGATCCAGCCAAAAACACTGGAAAAGAAAACAGTGCTACGAATTGGAAAGAGAAGAGATTAAATTTGGTTTGAAACTACACAAATGTACCTCCAAAAAAGGAATGCTGTTGAACAATGATATCAAGTACAGAGTGCCTTGACCTTAGTTATGCAGAGAATTGGCTAAATAAATTTTTACCTGTGATTTGGAGAAAAAAAAAAAAAACAAAAAAACCAAAACCAAAACCAAACCAAACCAAAACAAAACAAACCACAAAAAAAACCCCAAAAAAATAAACCACAAGAACACTGGACATCAATATTATCAAAATTGTCAACAGGGTGAAGAAACCAGCGACTAAGTCTTGCAAAAGGAAAGACTACTTTAACACAAATATACCTATTCAAAGTTTTCCAGAAGAAAACTCTTAAATTTGTTCAACCAACTGAGCATTTATCAACTGGACAAAATCCTCATAAATGGTGTATCTCAAATTCCCTTAAAATATTACACATAACAGGATATATTCCTAGAGTGAGTCATGTTTATCTGTGGTAAACTGGTGAATATATTTCCTTTTTTGCTTCGCATTCAAACAGAAAATTTTAATTGAAAATGTCATAGATTTATTCATACAGTATTCCAAACACTAGCCTTCTTCTGCTGTTTCTTAGAGCTGGTGCCTGAAGTGCTACACAGTTGGGTCAGAGCATCATCAAATCCACGTGGCCTGCCTCTGCAAAACCATCACAGAGCAGGCAGAAAGCCTGGCCTGCTCTTTTTATTGGTATCATCCCACTTCCACAGCAGTAACACAGTGGTTACCCAAAAAAGGCTCATTTTCAGCTCCTGCCTCAAAGTAACAGAAATTAGCACAGGGTCTGACTGGAGCCAGAGTCATCCTCATCCTCCCAGAGATGAGCAGAGAGGTACAACAGCACAGTTACAGAATTAGTGCAGTCTGTTTTACACCCTCTTATGTTGCCTCCCTGACTCACATTTCCATCTTCCTCTCCACCCCTTCTCCCATGTCGCCATCTCCTCCCCCTTAGCCCACTCTCAGCATCCCTGTTCCAACACCACAAATGTGGGGTGACATGAGCCCATCCACAGCAACTGGAAACCTCGGAGACTGGGATAATCCCAGCCCAAACCACACCCTGTGACACCTGATGCTGCTCCCATCCCATGTCCAATGAGGACATTTTTTCTCCGGTCTAAAGTCATGGCTAATGGCTGCTCAAGAGAAATCTTATACCCTAAATTGTGAAACCTCAGCAGGGCCCTAGATTTTACACCTAGTACAGTTGTTCTCTGTAGTTATTCTTTGTCCCTCTGCTATATCTCTGGAGGATGCTGTTTTCAGCAGGAGATGCAGGGTGCAGCTGATTTCCCAGAGGTGCTGGTTTCAGCAAGTCTTCCCTCCCATTTCCTGCTACAGGACTGTAAGTTAAGGGCTTTTCCTCAGGACTGTGCTGTAGATTGGAAACACAGTATCAGGGTAAGGATGATGCACATGGTTTGAGGGACAGAATCCCTTCCAGGCAGGGCTTGGTGCTGAGCTGTAAGATGGTCTAAGTACATTCTAGCTTTAGCCTCATCCTGCTTTTCCCTGTTGGGAAAGAATTACTCAGCAGTAACTATCAGTATCATCAATGCCACCACTTGGCTTCACCCTTTCCCAGTTTTCATCTCAAATGTCAGTTTGAAGCTTGTGAAAATTACTCAGGGATGCAAAGAAAAACACCTCTAAGTGAGTGTGCCTTCACTGTTGCCTACAGGAACCAAGAGAGACTGTTGTACGTGTGACAATAAGGCATACAGAAATTAGTGTGCAAACAGCTGTGAAGGACCATGGCTGGCCCTGAGCTCCTCATGGAGCCCACAGTTCATCACTTACCTTGTGACACTGACATATCTGGGCTCTGTGGACCTCTCCAATTCCTCTCTCTCTCTCCCAGCCAGTGGTGCTCACAATAATGGTTGGGAGCATGAAATTCCTGTTTCTCATGCTAAGCCACTGCAGACTGCTCCCAGGAGGATGCCTATTTATTACTGGCCCTGTGCCCTGAAAACTGACCTAATGAAGCAATACAGAGCAGCTGATGTTGGCAGTGCCTGTAGCTTGGACAATTAGAGAAGCATTTATCGGCAAAATATTTGTGCCCCAAAGGCTACCACATACAGGTCTCCCGTCTTGATAATTCTGTAGTGTGAGGATTTTTTCCCTCCTTTCAAAACCACATATAAGTTTTGCATTTGAATCCTTTAAGGACAGAACATGGCTTTACTTAAAATAAATAAATAAATAAGTAAACACCTTAATTTAAGCTCTTTTAATTACTAAGTTTTAACTAGTGCCTCCTAATGGTATAAAATATGTCCAGAATATTACGTGCACCAAATAGAAAATATTGTGTTTGTCAAGGTATCTCACTTTTATTCCTCTGATTGTTTCCCTGATCCTGCTGGTGAGTGAGGAGCTGAGTGGGGCTGGAATGCCTCCAGTGTATTAACCAAAGAGAGCACTCCACATGTCGCTGTCACCTGTTAAGTCATGAGGAAAACACTGAAATAAGGAAAATGCTAAATATTACCCAGCCAATGGTACACTCAGGGTAATCAGTGCTGACCTCTCTCCGAAAATTAAGCATTTGCACATCTTCAGCAGATTTTGAAAATAAAGGGGAAACAGACTCTACCTCTTCATACTCTGGGGAATGCTCAAGGGATATGAGATAAAAGGATAATGCCTTCTCCTTCAGGTACATTATAAAAGCAAGAGATGGCTGACAATGGATTTTTCTCTCACCTACAGAAGTATTTTTCTCAGAAACACACACACATCAGAAGTACACAGGTCAGACTAACTAGATGGACTTCCAGTGTTTTGGTGTCAAGCAGGGAAGAAGCATTATCTAGCTGCTCACCCAGTCAGGATCTGGATGGATGAGTTGCTTTAAAATGATGCAGGGACAGAATATAAAAAAAAAGTACCTATGGAGTTTAAATCATGCCATGCATAACTCAGAAGAGCTTTTCAAAACAGAAATTTTGGACTTAAATGCATTACTTGACCTAATTCTGACTTCAGGCTCCTACATAAAGCAGTTCCATTAAGTATACTATATATTGATCTTTTGAGCAGACGGTCAATATTTAAGAAACTCGATTCATAATAACTTAATTTTAAGCATTTGGATTATTTATATATATATATTTATGAGTAAATATGTAACAGCTCCTCTGAGCAGCTACTGTTTTCAAGAGTCAAGTCTATTTAAGTAGGAGATTCTGTGCAAGGGTTTAACCACTGCAGATTTGTCTTTAAAGATATTTATAGCAAAGATGTTAATACCCAAGACAAACAATTTATATTCTTAAAGCAGGCTACACCTTTCCAAACCCTGGTCAAAACAGGCAGCCAACTTGCACATAAAATTAAACTTCAAATTCCCCTGTAAATGGCAGCTAAAGTTCAATCTATTTTTTCTGAGGGTGGTTGGTGTAGGAAGATTTTCATGAGATGTTTTCTCCTCTGTCATCAATTCAATGATGTAAACAGAGACAGATTAAACGTGCACACCTTTCATGTTGATATGTCTGACTGGAAAAAATAAAACCTCACAGCTGGAATTCTTCCTGAAAACTAAAATAGATGACAAAGTAAAAGACTAGTCTTCTATAGACACTTAATGAAGACAGGCTTCAAGGGGTTTTCTGTACCAGAGAGTATTTTACACCCCAGGAGGAGACAGAGCCAGTAGATTTCTGCAGCTGAGGATTGCAGTCACAGCAGAATAAGTAAAATAACAAAAAAACATATTACTTGTTAAATCACTTACACTGGTTTTCCTTTGGATTCACAAGTCAAAATTATAGATTGTCCTTCTTCAGGCCATGAATTGGAAGAAATGATTTTAACTAAAGGTGTATCTAGGAAGAAAAAAATAGACAACTTGTTGATATACACAAAAAAGATTTATTATCTAAGAGTACATTCTTCTCTATTTACAACAGATTAAACCACAGATTTAATTTACACTTGGAGACAGTTTCATATGGAGCCTTGTGCAACTTCCATTGTCTTCAGGAAGGCAATAAAAATGACCAATGTACCTAAACCAATAACTCTTTATATCCCTCGGAGACACAGATAGAAAGCATGTGTATACTAAGAGAAAACAATTTTTTCTTTCTGTATTCAATGCAAATACTCCATATGACTATCTGAAAGTCTGATATCTAACAACAAAATAATTAAAAAAACTCAAAAACATAGAGGATGAATAACAAGTACTCCATGCAATTGTTTGCCTATTTTTAGGTTGATATGATGGAATGCTGCTATTAGAAAAATGAATGCAACAGTGTACATTTGAATAAGAACCCTTTTGTTGTTGCAGAAGCTTGAAACTCATAATAAGAAAGCTTCAATAGACTTTCAGATAAAATACCTTGTTACAGACATTTTACAGGATATTATTTCTGAAATGCAATAAAGCTGCCCCTAAACCATAACAATCTTAAGCAGAATTTGCAAAGAGAATGTTTCAAGTATCTGCAAAAAGCACTACAGAAGAATCTGCAATCTGTCCAATGTGATTGGATTAGTTTTATAGTTTTAATTGCAAAAAGATATGCAATACAGCTACTGTGAATTCATGCTGAATGGAGCCTTTGAAGCAGATCTTTAACTTTTAAAAAATTTCACCACCTGGCTTGCAAGAATATATTTTCATAGTCAACATATGACTTAGAGGGGCACCTCTATAAGAAGCAAAAAAAAAAAAAAAAAAAAAAAAAGAAAGGAATGTAGCACATTTTTTCCTTAGGAAGAGGAAAAACAAAGTTCATTGTCACAGTGAAAAAAATTCAGATTGAGTAGAAAAATTTCTATTTTTCCTCATAGTTTCTTTCTCTATATCTTCCTAATACAAACCACTTTATCCTGCAAATCTAGGGTACCTAAGTTTTGTCTCACTCAATTTGCAGTTGCTGTTTTCCTAAGCAGTGACACCACAGATGTCCTGTTATCAAATAAAGGTGAAAGAGCATGACAATATGACCCCACAAAATCAAAGAAACAACAACAAAAAAAAGCTGTAACAATATACTTTCTAATTGAGATGCCAATAATCCTGTTGAACCCTAAATGGCAGCTCAACAATTAAAATTACAGAAACATTTTACTAAATTTTGATTTTTATTTTTGCACACCACAGAGAAAGAGCATGGAACAAGACAAAAAGAGGGAAAGGTTTAGTGCAGACTCTCTGCAATTCCACTGAAAGTATTTTCAGCATCATTCAGCTTTCCAGAACAGCTGCACTAACCTTACACCAGTAGCAAATCTGTTCCACAAGTTCGTATTTGTAAGGACCCTGCAAACCATTATGCAGGTGACTAATCCTTTGGAGGCCAGGCTGGCATTTGCTTCATTTTTAGCACATGCTTAAGGCACTGACCTCAAGTGCCTTAATAAATCAGGGCATCAAGTACTTCTGTGATTTCAGTGGTGCTGTTGAAGATGAATAAATTACTCTCTTGACTATACATTGAACCAGAGAAGCAAATTAGCATCAGATAGGAATACATGAAGAATTTAACTGAGGGAGGGAGACAACTAATGCAATGACATCAAGAGGTGTCCAGAGAAATATGAAAAGGAGCAAAACTTTGATGGAAGTAATCCTGACAGTCACAGGTGAAGGAAGAAATTAAAGGTCCATCTAGCTATTATTCCTGGCTTAAATATTTTTAAAAATTATCAGCATTTTATGTAATACTGTAAATGACCCAAACGAAATTGAAGAGAGGATTCCAGACAAGCTTTCATTTGCATGGATCAGTGCAGTGCTGTTTCCCCCAACTTGAAATTCCCATTCCCACTTTAATACACCAGGCAGATCTCTATTGTCCATGCACTTCTAAATAGAGATTACTAACACAGAATAAGAAATGTCTTATATTTATGTTTCACTCTCTAAGGCACAACAAAGTGGTATAGGAAATACATTCCCTAGTGGTTTTCCCTGCTAATTGACTTAAACAGTAACTACTTGTTTCTCTAAAGCAGGAAACATAGGGTTTACTTCAAATATATAATTTTTAGAGAAGCTAACAATGGAACATTTTTGCATTTTATTAACGATTCTTTTGCAAATAGATATTCTATTTAGAGTGCTTCATTCTCAGTATTACTGTTTCCATTTTTTCTTTTTAGGCCATGCTTGATTTCTCTCCAGAATTAAAGTGTACACTTAAAAAGGAAAAACTTTTAAGATAAACATGCCCTCTATTTCCACATTCACATCAATAATTTAAATGAGAAGAAATCCTCAGAATAACTGAATTGAATCAAAAGTAATCCAAATATCTTATTTTAACAAAGATGATAGAACCCTGCTGACTGGTACTTTTCCAGAACACAAAATGCTGTTACAAAATAATATCTCCTGCTGTGACTTCACATTTAAAATTCTTCATTTTAGAATTTGAAAAGTATAAATGTACTCTAATAATGCTTTGAGCTTTGACCTGTCACAATTAAAAGTATTAATTGTAACAACTGGAACATCACATGATCTCCAACAAACACCAACATTAGGGAACAGCCTAAAGAAAGAAAATCAAGAATTGTAATAGAGTAAGAGGTTGATTTCTTTACAGATATGTTTATCAGCTTGCTATAAGTAATGTATATATGTAAAAAAAAAAAAATCTTCTTCTATGACCAAAACATACCAAAGGAATTGAGTCAATGGTTTTAATGTAGGTCAGATCTTTTCCTCCTCCTCCAACGTCAGTAGAAATATAGCAATGTACACCAGTTGAACTTACCAGAACACTAATAATTTGCATATTTTTTAGTATTTAGCCCAGAAATTTCAGGACAATAAAATATCATGGATCAGCATTCAAAGCAGAATTCTTCTGAACAAGGGAGTGGTGACTACAGTTTCTTTACAATATCTACAAATACGTCCTTATCCTGAGTTCTAAGAACATTATGGAGGACACAAGTATTCCAGAAAGAATAAGCTTTGGGAAAGTCCAATTCTATAAAAAGAACAGTGGTTTATGTGGATGTAAGCACCACAGCAAGTTTTCCCAGTAAAACACACTGCATCTCCAGCAGCAAGAGCTTCTTTGGCCCTCCAGTATTCAGTTTGAGTAAGGAGGTACTTAAGAGCTGCAACTGATTGCTAAAAACCAATCTGAATTGAGGTTCAGACATGCCTTTTCACTTCTTCTACCCTCTATGAGCACAGAATCTGCTCGTTTGTTTCTGGACATACCAACTACAGGTAAGAATTATGGCATGGGGGCTTTTTTTATGTAACCTTTCATGATTCAGCAGACCAAAGGCAAAAGTTCCACTGAGTGATTCTGCTTCATCCATCTTGCTAGGATTTGGGTTCATCTCATCTCTCAAGCCCGGGAAACCCATTCCAAAGCTTTGGGAAGATGTATCTGTTTTTGATCAAGCTATGTCATCTTCAGCAACACACAAAATCAGTAAACATACGTGGAAAATTGATACCAGCTTACACTGGTAAAAAATCTGATCTGATGCATGAAGAAATTAAACACTTGAACACTCGACTTTTGTTGTACTTTCAGTAGCAGCTAATGGCAACATTCGTACCTTGTGGAACTGCATTACTGATTGATTTAATCTCTTTGAAGCTATTTTCAGAATAAAGGTGGTTCTTATCAGTCACTAGACCTTTGCTCTTAATCAGATCTTCTATGCTTAAAGGTGAGCGTGTTTGCTTTCAGAAAGATAGACTTCAGTATGTATTTCTATTATTTTATCATCAAGCCTTTATAAGGTTACATGCAGGAGTAAATTCCTTCACATAAATTTACTCACAAAAAGTAATCACATGAAAGCTGCTGGAAAAATCCTGCATGATGAGTTATGTTATACTTCATGTGCAAGCCCTTGACAAACAGTGTAAAAATGGAAAAATGAATTCATAAAAGCAAACAAATTTGCTAAGACCATGAAACAGGCCAACAACAAAACCAGATAATTAATCTCTACTACTTTCTTCTTAGTGCCAAGACAGTAAAGTGCAATTTGGCCTATTTTTCTTATGTATCTTCAGAAGTCCTTGGTCCCATCAGTTCTAAGCAATGCCTTCCATGGAACTCACAGCTCTGGCTGAGCCACTAAATCAAAGTATAACCTTTTCATCCTACAGTATTAATCAGCAACAGGTGGTAGGAATAAGCACATGAAAAATCATTTTGTGACACAAAGAAGTAGCATTATCCTGAGGTTATGATAGGAACCTGCTATCTTATCAAATAATCCCTCCCTAATGTAATTATCCTCAGTCAATGTAATTACAGTCCCAGAAACAGAAAATAAGACCACCTTTGTTCTTGGGCAGATGTTAGGGTGGGTGGAGCACATATATTTCATTGACACTTTTAAGAAACAATGGTTGGCAGCAGTAGACTATTCAGGAGCAGGAGTATTCGTGATCTTGTAGTCATTAGAATTCCAGGAGCGCTGAAAATGCACCTATGCAAAAACACATGCAGCAGTCTTTCCTCCAGGTAATTTTGATATATGTATATGTATTAATCTTGCCACTAGATAGATTTCTCTTCACATTTTGTTAAAAGGTAAATCTCAGCCTTTATAGGCATTCCAGTGAATGGAGGATTAACAGAAAAAATCTTAGTGGTTCTCCTCTGCAGAAATTTACAGAGAAATATTGTATCAGATGTACAGATCCAAGTTAGGGCTTCTAATGTGCAAATTTTCTGCTGAATTACAGAATTTTAAAAAAAATAAATAAACTTACTATGGAGTTTAAACTTAGCACCCTGAACATCTTTCAATGTGGCTGAACCTTCAGAAAGCAGAACAGAACAAGGAAATCTCCTCCATTTCCCTTACAAGGACAGAATTGCTAATCCCAAGGGTCCTGTACTTCAGCAGCCTGCATTTTAGAGGCTTGCTCTACCTCCATGTCTCAGGAAGCCACTTCTACACTCCCTCACTTAGAAATAATTTGATTTTTGTGAGAAGTGGTAATCAGTCCATCAAGATCAGTTATTAGACCCCATGCAGTGATTTATGAGAAAAAGAGGTTACTTACTCCACTGAGCACTGAAGCATTCACACTATGCTGATCAGATCCAGTAAAATACTTACTTGGCAGTAATTCAGAGATTAGAACATTCAACCTCTGGAGTTCATGGATTAAGGGTTTGGGCTGGTTCAGAGTGCAAGGACCTCCCATGCAATAGCAGAGGAATGCTAAGGTCTCCCTTCCAGCCAGATTTTGAACTAAGATTTAATTTTGAATCTAAAAAGGCTTTTTTTTTTCTTACTTTGGATAAATCAGGGTATTCTGATACACTAAAAAAACCCCAGGTATTAGAAAATTCTTAGCCCAATGCACATTACGAATTAGAATTACTCAAGAAATTCAGTACTGTGCAAATTGTCTCTATTTACATTCAGTGATAACATAACACGGAATATACCCTTCATTTTACATTTAATGAAGTTTTCTAGAGACAGATGAAGATAGTCACAGAAACAAACACTCATAAAACTTGAAAAATCCCCACCTATTTCCTAGGAATGTGTTAATCCTTAGCATCAAGTTGTTTTGGTACATCCATCCCTGGGCTTTACATGCAAAAAATTTACCTTTTATTTTTTTTTTTCAAGTACTTTTTGAGCTGGTGGCCTCAGAGTAGCCTTCTTACATGTCAAAGATTGCAATATTCCTGAATATTTAAATAATTATTAAAAAAAAAAGTAAACACAATGTCATAATCAGATCTTAGACTAATATAAGATATAATACTAATACATCTATTAAGTACAATATATGCAGATATTTTACTAATACCAACACAAATTTAAGAAAAACTTGTCCAAACTGGTAACAAATATATACTCACCTAGGGCAATTATGTTTCCACACTACTATTTCATATAAAGTGCAATGTCCCTTCAAGTCTTTGGCTTTTTAAACTCGTTTATTGCTTCAAGTCTGTGATTCCTACCTCCCAAAGTAAAAATCATCACTACATCACAGAAGATGTGGGTTCTACCATATTTCAATTAAAATCTCCTGTGGTGTTATCCATTTAAGGTTTCATATGCTATACGTTAGTTTTGCCAAATGTTTGGATCTTCTCTTTCTACATGTTTAGCATGATTTTCTCATGATCAAAGCAATCCAATAATTAATATTTTAAAACAAATAGGTTATTTACTGTTTAAGTAATAATCAATTCATAAAGTAGTATTGGTCTCAATTTTTAGTTTTGGATAGGTTGGTTCACATAACTTTAAGGAAATGAGTGATAGTGTCAAAGCAGAAATCACATTTCTCCTGACTTTCTCTGTTTTTCCTTCACCAAAGAAAGCATTTTTTTCTGGTTTGTAGAATATTAAGAGACCTGACACAGAAAAAATGTCCTATTTGGTGACAGTAACATATAATGTTCAATATATACAAGGTGCACAGAGAAAGATAAATCTTTTGAATTATTTCAGTTTATGAGTCTTTGGGGTTCAAAAGGAAAAATCCATTGGTCAGGTTCTATGCTGTATGCATGACACACATCAGTGTGATATATGCTGCCTAAATCTCTCTTTCTTAAAACACGAGGGATTCTGTACTTATTTTCTTTTTTTTTTTCCACAATGCCCTACTTAGTCTTGAAAGTTCAAACCAGTAAAAAGAGCTAAACCTTGTGAAAATGGTAGGAAAAAAGGAGCCACAGCTGGTCAAACATTTGCATGTGATGAATAAAAACTTACAGCTCTACACAGTATATCACTAAAACAAATATATTAAACCTCTGAAACAAGGCTCTCCTGTTTAGTTTCCGTGCAGCCAAATTGTCAAATGCCTATCTCAAAACCACGGCAGAAACAATCCTGTCCCTAATTGTGTTATAAATAATTGAAAGCATCTGATTAAAATAATTTGACCCTAGGCCTCTGCTGGAATACTTTGATTCTGATGCATCTTTCCTTTGAAAGTGATTCTCTCTCTGTAGTTTGTGTTATGAACATCTCTCCAGCTGCAGCAAGAAGCTGAGTTTGTTGTAATGAAACCTGTGATCCTTGCTGGACTTGCTGTTTGAGTGTAAATTGTGTTAACAGTAAAAGGAAAGAGACGGGGAAGATCCAGGGAGGGGCAAACACTTCCCTGGCTTGCTTGTCAGGGGAAGCAAGAGCTCACAATACATCAGGATGTGCTACAAATGTTACTTAAAATCCTCCTGCTAAAAGCATTGATACTACCTCCTTATTTAATCTTTTAGGATGATGAATAGATGGTTTTAATTACCTTTTGTCACTAGAAATTTTCTCCTATACTTAATGATTTAAAAAGCCCTAAAAGTACTGCTAGTAAGAAAAGGCTTTGTTTAACAACCCAGCTGAGCATTGGATCCAACAGTATGGAAAATGATAAAGGATCCATTCAGGAAGAGAGCTGTGCTTGTCTGAAAGAGCAGTTCATCCCACTGTGATCAGTGAGCATCCCATGGATGCCAGGTTTTACCTTCCTGGACCCTAAGCAACACAGGGAACATGTCTTGTTAATTACTTGCCAGTTTAGAAAATACCCAGTTGAGCTCCAGGCAGCCCAGATAAAACACACAGACCTTTTCTATGGTGTAACATCCACGTCATGGCTGCCAGATCATCTGGAAAGGAAAAGGATAACCCCCACCTTCCTGCCATTACCCACTGACTGTTTCCAGACTACTCCAAGTTCTGAATTAATCTCTTAATCTTGTGCAGCAGCACCTCCTGCCTGGATCTATGATACTCAGATTTAATAATCTGCCATTTTTAATAAATATATTTACCTTATTTGCTTTTTTTTTTCTTTGAACACAAATTGCCATTTCCTTTTTGTACCAGAGTAAAAATTACTATAATTGCTTCATTGAAACACATTTTTCTTCTTACAGGTTTAGCTAAATTATGAGCTACCAACAGCATGTCTTTACTTCATGGTTTTATTTTATGACCACAAACCTTATGAATACTGAAAAGCTTTCATAAATTTCTCAGATATTTTAGTGTGGCAGTGAACAACAACAGTTCTGGTGCTATCATTTTAAAAAATGTTATAAAAATCTAACAGTCTGATAATAAAAGATTATTGCTACCTGGTAATAAATGGCTGCCAGATGATAAGATTTTAAAAGTTTTTCCCGAGAGACTAATTCATTTATTTTCTACCCATTTTTGTCTGCTTTTTCAAAATGCATGTTTGTGAAATCTATTTATGTCACAGCCTTCTACATTTTTCATTGCGTTTTTCCTCTCTCTTATTTCCTTGGAACCTTTCCATCATTTCCAGATGCAAAGATAAAATAAGCAGATACCTCAGAAAATGATGATATATCTACTTTCTAAATTAATTAGCACTGGAGTAAGCACAGGACAGTTTCAGGAACTTTTTTTTTTCTTCATAAACCATGAGATTATAATTTTCATACACAGACAGCAATTACAAAGCTCACTGAAAATTGTGTAGTCCTACATAATTTTATTCCTATTTCTAACAAGGTAAGAAAATAAGCTTAGGAAAGAAAAGACTTTACAAGTAAATTCCAAGGACAAACCACTCTAGTATGCACAAAAATAAACATCAGATGAATGAGATATCCCAAATGAAATGAGAGAGAGGAGCACTTTAATCAGCTCTGTGCAAGTGCTCACCATTTTTAATAGCTTTTACACTTACCAGCTGTGCATCCTACAGCTGTGAATCAGCACTTCCCCAAATTTGGCTTATTTTGTAAATGGCAAGCAGCATGGTTTCTGTCTGTGCACTACTGCCTTGAATAAGCACTTAGTAACTTTACCAAAGTAGCCTGGCAGACACAGTAAGTTTGATGCTCTGCTTCAGAAAAGAATGAAAAACTCATTGCTTAAATGTATGAGAGAAAAAAAAACCAATATTATATATCTGAACAATTATTTAATTAGTAATATTTGTGGCAAGTCAATCTTGTTCAAACAATTGGGCCATGACAATGGTGTTTTATTTAAATAAAGGTATTCAACAACACTGTGACATTAAGCTTGATGATAGTACTTAAATACTTAGGATTGATAGAAGTGAATACTTGATACCATATCCACTTGGATACTCTAATATCTTATTTTTATACTCCTTTAAAACTGCTTTACAGTTGAGCAGGACCAGAAACAGCATATGGTCCCTTTGTGACCTGAGATCCTTCGATGGCTATTGTGTCATCTTTAATCTCATTTGGTTTATTTTAAAATGGTGTTTCTTGTTGGAAAGAGTAGTAACAGCTTGTAACAAAAGATTGTAAAAACACTCTCCTGGATGAAAAACAAGAAAGTCAGTGTGGGGGAAAAGAAAGACTGATCAGTCAAATATTCCCTCCTGACACTCATATTACGTGAGTGCCTGAATTTGAGCACCAACCTGGCAAGAAACCACTTAGGTTACTAATTCTGTGGGCACTGATTATGTGGTACTTTGTTAGATATCTCCATTGGACTTGTTTCAGCACCTCACCTGCAGGCTCCTTCACCACAATTACTAAAACCAGTAATGGAATTAAAGTGTGGGAGCACATAACATGTGGCTTGGGGTTTTGGGAGGGTGAAAAACAAGCTGGAAGTACAACATCAAAGCTCCACAGTTCCCCCTGCTCCATTTCAAATGTTTTCAACCTTACCCTGCCTTTGTCACATAATGTGATCATTCTTACCTACTTTGTGCTTGGCCTTAAAACAGGCAGAGATAAATGTGAGCACATCAGCAGCCCCTGCTGAATTAAGTGGAGGACAGAGTGGACTGTCTTCCCAGTTCTGAGTGTGTGCCACTTCCGTGGAGACAGCACCAGCTAACAGCCACTCCCCTTTACATGGCTTTGCAGAATGGGTCACTGGTTTCTGAATTATGCATTAAGTCCCATACACACATGAATGATAGGGTAGAAACAATATTTTCTTTGCAAATCAGTTCTGTTTTCTCCAGTAAATGCAAGCGATGAAGCTTAGTTTTACAACTTTCATCTTGCTTAATTATTTTTGTCATGGCTCTTCTTCAGAGTAAACAATCTGTTCTATTTAGCATCTCCACTGCCTTACACTGTGCTCTCTCCAACTTACTCATGTTTTATCTCACTTTTGCTGTTGAGAGATGGAAAAAAAAAAAAAGACAAAGAAAAGTCTTCTGCCTAAACCACATTATAAAGCAATGCTGAACTTTGAGAGAGTGCATGACCTTTCCGTATAACTTTATCTCCTGCTTTCTCAGATTCTTTTGTTTAAACCCTTCATTGTTCTGTTCTGTCTGACTTAAATTATCTTGAATATGGCTTAAGAAATGTAGCACATCCGTAACTGTTGAAGGAGTTAAATGAGAGCTCTGGATGCTCAGCATTCCCAAATATATCTTCAGTCCTTTCTCTAACATTCATACCAGATATTGGATACCATAAAATTTTAGTCTATATAAAAATAACTAAGCAGTAGCATCAGGAAACGAAAATTTTACTTGCTTCTTGAAAATATACATCCCACTCTCATGAATAGCAAACTTCTCTTCCTTGGGAGGTTCTGGTAATGATCTCTACATATATGTTTTTTTATCTCTTCCTCTAGACTGCCTCACCTGCTTTCTAGTCGTTGCTATTTTTAATACAATGGAACCCTCCCTCCCAAACTTCCTTTGAAACCTTCTGGAGCCCTCTCCACACAACAAGCACATATCCTGCCCACACCAGATTTCAAAGTTTTTATGCAGAGTAGACAAGCCACCCTGTGGATTTTCTACATGAGATTTTACAGAGAAATAAATTAGGTTATATTTCATTTGTAAACTGTATTTGAACATAAGCCTCCAGATGGTAAAGGTCAGGATTGTACATTAACCCTTTGAACTGGATATCCCCTTTGAAAGACGAAAGTTTGGCACTAAATGGGCTTACAAGTTTATGAATTATTTTGCATTTAAATAATGGATTTCTTATTTTCATCCATCATTAACCTAATTGATCTCATTTAAACATGCAAATTGTAGCAGTGAACTTTCCTGTTCACAGATATCATCCATTACTGTTTACAGTAACTATCCTTTAAGTTTCATTTGTTTCAAGTATTCACCCATATGAGAAGCTTAAAAAAATATAACTGTACTAATTAACACAGTGCTTACATAATTACTGAGCTATATAATTAACCTCTTACTTAATTTTTATTCGATATGAAGAGTATGAAGAGATGTGGAGTACTGAAACTGTAGCTTTTAAATTGCATTCCTATTATTACTCTTTTTATCTGCATCTTACACTAATAAGTATAGAAACATCCCTCCTTTAAGGGAGATAGAATGGAAACAAAGTATTGTACTGAGATACATTTATTTTCCATATTAACATTTACAGGGTGAATTCAGGAACAATAAACAAAACCCAAACTTGTTTGGGTTGGTTGAGTATCACAACATGGGTGAGTCTTGTGTAAAAAGGATAAAATTATGTAAGAGAGAGAGTCAGCTGGAAGACACTGGAATTCTCTCCTTCTCAAGGTCTCAGCAATCCACAGAACATCTCCAATGAAAGAGAAAACAGGAGCAGCACTCAGACAGTTGATCTCTACAAGCTGGGAGCATCAGTCAGAGAGTCATTTATGAAAACATCCAGATTTTCCTCATGAGCTTCTACAAGACCTGAACAGCTCTCAGGTTTTCACTGAACTTAAGAACATCCCTGCTTGCTTAGGCTTACAGAAGTTGCCTGTGATCAGAGGCAGAGGCTCTGTGAGAGACCAAGGTCCTGTCTGCACATCAGACAGAAAATCCAGCCCCCTCTTGCTCCTTAAGCTGGAACAAAAGGTGGCTTCAATCAATACGACCAAGATTCAAATATTGGCGTCCTTCCACGAGTTCCAAAGGTCTCTGAGGCATCACAGTTCCAAACCACTCAAATTATACCATGATAAAATGGTTATAGGAAGACAGCAAACTGTGCTAGTTTAGAATAGAGAACTACAAAGCCTTGGATGTGCAAATCTCAGGTGAGTTGTTTTTTTTTTTTTGTGACTCTAGGGAATTATGCCCCTGGAAAATCCAGGTCTTTTCACCGTATCAGAAGTTACAGGAGAATTGTGTGGTTAAACTCATTGATTGAAGTTATCATTACACAAGCATTTTCTCTCTTGGCAACATCAAGTTTCAATTCTCACAAGAATTGCAACTATTTTCACTCTTGACTCCACACATAGGCTATTTGTTTGAATTCATCTAGTATTTTGAAAAAAAAGAAAAATCAAAGAAAAATTGGAAGGCTATGCTATGACACCTTATTATCCTAGTTAACAAAGCATTTTCTGACTCTGGGTATGTATACCTCTTGGCAGATTGTCCATACAAAGATTGTGGCAGTGTGTAATCACACCAAATGTTACCAGATTTTACTTCTAGCCAGTGTGTCTGTCAGGGTGTCACACAGCGTAATGAAAAGATGGTCACAAGCAAACAAGAATGACCAACAACTCTGTTGACAGATCAGAAACCAAAGAGATCAGCATCAGTGAAGGAAATTTCTTTTAACTCTCATATTTTCTTTGCTTCAGAAAAGTGTATTCTCTGCCTAGAGGGTAAAAGCTACTTCCAAAAAAAGGGAGATGTGCCCTTGTTCCTAAAGCATAGGTGCCACTTAACTAAACAACTTCAAAGCAAATGCAAAAAGGAGATATGACAAAGTGCAAAAGCAAAGATGTTTTTTAAGCACAAAATTGGGGGAAACAAGTAAGTAAAATGGAAGGAGCACATTAAGAGAAAATTAGAATCAGCTTCAAAAAAGCAAATGGCCACACAGCTTAAAGAAAATAAATGTGTGACACATATTTTACTCATTTACAGTACAGAAGGGCCATACGTAGGCAGCAGGGAAAATTTTTCCTTTCTTCTCCTGCTTTATCAGAGCTAAGAATTCTCCCATTTTGTATGCTTTTGCATAGGCACACATCTGCCCTTTCCGAGCTACAACAAGTCAGCAAGTCTAGGTAGAGACAGACACCTTGAAGAGCCACTAACATATTTAACATGTGACTAATTCATTAGAATTGAACATTAAGGCTTAAAGAAGACAGGGTTTTTGTCTCTATATACTGTTCTGATCGGCAACTCTGAGTCTTTTAGATGTTCATCACAGACAGAGTCTAGCACCAAATGCATGACCCTTTTCTTGCCTTTTTCTTTAGAATGCCTAATTTCATGAAGTGCCATATGAAGGTTTAGTACATTATATACTATATTTAATATATTTTTATATGTTCACACACATTTTTAGTAATTTTTGTTCAGAACGTGTATGTTAGAAACTCTGTTCCAACAAAAACCTGAAAGCAGCCAAGCAGAAAAAACGAGCTAAACCCTCCTAGCGAGCATCAGAGAACGTAGCTCTTTGATGAAATTACTCTGCTTACACCAGCAGAAATTCTGGACCCATCTGGTGATCAGGGAAGCCTCCATTTGTTGGTACATGAGGAGTGAGAGGGGCACAGTGTTGTCAGACACACGTGCACACACAGACACCCTGTGTTCTACACGGCGTGGCTGATCCGACCTGCAGCCTGCTGCTCTCTCAGGGCTTTGTTTGCTTAATGCAAAATCAATACCTTCATTTCCAGGACAATGATTCCAACATTCTCATGGAATAGCTGCCTAATTCTAAAGTCAAGTCCAGATGTTCATTGCAAAAGAGTCTAATAACAGCCCACAAAAGAAGAAGCGTGCATATCAAACAAACATGTTGGAATAGCCTGTGGAAGCGAGTTAGCTGACAGCTATAGATTTGTCAGGTTGACAATTCACTGCACATCTGTGTCTGCCTATACAGGATTTACTCAAAATTGCCTCTCCAGACACTTCTTTACATAACACATATTTAGCTTATTAGTGCTGTCATTTGGGAGTGTGGTCAGCTTTTGAGCAAAATCTCACTGAGTCCATTAGCACGGATCCCAATTGCAGCTGCCATTTTAGAAGCACAATGATTAGGTTTGAAGTTCAAATGATTTGATTTCACTTTAAGGCTTCAAAAGCAGGCTCTGGGATAGATTTACACAATTAATTTTTACTGAGGTCTGCTGGGTAATTTACTGTATTCAGACAATCTTCACTAAGGTAAGGTAATTTCCACTGGGTAATTTTATGGCACTCCATTCAGCATGAAGCATGTTGGCTGATTTCTGCTCAGGTAAGACCTGGAAGGAAGAGAAGATGCTGCTTTTGGGAGTCACAAGATGTCTGCAACACTGAGGAGGAATAAGAAGAATTCACTGACTTTCCAGATGTGGACCAGGAGTTGTACATGCCCTCAAAATGTCTTTTCAGGAGCGCGCATAAGGATTTACACAATCCCTTGAACATTGTACTGAGAAGCTTTCAAAATTGAAGCACTGTACCCATGATTCTTTAATACAGGAACAAAGAAAGCATTCTTTGTTTAGTCTGAACACAGAAGTAAACAATGACATTAAATATCCCTTTGAGATTTGTATTTATCACTTATAAGAAGCACTTCCTAATAATCAGTGGCAGCTAGGCTGACAAGCAAACTTCAGAGCAAAGCCAGAGGGGATACAAGTCTATTTTAGGTTTGCTATTGACAGTAGGGGTCAGAGGAAAATAAACTCAGCAAGCAGTGTCATGCTACCACAAACCTCTGCTGGCCAAGCAGAAACTAAATTACAGACAAACCTTTCAGCACAGCAGAAAGACTTGGGCAATTGGGCTGCCCTGCAGTGCACAGAGCACAACATACAGATGAAGGATTAAGCACAAGTGAGACATGACATAAATTACAGAAAAATAAATCAAAAGATTGGAGAAGCTAATTATCCCGTAGCCTGAAATGGGGGTATGTTATGCTCTCCCCTATTATTTTAATATTTCTAGTTTGCAAAGTTAATCTGTGAAGCCTGTAAAACAAGGATTGACCACAGCCTCCCTCAAAATAATAATAATCTAGGTAATCTCAACTATCTGACTGAACAATAAGAAGGAAAGAAAAGAGCAGCAAAAGGACTTAGGCACTATTTCTATCACATACACATAAATACAAATAATAGAAAATAGAAAATAAAAATATTTTGAGTGCAAAAGTTTAGTCCTCAGCTTCATTTCATACACTGTAGCACTACTGGGAAAGCTTGTTTGATTTCTATATCACAATAATAAAACATAAGATTTTTGTAAGGGGAAGAGGAGGGAATAAACATATCCTATACCTGATGGCTTTCATTTTGCTAAGTTTACTTCCTACTAAAGTTGATGATAAAAGCAGCTGTGCGGACTCATAAGCACTTCTATCTACATCTCTCCATGGACTAATTACAAATATCTGTTTCATACAGTCCTGGTATCTAAGGCAGATTTAATTTTATTGTATCTTTCACTAGGCATATATCAACACCTGTCATTTCGTTCCATTATTTTGCTTTCCTTTTTCTCTACCTATCATCCACTGGATGCAAACACTGTAATTCCTACTGTTCTCTTCTAATTTTTTTTGCTGTTTGGTTGGTTTGTTTGTTTTCATGAAGCCACAAATACTTTGTCCATTGTCAGGGGCAAGTTGCTCGAAACAAAGAAGGCTTTTCAAGTTTCAAGCATAATTATAGGGGACAGAAATGCCCAGACAAGTTATTCTAACTTATTCTTATTGCCCTTTTCTTCCAACTAGTGATCATACACTGATAATTCACGAGGAGCATCGATGTGCCACAGATAAAACATTTCAGATTTTAAGAAGGTGTTTAAAACTCAAGTGCAGCTCTGGTGAGTGATGCCTCATCTTTGTACATTCATTCTCTGCCAAACTGATGCTCACTCATGCTGTTCTTTTGACCATTTTAAGAGACTTGCTTATCATTCTCTCACAGTTGTCTGTTAATTTTATAGATCTCTGGGATATTAGGAGTGCGTGACAATGCCACACTAACTTGGTTGGAGCCTACATGTTGTCAGATTAACAAATTCTCCTGACTTTGAGGTCCCATAATTCATCAATTTTGCCAGCACTATTTTTGCCCTGCTGCAAGGTGGCATTGAGGATGTAAGTTGGATCAGCTTCCACAGGGTCTTGTGACCATGATTCTTATTAATACAAAGAGGATGTCTTTTATATGTTTGAAATCTTATGGATTGATGGAAAAAAAAAGGCAGCTTCCAGTGACTGCAGTAATATCCACAACAATGGTGAGCAACACAAGGAGAATAAAATCAAGGAGTCCAGTTCCAGTGTAATGTACTCCATTTGGAGTATTTGGGATTATTCCAGTGAATCATTTCACTCCTTTTTCCTTCAAGGCTTTCTGATGAACCATATCATCATTCCTTGAATCTTCTTTTAAAAAGTTTCCTTTCAAAATTTGACCAGCATTAAGATTTCTGAGTATGCTGACCATGGAAATGTAGGTAGCAAGAACAAGGGCAACAAAAGACTGTTCTTAGTCTTCCTGTCCATAGATAATAGAATACCTCTTTCTCCATAGCTTTAAATGGTACTTCCACTCTCTGCCCTAAACATCAGCTTCTTTTGGCACATTTATCACTTCTCTTTCCATGTATAACGACTCTGTACCAGTGTTGGAGAGTATTAAATTGATTGGTGGAAAATTAATGGAGCAAGCATGAATGAGAGAGAACAATTACTTCTGCATTATGGCTTTTGATAATCTGGCAGTCTGAGGGGCACTAACATAAAGCACAGCAGTAAAGGAAATGCCCAGTGCAGTCTGACCTTGTTAGAGAACTTCAGTGAGGCCAGAGAAGAGGCAGAAGGGTCTTGTTCAAAACTTGGAGAAACAAGAATAGAGGAAGATGCACCTCACTGCTATTTAGCAAGGTAGTGCCTTGCTACAAGGGTGCAAACTGGAAGGAAACAGCAAATATTCAGGAAGTTCTGTATACAAGAAGCCACAAAAAGGTTTTTTTGCCTTATGATACTCATGCAAACCAGAGCCCTGCCTTTACTTTCAATCCCATTACATTACATTGCAGCCATTTTAGAGCTTTTTTAGCTGTCCAATTTCTGTATCTACTGTTCCATTCAATTTGGTTCCTCTCCTGTGGTGCCAACATCTTGAGCAAGGCACTGAAGAAAGAGCAAAGCATTTGGAAGTGAAGGCACAGACAAGTTCAGTGGTTGATTACTGTGCAATTTAGTATGCAAGGAAAGAAAGTTGTTAGGGATTCATATCTCCAGATGCATTTGAATATATTAGGAGAGCTGTTTAATAGCCATTTTGTAAAGAAAGGCCCTGATCTCCCTCAGTAAAATGATGGCTAGAATGTTTAGGAAACATTTTTATCACATATGCTAATCCACATTCTCTTCACTTTCAGACTTTTTTGCAGATGGCATTTTTAGCAAAGTTGTCAGCTTCTGTGCACAGAGTGCTTTTGCTTTTCCTGCGTTTTACATGTGCTACAAGTCTTAGATGCTTAGAGAAATACCCCTGTTTAGAAACAAGTTACATATGGCAGCAGTCCTTGACATGGTTTCTCAACAATTTTTGCAGTCACTGATTGCTTGCCTGCTTCAGGGATAACTTTGTCTGGCTTACAGCAGGTTGATGGCACTGGTCTAGAAAGAGATTCATGAAAGGTCTTTCCCCTTCCCCTGGTCTGACATTTTGCAGATGACTGTCGTTGTTGTCTAGGCAATGAGATGTAAAAGTGTCCTCCAGAAAATCAAAGAGCTGGACCCTGGAAAATGGTGGATATAACACAAGGGAATCTCTTGTGTGTCTCACAGTTTCTAAGTGACAAAAACCCACTGACTCAAAGGACAACCTGACTTCAGAGTAGGGTACACAGATAGAAAACCAGATTCATTCAACTTTGTAGCAATGCATCGTGGTAAACATCATGTCCAGAAATGCTATTTGAAAGAAAAAAAATAGCCAATATATAAAAATGCAAAACAATTGAAGTTTGGATTAGTTAGACTAACAACTTGCATAGGCCAGGCCTAAAAATAAATCCTACAGAGCTTTTCTCCCTGAGTTTGTGCTATTAACAAGACTACTGAGTTTCATTAGCAGGATTCAGCATTATTGATGCAATCTGCTGTAAACTCTGCTTATTTATAACCTTGTTTTAAGTTTCTAGAAACTTTCAAGGAAAACTGTGAATTAGAATGCTCTTCATATTTAATAACACATTTACATAGCTTCAATGATAACCAAAAAAGACAAATGCATTTTCTCTCCACTACTTCTCAAAGAAAACCAAGAACTTAATTCCGCAGTGCTCTCAATGGTAAAGTTTCCATTAAACTTTTCTGAGTCACTCCTGTGAAATTAAAATAAAAACCACACCCAATCAACCAAACACAAACCACAGAAATCAGCTAAAAGAAAGGTGTTATCTATCTGCACAATACCAGAGAATTTTGCTCCAACAGACACTCTGAAACAAAACAAAACTAAAAAAGCAAGCATGTATAATGTGTATTACTTACAGTGTATTTCTAGAACCTGCATTGCTATCTGAGGTGTAGAGTTTAGGGACTCATGATCTACTCTGCAACTTACAACTGCACCATCATCACTGCGATCTGCTAGGAAATCCAGTGTGCTGCTGACTGTGAATGTTTTACGAACTGCATCTTCTTCTTTTAAGTATTTAACATCTGAAAGAAAGAATAAACAGTTAGTTATCTTTGAAAAAATTTTGGAAAAAAGTAGTCCAGCATTAGCTAAATTTTCTGTCACGGTTGTTGGGAAAA
Source organism: Acridotheres tristis (assembly GCA_037013685.1). Classification (NCBI taxonomy): domain Eukaryota; kingdom Metazoa; phylum Chordata; class Aves; order Passeriformes; family Sturnidae; genus Acridotheres; species Acridotheres tristis. The sequence continues at coordinate 5,962,020 of CM072884.1, forward strand.
ACCACATCTTGCACATCTGCATTGGTCTCTTTAATGTGAAAGTAATTAGACTGCAGTTATTCCTCAATTTGCTCTCATTGACAGAATAGGAGATACATATTGAAAGAGAAAATTTTAAAACTTGTTCCATGATACTGCATTCAAACAGAAATTCCATTCATTATTACCTCTTGAATGTTTAGGTCCATATTTGATACAATTTTTCTCTGTAGGTCATCAGAAAAAGATTGTGATCTTGTCCCACCCTCATTACCTTACGTATTTACAGTGTCACTAAGGATTAAGTTTTCCAACTTCATTCTAATAGCCTCTCACAGTAATGCAATATATAGATATTACTGAAGTCATGTGCACATTGTCAGATTAATCCCGTGCTTACTTTATTCATTGGTTATTCTGTTGTTTGGTTAGAATTTTTCTAATTTACTAATAAAACTAAACCCAGGTATGGTCATAAGTGGTAATAAACAACTGTAAATAGAGTATGTCATAGTATTTAATATAATATACAGATGAGTCCCAAGAAGACCACTGTTTTATATCATTCAAAATTGACCTGATACTTTTGTACAGATCCAGTTAAAAATTAGAGATTTTTCAGCACAGACATTGCAGTGGAGGGAGCTTTCAGCTACACTTAGGAAGCCTCAGCTCAGCTCAAGGTTAAGATCCACATTCAGAACATTTTGCTGTAAGAAACCCATGCTAGATCAGAAATGAAGATCCAAAAGACTGAGCATTTGTGTTAAAATGTTTGAATGTATTAACTGGAACCTAGTATCTTCCTACACATTCTTTAGAATTGTTTTACTTGGTTTCCAAGTACTTGTGATACCTATTGATTTTAGTTTATTTCAGAAAAATGGTAAGCTTGTTATATTGATTTATTGCAATGAATGCTTGAAAAGACATCTATAAATACTTAAACATATATATTAAATTACACTGAGATTTCATATGTCCTCTGTGCCCTAAAAAAGTGAGAGGTTTCAGTTTTACAAATTATACTAAACCCCATTAGAGAATAGAATGACCTAAATAAAATTTCCATGAAATATCAATTTTAGAAAGCAAATCTTCAATGGCTTAAGCTACATCTTTTTAGATTAAAAATACCTCTGACATCAGAGAGGTGGTCTTTATCATTGTCTCCAGACAGATAAGGACACCATGTAGTTTTACAGTTTCCATTTTTCCCTATAAAATAATTATTTCTTGCATAGAAGAATTTTTCTGCCTGTTTGCTGCTAAGCTTTCAAAGATTTCAGTTTCTGCCATGGTCACTATTAATATTTAGGGATTAGTAGGTGAGAGAAATATTGACCAGAGCTAAAGTAAAGTTATTATAATCAAACAACAAATGTCTTCACTAATATTTAAAGCAAACACATGTGGTTTTGTTCCCAGAGTTAGGTTTCCAAATTTAATAATAAGCACCTATATAGGTAACATTCTGCTTATAAGTAATGTGCACATCCCTTTGCTTACTGACTTCAGGTGGGGGTCAGAAGACTCCTGAAAACATCAACAACTTTAATTTTATTGAGGGGTTGTGCATTCTTAATCCTTTAGAAAAACAAAAGCAGTTGATTTCCTAAATTGATGTTTAGATATCTCTCTCTATGTATCTATTGTGTGAAAGAGTTCAACCCTTAGAATTAACTTCCTCAGCAAAAAGGGCAGTGATAAGATTCTACAAAGTGTTGGCATCCTCACCAACAGAAATTTTTAGCTTGTCCTCATTATCAGCTGTATTTTCTTAGATGTTTCTTTATGGCAAAATGAAGGTGTGATTGTAATATGAGATAACTGAGTGCAAACCCAGCCTGATGTAAGAATGGTGGTGATCAGGTACTGGGTACACACCATCACTCAGGATATTTTACAGAATTTTAAAATATGTCAGTTGTAGCCTACTGTTTCATTTGTTTTCTTGCTGCTCCTCTCTCTCCTAAATATTCCCTTGAAGAAAAGGTTGAAAAGAAATCCATTACACAAGCATTTGTGTGATGGAACAGGCTGGAGGGATACACCTTCATAGAGGAGGACCCAGGGGTTGTAGGACATGTTGAACATTAATCAACAGCATGCTCTTACAGGGCTGAAAGCTAAAATCCACTGCCTTACATCAGTAAAATCACAGCCAGAAAGTCAAGGGAGGTGATCCTTTTCTCTTTGGCACAGGCATGGCTACACTGAGAGTATCAGGGCCAGTTTTGGGCTCTCTGAAGTAAAAATGTAAAATAAACCTGTTGAAAAACATTGTGGTCAGTGGAGCTGTACAAGAACATCTTAAGAAAGTTGATATCATCTAACCCGAGGAAGAGAAGAGTAAAACCAGATGAAATTTTTGCCTTAAAGTACATAAATTATGGGCATAGAGAAAAAAAGCCAGAATCCCCTCAGAGGTTTACAGCAAAAGTCACTGGGCATCAATCACAAGTTACACCAAGACAAATTTGGGTCATGTATCATGAAATATCTACAAATAATGAAAACACAACACAGGAGGGCTTTAGAATGCTGAAGAACCTAGTCCAGACAGGAATATTGCTATGGAATCTCTGGCCTGGGAGACTTTTCAAACCTGAATTGGAGAAGACCTTTAGCCACTTGATTTAACCTTGGAACAGATGTTGGGCCAAATGAAACCTGGGGATCAGCTGTAGGCTCACTTCCTGTCACACAGGTACACATACAGATATGCCTGGATCAACTAATACAGGTTTGTATCTCATAAGTGTGCATGTTTGATAGGGAAAATAATAAATGGAAATGATGGAATGTCCAACATCCATTGCTCATTGAAATCTATTTATTGAAGCACCTACCTGTAACACACAGAAATACTCATCCTTTGAAAATACAGCTTTTCTTGTTTTACATGGCAGATATAATTTTTGTCTAAATTAAACTCAAGATCTGATATGAAATGGCCTTATTATCTAAAAAAAAAAAATCATCTTGGCCTTGGAGGTTTATCAAGACAAAATGATCAGTGCCTTTCTGAAATCTTTGTGTACTCTAAAATTACAGAAACTCACTCAAATAATCTTAACCTGTTGCAACAAAATCAACTTATTTAGCTTTAAAACCCAATCTACCTAGGAAAAGAAAAAAAAAAATCCATTCAAAATATTCCTGAAGCCTAAAAAAATTCTCTATATAGTTTTGTTGAAAGACCATGTAACAAATTTTGTTGGAAAAAAATAGGTTATTTCAAAATGAAAATTTTGCATTTAGCTTCTCCAGTACTTTTGTTCTTAATAATCTTCCAGAAATATCACCAGAATGCTAAACTGCAGATCCTTTTGTTAAATTGGTGCATATATGAGTGACAGAACACTAAAGTAAAAGGTGTGGCACCCAGTGCTTCACATTCAGTCTCTCTCATTACTAACACTTACTTTATCAAACATTATTCCTGTACCAGATGATGATTCCTTTTCTGAGTAATAGCAATGGAGCTACAATTTTAGAGTGGCTTTTTCCCCTTTGGTGCAACTTTGATCTCAGTGCATCATTTATATTCGTTTACAACATGCATAATACAGTGTAACACAATTGGATTTACTGGTGCTAGACAGACGAACTTCTAACCTTTAATGTCAGCTGCATTAGCATATCATTTCATATCTATTTTCTCAGATTTATCATTTCACCTTTTACACTGCACAAAGCTAATGTAACTTCTGCTGATGCCACTGCAGACCGGTTAGGTTATTTTATTTCTAACCTTTGAGAAATGGCAATGTGCTCTTCAGAAGACCTCGAAAACTAAACTGAAATGAATGTGCTCAGTACTTTCCTCCTATTTCTGGCTGTCAGGTATTTTTTTCCCTTTACTGTTCTTTTTAATACTCCTTTCCTGCTCCTTTGTTTCCCCATCTTGTTTTCATTTTTTTTTTTTTTTTCAATCCATTTAGGAACTCTTGAGAAGAACAAATTAGTTAAAGAGTCAAATCACCAAATTGCTTGCTGGCTTCAATTACATGCCAGCTGAAGCAAAGGCAAATGCATTACACCAGATTTTAAAACATAATTTTTAAAATAAAATCTTTTCTAATATGTGTTGCCTTGCTGTTAGGCCAACTGTATCACTATTTGTCTTATAGTATTGACATGGCTTGGAGTTATTTCCAGTCTTAACATGCCTTGAATAAGTATATTCATCCTGACATCTTTTCTGGAGGACACCATCTATGCTGTGTCATGTGTGTTAGATGTGCTGTTTAATTCTTCTTCTTACTTACATTTGATTAGATGCTGCATTTCTTTCATCAATTTCCTCAGATTTCCCAGTACTGAAAAGAATTATTCTGTTTCCTCATTTTCTATCCTTGTTACACAATTCGAATTATTCCAGTCTAAAATGCTTGTTCCTTTCAACATTATTCTCATTTTCATTAGAAATATAAGGACACCTCTAGAATGGACAGAATTCCTTAGGCAATCATCTGCAATCTCCTTTATTTACCAATTTTATACCACAGCTCTGCTTTTGCACATTGAACTGTAATAGAGAATACTTAGGAAGGTAAATGGTTCTGTAATTAACTCTATAACTTTGCTTGAGGCAGTTTATTGAGCTAATAAAATCCAAAATATTAGACAAATCAGACAAAATGAAGGGTGTTTGATTTTGTTTTTCAAAGCTACACAGAAAAAGTGGATTTTGAATAACTTACTCATCTGATCTTATAGCAGAATGAATAGAGGTGGCATGAATAAATACCAATACCTTATCCTTTTTATCCATTTACTTTACAGTGGGCACCTCAAGTGGCTTGGAGGTGTGACAGCCTTCTGCATCAGGAAGCTCTCTTCACTCACTCATTCACCAAGGAGGATTTAAAACTATTCCAGCATTTTTAAGAATATGGAGTAGAAAAATAAGTTCCAAGCAAAGAATATAGCAAGTGAAAGAGAAGATGGAAAGGAAATAAACAGCTTTTTATATGCAGCTCTTTCCTAGCTCGCTGCATCCTTGAAGGCAAATCATTGCTGTCAGCTTTGGTTTTAGTCACTCAATGGCTTTTCAGTTGCAGCAGATTTTGTCCCCCCAGCTCCTGTGAAGTTTTCCTGATCCCCTTTAAAGTCCATCTTCCCCCTCCTCCTCACTGCAGACTGCCAGCATCCTTGCCTCAGCTGGAGATTCTGAGTTTCCCACCTGAAATTCCCTCATTTGCTACATCCTTACTCTTCCTCACCGGAGCAGGCTCCATAGCTCTCCTATGGGAGTGCATTCTCTTGTCTCCTCCAGATGGTTCTGCTTCACCTGGTCACATTTTTTAGGGGAGTGTAACCTAAATCTGGGAATTAACTAAATCAGACATACCCCATTTTGGAATGGCACAAGAAAAAAAGGAAGAGGGAAAATATCAAGGATGCACGGTCTGACTCTGATAATAATCCACAGCATATTTCTCTATGAAACCTCACAGTTGAGTTATTATCATGCATAGAGTTCTGAGCAATCCAAAACATTGTTTTTTGCCATTTGAAGAAACAATAAAAAGATGGTTATATGACCACTACAGTAAATTACAATCAATTCCTCATCTGTGTACAATCCCCTACTTCTTTCATGACGCAACAGGAGCAACTTCACAAACACAGGTTAAAAAACATAATTCTACAGGATGTATAGTTTTGACAACTGGACGAAATGACACCAAAATCCTTTCAAATACCTTTAACTTCTTTGTCATTCTTGAACCATCTGATATCGGCTGCTGGCTTACTACCAGATGTCTTGCAAGTGAGCTGCATCCTCTCTCCCTCCATAACTGGTGAGGTAAATCCAGTAATTTGTGGCTTCTCAGGAACACCTAACAAGCAAACAAGCAAAATGTCTCTGATAGTGTCAGCTGCTGCCACAAATGCACGACCAACTTAAAGTTCACTTCTTCGTATGCTCTAAATTCTGGAAACAGGATAATTAATTCCTTGTGCCTTGTCAGTTAAACCTTTTTCCCACTGTAAATTAACCATCAGTCTGAATGATAGTTGATTCTAAATAAATAAAAAAGCAGGAATTACCTAATTTTCTAAGAGAAATGGATAGTATTTTAATAAATACCTTATCTCTGTACATTCTGCATGCAGGTCTACTCTGACTTGTTACAGTATTTCAACTGCTCAGCACAGCAAGCAGGATGACAAAGCACATTGGAAGCACAGCTGTGAAAATTAAGCACAACTGGCAACGAAAAGCTGAACTGACCTAAGTTCAGAACAGATATTTACACCTAAATAATGAAGACTTTAATATAAAATCCAGGGGAAAGGGAGGGTGAAAATAAATACTGGAGTCACTTTATCTTCAGAGAAAGCAAAACCAAAACACCAAGAGGTATAATCACATCTCCACTGGCTATGAAGAGTTCTTCAGCTGAATACAAGTTCTTCAGAGGAGATCATATGATTTGAACATACCATACTCATAATATTCAATATGGAAATGGCTGTCTTTCAATGGACCATGGAAGATTTAATAAAAAACAAAACAAAAAAACAAACAAACAAACCAACCCCTCAAACAAACAAAAAAAATGAAAAAAAAAATTGGGAAAGTTTTGATCACTGCATGCATAAATCCGTTTAACTTCTGAAGACACAGGAATAACTTATTTTAAAGTAATACTGATAGCAGTAATTTAAAAATCTCAAAAAATATCAGTTATAACTTGCAGCTACAGTGCTTTGGTGCATTCACATTTATGGTAAGATAAAGGCCTCGGTCACAGTAATTGATCCTGTGCTTTGTATTTAATAATTTGGTTTTTCTACATCTCTTTTCCAAAATGACAGATTATGTACATAAAAAGCAAAGCAGAATCACCTATTGCATAGTACACCTCTTTAATAAATCTACTCTTTTCTTTCAGGACAGAAAATGGTTTCTACTACAATACCCTGACACTTAAATTTTCTAATCGAAAGCAGAGCAGTCAATAAAGGGATTATTAGTACATACAAGGGTAGTTTATCTGATTAAAAGATGCAATATATTTCAGTTGCAAAGATCCCATTCTCCAGTAGAAAATATTTTAAGAGTTTAAAATGCTACTTTGAAATAGGAAATTACAAATACAAAATTTAAAAAGCAGGAATCTTAAACTGTGCGGCTTTCTCTCTTGGAAGGTAATCAAATGGTGTCGGAAAACTTCATGAAACCCTCCCCTAAAATGAAGGTGAAGTTTAAAGGACAGTTAAAGATCAAGTTACTTCTGTTAATAAATACTGGATAGGTAGATATTTTGGGGGGTTTTCTTGTCTTTTTAACACCTTTCTATGTCTTACTGCCATTTAAAAGGTCGAACTCAATTGTTTAGATCATGAAATGCCCCTCCACAGAAAGAATATTAAGCATAGGCAGTTGGTATTCCAGAACATTCTGCTTTGAGTGGGTACTTTTTGTCGTTAATGGCAAACTTGTGAAGATTTTTGTAAAATAGTCTCATAGGGGCTAAAAGGGAGATGTATTTCATATCCTAAGCACAAAACCAATTCCCTGTCTGGATTAATGTTAATATTACTGCCACAGAGAATATCTTACATTAGTCCTATTAAATTCAACTGTCTGCCCAACCACATATAAAAATAAAACAAAAAAGAAAGAAAGAGTCATGTTCAGGGACAGAAAAGAGGAAAAAAGAATAAAAATCAATCTCTAAAATCATATAACCTCTTAGGTTCGCAGGTGTGTTTCAGTGAACTATAGCAATTTTGGCTGATTGGGCTACTGACATTCATAGAATCATATAAAGCTTCGAGCAGAAACTTTATTTCCTGGGCATCTCTTGAAATCTATTGTGTTTCTATGTGTATCTATAACCTCTGGGGAAAACAGCAGAGCACTTAGAGGATAAAGCATAAAAGAAGTGGCAAACCCAGTGAAAATTTGCACTTTATAGACCAAAAAAAAAAAAAAGAAAAAGAAAGCAGAACAGCAGAACGAACCAAAAAATGCACAGCTAAGGAAAAAGCTCTAAATCCCGTTTTGATTTCATGCTTTCTGCTTTTCTCCCCTTTGCCCTATCCAATAGATTGTCAGGAGATGAACACATGCACCTTCTTTGCACTCGTGGTGCTCGGGATGTAGAGGTTATGTCCATTTTATGGAGCACTCGTTCCGTGGTGTTTGTGCGCTCCCTAACTCATTATCCTGCCACGGTGCAAACACTAAGAGGCATGTTATTTTTCAGCACAGCAACATGAAACAATAAACATCAGGGGAAACCACATCAGACGTTTACATTTATCTTCTGCCAAGCCTTAGAAAAGTTCATTCTTGTCATAATTTGCCAGAGCCTGAGGAGTTTAACACTTGCTTCTTTCTGCTCGGCTGTTTGTGCTTACCGAGAACGGTGAGGAAAGCCTTGGAAGTTTTGACAGGCATGGTGAATAAGGAGCAGGTGTACTGCCCTTCATCTGACAGGGACACATCGCTGACGCTGATGCTCAGCTCGTGCCACGACGCTCGCACCAGCTCGATTCTGTTGTCCCTCAGAGCTGAAAAAAACAACAAAAAAAGCCACGTCAAGGTTGGATCCGGCACGTGAACAAAGCGTGGGGTGCTGTACGAGAGGCTGGATGAAGGTTCCTAGAGAAACCAGGCCCTAGAACACAGTTGTCTATGCAGAGCTATGGGAAATAGAAAAGGTACAAGACTCTCAGAAAGGTGCGGGAAAGCAAATCTCAGTGTGTGCAACAGATGATGGACAAAACCATCAAAGAAGCCTTTGTCGCTCAAGAAACAGATGTAAGAAAAGAAAATACAGAGAGTTGACAGAATCTTATGCAATTATCTGCTAATCTCAAGTCACTGTATGATGGTGTAAATACGTTAAATACATGTAAATATGTTAAGCAAGATAGCAGAATTATGTAAGCTTAATAATGAAGCTTTATCCATTGCTTTAAACCATTACAAGTAAGCATTGTTAGAAGCAAGAGGTACATCTAAATCTACTAATTAGCTAGAGCAAACTCTTGTCAGCTTTGAATATTATCTTATTGGCTAAAAAACTTTTAAAAGACCATGTAACTAAGAATAACAGGCTGAAACTGTTTCCATCTCCCTTGCTTGGTTCTGTAAAATGAGACTAATGGCTGTGATGGAATAAAGGCTTCGAGACATCTGCTCTGGCAGACCCGTCCCCTTGTCTGTATATATAGATATATGTATGTAAATATAAGAGAAAAAATATCCCAGAACCAACATAGAGCAGTTTTTTTTTTAATCTGTGGAATAAAGTAGGAGAGTTGAGCAAGTTTTTGAGCGGTGTACTGAGTGATTTATAACATATACAAACCTAGAAACTACAGGACTTGAGTTACCACTGGTCTTCCTCTAAAAATACCAACAATGACTTTGATTTCTGCCCCCTCACAGCTTTCTTCAGTGCCTAAAATAAATCCTTCCCCAAAGCGGCCTGTCTTCCACATATTTACAGATGTTGAGAATCCTGTATCTAGCCCTGCATAGTTTGCCTGCAGATTTTTCTCATGTCCATTACTACTAATATTGAACTGAAATATCAGATTTCTCAAATTCTGTAAATAATTATTTCTTATTACTAATAGACTGAAAGTTCCACTTATACGTGCATATATAGTACATTTAACAATTTGAGGTAATTGAGTAGAGTGGCTTTCCTTTTGTGATTATGAATAAAAATACAATCTCTTCTGTTTGCATGAAGGCAATGAGGGATAAGGAGCATGTGGATTCACTTAAATTCAAAATGTCAATTTAGTTAATGCTTTAAAATTTCAAGAATTTTATAACCCATACTTAGATTAACCCCCATTTTCTATTGAAAAACTGACTAAACATTTCTATTTTTCTTCAGTAAAGTTGCTTCAGGAATCTGCATATATTATCCAAGCCTTTCCACAGCATAGAAATACTAATATCATAATTGAGCAAACATTGTAATTCTCCCAAGCAAACAATAAATAAGCCTCTAACTCAGGAAGTTTAGCTGTATACCTCTGGATCAAAATGTCTGGCCTGATAGTGTGTGAAACTTTAGTGAGTCTATTTTTACAGTAAGCCTCTGAAAGTCAAAAGTAAAATGGGACTGTGATATTTATCAAGACAGTTACACTTGCATTTGTGAGAAGAGCAAAGGTGTTCAAGTCCCTAATGCTGCTCTCTCTCACCTCTTTCTAAAGTCTCCAAAGACTCTTAGATTTGTCTAGTTTATCTCTTCCAAAGACAAAAATAAATAAGAAGTTTCACTGTGGTTCTTTTGCTACTAAGGCGAGATGTTTCTGCCCAATTGCAGTCCAAGTCGGTCCAGGCAGATTTACACCAAAATACGAAGATAGAGCAATGATTCAGCAAAAAAGTGTCTTGAATTTGTCTTCTTCTAAGGCTGCCATTTAGGTGTGCTCTCACCAGAAAATTCCAGCTGATTATTTCAGGGTAGGACAGCTAAAGCTCAGCTTCTTCTGCAGGGTCTGAGGACTAAAAGGTGGCAGCTTAAGCAGGCCTAACACGCAGGCATGCCACGAACTTCTTCAAGGCACATCAAAGGGACTGAGATTGTGTGTAATGGACACATTCCAAGCAGAACTGTCATCTGGCAGCCACAACAACAAAAAAACCCACAATTATTTAGTTTATAATATCCAACCCATGTAATGATGAAAACAGGAGCAGCCTTAAAGCAAACAAGGGAACCAGAAGCCACAAAACGCAAAGCTGACAGAATAGCTGAGAAAAACAAGCTCAGGAAAACAAAATCACACAAAGTAAGTATCTACCAACCCCAAAGAGCAGCAAAGCTGATCACTGTGGCTTTAGCAACCAAAACTCCTCACAACAGTGAAGCTGTTGCTATCTTTGAGCAAGTAGATGGAGACTCAGAATTCCTTTCTCAGCTTGTCAATTTTAGTCAGATGCAAACGAGCAGACATAAGAATGGTAGTTTATATTTCATAGTACTGATTTCCCAAAAAAAAAAAAAAAAAAAAAAGAATTGAAGAATTTTTCAAGTTCTTCCAAATGATTTGATCCACCACACCCATTTATATAATTTGGCAACAGCAGAAAAAAATAGAAAAACAAAACAAGCAAGCAAACAAAGCAAAACCAAAAAGGCTCTCAGCTCTTGTAATTTGGAAGTGGTGATTTTTTTCCTCCCCTTAACTGAAATTAATTAAAAAATAATGTACTATTTCATCTTACGTAGTAGTTTACTTTGTTTTAATTTTCAGTTGTTGCTGCCTGTGATAAAGATTTATGTATCTGTTGAAATATTTTTCTACAGATGGCACAACGTGTAGAATTTCATGCCTTAAGAAGAACAGTAATGAATTCCACTACAGCACAACTGGCCTATAGATGATGCCAACAGAACATAATTTTGATCCTACAATTGAAACACAAACTGTTTCTATCAGCTACATTCCTACTGCTCCCCTCCACACCTTTTTTTAACCTTTGTGAGATATAAAAACCTCAGCTCAGTCAATTTTGTGGAAAGCTGGTAAAAACAACCGCTGGTCAAGAGATGAGATCAGATGTTCCATGTTTCATTACGGAGTGGATTTTTATTGAAAGAACTGCAAGAAAGTTTTGTAATGGAAATACCAACACAGCCTTTGCAATAAATGCTGCAAATAGCACCAACACAATACTCCTTTGCACAACAGCTGTCTGTCAGAAGCATTTTTGTAAGTACTGGGTCTAAAAACAATTATCTATTCCATTATTTTCAAATCTGAATATTTGTAAGTTTCCTGTCTACACAATGACAGGCAAAACAAATTTTACTGCTATGGCTTAGACAAGGTGAGCACTTACACAGAGACTTTTTATAATCTTATTTTCAAATTGTATTCCTTTAACTGTTTCTATATCCTCATCTGTTTAGAAATACACCAGTTTCTCTTCATGAAATTGATAGCTGTGATGGATGCCAGAACTGGTTTGTTTCCATTTTCTGTCTTAGGTGCATTTAGCTTAAAAGGGTGATGGAAACAACAGCAACAGTGGAGAAACCAGGGGCAATTCTAGCAACTCATGATATCCAGGCATTGTGAGTAAGTGGAGCAGGGTCTTGCTCAAGGCAGAAAATCTTGCCAAGCCTGGCTGATGGAGCAAAGCAGCCCATGGAGCCAGGACAGAAGGCAGCTACTGAAAAGCACCAAGTGGAAAGCAGCTCCACCATAGTAGTTCAAATAAAGTCACACAAAGTAAAATACAGAATGTTCCATCACATTTAATTAGCACTTGAACACAAAAAAGTAGAACATTGCTCTTTCAGACCCTTCTTTACAAACTCTGTTTTTAACATTTCACTTTGTTGGAAGCCAAACAGACCTTTCTGGCCTCTTCCTGAAGATTTTAACATACATTGCTGAATCATTACCCCATCCATGGTTTGCATACCTATAGAGATACTAGAAAAAGGGTAAATAAACAGAATATTTATTTAACTTCTGGGAAATACACATATGCCAAAAGCAGTAACAGAGAATGCCAGCACTGGCATCACTTTGCTGGATTCTCATGTTGCAAGCCGTTTGAAAATTACAAAATGCAACAAGAAATATAATTACACAGTAAATTCCAATATGCCCTAGGTACATTATTTCAGTTTTCTGTAATTCCCAGGCACATATGATGTAGTTAATTTGCAAGGCATGAAATAATTATGCATAAAACACTTGTTCCTAAGCAGACACACTTCATTTATTTTACCTGTCATTCTCTTTTCCTGTGGAAAAGATTTCCTTTCAGAATGTTCTCTGACACAGAAACAAGCAACTCTGATAATTTGTATAGTTGAGGTAATTATGAGTAAGAGATACAGCCATGTATTTCAACTGCATTAATTAGCAATTATTGAGACTGATGACCATTACATTAAACTTGCCTCCTCGTTCACAATCAAAAAAAGCTGTACTTTATTTTTTGAAAAAGATAATAATATAATGATCATTTGTTATCACAGAGAAATCCTGCAATAGGAATTATAATGGAGAGAAAAAAGTACCCTAGAAATTTGCCAAAATGGAAAAAAAATTCTCTATTTCATACTGTGAAGAAAAGGCAGTTGGACCTGTTATACATAGCAGCATCTCTAATGTAATTTCATCTAAAATGACCACATCTTTGCAGTATTTTGAGACAGATATTTGAAGAATGGGGGAGAAAAAACAAACAACAAAATCCCCAATTTCTCTAGAGAAATTTGCTGATATTTTGAGAATACTAACTTGACATATGCTGCCATCCTGGGATTCACTCAACAAAATGTTCTTCCTTATGTTGAAGCTCTTCACTCTCTCATGGGAGTAGCATAACCATTAGTTGGAACCAGAAGGATTTCTGATACTCTACAGGTCACGCTAAACTTCCTGAATTCTATTACTTATGAAACTGAAACAATCCCTCTGATTTTCATAATCTGAAATAGATCTAAAGAGATTTATGTTGTGGTTTTGGATGTACTTGAGAAGCCCCTTTTTCTTTGCTCCTAATGAATTCCACATACCACGGTCCCCATAGGATGATCTGCAGAATTTGCTTATAGTTGTGCATCAACCACCACCACCAGAGCAAGAAAAAGAGAGACAGAGGAGGAATAAATGGAACAAAACAAACTAGTATTGTTGTTCTCTGTCTTCTAAACATGCATTTTTTTTTTTAGAAAAACATTCACATTTCCTTTAAGAAGAAAGACTGATACACAGTTATTCTATTCATGCCTAACCTATCTACTTGCATGATATCTGAATTCCTATAATTTAAAAACTTCTCAGTTGTTTTTCACATGGAAAGAAAATCCATTTCCTTCCTCTTTCATTTTCAGTCATGCAAGTTGATTACTTTCATTCAAGTACACACGAGTGGCAGTGTGAATATTTAGTAATCCTATGTTTTCTATTTCTACTTCTGTATGTGCTGAGGCTGTTCTTACCTCTCAATTACCTGAGGCAATTCTTACCTGTCCACAGCACTGCATTTGTGAAACCATCACTTTATTTTCCCCTGGGACAGAAGTCCTCAAACTGAGTCTACTTTCACAGGTAAGCTAATGTAGAGGAAAAAGAATTAGGAATTTCTATGGAACCTATCAACTTGGCTGACTTATGTACCATTGGTGTCCTTTAAAGGTGGCATCATTTATCAGTAAAATCAGCAGAAATCACAAAAACTGACGGTCGCAATACCGTGGAGGGATCTTTGGCTAATTGGCTGTGGAACAGTCTGACCAATTTGCAGATGTATGATGGCTTTTCCCCCATCAGGAAAGTGATTAGTAACACGGACGACTTCAAACAGACATTCCAAACACTGCCTTTCACAGTTTTCAGTCTCCTGGATGCTGAGAACACTTCAATACCATGGAATTTTTAAAGCCATTCATGTACTTAATAAATTTGGGGCATCACTGAGCTTCATAAAAGGTACTAAGTAAGGGTCTAGAAATAGAGGAGCTATGTAAGAATTCTTGGGGATAGGTTTTATTTTCATTCCAGTGCACTTCTAAAGTATTTGGTGATCAAAAGGAAGAAACAATGGGGTTAATAGAAATATACTTCTCCCACTTCTAATCATCTGGCCATCTACTTTATGCTGTGGCTTGCAGCCTAATAAGAAAAGACTAGATTGTTTCCAGTCAGGATACACTGCTGAAATTTTTGATTAGCATATTTAGAGAACAATGTTCAACAGCAAGCTGCTTCCTCCTTTTTAAATTTTTCAGCACTTTTGCATGTTGCATAATGCATCTGCCAAAGACATGCAGCAAATTCCCTTCATCAGGAGAAGTGCTGACAGCCTCACTAAGAGAGGCATCTACTCTGTGCTTGCCTTGAAAAGGCCAAAGCACTGGGGACTCAGACCCTGTCTGTACAACCTCATCTATTATTTATCAGGGCGTACAGCCTTAGATGCTTATGAGGAAAACCCAAACAGAAAGGAAATTTCTACAGTGAAACAACAACAATTCTCCATTTCCTGCAATCTGGATAAAATGAAAAGAGTTTAAAGTGACTTACAATGACTTATGATCTTGAACACAGCTGCTGAGTTGAGGTTTCACCAACTGTTGCCAAGTGACAAATGAAGGCAGGATGACTACATGCCCTTCATGGATGGAATAAATCCTGCATGGCAGATTTTTTGCACTGAGCTACCTTTTCTCTCACAATCATGTTCTGCATTGGCTTCTTGATTTTTCAGAGCACTCAAGAAACAGCAATATGCAAAAGAGGAAAAACTTGCCTTTTGAAGTGTTTATATGCCTGTTTCTTGTATTAAAGAAGAAGTGATTTTCTTCTTGTCTTTTAAGAACCATAAGGATGATATTTATTGTCTGAGAAGGTTTGAAGCCTGACTCTCTTTCCATAAGAAATTTAAGTTTCAAATCTTTGCAAAACATACAGGCTTTGAGCTATGAAGATGCTTTACTGTTTACTTGTGTTGAAATAATATTTAACCGTACCTCCAAATAATAAAACAAAAATCACCTTAGTCAGGATGAAAGACTGTCTTACAAAGTCTGTTCATTTGGTTCCTTGTTCAACAGGGAATTACAAGATTCCCTGTTATCCTAATGCAATTGGACATGTGCCACAGCACAGTTGCCTAGAAAATATTTAAAAATTATACTTCTGAAATATACATCTGCAAAAATTAAAATTGCAAAATGATCTGGCAAGGTTAGAGATGGACATAATTTAAAATAAATGAAATTCAATAGATAAAAGTAATTGGTAGTCTTATGTACCAAGTTGGAGATGATTGTTTTGAAAACACTAATGCAGGAAAGGAGCCCTGAGGATTACAGAGGAAATTATTTAACTATATGTTCAAGTGCAGCACCACTCTAAAAAGATGAATCCTATTCTGGGTTGTACTGATCCTTGCAATTATGGTTAAAAAAAATGCTACAACATTCCAAAATAGCATACATCACACTGTGCCATATATTGTAAATTACAGACAGAAGCAGTCTCTCAGTTGGGAAGAGAATTTCTGAAGGTCTACTGGTGGACTACTGCTGCAAAAATAATACTAAGAAAATGAAAATAATACAATCGACAGCTATAATAAGTCCACATGCACCTAAGGAAAGACTAACACAAATTAGAATTCTTTTTTCTATAATGTTGAGGGTAATACTGAAAAGACAAAACACTATGTTTCAGGTTAAATAGGACTACACTGTGAGTGAGAAATGTTAGATAATGACTTTATTGAAGTAGAAGGAAGAAATAAATACTAATCCTCTTGCAAGCCAAAACAAAGTTAGACAGATTTCCAAGTTTGCTCTTCTGCAAAGATCAGACCAGGTAATTTTTCCTCATGTTGCTGATGTTGATATTGATCACTGTGTTAGCAGAATTTAAAGACTCCTGATTAAAGCAGAGTTAAACTTATGTAGGTATTAAAAACTGTCTGGTCAAACAGCACAGAGCTCTACCAAGGCCATCTATGTATTTCAAAGAGCATCAGTTGTATAATACTCTTCTTCCTTGTCAAGAAAGCTCTTTACAGTCGCTGCTGGTGACCTTCATGCACTGGCTTTAGTCAGCTTTGAATGAAAGGAGTCCTAAAGGACAGGGAGCACAGAATAACTCAGCCACATTTTACACTTCTAGCACTGCTGCACACCCAGTTCTACTCAGGCCTGCCCAAATGCAAGACATTTTTGGTGTGTGTCTGCAGCTGACCAAGGAAGCTGGAGAGCTGCATTTCCCTGGCCTTGCAGATGGTGACATTACTGTTCTGCCCATTCACTAGCCAAGCTTAATGATCCCATGACACTGGAAGTGTTTTTAGTGGCATGAATGAGTGTTACTCATGCTAGAGTCATGTTTATGGTACTGCTTCATATTCCTTGAAAAGCCAGTCTTCTAATTTCTAAAGAGTGCAGACCTGTTCAAACATATTATTTTAGCAGGATATGGAGAGACTTTCTCATTTTATGATGCTCTAAAAGAGATTTTTCTCTACCTGAGAACAGCTATAAGATGCCCCTGTTCTTCCTGCACTTCTTCATCACATAGATAGAGAAATGAACATCATCCTTCCTGCAGCAGATGGCTATAATGGCTACAGATGCCAACACAGGAATACTCATTCTTCCAACTACATTAAGCAGTCAGACTCCCTAAACTCCTGCTGTAGCCAGTGGAGCAAGTTAGTGTCCTCCAGAGGCCAATTAAGAACAGGTCACTGCCTTAAAAATATTACAGAACCTGGACAAAACAGCCAAGAAATCATCAACGATTGATGAATGTATCTGCAGTCAACCCAGCCATTGATCCCGGTGCCAATGAGGAGTCAAAGCCTAATGTACAAATCAATAGTGAAGATATTTGAGCTGTTAGGGATGACTTGCACATCTCACTACAGAGGACATTGAAATATGGAACAAAGTATCAGGAGAGATCCAAGATGAGGCTAGTGCAATTCCAGGGAGGATTCTCAGAAAGCTCTTTGATGGCTGAAACATCTTTTATGATAGAGCCCTTAAAGTTTCATGATGTCTCTCATTCAGCCAAGCAACAGACAATCTGTCTCTCCACCACATATACACAGATGCTCCCTCTTTTGTGGGATTTGTCTTAGTTTTCCAGATGCAGATGTGCTGTGAAAGAACCTGTTAGTGAGTAATGGTGTCAAAAACAGATAATTAGGGGACTGGAGCCTCTCTCATAGAAGCTGAGGCTATGAGGCTTGGGATTGTTGAGCATGAAGAAGCAGAGAATCCTGAAGTTAATTCAAATTCAAAAGAAAAAAACCTGACAGCAAATTTAGAGCTCTAATTTTCATAGGAAGCTGCTCTAACATAGTGAGAGAACCAAGCTGGACTAGATGACCTCCAGAGGCCATTTCCAATGTGAAACATTCTGGGATCTTTTCATTCTGGATGTTTTTGGGGTAAAGAACCTGCATATCACAAAATTCAGTAATGTGACCAATCCTGAAGTGCTAACTAAAAAACCCTTTGGTAGATATTCACAAAGATAATCTTCTTTAGCTTTTCCTGGCATGAGCCAGGGTCATGCTGGAGTAGGGCCATAAAGGCAAGGGACACCAACTTCAATCATTTTGGTGGGTTGACCTGAGTGCCAGGTGCCCACCAAAGCTGCTCTATCACTTCCCTCCTCAACTGGACAGAGGAGACAAAATATAATGGAAGGCTCATGGGTCAGGATAAGGACAGGAAGAGATTACTCAACAGCTACCGTCAGGGGCAAAACTTAACAAAGACTTGGAAAAAATAATTTATTACCAATCAAATCCGAATAGCATAATGAGAAATGAAATCAAGTATTAAAACACCTATCTTCCAACCCTCCCTTCTTTCCAGGCTTAATTTTACTCCCAATATTCTCTCAACTCCTCTTTTCCAGCAGTGCAGAGGGACACAGAATGGGGGCTGTGGTCAGTTCATCACTCAGGGTTTGTGCTGCTGCTTTCTCCTCAGTGGGAGGACTCCTCACACTCTTCCTCCCCAGCACTGGAGACAGTTCTCCACGAATTCAAAACTTAATCACAGAAAGAATTATGGTACTGTATTTTACTACACAGGATCTAAAAAAGTTGTAAAAAGTCTCCAGCTTTACATACTCAAAATCTGACTGGACATGGTCTGGGGTAACCTGCCCTGGCTGATCCAACTTGAGCAGAACAGTTGGACTGCCCTGATGACCTCCAGAGGTTCCTTCTAACCTCAGCTATTGGAGGATTCTCTGATTCATCAAGCTTTTACCTGTATCACAATACTACAGCAAAATAAAACAAACAATAAGTTCTCAGGCATTACTCTCCACCTTTTTGACTTTTAAATAGCTTTTGTATAACTAAAATCTGAGACCCTGCAGAGTGCTCTGCTGAACTGTAATAAAGGAAACTGTTCCATCCATAGAAATGTCTTACCTGGTACAGGGAAAATGTTGACAGATTAATATGATCACCTCTGGAACCGAGTGCTGTTCTGGGTAGGCCCTCCCACGGACACCTCTTTTCCCAGAATAAAAAAGAATTTTTAAAACATTTGATGGAGTCAGTGAAAATCTTTCCAGATAGAACAATAGAAAGTGAGAAGGTGGAGAAAAGGGACCCTGATATTTGTCTGAGTACACACAGGTGAGCTCCAGGATCCTGTTGTATGGGGTTGTCATCTGGTCTGAGCTGCTTCTGCCACTTGTAGGATAGTACAAGCTTGAGCCTCCCAAGAAAACTTCTGCATCAACACTGAATTACAGCATCATGGACAGAAATAACAACCACCATTGAGTTTTGGAAGCTCTGGCAACTTAGATCTTCAAATGCTGACTTTCTGAATACATTTTTGAACCCTCTCTGCTTGAATAGACAAGAGTCATAATGTATTACTTTTATTTCCAAGAAGTCCATTCTGAGATCAGGAAAAGAAAAATTAAATCATACACAACTTACTAAAAGATTGTTTAAAAAGATGAATTAAAACAAACAACAACAAAACAAACAAAACCACAAAAACAAACAAAAAAAACCCCCAATAACTTCGCAGAAAAATGCTCAGAACTAATTTCTCTAGTGTCTCCTAAATTTTAAACTTCCTTTGCAGATTAAATTTTGTCCAGTTGAATCCTAGAAAGTATCACCAAACAGACATAGATTAGAATAAAAACAATCCACCACTACTGCCACAAAAAATAATAAAATAAAATAAAAATTATCAGACCGTTCTGGTACGGAAAACTACAACCCTATAAATTTAAGAAATGCAGCAGTTTAACTTCACAGTCAGGTGAAAGGTAATTGGAGCCATATGGATTAACACTAACTCAAAGGCACTGTAAAGTTGTATAGGAGACCATGGGGAGCTTCCTACTGTAAAATCTCTTTACACCAATAATTAGAAGAGTCTGCAACCAGGTTCACCTCTAGGGGATGAAGAGAAAATTTTATCCTCATGTGTAAATCTGTCTTCCTAATTTCTCCAGCAGACAAAAAACAGTAAGTGGATTAAAGCAAAAAAAAAAGGGCAAAAATGCCTTTGTCTCCCCTAGTGGCACTTTAGAGGTTCCTTGAAGACTGCCTAAATTCAGAGGGATGGAAAGGGAGGAGGGAAGACTGTGGGACTACTTGAGGATCTGGCCCAGGTGTGTCTATCTAGATCCAAGACAGAGAGCTCCAAACGAGCCAAGATGAAACATTTCTGACTGCAAGAGACAAACCAGGATGGGAATGATGATTGCACTGCTCCGCAATGGGGATTGTGGGAGACAACTTCTCTGAATGTAGGAGCTGATCATCCATTTTAAAATTAAAGATATATTGTTCCCTGTGAAAATGAAATCAAGGACTTGACTCTGATCTCCCCCATTACAGAACAAATCAGGTAATGTAAATCAAGTATCATCTTTTAAGGTGATCTCTACTGGAATAAATTTGACAGCAGAGACAGGAGTGTCAAAAAGCCACTACAACAATACCCAGGAGGCTCACTGGCACTCTGAACTTTTATTTGGTCTCTGATATTTCTAGCAATTTATTAAGGAATGGCACCTAGCTCTGGCTGGGGATGAACTTAACACAAAAAAAACCCTACAGCAAACATCAGAAACATGAATCCTTGTGCCTAAGGAAAACCTTTGGGCACTGCTGAAATTCTTCAATTATGCAATGACAAGTACCTAGCTGAGTTGCTGAGCTCAAGTCTCTCAGAAGGTACAAACGCCTCTAGGCAACGGCCTGAATTCTCCTGGGTCATTTAACTGGATTGGGAGTGCAGGATAGATCCTGTTTCTGCATCAGGGAAACTCCCAAAGAAAGTGCTGTTCCACTGATTTTACTCAAGAGCTCACCCACCACATATCCCCAAAATTATTTTCCTCTGGCAAACTGTGATTGTCCCAAACCTGCCTACATACTGTGATCCACAAGGGCCTGGTTAGACAGTCCTACTCAGAAGGGGCAGATTCTAGAATTTCCATCTCACCTGACCATCTATTTGCATGCTATCACAGCTGGACTTTGGAACATCTGTCATTTAAAGTCTCCTTTGAAACTGTCCTACTTTATGTGAATGCAGACATTTCACATATAAATATAAATACATACTAATTGAAGGAAAGATTAAAAAGTTTTCTTGTGTTTCCTATCTGCTAGCTCAATTTTTTTTCTGCTTCCTACTGTGAATATTTGCAGTGGCATAGCTTTGGTTCGTAAAGGTGTGAGCAAAATCCATTGGGGAAGTACAAGGCCCAGATGGTAACAACATTCTCTGAGAAGACTGGTGGACAAAAGGTCTTATATCTGGCTTGCATTATGGACTGTGACAATTAAAAATTTGTCCTTTCCTCCCCAAACCTTAACACTGACTCATCCAGCTCTCTGGCTACCATAGACTGAGCAGCCTCTACTCTATGTCTTTGTTTCAGCAAGAGCAAGATCTGACCTGGCTTATGTGTCACTTTTAGAGAAAAGTGGAGAGTCACAAGAACAGCTGAATAGAATCCTTTAGGTTGAAGTTGCTTGTCCAGGTTTTATTCCCCCTCATTAGGACTTCATAATGTTTAGTTTATTTGCCTCCTTCTTCAGCTTGCTGTCTTTAGTCTACTCCTAATTTTTCTTGCTCTTTCCAGACATTTCTCTGAGAGATGGAATGTGTAATCTGAGACAGATACTTCCTATAGGCACCTCTGCCTTTTTTGTGGAAGTAGCCCGTGGCTTCCCTTGTCATGAAAAACAGTACCTTCCACATGCTACAAAACATTAACAAAAGCCAAATGTTGACTCTTCAACCTCCCATCACACTTATTTGAATGTTTTCAAAAGACAAATCCCAGCTACGAGTCTCTTTTTTTTCATCCATAAATGATACAATTAAATGTAGATACTGGGCACTAGTTATCAATGTACAGTGCTGAAACCTCCAGAGATTCCACAACAGTTATACATTATGAACTTTCCTAAACAAAGCCTTAAGAAATTAAAAATCTAAGAATCCTTGTTGCTTGTAATATTAATACAAATAATGTTTGAATATATGAGTTATGAAAATGTTCTGTGCAGACCAGAACTGACGGAGTGCAGAAGATGCTTATTTTTCTAATTTCTATTTTGGTGTAAAGGTAAAAAAAAAGGTGACATTTCCATGGTTGAAGTTAAAAACACCTCTCCTCTGAAAAAAATAGATTCTGGTAACATCAAAAATATACAATCTATACAGGGTATGTGTATTAACTGAGGGGGAAAAAAAATGAGGAAAACAATTGTTAAGACAAACAGCAGACTAAACTAAACCTGACAGGCTTGAGTGATGACATAATAACCTCTTACTCTGTGATGGTGACACAAAAATGCCAAAGGACACAAAGCTGTCAGTCTTGTTGTTTATTGTCTATATAAGACTAATAAAAGGAGGTTGGAGACTGACAGAACAGACACGGGGACCGTCCTAGACATTCAGTTTGCACTCTGAAAAATGTATTGATGGATTTAGGGGTGGCTTACTTGTTATTGCCTTTTTCTGCATTACCTCTGTGAGCTCCCACAAACTTTTGATATAACTTTTTTTTATTTTTTAAGTTATCATTGCTTTTTCAAATTCATGTTTAGTAGTTATATTTGCTGATATTGCAATGCCCTATTAATTTATTGGACAATTGTCCAACTTAGTTGAAAACAAACCAAAGTTTTGCATAGCCCCTTAGGTAGCATCATGGTGAATAATGGAATATTATCAAACAATTCTATTTTTAGCTGTCTCAGAAAACAAAGCCTAAATGCATCCTGCCACATCAGCTCCTAACTACTAAAAATGGTAAGTGACACAGGTCTCTGTAGAGCACAACACTGAAGCAGAACCATTTAATTTTAGCACATAAATCTTGTAAGGCAGGTAAAACTACAAAGAGAGGAACAAGGAAGAATCTACGCAGTGAAGTGTTGGTGAAAAAAAGTGACTTTTCTGGTTATTGCCCCATTTACTTTGTAAGAAACAACTCGTAGAAAATACTCTGAGATGAACCAAGTATCTTTCAGAGTTCTGCAGAATAACTCAAGGGGGGAGTAAGTCTCTGTAACACAGGAGGCAGCATTTGCAAAATTTATCCACACGAGGATGCAATACCAGTGAAACTCAAATTACTCTTCTTTTATTACTCAAGAACATTATACAGCCGAAGAAGGGACCCTATAAAACCACAATGTCATGCAACTCATTCCTTTCACTGGAGGGGTTGCACAGACCTATACTAGCAAGGTACACCTTTAAGACTTGGAAGAGATATTTTCTCTTCTAAAAGCAAATACACAGGACCTTTAATTCCTGATTCACTCCACCTCTCATATAGAAATTAACACTGAGAGGCACAATCCTGAGAAGTGAGCAATATATTTCCCACTGAGGCTGGCATGCTCCTCTCCAAAGCACTGAATGTGCTCCTGAGAAACACAAAATCTGTTTCTACTTTGGCTCCTGATTTGTGTTTTAACCGTGTCTGGAGTCAGTTTTACCTCACTGAGCCCATGATTTCTAACCTTATGCAGTCACAGTGACTTTTCCTTCCATCTATACATTGGCTCTAAAGTGTTATTAGAGAAAAGGCAAGGTAACCAAAGAAAGGTGGAGATTCAGCTCTTGCTCCAGTGTGGACGGGAAAACATTTGTTTATTGACACACAAACACAGATTGGCTGAGTGCTAACAGCTCTGTGCATCTCCTGGCTGCTGAGTGCTGGGGCAGCAGCAGCAAGAACCAAGAACAGGAACAAAGTATTTGCTTGGAACAGCTGAACTGAACAGGCATTTGAAAACACTTTCAAGTCCCACTGCTTTATGTCCATGTGCTCGCTACTGTGGCATTTGAGATGGATTCAATTCCAGTCTCCTCACTGACTACAAAACAGTGGATTTTCCTCTCCCTTAATTCAGTGATTTTGAGTGATAATGTTCTTATTTTACAACCTCCAACAAATCATTTTGCTTTAAGGTAGTGCTTTAGCACTATACTTAACGCCGGCCAACATAAGCGGAACAAATCATAAAGTGAAGGGCAATCAAAAACCTCCCCTCCCTTTCCTGTACTACACCTGCATCACAATGCAGTGATATATATTTTAATGAGACATGTGTCAGTGTGCACCACTGTGCTACAGGCACATTATTGCAGCTGTTGAAGTTATTTCTCTCTGGCATCACGTCACAGTACCTGAGAACCCCCAAAGCTCAGACACCCCATCATGTCTTATTACCTCAGTAATGTAGAAAACCTGCCTAGCCACTGAACTTGGCAGCAGGTAACTCCTCCTCAGCCCTTTTTCCTGCATTCCACTCACATGTTTCTGGTGACAACAGAGGTTTTTTACTGTTATTTCAACTGCAGGAATCTGCCGAAGTTTCAGCCATCTTGTCTTCCTTGGGACAAGGCGAGAGGAAAATATGTGAATAAAAAACCTGAGTGCAATAGAGGGGTTTTTAATTTACTGAAGTGTGCATTAGCTGAACTGCTTCTTCCAAATGTAGCATAGTCATTAACCTTCTTAAGAGATGAGCAGCTCTTACAAGCACATCCCCAGAAATTTAATAGACTTCTGCCTTTTAATATGAAGATCTGTCCTTATTTTGTCTGCATTTTTTTTTTCAGAAAATAGATACTTCTTGTTATTTTAATAGTATAACAACAAACCTTCTGATAACACATTCTAGTCTCCTATATTTAAAGCAGTAACATGATGCACTATCATTTAAAAATACAGCTACAAAACAGTTTACCTCTTTTCGGCTTTTCTCTCTGTGCCACAGTCCACAGTGAAAGTTAGCAACAATTAAATTAATGAGTTTAAACAAACCTGTGGTTTCAAGACCAGCCTAAAAATATTGCAAGATAGTCTGAAAGCACGATGTTTTTTACACCCTGATATCAGCCTCCTGTCAAAGTTGCTCTATTCTATGAAAGAATGAGATCTGGACCAAAATAACAATGAAGAGAATCACTCAGCCAGAGGTTCTCAGATGTAATTCCTGCTCTAACACATTGCTTGTCATAAACAGATTCTCAGATCACACTGTAGCAGTTAAGTTTCTAGGTCAAAATTTTATGTGCTTTGCTAAAGTACCATTAACAACTTTTACAATACCAAATGGCAATTACACTCACAGTCATGTGCAACATGTAAACAAACACTGGTACTGGGAAGAAAATAGCTCTAAACTGTACTAAAAGGCTTTGAAAAAAATGAGACATGAACAAAATGCCTAGGACGTGAGAATTGCACATTCTTATCTCAGAATTTATATCAGTCTCTTAAGTCTTGATAAACCTGGGTTTTACTTTCCACTCCTATTTCTGAAAAGCAGATGATGTTTACTAGTAGCCCAAGAGATACCGAGTCCATTAATATAAAAAAGAGGAAAGAGCTAAAGAATATACAATTTCTTGTTATGATAAAAAAATAAGTGACATTCTTGTCCTGGGAAGGGAATATATAACATAAGGCACGTGGGTCAGGATAAGGGCAGGGAGAAAATGACTCAGCAATTGCCATCATGGACAAAACAGGCTTTACCTGGAGAAATTAATTTAATTTATTGCCAATCAGATCATCTGAGAATGTATTTAAAATCAAGTAAATTATCAACACAAGACTCAAGGTAGGAAAAAAGATCATAGCATCACAACTATCTTAGACCTCTACAACTAATTCTCTCACAGGGTAAAACCCACAACAATAATAAAAAAAAAAAGTTAAACAAAATCCCCCAATAAATAATAATTTTAAAAAACTCTCATAATTTAGGATATTTTAAGGACTGGTAGACCTGTATTTTTTCTAATAAAAATTGGGAGCAGTTTCCACAGCCTGGAGCTCCTTGGGGAAAATCTAGACAACTATATTGCATTTTTCCATGGCCTGTGCCTGAATAGATCTATGAACTGCAATTGCCACAGACTTGCTTGGTGTTGTTGAACCAGAACAACTCTCTAGACCAGCCATTCTCAGCTCCTCAGCCACAGATACAACATTTTGTATCTGCACAGTCTCAGAGAAGGGTTTCCTTCTTTCTTTGGGCATACCTGGCATCTGAAATGCCCAATATGAGGAGAGGGAAGCACTTGGTAGCACAGTTTATTACTGTGGCCTGTCTTTGTTACCTGGCTAAAGCAGGGGCCCCTGTGGATGCACAGGAACAACACACACTGCAAATGTGGAGTATCACTGGACACAGCAGAATGCCACTGCATGGGGCTGGACTAAAAGAGAAAGCCAGGCTAAGCTGCATGCAGAAGTGGGGGGGAAACAGGATGTAATACACAATAAAAATGTATTTCTGCTTTAAAATGTACTTCCTGGTGGTTATGGCTCGAGTTAATGACTTTTGGAACAGCCTCAAATGAAAGGTGCCACAAAGAATGCATTAGATGTAAGAAGGAACAGCAGTACAGTCCCCAGCAAAGCCGGTTCTGCAGTGAAAAATGCAGTACCACAAGAGGAATATCAGACCCAGCAAGCCACTAATGGCAGGGTGCAGAGGGATCTGATATCAGTCCTGCTGCACCAGCTGAATTCAGCAACAGCAGTGTAAGCCCAGTGATGTGGTTATACCACAGCAAGGAGCTGGGCTGGTATTTCTGCACAGTCCTGCCCTTGGCTGCATATCTCAGCTGATATCTCTGCCTCCTGACTGACGTACAGATATTTTTCAAGGCTCTTTGCAAGGCTATTGTTTCACTAACACAGCAGTGCTGTAATCCACTGTGGGAAATTTCCAAGTTTTTTTCCTATTTACTGAGTTGAATCTGATTTTACTGGCACATTGATTGCTGAAAAAAAAAACAAACCACAAGACAGAGAACTGGTTTATTCTTGTAACTAATTATGTGTAACCTTCACGTTAAGGGAACCTCTTATTCTTCAGATACTGTACTTTGCCATTACAAAGTGGATCATAATTGTCCAGCAGGACTAGCAAGAGTGCATCAGAATTCACAGTAACGATTTACAGGACCATTAATTGCCTAAATATTTGATCAGTCTCTATCATTCATCTATTTCAATATTTATTTTAGTTTAAGTAGTTTTCTTATGCTCGTTGTCTCAGCAAATCATATTGGGAATAGTTCTTCAAATAAGTTTTTACAGGATAGAATAAAAAGTGACTCTTATGTCTATAATCAGAAAGATAAAGCAGAAATTATTTCCCATTTTTCATTGCAAGGGGATGTTTTTGCTAATAAGACCACCTGAGCCAATGTGCCATAAAAGATCGTTTGGCACAGAGAATATACATCATAGATAAGCTTAATTACTTTTCAAAGGGGAAAGAAAACTGCTCTGTGAAATAGCAGACACGTTTCATATTGACCTGACATGAGCAGACAGAGCTGATTGCTGCTATTCTGCAGCTCAGACATGGCTGTATTTCAAAAGTTCTGCCAGGCACAGGCAAGTTATCCACTGTGGCAGTGCTAGAACCAGTGTTGTTTTCACTTTTACCCCACACTACTTGGTCTGGGCTCTAGAGAAGTTCTATAAGGCTCAGGCCAAGTTCTCTTCAACATCTTCATTAATATCCTGGATGCAGGACTCACAGGAATATTAAGTTTGCCAGCAAATCTAAATTGGAAGGGGTTGTCAACTCCCTCGATGGGAGACATCTTGAAAAATTAGAGATGAGTGACCACCAACAACATTAAGTTTAACAAGGGCAGGTGCCAGACTGTGCACCATAGACAGGACAACCCTTGTTGTGTGTACAGCCTGGGGAATGAGAGGCTGGAGAGCAGTGCCATGGAAAGGGCCCTGGGGGTGCTGGGTGATGGTAAATTCGATCTGAGTCAGCAGTGCCCTGGCAGCCAGGAGGGACATCCCTGTCCTGGGGGGCTCCAGGCCCAGCATCACCAGCCAGGACCTCCAGTCCTGGGGGCAGTTTTGGGTGCCACAATATAAAAAAGACATTAAGCTATTAGGGAGTGTCCAAAGGAAGCAATGAGGATGGTGAAGGGACTGGAGGAGAAGCTTTCTGACAAATGGCTGAGGTCAGTTGGGCAGTTCAGCCTGAGGGGAGAGCTCATTGTGGTCTTCAACACCCTCATGAGGGGAAGCAGAGGGGCTGGCACTGCTCTCTTCACTCTGTGACCAGTGACAGGAAATAGCATGAAGCCGAGTCATGGGAAGTTTAGGTTGGATATGAGGTAAAGATGGTTGAACCTGGGATGTGGTCACAGCACCAGCTTGTCTGACTTCAGGGATCACTTGGACAATTCTCTCATGGACATGGGTGATTTCTGGGGTGTCCTGTGCAAGGCCAGGAGTTGGACTCAATGACCCTGTTGGGTCCTTTCCAGCTCAGGATTTTCTATTATTCTATGACCTGGTGGAAGACTAAGATCAGTACGAAAGCCCTCTAAACCTGCCACTAAATATTTATAACCAAACCCACTTTCAGTCAAAGACAGTCTGTCACTATTATTCACATCAAGAAGCATCTTAATCAGCAGGAAGCCCTGCTGCAATCGATTACCAGGCAATTCCTGCCTGTGGCAGCCTTTGGTCCAAGCATGTCACAGTTTGACTGGGAGGGACACCTTCACTCACCTCTTGCTCCCAATGGGAGAATTTCAGCAGAACACATTTCCTCAAGGACTCACAGCTCAAGCAGCAGATCCTTGGGCATATACTAACCCCAAGGCAGGTACATTGTGCAGGATTTTTCCTTTTGTATCCTAAGTAGCCCAACGCATAGAGAAGCAGAGACAGGACATGCTTACTTAGAAATTATATTTATGGGAGCCTACATAGCTCTTCATTTAACTGCCAAGATTGTGTTCTCCTTCTTTGAGCCAAATGGAAGGGAAAAGCATACTGAGAGGGCTGCAGCATTTTTACCGAGGTTAGGATAAGGGCATACTTTTAATGAATTAGATTCATATCATTAGATTAAGTGATGGATCAAGAGAATTTGCAAGAGCTGCCGAGTTTTTATCTAAGATGGAGACCTGCATGATGCAAATGTTCTGGGCTACTGAGGAAGACAGTGCTCAGGAGAAAAAGCATCATAAACATGACATTATCTTTCAAACTCCAAGGCACAGTAGACATGCAATCTCTAAGATGGATATATCAATACATTTAAAAACCCTCAAGTACTTGTAGGTGTGCTCAAAACAACTTTTTTTCCCCCTTTAAGTTAAAATCATGACTTCCCTAGTTCACATTAAGTATTGGTAACACTGATTTTACAAGAAATATTCTTCAAAACACATCTCA
Organism: Acridotheres tristis; assembly: GCA_037013685.1. NCBI lineage: Eukaryota > Metazoa > Chordata > Aves > Passeriformes > Sturnidae > Acridotheres > Acridotheres tristis. Next base: position 5,991,264 of record CM072884.1, read on the forward strand.
AGGGTATACTAGACTATATTACTTTCATTGAATAGGAAGTTAGTGACATAAAATCCTTCATCAATAATCTTGGAGTAGTCCTGTTCTATTCCAATGCAATTTATGCTGCTCAAAAGCTTTTGAGGTACTTTCTCCTTGAATAATAATGCCTCTTCTTTTACTTTGCTCTCTGTGGCTGGCACGCCATTTTAGATTTGATAAATCAAGCCTTAAAATTTTTATGATTATCCCAGTTGTTTCAAGCCTCCTTTCCACATGCTATTTTCCTGCCTTGTTTTTCATTCTCTTTTCCTTTCTTATGTCACTGTACTTCATAAATGTGCTTTGTTTAACACAGTTTTGCTGCTCTGGTTTTTATTCTGCCTCTTTATTATTATCTTCTGCTTCTTTTATTCCTTTTGTTTTCCCTTTATCTACTTTCATGTCTCTGTAGTGTTAGAGTGTGCTGAAGTACAGAGTAGGAGCAAAGCCAGCATGCATTCTAAGGAGGGTGTCTGAATTTAGAAAAGGAAGGACTCAGCCCTAATCTGGGCTTTTTTTCTTTCTTTTTTTTTTTTTTTTTTCTGTAGTAACAAGATAATTACTCATTTGTGCTTTCAGTTTAAGTACACTATTATTACATTAGCCTTTCCTTTTAATAATCATTGCAAAGTTTGTAAAATGGTGGTGGCCAAGACAATGATGGCCATGGCTTTCATACAATTAAAGCACATTGCAAGCTGCTATTTGATCACACAAGTGACAAGCACATTAGGAGAAAAGATAACACAACGGGAACTAAATAGTAAATAACTGCATGTTTTCTGGGACATTTGCATTAAAGACATTTGAAAAAACACAACCTGTCATGGCTCAGATTCCCTGTCTCTTTCTCCTCATATTTTCACATGCTCTTTTTAGATTTATTTCAATAATTATGTAGAAAATACAAATCCATGAAAATACCCTTTAACAACTAAAACACTCTAACAACTAACTATCTAGAATTAAAGTGGAGTATTTCAGATGTCAATCAGATTTCTTGTGGTATGACACGGGAAGGAGATGAAGCAATGAATTCAGAGCAATGCTGCCTGCACAACATACAGACACAGTGACTGCACAGCAAGGGAAGGTGCCCAGTCTCCTCCTCTATATGAGAATATGTGTCTGGTAGGCCTGTGGTAATGCTGAATTTCCTTTTTAGACCTTTAGATACCTTAAAAAATTATTTTCCTAAACCCACATCATTTTCAGAATTTGCAAAAGCGAACTATTTCCTAATTGGCTACAAGAACAGGAGCAAATAATTTCATGGCCGGTATTTTAAGGAATCTTTATTCACTCCTGTTTTTCTCTCATCTGTTCGGTTTCTTTTCCCAGTCCCTCCTTCCCCCTGCAAACATATTTCTGCTCTAAACTGTCTGTTTTTACACATAAAAAACTTGTGTACATGAAACTGACCCCATGAGTAGAATACTGAGTGGCAAAAAATCTACTTCTGTCTGGCTCTCATTTCATACTTATAAATAAAGTAGCAGGGCTTTGTTCTGATTTTTTTTTAATAACACCATCTCAGAGGTACAATTCTACAATCCATATTTAATATACCAAACAGTGAAAAAAAAATAGTTCACTAATCAGTTTATTGAACCATTTCCTTTTATTTTTTGACAGAAAGTTCTCAACTCTTACCTCCTTTTCTAATGATAGTTATTTTGCTAATGCTATGAATCCATAGTTCCATTAGAGTGCAAAATAACTGTGGGAGGCAAAGTCCCAGTTCTCTCTTACACTCAATAATTTTCTTCAGTCTTTTCAGTTACTCTCAAAATGTTATGAAAATTGACAAGTTTCCTATTTTTGATGATACTTATACTAGTAATCTAATTACTTCTTCCTGTTCTGTGACTGTTATGCAATTATATTATGCCATGAAAACAGCATGTTCTGTCAAATTGTTCTCTTTGTTTCTTCATAAAGTTTTATTCTATTAAAAATAAGTGAAAAAACATTCTCTGTAACAAAGCCATAGAAAAAGTGCCAACTTTTCTTTTTTCTTTTTTAATATTACGAAAACTCTTACTAATTAATGAGACCTTCCATTTACTGGAAGATATTGAGTGCATGACAATAAAATCTTACATCACAACACACAATATCTGAGATGTTCCCTGCCAATCATATCGGATTTTTCTGATTGACTCAACCAGGCACAATTTAATCAGAAATAAATTAAATGTCTGATATTAGAATAAGAATGCACACTTGATTCTTATTCATTCTCTTATCATCTTTCTAGTATCCACAACTGTATAAGGATCAAGGAGCTCGGTGATGCATTTTCAGCTGATCCTTTTGTCTGTTCTCCAAATACCCAACATATAAGACACGATGTGTGATAATGGATGCATTTCTGGCTGATGACACTGGGATTGTATGAAATGACAAGCTGATGTCATTTCTTTCACTCTAGCTATAAGTCACTTCCTTGTTTTAGCTAACCATAGCTAAAATGAGGGCCATTTTCTGGGATGAACTACATCTTTAGCCTAAGTAAGAATAGAAGGTTTCCTAAATAAAAATGAATGAGTTCGGCAAGACAATATCTCTGTAGAAAAACACCAGATGATCTTGTGTGGGTAAAATCCAAAATTAAACTGAATAAAACAGTAGGAAACTATTTCCAAAAAAAAAAAGAGAAAAATCTTGAACCAGAAAGGAGACAGCCTTGGGTGAAGAAACAGATTCATTATATTTTATGAATACACAAATATCATATTTTTGTGGGCAAAGTCTTCAGGCTCACCAAGGCTGAGTCACCATCCCTGGAGGTGTTCAAGAAATGACTGGATGTGGCACTCAGTGCCACGGTCTGGTTGACAAAGTGGTGATTGGCCAAAGTCAGAGTTGATGATCCTGGAGGTCTTTTCTAATCTAAATGATTCTATGAAGATGTTTTTGCCTTTGTCCAGCTAACACCATATTTGGCCTAAGATTACCCAAAAAAATCTACTCAATACATGACACCTTTTCCTTGTGCCTAAGGCTGTTAAAGTAAGACATCACCAAACTAACAGTATAGTCCATGGAAATAAGGAGGAGCTGACAGTAAGACTGTCATGCTCTCATATGAGACATGCTGCTGCCTCAGGTCACACAGGATTTGGTCACAGCAAACTGCATTGGGCTATTACAAGCATCTATCAAAAAAAAAAAAAATAAAAGCAGCAAAGAGGGGCATCCTCAGATGTGATTAAAGAAAACACTGGAATCGCAGAACACTGAATGAACTGCTGTCCTCTAAAATTGTTTTGTGATGAGCCAGCCTTGATTCATTCCATGTCAGCAAAACCTGTCAAATGAATGACACACTTGGGCATCGAGCATTCATGCTTCATGCTGCCAAATAAAAGAAGATGAAAAGGTCCATCTCCATACATTCAACCCATTCCCTAACGGTTTACCTAATGATAAGTATTATGCATTAAGCAGATAGGAGAATTGAAACAGAGGTGACATTTGATGCATATGTTAGCACCTCCTCATTCTTTTGTATGAAGTGCTCCAAAAGGCAGAGAGAAAAAGAATGAATTCTTTTAATTTTCCCTAAATTTAATTCCTGTGTGAGAAATTTCCTTTCATACAAGTACTCTAAATGAACAGTTGATTTGCTTGGGAATACCATGAGGATTGCAATGCAGAAGCTCACAGTAACTTTCTCAGTTTCCCTTCAACAAGTCATTTGGATGCTTGGTCCTCAACTTACTGCCTTTTTTAGGTATTATGCACTCCACTGATGCAAAAATCTATGAAAAACTTGCTACTGTCCCATAATCTGTATAACAGCACTGTTTTACAGCAATGAGAATTGCAAAGTATGGGCATGTGACTTCTTTGTATTTATAACAACCCTGGCACATAGTTTTGCTATTGAAAACTGTTACAAGGGAAAAAATGTGAGTATTTGGACTCATCATTTTCTCCTTAGCCTTTACAAATATTAAAATAGCTACTGCAGTTTTGCTTCTAAAATAATCAAAGGCATGTGGTCTTTTATACTGCTTCTTTTCACACAGATGAGGATAGCTCACCAGCTAAACTGTTTATCAATTACCATAGCAGTTGGCAACTATTTATTTTAGTTCTCTGAGGCAATAAGAAGGAAATTTTACACAAATACTTTCTACCTCGCATGCAGGGGCGTGGCAGCCCCTGACTGGAGCTGCTCCTGGTGCTCTTCTGTTTCTTTCAGTCCAGAGCAGGTTCAAACAAGCCCAAGAAAAAGGGAAAAAAACAAAGTCCAGGGAACTTCTCTGCCTCAGCTAGTTAAAAACTAACTAATAGCAAAGCAGAGCTCTCTCCTGCTCCACTGCAGACAACCCAGTCTGTGTGAAGGATGTGGGAGAGCAAGGACAGTCTCTCATAACAAACTCTCCCTTCACTCCTGGAACCAGTTTTAAAGCTGCAGAACTTAATATCCAGCACAAACGGAACAGAAAACTGGGGATACAAGCATCATAAAGTCACCCCAGCACACAATCTATATGTATTTCCCTACAAAAGGTGAGTAAATCCTTAATATCTTGCTTGGTTTAACCCCTGCTGTGAAGAGCCTCACCTGTTCTTCCCAAGAGGGCATAAAGGGCATTATCCTGTCTTTCTAACTCCAGGCAGGCAGACCTCAGGACCCTTCAAAGAGCACTTGGATAATGTCACAAGGATTGTGCCTGTTCATGGAATGGTGGGAGGCCAGCAGCCTTTTGTTCTTGAAAATTGCAATCTCTGATTGCAGAAAAAACAATAAAAAGCAATGCTTTTAACTTGTTCTTGAGCCAGCACAGAGTGCCAAGTTTTGTTATGGATGCCAGCTATTCTAAAATTATGCCTCAAAGATTTGAGACATACATTTTAGAAGTAGTTTTAAGAGATACCAATACCTTGCTGATGTAGAATAAATTACTTTTCACTCTCCTGTTATTCAGTCTCCCTCACTGGAGATGTTCAAGGATTCTCTGGATGCAGTCCTGTGCCATGTGCTCTGGGATGACCCTGCATGAACAGGGACATTGGACCAGATGAGCCACTGTGGCCCCTTCCAACCTGACCCATTCTGTGATTCTGGGACTTTGAGAAGTAGATAAAAAGCATTAAGATATTGACAGATCTATTTCTGAGAAGGAGGGAGGGGAGTTCTTTTTGCATTTGCAATTAATACTAGGTACATTAGATCCAACTGGATTTTTCTTTCTGTAAAACTGTAAGTCTATCCAAGTTTTGGGTACCCAGATGTTAAAAGGATGCTTAATTTCTGTAAAAAAAGGATAAATGAGGGTACAGAGTACTAAAATAATGGAGGGAACAGTATAAAATATAACTATTTTATCTGTATTTAGAAGCAAAAAAAATCCATTATGACAATGACTGCTATATTTTAAAGTCATAATGAGTCACACAGGTTTTATTACTACTTAACATAAATTTTTTTAGATTCATCACAAAAATTAAAGTCATTGCTTCTGAGTGCTTCAGGGATCCATATTTTCAACTAAAGTACATTAGGACCATTCAGAGAATAGAAAGAATGAAGCTTTGGAAAAGCCTATGGAAAAGTCTTCCCTTTTAATCTCAGTCAGCTGGTAAGCAGATGTTTTAAAAGCTATTTAATGGCAGAGGATAAGGTCCAAGCCAGCTGTGCTAGTTTTTCTAAGCACATCATGCAAACACCTACTCATATGGATGATATCTTAATATCGCTGTAAGAACATAAAAATGGGCACAAAACCTTGAAATATTAAAGTTCTAGAAAAAGCCCTACCCCAGGATGATAACTGAGTTACAAAATCCTTCAGAGCCTCACATAAGACTTGAGGCAAGTCTTATGTCACTGCCTACTTTTAGTGTGTGTTAATCTTGAAAGTGACAACAGTAACCACATTTATGAAAAGAATAACTTAATGAAGGTGGAAAAAAACTGTAAACAACATTCAGTGAGCTAAGCAATATTATGACAAATTCAAATTTTGAGTTGTACACTTCACAAACATTCTTTGTGAGTTATATCACTTTCTTTTATCTACTTGAGTAAGTGTCAGTAAAAAACCTTAAGGAAATGCATATTGTAAGAAAAGAAAATGGTCCATATAATTATGAGGCTTTTATTAAAATGTTAATGAATATAAAAAAAATATTATCCTGTTTATACGACTTAGTGGAAAAATAGAACAGTGACTCAATCAGTAGATAAATCTTTGTCATCACTGTTGGTACTAAATCTGAATTAGTGTTTAGTAAGGGGAAATGGATAAGAGGATAAGATGACGTTTCTTTTGACACTTCTAAAAAAAGAAGTTCAGAGGCAAAAATTGCATAGACTTGACTGTATTTTGTCCTTATTTGAGCTGATAATTTAAGGAAATTCAGAATTTAAGAACTGCAATGGAAAATGGGCCAGGATTTTGTCTACTAAGTTCTCAGTGTTAGAGTATTAACATGTAATCCTATCGATTTTGGTGGTTACACCTTCCCTTGGAACTACTTGATGAGCTATCTAAATAATTTTTAATATTGGAATTTAACTACAAAATTTTGAAGTACCTACGGGGTCATTTGGGCCTCCTCATTTTCTAGAAAAAAAAAAAAAAATCAATCCTTGACTTTTGGAAATTGTATTAAAAATACTGATGTTATTTAAAATAGTAAAATTTTAAAATAATATATTCTGATGAAGAAGGGAATTTGTGAGCATAAGAAGGAAACACACAACATGGGTTTCATTTTGTGGAAGTGTCATCTCCTATGGATTAACTTCTAGAACAAACGAATTCATTCATTAATTAATCCCATAAACAGCAGCTGAAAATTCCAGGTGTTTGTTTGAACCCTGAGATCCTGGAAGTCACTGAAATTTAATTAGTTCCTGTCAGTTACTTTATGCCATATCATATTCAACCTCTGGTTTAGAGGATGGATGGAAGGTTATCACCAGAGCTCTTTATATATACACATATATAAAATGAACAAAGAGTAACACTTTGGTGGAAATTTCAGAATTACAAGCAATCCTGGATTGAAACCCTGAAAATGTAAACTTCAGGAACTGGCCTGAGGCTGGCAATTGTTGCTACCACATTTTTGACTGAATGAGCTATCATTTGACCCTAAAGCACCTGTCCAGCCAAAACATATCACAGAATGGATGACAACAGCTATTTCAGCAGTATTTGTAGAGACAAGAACACACCAAGAGTCAATAGCGAATGTAATAAAAAGGGATAAACTTTCCATTACAAATAAAAACCAGGAAAATCTTTCTGATCCTGTTTGTACAAGAAATTGTATATAATGCCAAAGCTTAGAAGTGGAGGGGGAAAAATAAACTCCACACATTATGGCTGGTCAAAGTAAGAAAGGATGTCACAATAAACCCCAGAAACAGCCCTCAGGAAAATAAGCACATCTTTGTTTGTGTTAATACTTTTGCCACTGTATTTACAGTTTCTTTGAGCATTTCTTATCTCAAGTTATTACCCATCTCAAAAGCATGAGAGGAAAGAAAAAAAACCTGCCTAGGAAACCAACTATGAAAGAGCTCTTTCGAAACTGCATTTGAAATTATATAATAAGCATTACTTCTCTCCTCCTGCCTTTTATCATTACTTAATGATGCATCGTTGGAATTGAGTGCCCAGTGCAAATTTCATGTGAAAACTCTTAAACGTGGTGATGGTCTGACAATATCAAAATTCTATATTTTTCATTTTAGAATTAAAAAGTCACAAAGAGCTAGGATTTTAAGCCATGGTTTGGTATTTCAGAGATGACAATATTAAGAACTTGTGAAGACCGCTGTTTTGTTTTTCTAAGCACATCATGCAAACGTACAATATGCAAATAAGACAAAAAATAAAACTCCTTAGACCACTGTTTTTCCACTTTTTACCCCGTTTGGGTTATTTTTTTTACAAAACACCATAAATCATAATCCCCAAATATAAACTTCAACATTCAGGTACTACTTGATTTGCTTCCATCAAACAGCAGGTTAGCCTATGGCTACCTTACTTTCATGTGACCTGAAAATTTGCTTTTACTTTGGGAAAATATTTGCTTACAGCCAGATCTACAGTGCCTTTGGAAAAGGAAACATTGATCCTATATAAAGAAGAAAAATCTCTGGTACGGGAGCAGCTGTGACCTTTAACATCTGCTGCAAAAATCACAGGAAGCAATTCAATTAACTTTATCAAACTGCTGCATTAAAATTGCTACAAATTATTTACTCAATTTCATTAACAAAAGAGAATTTCTGTGACACAGCCAAAATGCTTCTGAGGAAAAGACAGCATGCTGAGTCTGGTCATGGGGCAATTGAGCTCATTTAACACAGGAGGGGAACACAGTGGAAACTAAATGAAAAGTGCCATGGTGGAGCCTGGAAACCTCACTGACACGAAGTGATCACATTTCAAAAAGATTGTGATAGAGAAACCATCATTGAGCAATTCCTTTGTGTCATCAGGACACATTATGAGCCAGAGCCTGGAATTAGAATTCTGAGATGGAACTTTAAACACAGAGTTGGTTTTTTTGTTTGTTTGGGTTTTTTATGTTGGTTTTGGTTTTGTTTGTTTGTTTTTTAATTCTATTATTTACAGATCTATTGTGAATTTTCACCTACATCTACTGGTCAGCTAACTCTGGAAGAACCTACACCAATTTCAGGCACTGTGAGGTCAGTCCTACACATCTGATTACTCCCTGACTTGATTCATAGGAGTGTTGCAAAACACACTGCAAGCTCCTATAAACAACCCATTCATTTCTAACAGAAGCCTGTAACAAAATGCTCTTGGACTCTGGATGCTAGAAATGCCAACTAGGTTTTATTGTAATAGTATGACTTCCAAAATTCCAGTCCTATACTTTAAATACTGGGTCTTGTTGGCATTGTTCAAAATAAATCAGCAATTGAAAAACACTGGCGATAATTTTAGACGTGATGTTGCTAAGGGAAAGACTGAGATGTAAACTCATAAATTCACAAGGAGAAAAGTTTACTTGTACAGGACTTGTCCTTTCTGAAACTACAGAAACTCTGACAGAACCTTCATATGGAAGATAACTCATATTATCACATTTGCTGTGGGTTATTCCAATATATTTATACACTTTCCACTTGAATAACACAAAGCAGTCTCAAAGCCAGCTGCTGGAAAATAACAATTACTACTTGCTCTGGTTGTTACACAATATCTAAACCAACATGTTTAATTTAGAGTCACTGTACACTAACAAAAATGAAGATAGCCTGCCTTCAAAGGTGTAACACATACATGAGGCAAAGCAGAGAAAGAAGGGACATTGAAATCCTCCAAAGCACAGACAACATAAAGGAGCTGAAAGAGACTGACAGCCATTTTTACAAAAGTGCTTATTTGACAAAACAAAACCCTCACCTGACCATCTCCCTAGACTTCCAGAGAGGCAAGGGCTCCTCACTCTCTGTCAAATCCCCATCCCTAAAAAAACCCTCATGAAAAATCCTGAATTCATTTTCTCTAGACTCCAATTTTATAAGGGACAGATGCAAAGAGCACTTCTTACTGAAAACAGACAATATTTTTTCTTAAGGAAATTATTAAAGTCCTCAAAATCTTTTATCTGATGGTCAAGGATATTTTCTGTATAATTAGAAATGTAAATTTGAAAACTTTTTGATGAAAGATGGTATTGAATATTAAATAATCAAAGTAGGATTTGTTTTAATGCTTATTCGTGTTTGAACCAGAGAAATGAGGCAGAAATATGGCTAAACATTACTATTGCCTTCATTAAAAAGAAAAAAAGTGGGACATGAATACTTTCATCTATCCTAAGATGGATGTTAGCCCATCTTATGTACCAAAGACTACATAAGAAAACTGTGATTGAAAGAGAAAAAATGACTCCTAACCCAGTACTTTAGTCATAAAAATAATTTTTCTGTAATTACCAGTTTCCCCTCAGCCAGTTTCTGCCTTCACAGTGTCTTACTGAGAAGTCATTCTGTTACTGATATCTAAAGTACCACAAAGTGATTTAAGATGAGGTTTTTTTTTTTTCTGATAGTGTTTTTTTAGATGTTCTTCTGATCTCCTTTGAAGCCATCTACGTTTCTTCTTCATTCCCCATATTTCTTCCCAGATATGGCTTCTGACTACCTTTTCTCTTTGAAATCCCCACCTTCTTCTACAGAAAGAAGCAGCCTAAAGAAGCAGAGTACTGAAATCTCACCTCCTGATGTTCTTTGAGGACCATTTGGACACTCACTACTCAAAATCTTGAGTCCTACAGAAATCTTCAGTGAAACTGTGCAAAAATGAAGAAAGCAACAAGGAGTGCAGAGACTTCCAGATGATATAAGACTAAAAAGACAATCTTTAACGTGGGTTAAATGGAGCTTGGTGAGAACTAAACTTTATCCATGAAGTGATGAGATACAAGAGCTAGAGGATGCCAAGAGTCTAATTCCAAGTCTATGCACTTGAACTTGAATTCCTTAGGACTAGAACGTTAAAGTGGGAGTTGATAATGCTCATGAAATATTCCATCAGTCCCACCAAACATTGCCTTCCAAAAGCACCTGATTGTATCTAAAGGGTAATAGCATGAGCCTATCACTGGCAAGAGTTAGTGAAGTAGTTCAGTTGCACGTTTCAATTTGGTGGCATTATTTTCCTTCTGAGTTGTTTAGAATAAAGAGCATGAAGTTCACAGCATGAATTTGTTGAGATCAGGAACCCAAGATCTCTGCTTGCTGGTATGCTGTGAGAATGTCACTGTAAATGGCCCCACTGTAAGTGGCAAAGCCCTTTGGGGACCTTCCTGTGACACACCACGTTCACCAGAACAACCTGGTGAGACAGGAGAGTTCTCATCCTTCTGGAGAGAGACAGGTTCAAGGATCAGAGGTTCTAAAATCTCCTTTAATCATCAACATCAGAATCAGTGACTCAGATTCCGAGGGAGATGCTGTGGGGGAGTTTCTTTAAAAAGAGCAAACAAAATAGAGTAAGCAAAGCACAAAACTAATTAAACTTGATGCAACACAAAGAACATTTTTGATGCATTTTATTAAGGAGAAAAAGCTGTGAAATTAACAGCAATCAAAAACTAATTAAAGTTGATGCAATAGGAGCAGCCAAAGAATGCCTGATAACGTTTATTGAACTAAAGAAACATGGCTGTCAAGTTAAAAGAAATCAACCAAACTCTGTTTTTGAATAGTTACACAAAGATAATTATTCTCTGGATGACACTTACAGAATAAGATTCAAGTCATTACCTCAAAAGACAAAAGGACTGACATGCTGTGTTAAACTGCCTGTGAAAAAAAGGGCCTTAATACAGAAACTTTATAAGTAATTCCTAGGTCTTGTACACAAACAAATATGATTCATCAGTCAAAAACAATAAACTGCTATTGTTATATCAATTACTTCTATAAACTAATATTTGATAAATATTTGTGAGAATACCCTGTGTAACAGGGTACTTACAAGGCAGGGACTCCTGGTTTTTCCATCCTATTTTGAAACTCATTGCCTCAGTGCCTGGGGCAAGTAATTATCATCTAAGAGTCCATTTGTTTTAGGATCAGGATGCAAAACTCAATTCCTGATGTCAAGCACCATTTAAAGTATGGCTAACTGCCAGAAATTCTTTTCTTATAGAAGGTCTTGGTGGCCTTCAAGTGAATAGTGAAGTCAAGTGGGTCTGTCTGCATTAAGAGCCAGGAACCTCAATTTTCCCAATGTAGTTGTACATCTTTTGTATCATGGTCTCAGATTTATTAAAAAAAAAAAAAGGGATTCAGACAAAAATAGGTGTTCAAAGATTCTAAAGTCTGTTAAAAGTTTTCTGTTTAACTAAAATTGCACCTTGTAAATGCTGCAGGAAGGGTCATAGTCAGGGTCTCAGTAATGTCAATCTCATACAAAATACTCAACTTCCAGCACCTTTATTCTGGAATAAGCATATAAAACCAAATTGGGTTTTAAATTGGTGAGCCCTATAGGCTTTCAAAATTCTTCCTAGTAAATTTCCAACATTATCATCATCATCCTTCTAAAAACTATCACAAGGCTCCCATTCATGCAATGATCAAATAAAAGTTTGTCTTGTAAAACATAATATCATAGCCAAGTCTAGCACAGATCCAAAGCAAACAAGCAGATTTGGTTTGGTTTTTTTTAATCTCACAAAGATAGTATCCTCAGCTGAGAAGTTTCCCATAATTCATTTAATGTTTTTAAGATCCCACTTCCTATGTTAATTAAAAAAAAACAAAACCAAAACCAAAACCAAAACCAAACCAAACCAAAACAAAACCAACAACAACAATAATAAAAAAATCCAACTATCTGTTTCTGGTAGGGCACATCAGAAAGCAATGTCTAAAGCCTGGTATTCAATTCCAAAGAGCTGCAATTCGGTATTAGTGACATGGCTAAGGGAGGTTTCCCTTTTTTTTTTAAGCATAAAATAGTGAGTCAGTTTAATGGTTCTGATTTCCTCTTTTACCCCCAAGGAATTTTTAGCAGTGGGTGAAAACCTCATTACTTACACAATCTTTAAACTACTTATTTTTTATAAGAATGCTCAGTCTTACATTGTCAAAATATCCATTTTACTTTCAGAGACAGTTTATATCATTAACATGGATATTTAATGGATCCTTTTTTCCTAGCCTGTTCTGAAATTGCTTAAACTTCCAGAATGAAAGTCAAGATGTAAAACTCTTCTTTATCTTGGAAGTAAACACTGTCTTGCAGGGAGCACTTGTTTATATTCCCTTCAACAGCAGATGAATAAGGCTCCAACAGAGCTCCAGTAAAGAGAACATTTTCATGTTTTGTATTATAGACTTCAGCAGCCTGGTGCAAAACTTCTTTACACTTAAAATTGCAGCACCATGTTAACTCCTTACACAATCAAAGTGAAAGTCACTGCAGAGGACAGAGTTGTATCTGCTACTCTGTGTCATCATTTGGTCTGTCACAGACAAAACCTGTCTATAAGGCAACTGTTGGGAGTGATAAATTATATTTTAATTTCTTGAACACACAAAGTTTTTTAAAAACTAGCTCTTTGTGGTTTTTTAGTCAATTTTTCAGCAAAGAACTTCTGAAACATGAAATCCCAAGAATTCTCACTTGTCCTGTTTATATTAATAACCCCCTTTTACAAAAATTCTCCATTTTTTTTCTCCATCTTTTCCTGCTGAGTAAGAAAGAATTGGGACTCACCTTTCTGGTCTAGAGCTGCCTCATTCTCTTCCCTTAGCTGCCTGGTCAGTCTCTGCCTCTTCAAGTGAAGAAGAAAAAAAAGTCTACCTGCCTTTCTTGCAGTGGCAGAACATATTTAGATCACTTTTTTCATGTTAGAAATATCCATAAATTTATAGATATTTGATACTCATACTTCCTTTAAAACAGATTGGAACTAGACAACATACTAATGAGGGAGCATTTGGAAGAAGATGTGAGTTAAATGATGGTGCAATCATATGGTACAATTCACTAGGAACACCAGCTGAAAATGTTTTTTCTTCCAGCACTTTAGATTAAATGCACACTCAGAAAATTCAAGAAAAATTCTTAGAAAACCACACTGACAGTACACCCCTTGCAGGAAAAAAATGACTTGAAAATACCTGATCATTTCTAGCCACCGAGGAAAGGAAAAGCTTTGAAGATTCTCAGATCATATTGTTTTCAGTACCACATAAATTACATCAATTCAATTTCTATTACCCTCTATTCCAGGCCTATTAAATCTTTACTAATAGGTCTCCTTCATGTCGTGCCTGTACAGGGAGATGCAAGGCCCTTTTTATCATAAGTTAAACCGTGGTAATGGGGAGATGCCTGGGTGACATACTGCTCTCAGACAAGGAGAGTAATTTGCACATTTTAAAATAAGAAATTAATCCTTATCGCCTCTATAACAACTTGAAGGACAACTCTGATCCACTGTGCCTTGATCAGTTTGACGTAAAAAAATACCCATTTATTGTTGGAGATAAAAGAAGGAAAGGAATTTGCTACAAAATATGACTGCTGGAATATCTTTCTTCAAAGTTGTTACAAAGCACATAAAATGAATAAGGACATTTTCATATCACTGCCATTTGATCTTTTCCTTTGCAACTCTCTCCTGTGTTTGAAAACATAAACACAGATTTAGGCTGTTTGACTGTCTTAGAAGAAAAGGGAAGATTCTGTCACAATCTGAAAGAGAAATCTATATAATGAGGGTGCAAGGTTTGGGGTTTTTTTTCAGCAAAGTGAGTTTATTACTGACCAGTGTGAAAACCATCCTCTGGGGAAGCTGCAGTGCACAGACAGATTGTACACAGGCCCCTTAACTTAGCTCATTACAAACTGACATCATCATTGCCAGCAGATTTTGTAAAACACGGATGAACTGCACCTCTAAAGCCTTCAGTAGCAAGGCTGACATTTTTTGGAGAGTAAATCCTCTCATTTTTGAAAAAGCAATGATATACACTTTAGGACACATCGATCTGGAAGATGAGTCCAAGCTCATCCAGGCTTAAAAACCTTGGGAATAGCACAAGCTGACCTGAGTTGCATTAACTTTTCTGAATTCCTCTATAGGCTCTCAAAAGAAGTGGTTGGAACACAACATGATAGGAAGGAGTTTACAGCTGTCGTTGGGAGCCTCTGCATTGTGTGCTGATGTAGCCCTGCATCATCCTGGGATGATGAACTCTGGCTCCAGGAGCCAAGACAGAACTGAGAGAAATATGCTTGGAATAAACTTTTCTTCCGTCACCTTAACTGCAATACAGTCAGACAGAGAATAATGTGAGTAATAAAGCAAGGATGTAGCTGGCAAGAACGGGTAAAATACGTCTTTCTGCTTAGCACACTTTCATCTATAAATGGGTAAAAGTATGCACGTCCTTGATAACTTCAACACTCAAGCCAAGCTAGATTTGAAAAGTCTCACTACAGAAGGGGATTATTTTACACAAAGTCACAACATGTTCCATATAATAGTTTCATTTCCTCGGCAGTTGAAGAGTTCAGCTAAAGAGCAGGGCATCAAAACAAAGATACATCTTGATTTTTCACCCTGCTATTTTAGAAGACGGGTGTGCACAATTTTCAATAAGTAAGGGAAAAAAAATTAAAGGGCCTGTAAACTGTACCTTTCTTTTGTTCCCATTGAGGCTGCTCACTTTCTGAAAATAAACATAAAGAATCTCAAGATGTCCCAGAGAGAAAGCAGGAGACATCTTTTCTGCTTCTGCCTAGGAACAAATCCCATCAGAAACTGACACAAAAAGAAACCAAAATATGCAGTTATCCTACTACTAGAGCTTTCCACAACACCAAGTAATGCTATTTAGCAGCACATTACAAGGTAAGGCTGCCCCTTCACTTTCTGCAGCCAGGCACTCACAGGTGCCTTATCCCTGAGCACATCTGTGATGGAGCAGGGAATGAGCTCACAGGTCTCACTCGGGACCCTGACCTCCCCTCTGTGGGAACAGGGTGTTGTTCTTGCACTGAGGTAATACTTGTGGGGAAGAGTCATTCTAAGAAGCAGTTTGTGCTGCTGGTGGTGTGCTCTGTAGTGTCAAGGTTTATCCCTTACTCCTATTTCCCAAGGGACTGAAATTCAGTTTTAGGTCAACTCTTACCCATATGAACCTGATCCTTGAAGGGGACCTTTCCATAGTTCCAATGTACCACACTTGATATATATGAGGCAATAAAAACAAACCCTACATTACATTTCCTTTCAATCAGAGGCTCTTGACCCAATAGAAGGAATGATGCTTTATCAGTGATCTGTGCAGTGCACATCTGGCTGATGTGTTTCACACAAAACTAGTAAAAAGCCCACATTGACAAAACCATCTTATTAATTGAAAAAAACCCACTAATTAATTGATGCACTAATGCCTCGTTTTCTACTTTCTATTTTTAAAGCTTTCTTTTAAAACTGCTTTCTATTTTTAAAAAAATAATTGTGATACTAGAATGGTATGCTGTTTTTTGGCTAAGGTGGAATTAACTTTCTTCATAGTGGCTGGAATAGGGCTGTGTTTTGTTTTTGTGCTGAACACAGGGTTGATAATTGATAATAGAATAGATTGAGATTTCTATTTCAGAACAAGTTTCCACTCCATAGCTATAAGCTGAACTGAAATAAACATTTTAAAATTATTTTTAGACTAATTTTGCAAAATTATTGTGAAAAATTTTTGCAAAACATCAAGTCCAGATTTCACTGAAGTTAAGTTCTGAAGGAGAACAGCTTTAAAAGGGACATGAAGTTTCCCTTATTAACACTCAAAAGCTTCAGTAAAGAAGTTTGTTAAGCATCAATCCACAGCTATGCCTGAAAGACAAACACAGGTGTCTTGATGACTAAGGATGCCTGTTACAGAAAGTGTGGGTACAGTGGTTTAATACTTTTTTTTCAAATATTTTCTGTCCTTCACTGTCAAAAATGTTGTCTTTTCATAATCTTTTCCAGAAGTCAATTGAGGGTGAAAGATCAGGCAGGTGTCATTCATGTGAAGCCTTGATACTTTGCTTATAACAATTTCTTACTCTAACTGCTGAGCAACCAATTTACCTGGAAAACCTGCAGGAAGGATTCTTATCAGATAGAGGCAACTAGCACCCGTGAGGTTTCTCAAACACTTCACCAAGAACTAGTGAGTAGAGGCTGACACAGGTGTTTTAACAAGAACACCTCGGGTGGCGCTCAGCCTCCTGACTGACAGGAATTACATCTTGCATGATTTCAAGGCTCCTACTTGCCTTAGCTCTAAGGTGACCCTCCCAGCTGAGTGCAGGAATAATTCCAGTAGGAAACTGTACACTGCAACAAACAAACAAAACAAAACAAATAAAAGGAGCAAGCCCTCCCCTTTCCATTCCTCACCACGCAGCCCACCCCGACAGATGCTCCTGCACGGGGAAACAGCCATTTAAAATTCAAAACACTGACCAGGCAGCATCAAGGCGCTGAGGAAGAAAGTGATAAGAAAATGTTTTTATGCTAATAAGGGGAAACTGAAGCCTTCAACAGGTCAGAAAAAATACCCATTCACAATCCTGGCTTATCTGCACAGAGAGAAAATTCCGCATGTGTGAGTCAGTTGCTAAGAAAGCTCTGACTAATGCAGATACAAGACTGACTTTTTAAGTTGACATTTCTACTTTTCCAGTGGATCAGAACTGTCAGGAGAGTTCCCCAGGCAGAGCAGAGGATTGCAGAGCAGAGTTATTCTGTAGCAGTCTGAGTTGTGGAGTAAGTGCTTTGATGGAATTAGTAATGGTAGTTTAAGAAACAGCCTTGGATTCTATTCCCAGCACTAGCAATTACCACTCCCATAACAGAATCAGAACAAAGGAACAAAATCAGATAGAAACGAGCTGGCAAAGAGCAAATTCCCTTCTGCTGCTGCGTTCACAATGCCATTAAATAACATCTGGCAGTGGGGCAGGGCAGACAACTGGAGACAGGAGCATTTTAAAGTGCTGCTACTAGACCTGCCAAGAGCTCAGCTGTACAGAGTCCTTCATGTCTCTTCTGCTTTTCTCACAAGCTGTGACTGCGATAAACATTTATCCTTCAAAAATTAATAATTATCAAAAATGTCTTCTATCGGCTACATCAGCAGAACATACTGTGCATCTGTAGATGGATTAAATCTAATTTTGTTAGGTAGTTGGAGAAAAAAAAAAGACTTGAAAGATAGCATTTGGCATGGGTTAATCACCTCTTTCATTAAAGAAAGGAATACATACTGAGAACATCTTTCTGCCATCCGATTAAGCAATGAGCCAATACAATTGTAAATCTTCCAGAAATTCCCCATGGTTCAACTCAACAGAGGCAATTCTTTACTTCTCAGACCATATCTCTCATTTTCAGATAAGCATTGCATTAATTGTGTACAAAAACTTTCTATCATGCTGTTAAAAGAAATGGAATGTGACTGTTCTGATTCTCCTTAGCAACCTTTGACAATTAAGAGATTGAATTATTCATATGTATTTTTAATAATATAATAACATTTTTAAAGCTTGCTCACCACTCAATTGCTCAAACAGCACGCAAACCCAGAACTGTTTGATTCCAGTATAAACAGTGCCATTGTTTCTTTTCTGCTGTTGTAGTGGCTGACACAACTTATTGTCTCTGTAAGACCGAGGTAAAAAAGATTTCAGGGTACTATTTTGAGAATCACATGCTATGAGTCTATTTGCAAGTAATTGGAATTTTTTCTTCCCTTGAATGAGGCAGATTTAAGACTTGTCTGCACTTATTTTGTTATTTACAATTCATATAAGTACTAATTCTCTGCACGTGTATCATGTAAGTCTGATCAAGTTTGATGTATTTTCTGAACATAGTTCAATGTAGACAAGTTTTCTCCCCTGTGCTAATAAGCAGCACAACCATGGTATTAAAATAGAAAGAATGAGACTTGAACTGAGACTAATGAAAACTTCATTCAGGATGGGGAAGGTACAAATGACACCTGCTTTATTTTAAGGCAAATAAAAAAAATATTAAAAAAAAAAAATTAAAAAAAGTACTGAAAAAAATAGAAGAATGTCAGGAGAGGAAACACATTCTGTATGAAGAAAAATAAATAAATACACATGTGCTAAGACAGTATATTGTATTGTACATTTTATAAGCTAAGCTTTTGTTTACTGGAATAAACTAAATCATGACCAGGTAACCCTTATGGGAAGACCTGTCTAGTAAGATGGTTTTGTGTTTTTTGCTTCTAAATGTTATTTTATATAATGAAAAATTCCATTTAGGTTACTTTGCTTCAATCTAACATACACTTGAGCTGTCAGTGTAATTGCATGGCATTATTATTCTCTTAGCTGCTGCTGCTGGACAATAGAGCTACAGATAGAAATAAAATAGTAATAGCTTGTGACAGGTTACACTTAAAATGTTTGATCAGACTGATCAATGAGCCTTTGCTTCTGAAGCTAAGCTGAGGTTCAAGGAAGGAAAAGATAATGGTTGTTCCAGCACTTTGGATGTATCTCAGTGAATTAGCAGGCACTTGGGACGATGCTCCAGACTTTATACAGCTGTCACATACAAGAAATGCTTTTTGCCATCTCAGACTCCATGATGGAAATGCTCATCTGCATTTTTTCTTTCAAAAAATACTTCTGTAACTGTCTATCCACTTATCTTACATCTTGGTTTTATTTTAGGTTTCAGAAACTTAATTTTCCTACTCAGTTTTGTAATTATTTCATATTATCTAAACAGCATACTGAAAACTTATTGATATTTGACAGTGAATATACAAATATCAATAATTACCTATTAGTTACTGTAGATTAACTGTTACAGGCATTTTAATTTATTTTTTTTTACATCTGTAAACATGAGATTAAACACTCCGTGCTACTGATTTTTTGGTTTGTTTTTTCCTCTTCATTTACACAACTGCCTTTTGGTTTTTGTGTTTCCTCAAGCTCCTTTTACCCAGAGAACATGCCTCTGAAAGTAATCTCATTCAGGTTGATTCAGTTCTTGTTTCAGTTAAATTTAAAGTTATTTTCTTTGGCTCACAGCAGAACATCACAGAGTCTCTCACTGAGGTATTGAGGATTTTCACCCCGTATCAGCAGCTCATCAGCAATTACTTTTCTGCACACAGATCCTAAAGATCCAGGACACGATGATTTGTTACAATTTCTGTGCTGAAACAATCATGTTCCTTAAATAAGTTTCTACCAGAAAGGGAGAGGAAAGATGAGCACTTCTAATAATGGTAGATCCCATGCTTCCACCCCAGAAATTGAAAACAGTATTATTTTTAGGCACATCCAGGCACTATGAAAGCATACATCTACTGCCTTTATTTAAATCTTTGGATATATTAAAATCCTTAGTTTGCCTGACCTTAATACTGCAATCCTCTTGTAGGCTGCTCACCTGGCTTTTGGATTGGCTTCATAACATCTGATGTTGAATTTGGTAAAAATTGCCTTTATTTCCCACTGCTGACGGAAATTTAAATATGGTATTCTAGTTTTGGTAATAGAGCAGAATTTCTATTCATATGATAAAGTGTGAATCTAATACACAGGAGGCATTGAAAAATTTCAGTTAGATTTAGTACACATCTTCTACAAATTTGTTTTAGTGGATATATTACACGTATATTTAACATACCCAGTGAAAAGAGACCCGAGCTGTCTTCACCCTTGCTCAGTGTGCAGAGACAAGCCTGCTACAGAGATGTTCATCCTCACTGTATTCTAGCCAGCTCTAATTCGGAGAGGATTTATCTCCCTGAGCCAACAGGCTCCTAAACGCTGCTAATTCAGTGTTGTGGGGACAGAGCATCTCTGGGACGTCTCTACCCTATTTGCCTGATGAAGATGGAAATGTTTCCACAATTTGGCAAGCCTCCATCTCCTCAGAGAGGCTGTAATTTCAGAGGGTACAGGGCTGGAGCATACAGGTACAACTCTGTTATCAAACCACACTCGGGGCGGGTTTGGAATCAATCCAGTTGTCTCAGGCCTAGGTAAGGCAGAGTGGGAATTCTGAATCATGCTGATAGAAGAGGCTTTTCCTATTCCATTACTATTTTCCTACCTGGCAGTCACTGTCCTTCAGTCATATCCTTTAGAGTTCTTTTCCATTCACTTGGGTAATTCTCTAAAAATATGTTGTTGAATGCTTTTCTGAACTACATTTCTCCTTGACCTGCTGTGTTTTTATTCCTCAAGCATTTACTGACTGATAGTTAATCTCCACGTTAACCCTTCTAAAAGCAGCTGGAATGGCAGTGACTGTACCACCTGCTGTTAGTGTAGGGCTGCTGAGATTATATTGCATTTCATTTCAGTCAGCTTTTGACTGACTGCTTCCAGTACCACTACCCAGACTGGTGCAGAATCTTAAATTTTAAATGTGTTAAGTTACATCCATGTCTATAAGCCATCCTAAAAATGTTCTTTTCAGTTGATCTAATTTGCTTGGAGAAACCCTGTGGAATCTGGACAGACCTGTCTGCAATATCTTAGCTAGCTGAGATGTCTCTTCATGGCACTGTGCCACACAGATACTGTCATGTTTTCAGGGGTTTCTGCTTTGCCCTTGGAAGAATTTTCTCCTCTAGATGCAAAATCGTGACTATGTTTGTGGTGTGGATTTTTTCTTATTTCTATATCCAATATCACACATTTCTGTCTGGGGAATAGCTGAATGTTCCATGATTGTCTTTCCCTTTTAATCATAAATATTCTCATGCTTTTATCCTAAAGCTATTCATTTATATACTGATATATCGTTTCTAAATATTTACACCTCAACATTTTCCAGTGCTGCTGTTTTCCTCTCAGAAGCATAATTTTCACCAGAGCTGCAAATATCAGTTATCCCCAGTGAAGTAAGTTCTTTCTGTTCACCATAGTTGAGCTTCCTTGGATTTAACACTCACTTCTATGACAAAACATTCAGGTTCTGGCCTGTCTGGTGACTCTCTTACTCCTGTGACTCTGTTGTATTGAATACACTGTGATATAACAATCAGCACTCTTGCCTGTCACCTAGTTTCTCCAAAAAAATAACCTTCACCTTCCCTAAGGAACACTGTTCGCTGTGTTCCTGATTAAAAACAAAATGTCTTTTTTCTGCCTGCCTTCACCTTTCTTATGATGTACAATGCTGAGCTCCACTGCTCTGGGATCTACTGCTTATCATCGTGAGTGTATTGTCCCACTTGCCCTTCTCTGCACTCAAATTGTTCCTGGCTATCATTTGCTCTAAGAGTTGTCTGAAAAAAACCCCAGAGGGTTCAGAATTTAATGTAACAGGCTCATTTTCTTCAGAAATCCCAGGAAGTTTGGATCATCCACGTAAACAACTGTGCAGAGAGGGCAGAGATGTGACATTTGTCTTTGCACCTCTTTTCAACTTTGAACCCCGCAAAGAAAGGAATTCTCACTTGTAAAAGATTCTTTGCCGTTTAAAACAAAAATAGCCAGCAGCCTGAGCATCATGAAACTTCATTACAGAGTAATCTTAGCAGTGTCATCACAACTACTGCTTCAATTCATCATATTCCAATGTATCAGCTTCATTCTCCATTTAGCTTGAGTGCTGGTAAACTCAATTTCTGCACATACCCACACTTCAGCACAATATAATGCAAACTCCTACACTTTCTAACCATCTCTACAATAGGGCCATTTACTCCTTTAATTCTGCTAAGAAATGGAAAAGTAAATGCTGTAAGTGGGAGTAGTTCTGCTAATTTATTGCAATGAAATAATATCCTAATGCATTGTAATACATTTTTAAAATGTAATTTTCATACTCAAGCAGACAATAACTGTCAAGATATTTTAACAGACTGCTGGTCCCTTTTATCATGTTATCTTTTTTAAGATGCATGAACACAAGCATTCCAGTTTTCAAAGTGGCAATCTGTTTTGAAACCATGGGGTTTAAGGATAAAGTGAGACACTTGATCTCAAAAGCTCTAAGGCAGCTTCTTTCCCTCCTTGGAGCACTAAGGAGCTACCAGCTAAAATGATTTAAGCTTGTTTCCTATCCATGACCCAGAGGGAAGCTGGAAGGGGGTTTGTAAGGAAGGAATTAATTTTTTTTCATAGCAGCCGGTATAGTGCTGTGTTTTGGGTTCATGACCAAAACATTGTGGAAAACAAATCATGCACTAAATATCACTGAGCAGTGTCAAGGCCTTCTCTGTTTCTCACTCTGCACCCACAGCAAGAAGGCTGGGGGTGGCCAAGAGGCTGGGAAGGTACACAGCCAGGACTGCTGACCCAATCTGACCATGGAGTATTCTATAAAATACAGCACTAAAATACTTGGCAGTTGTTTTCCCCAAGTAGGGACTGCTTGGAGAATGGCTGGTGCATCACACTGCTGATGGGATGGAGTGAGTGACTGCCTTTCCATGACTTGGAAATTTTTATTCCTATTTCCTTCACTTATTAAACTGTCTTAACCTTATTAACTCTCTAAACCTGTAAGCTTTTCTTGGTTTTGCCCTTCTGATTCTCTCCCCTATCCCTTCGCAGGGGAGTGATTGAGAGTAAGAACCCAATAGGAAGAAACAAAATTGCAGCTGAATAACTTAACCCAGGTTATCTGTCCCTATATTTCATACTGTAGGTCTCAAGGAAAGATAAGAGCTGGCCAGACAGCTACAGATATTTGTCTGATAGTTGTGAAATCACTGACCGACAGAAAAAAAAATGAACTCAACTACATACCTTGGAACGACTACTCTAAAAGATCTTTATGGAAAGCTCGTTGTGAAAATCGTATTTCTACCTCATACCATTTAAGTGCTAGAAACTTCCTAAATACTATAAAGCATTTATAAACTATTGCTATTCAGGCCAGGGAGAAAAAAAAAAAAAAAAAAAAAGAAGACAAAATAAAGTCCTGTCCCTCTGTATAACTTCTCCCAAACTTACCTGGCTGTAAAATAATCCTTCAGTAATTATCTGTATAGTTTTCCTGCATTTTCCCCATTGCTTTTCGTGCTGCTTCATAGTTTGACTACAAGGTATTCTCTCCTTGAAAGAGTCTATTAAACTCTAGGAAAGAGTGAATCCCTAATTTATATGTGGACCCTAGGAAGGGGTTAAGCTTGGTCATCATCTGCTGTCTGACACCATCTCCACTCAATTATGTAACAGGAAACAGAGCAGAGGAAGGTGGAGACTTAAGTCCATTCATCATTGCTGCTCGATTTCACATTACCTAAATGCTAATGCTCTCTGTTCTCCCACCAATACAGCCTGTCTGCCTCCCTGTCTTGCATAACTAATTTAAACCACGTATGTTCTACTTTCCTTTCTAATGCAAAAAGAAACATTATTTTCTTCGCTTCTCTGACTCAAGTTTTGTACAAGCCTATTCTTTTTGTCTTCAGGCTCACCTACATCTTAAATTCGGCTGCTTACTAGAATCATTAAATGTCTACAAGAGGCAAGTTCACCATTTCCCCAGTCAGAAATGTCCTCAAATTATTTTTGTAACTCACAAGTACTTCTGCTTGTTTATGCAGATTAGAATCTGGGGCTGAATCACCAGAGAATGGTGTAGATTTGGTTTATACTTAAATTCAACAGTCAGAGCCTGGCAGCCACAAAACAAGTCAAAGGATAAATGCAGCTAACTAGGATGGAGTTCTGTATCTAAAACATGAAAAAGACAAGATTTTCACACCCGAAAGGACCAGCCTTTCAGATGGCAATTCAATCACCATTTGAATGTTAGAGTAAAAAAATACTCTGCACTAATGAATCCTTCCGAACTGACATACATGACACTGGAATTAAAACCCCATGCTTTGTACACAGTGAATTTCCATCTCCCTCTTTCTATTGAAAATAATAAAAATTTATCTTTCTATTGAGAAAGACAAAGGTCACGAGTTGTTTTCATGGAGCTGATAGCACAGCTGGACATCCCAACAGTCACGATGACTTGATTAGAGACGCAGCCTAAACTCTCTAAACTCACATCCAAGTTTCAACACAATATTGCCACCCCTGAGAGGGAGCAAATGCTGAACCTCATGGGCTGCTGCTGCTCCCAAATATGTTCCCATCAGATCACCTGAGGCACTGTGCCTATCAGGGAAGCTCTCGAGAGCTTGGCAAGAACAGTGCCCTCTCACAACCCTTGCCTAGTGCACCTCTATCTCTGAAAGCTTTTGAGATGATCGGGAGCTACATAAATGCCAAGCACACTTACACGTGAAAAATCAAAGGTCATCTAAAGAAACATATTCTGCTGCTGAGGGATGAATAATTCCGAGGCTGGAATATCCTTTCTAATTTTTCAGTAAGACATGAAAGTGCTACTACTTGATGAAAGCACAGGGGACATGTACCCACCTATGATTAGCATCAGGCACATGTCTCATCAAAATCTGTGTCACTTTGTGGCAAACTTGTCACGGTCAATGTCAACACACCCTTGTTTTACAATCAACAGACCTGCAAACTTCCCTGTTAAGGTGGAGAGCAGGTATTTTACACTTGCTTGACTGAGCAAAACTGTTAGGTATGTATACACCAGGTACAGGTTCTCTTCCTTTTGATAGTCCAATTACACATTTTTATATAGAGGAGATTAAACACCTTTGATATCAACAGCCATTGTTCAGTTGTACACTCCTCCTTTATGACTCAATATCCTGCTCCACATTTATCTATATTCCCTACTGCATGGGAATATGAGAAGATGGCTGCTATAGTAAGTTGCATAAAGGTTCTTTTCAGTCTTCTCTTTATCAAAAATCTCTGTATTTCCATGCTATAGCCTTCTTCTTATAGCTCTGCATTCATATTTATGTCTCTCTGCTTTTATTGCCCTCTCAAAATCCTTAAGAAGTGACACCAGTGAAGATAAACTAAAATAACCTATATTAATTTAAAATAATATCTGCCAGTTCTACACTGTTGCACATTGTGCTTCTTCCAAAGGCAGCTATGCAATTACAGGTACTTGGGTGCATAAAGTGATATGGAGGTTTCTATGGCAATTATTCATTTTAATTGAAAATTGTGTAGGGAAAACTCATTTGAAGTGCAGCACGCAATTTGCATTTGTTTCCAGAGAATCTAAACTTCCTTAGGGTGAGTTGTGAATTCCTATTTTTTGGGAAGACACAGTCTTTAAAATTCTCTTAGGGGAGACAGAGATGGGAGACCAAGGTAAGGCTGTTAAGCTTATTAATATTTAGGATAATGTATCCACTTATTCAGTAGAGTATATTTTACTGTCTGATAAAGGTTTGATGCTTTAAATGAAAGAGAAAGAATTAAAAATATTATTGATATACAGTGCTCTTGAATCTCTGAGGTAGAGGAACCAGAAAAAGACAGAAGTACCAAAATGGACCACAAGGAGTCAGATCATCAGTGAGATCAAGTCCACCAGATCAAACATTTATATCTTCATGCATTTTAGCTACTCTGTGTTAGAATAATAATGAATACGAAGTTATTTTGAATCTTAAAATATTTTAGAGTGTCAAAGAAAGAGTTGGAGGGAAGCTACAATTTCACCTTGGTTAGATAGTAAAATAAAGCTATAACTTAATATCCTTTAGGAAAACAGGATTTCTTTCTCCATCCTATTCCTATCAACACAATGATGCAAACACATTTTAAGCCTAAATTTACAAAAAAGTAGATGCACAACGAGTGATGAAATCCTGGAAACAACCTCTGAACTGTGATTTCACATTCACTAAATTCAGTATTGCCTTTTCTGAAACAGGGCTCCCCTGATTTTTCGTCTACATCATTTTAAGGCTGTATAGGCCAAATGCCAGAAATGTCCCAAGTTAAAAACAGTTCTTGACTCCTTCATAAATAATAAATCGATATTAAACTGATGTGAAGGTTGGGGATGGAAGCGTTCTTTACCAGCCACACAATCCTCCTAAATGAGAAAAATCAGTCCTTAAAAAGAAGTGGCCAAAGAAGTAAGTGAGGGGAAGCAGAAGAGTAATTTTAATAATGTGGTTTTGGTATTAATGTGTTTGGCTCATTACACTTCTGTACTTTAGAATATCTAGAACACAAAAGGAAGAATGACTCCTAACTTCAATGTCAATGATTACATCACAGCTCAGAAGAATGCAAAATTACATGAATATGATTTTCATAATATATATGCCATCCATTTTTAATAAATTGAAGACTAATAATTAACCCCTTGTGTGAAGACAGAAGAATTTAAAGGGCACATTCCTTCCAGGTGACCGACTCTTTTTTCCTTTTTCACAAGAAGTTCTAGTTTGGTCAGAAAACAGCTTTGCAAGACAGGGAAACCAGCTTGCTTGAGAAAGAAGCATGAGGATGGAAGGGGTCTCACCAAGGACAATCCACCAGGGGAGAGCTTTTCACTCCATGGACAATTTCCACTGGTTTTGGCACTTTTTCTGCCATATGTTGGTGGTCCTAAGGTCAGTGGTTGGACTTGATGATCTTTAGGGCCTTTTCTAACCTTCATTATTATATATATATACAGCTCTCACCTCCCTCATATTCTACTGGACTCTCAAACCTTTTGACATTTACATGTGTTCCTTCATTTTACTGTTTGACTCCCTCCTAATTATTAAAATATATAGCTATTAAAAAAAAAAAATCTCTTGAATTTGTTTTATGCTTCCAGACATGAAAGAAATACACTCTTACTCCGACGTGTGCCATTCATATAAACAGAAAATAACCAGTTGAGGGGAAGTAAAGTTCAGAGTGAGCAAATCTGATTTATTTCTGAGCATGGCAACACCCAGAATTACTCAGCTCTGATGGATATAAAGGCTGCTGGTGATGCTGCTTGTCTAAGCTTCTGTTTTCTATACAGAACATAACTCCATAGCTATTCAAGCTTCCATTAATTTTCAGGGTTTGAGAAACACAGCTATTAAAAAGCCATGTTCATGGTGTTGAAAGGATGAGTAAGACCTGGAGGTTGGTTTTGGCTAACAATAAGAGACAGGTTTGAATGGACTCTGGCAGAGTCACTGCTGTCAATAAATCAAATGCAATGACTGGTTCTAGTAGAAAGCTGCTTTTTTTATAGCCAAATTGTATGCCTGGCTGGGAGAAGTGGGAAACGAGGAGAGAAAAAAAGGGGAAGCCTTTAGAGGTTTCACTTGCCATCATTTCCTGACAAAACCACTAACAAATATTTCTCGCCATTTTGGCTCAATAAAGCAAGCATCAAAGGCATGTGAAGGAAATGTCTTTCTTACTTCTAGAAACCCATACATATACAAACAGGAAAGATTGCCAGTGAAAGCTGTAACTTCGCTTTCAGAAGTGGCAGAATGTTTTCCATGCAGAAATTAGATGCACTGCTCACCCCCCTCAGTATACTTGAGGCTGGAAATATCACACAGAGTGCAAACCACTGCTAAAATAAGACTTAATATCTTCAGCTAAAGGATCTGAAGTTTTTCTTCACCACATGAAGACATTTTCATGTGCAATAGATGCAGAGTAATTCTTCCATAAAATTAATCATCAAATATTCCTTCAAGTATTGGGGCAAGCTAAAAGTTCAATAAAGACTGCAGTCCCTTAAATTTACACACTTGAGCTCTGCACATTTCCTGTGGGGAATATAAATTGCTTCTAGTACTTACTACTCTACATCCCATTTAAATTCTATTGCTTAAATTCATTATATTAAAAAGTAATACAAACTTCAATTATTTGTTTTCAAAGTAGAGATTTTGCTAGAGCACACAGAAAATTCAGTTCACACCAAAATGGCTACAATGCTCAAATTAATGTATTTGCAGTCCTCACCAGTCTTTCTCACCATCCTTTAAAATGTCACTTATTTTAGAAAAGATATAGATTTTTCTGAGTATTGATGTGCCCTATCAACATACAAGGTCTCTCTGCTTTTAGTTTTGCAAGACTTTACTTACCCACCCCAAATCACTAATGATTACAGCTAAAATGAAGGGGTGCATGTGGGGAAAGGTGACAGCACAGGACTTAGAGCTGGAAAGTTTGCACCTTATAAACCTCTCATCTTCAATCCTACATTCAAAAGGTACTTATGATTTCAAAGAAATTACAAATCAAATGATTACATGCTACAGAAAATTAGATAAAAGAGAAAGGAACCACTTCAACACCATCAAGAGATTCTATTCAGCTATTATATTAATAGTAAAAAAACATATTTTGATTGCAGCTTCTGCAGGTATAAAATGACAGGTTTTAGATTCTCTTTTATTGAAGTGCACAGATCCGAAAAGCATTTTCAGTCCTACAAGGTGTTTTAAACTCCTGTAATCATTCAGCACAGCATTTGGACAGCAGTTCTTCAATTTTGAGCAGAGTAATAACTGCACTTGTTAAAATATGTTCTAGAGTATGTAGCACCTTTCAAAATAAATTCAAGGACCAGAATTAAGTATAACTGTTGAACTTTAGTACTACTGAAATCAACACTAAAGCTTTTACATTTTTTAAAGCCAAGTGAGGATTTATTACTCCTAATTTTAATTTCTTTACAGAATCTACTGCAATCTTTATGTTGACATTCTATTACGTAAAATGCAAAGCTTTTTCAGTTCAAATCAATGTCTACAAATATATACCACTTCAAAGTAATATCTTTATTTCTGTAAGCAATGGATGTTTTCTGGTCTTTTTTTCTCCTCTAATTTAACTAAAATGTAAAAAAAATCTGTGTATGGATACATTAGAAAATCAGGACACAAAATCCAAGCACTTTTTATTAGCTGTTAAGAGCAGCTACCACAGAAACTGTGCATTGCACCAACCAGACTGCTGTACACTACTGGCAAGCTGTGGGATTATATATCTAAATGTAAAAATATACAGAATATATATTTATGCACACACACTAATAAAAAGGAGTCACAAGTTTAATGGGTTACTACTTCTCTTGCCACTCATAAATCCTCTTCCAAGATATTTTGCAAAAATATTTTTCAAATTATCTTACAATAACCCTTTCAAATCCTATTCTTTTTCTTTAATAATTTAAATATAATATAATAAGCAAGAGAGTATTTCAGTGAACCCCAGGAAAAAAAAAATTATAACGGAAGACACTTATTCCTAGAATATATAGAAAATACATTCACATCAGAGTATTAAATAGTTTTAAACATTTCTTCCTTATAAAAAAACAGTGCAGAAAAATGAGTTCAAGAAATAATTTACCTTTCTTGTCGTCGAAGTACAGTGTCTGTTGAGCTGGATTTGACCACTGGAGGGAGGTGTTATCATTTTGATCGACCCTGCAGGTCAAATTTGCTGTTCCCCCTTCAACAACTGTGACGTTCTGTGTCAGTGGGAACTGCCCTTGGCTGCCTGAGGAGGGAGGGAAGGGATGCAGAAAGGAAGAGAATAAGAGGGAAAAAAAAAAAAAAAAGAAGAAGAAAATATTTAAGTTGCAGGATTGAATTTATTGCAGCAGCCTCCCACAGATGATAGGCCTGGAATACTGTGTGATCTAGTCTGACCAAGGAAAGGTAGTACAATACATTTAAAAAATCTGCATTTTTTCCCTGAGAAACATGATGAATTAAGAAATAAGGCTTTCCCCCCGTCTTTCTCCCCCTCTATAAGTCATACTATTTAGCTCCAAAGAAATACTCTGCAGTTTTGTCTCCTCAGACATACCAAAGACAACTCAGTGCAGGCTGTGCAGTTAAATCATTGTTAAAAACATCACTGAAAGCACAACATAAAAATCCACAGAGTTTTTAACACAGAGGGATAGGGCAACCTTGACTCCTTGTTTATTTTTAATCCATTTTAAAGGCCTCTCAGGATGGTGCTTTCTGTGTCAGGTTTGGAAAGTTGTTGGAGAGCAAAAATAGTGTGAATCTAACAGTTGATGCATGCTCTGTTGGGGGAATATAACCTGATCTCAGATGAAAATGGAAGAGATGATGTAGTAGGTCTCTTTCACATCTGTGATTCTATCCCAGAGCATTATGAATTGCATTAAGAACTTGCTGAAAAGTCACTGGGAAGATTTCCAAATGCTTCTACACAATGCAGGAGTATTATCAGTCAGGTTCTTGAATCACAAGCATTTCTTGAATCACAAGGCACAGTTAGGCTAAAGTGAGGACAGCACAACCCTTGTCAAATAGCACAACACATTCTGACAAACAGGACTGCAAGAAGGGAGCACAGATAAAACATGCAAGGGTTTTTTAACATGGGTGGAGAAAGGAAAAAAACCCTCAATAATAAACAAGACACATCATTGAACATACGATTTTTATCTAGGAGATATATTATTTATTTAAGGGTACAATGCAAAAGAAAGACAACTTAATGCTCCAAATGAAATATATGCTTCTTTCTTCTCCTGCTTTTATACAGGTTCTATTAAAAGAAGCACTGAAGAGTAGGTAGAGATGCTTGCATAAGAAGTATAATGCCAAGACTGACACTCAAGTGGGATGTGTCAGAAATTAAAAAGCTCTCTACATCCCTACAGGAGGGAACAAGCTCATAGACGTGTCACAAGCGTATCAAGGAAATAATACATACAATATCCATTAATGATACAACACAGGATCACAAACCCAGCATAAAACCTTCAGAGAAACACTCTGCTTTAGTGGCTCTCATCAGACTTGTTCCCAACTAAGTTAAACTGAAGTACATCTTCTATACAAAAGCATGATAATATGAAAATCCTTCATCTAGGACACCGGTTTGCAGATGACTAGAGTAAAGAAGGATTAAATAAAAGATAAACAACTGAACTTCTATTTGGCCTACTGATATTGCCAGAAACATAATTCCAAGCAGATTTTGATTTCCCTATGTAAAATAATCCAAATGGCCTTAGACATGGAACAAAATCAGCCAAATCAATGAAATAAAGTATTTCCATCAAAATGCAGATTTGAATAACTAGTTTAATTTTTGTATAAATATCAATGACAGCTGTCTAAAGATCAAGATTTACCATGTACAAATATTTACTCCAAGAGAGTATCTACTATCAACAGGATAACAGATATAGTAAATAAAAAAATAAAGGATACTAAAAATACCATAGCTAATTTAAATGCTGCAAATAATAAATGCCAAAATTCTCATGACACCCTCTGTATCTGACACTTCATTAATCAAACCCTGCTTCTTGAAACCACATATTGAGAAATATATGATGAGAGAAAAATCATAAACAAGGATGGAGAAAAAAAAGAAAACAGAAAAGATTTGTAATTTCCTTCCATTTCTCCACTTTCAATTCCAAAGTGTCAAGGAACCTCAAGATACTGCATAAATTGCTTATCATTTAAATTAGAATTTTTTTAATCCAGAAAAATGCACACAGCCTGTTATTACTTCCACTAAATCACAGGCAACTTACCAAAGAAATAACCTTCTAAAGTAAGAGCTGTGAATAGGAGGCTATGTGGGCTAAAACACTTTCTGCCTAAAGAAGCATTAAACAGAACCTAGCTCCAGAGATGAGCACAGTGAAATCTGTCACTTGCATTGAAGAATTGGAATGGGAGGTAGTTTAATAAAGAACCTGCTGTAATGACTCAGGACCCTATTAACACAGTTTAGGAGATCTCCCCATAATTACCCTGTATTCTCTGTCTGATATTACAGCTCTTATCATGAAGGTGTCAATGTACATGCACTTGATCATTTGTTAACCACTGCCAAGTCCCAGACTTATCTCTGGCCAGGAAGTCAACTATTCTGATCAACCATATAAATGGCAACAATAGATGCCATAACCTGAATAGGTCAGAAGAATTTCCTTTTCTCTGGCCACCCTAGTGATTGCTGATGATTTGGAAACAAGAATTCATTTAAAATATAAAAGTAAGACCAAAACATTTGTCTTTTCTCTTGTCAACAGAGAGTCTGTGCAGTTCTGGAGAAGATGCACTGAGCTTCATGGGAAGTTTGGACTGGAGAAAAATCTACAGAAAAAATGCGAGAAAATTTAATATGGAAAATAGCCTGAGTAGAAAAAAGGGAACCTTTGCAGGACAGAGAAAACTATGTAAAAGCAAGTCCAAATGAATAGGTCCTGCATACCTCTTAATGAAGATGGACATTATTAGCATGTGATGGGAAAACTAAGACAAAAAAAATCCTTTTGACATTTACTTTACTATTTACATCTAACTTGGGATACTGAAATACGGTTGGAAGGACAGGAGAAGATTGTAAAGCCCTATATGAAACAGGTGAACACTAAAGAAAACATCAGGATCCTGCCCTTTTATTGCAGTAAAAGTCTCAAAGAAGTGGTTTATACTACTAAAGATGCCTTCTGGGTCTTGAAGATCTGACAATATTTTGTGGGAGAGGCCTTGCTTCTATTAATGTCCTCTAACAAAAGCATTCCATCTTGATTTAACAAGTCCAGTAATGGAAAATCTAGTGGCCCCTTCAGTATCTTATTTCAGAGAGCAACAGTCATCATGTTCAAACAAAACCACAAAATTTATTCCTGCTCTGAATTTGTCTTGCTGTAGCACCCAGCTTCCACCGGCTCTTGTATCTTTTCCCCTGCTCTGAAGAGCCCTCTCTTATCAAATTTCTCCTTGTAGGCACTTAGAGGCTGTGATCATATCACCCATTAACCTTCTTTTTGATAATCTAAATAAACTGAGCTCCTAAGTCTTTCTACAGAAATCGCATTTTTCCAATCCTAATTAGTCTGTGCCCTTTTCCACGTGTCCTCTTCTTTCTGAAGTGTGCATTCCAGACCTGGAAGCCCCACTGCTGCAGTCACAGAAGGCAGAAATGCAAAGGTGATGCCACTTCTCTGCCAGTTTTTGGTTTTCTTGTTTGCACACTTACGAGTCCCTTGGCCCCAGGGTCAGACACAGGTGTGACTGAAGGTTGAGCATGGGGAGGTATTTTTCCCCAGAAATCCTTCCAGTTCTCCTCCTATTTATACATCCCTATGTTTCACTGCACTGAACACAGCTTTTTATGTAAGTTCAGTACAATTTATTTCCTACTTTACTATTAACTGAGCTGATTGACAGGTATAATTGAGATAATGAATATGGCTCAGATGCTGACCATCCTAAAGACAGGGCTACCCATCCAGCTTACTTGCTTTCCTCCCAAAAAATGGCTGGGAATCAATCCAATCTCCATCAGAAAGTCAAGTAACAAACACATAAAGAAAAAAAAAAAAAATATATATATACATATATATCCACTACAGTATATAAAGTTACATTCTGTTCCAAAATCAAATCTAAAGAGAGGAAAAACACTTTTACTGCCTGTATGGAGTATACTAATAAAGAGTTTAAAAAAATAAATACTGATGGCCCACATTATTAATTGCCTTGTATCTGAAAAGGAAAACCCCACAAGGTTATGCAAAGGTAAATTACAACAAGCAATGATATAACTGCAGAAAGGTGGCTGCATCAAGACATCATTGTCATAATTTTGTATCCCAGCCCCTCTACTCATTTTAGCAGCTCTGTTACAACACTATTTCAACTTTTTGGACTAGGTGGAGATATGGTTAAGTATACTCTGCCACAGTTTGTTTCTGCAATGCTTTGTGGAGGACCAATGCTCATATCTCATTAGCCACAAGCTGTTTCCTGTCAAGAAAGGGTTTTTTTTTTCTTTTTTTCCCCACACAGAAATCATAGCTAAACTGCTTTTGCATTTAACACTGATTTTTATCTCAATATGTGACAAATCTATGTAGAATAATTATCATTATTTGGTCCAGTTTGTAAACATTCATCAGGTGAGCTCATATCATTTTTTTTTGTTTATCTTTGGGTTAGTTTTTATTGCTTGGTTTTGTGAGTTTGCTTTTGGTGGTTTGGTTTTTTTTTTTTGTTTATTTTTGTTTAGTTGTTTTGTCATTTTGTTCTTGAGGGTTTTTTTCAGTTTCTTTACTTTTTGCAATTACGATGAAAGTTTTTTAATGAGTTCAACACTTCCACTTGATGCTTAGGTGATACATTCTAATCAATTTACCAGGCTAATTATAAATGTGACTAGATGACTGTAAGCACTGAGAAAACATAATCTTCTCTTTACTTTTGTTTCTGCAAAGGCCTCTTGTTGTAAAGTGAACAGCTATGTCACAAATTAACAGCATTTCACAGTATCAGTGCAGCAAGCTTTGCCTACTAATGTCACTGTGTATCAGAAAGCCACAAAAATAAATGGCTTTGGGTAGAGAGGATAGCCTGAAAAAGAGGTGAGTGAGACAGCAGTAAATTATCAGTGTTTTCTCACATTGCATCTACTTTTGAGAGCCTGGCTGACCAGTGTCCCCATGAGGTAAATTAAGTTTATCAGCATGTCAGAAGGAAAAAGTAGAGTCTACAGTTCTATAGCAGAGATTTACCCTTTTCAGCCTTGCATGGAACCACAAAGCCATGGGCTTTGTATTTGATACCTCCATAGCATGGTGTCAGCCAAAACCAGAGCCCATAAAAATGCAAAGGTTTAGAAGAGGAAATAAAGCAAAAAATCCAAACTTGAGCAAATTATTTTTCAAAACAGTCTGATTTTTAATATTGATTTTAACAGGACCAGGCCCTAAAA
The DNA here is from genome assembly GCA_037013685.1 of Acridotheres tristis. Classification (NCBI taxonomy): domain Eukaryota; kingdom Metazoa; phylum Chordata; class Aves; order Passeriformes; family Sturnidae; genus Acridotheres; species Acridotheres tristis. Next base: position 6,026,423 of record CM072884.1, read on the forward strand.
AAAAAAAAGTAAATATTTGCATGAGAGGGCGAGCAGCTTACTACTTCAAATAGAAGCTTGCCACTGTAGAGAGGCTACATTAATTTTGGCTTCTTTCTTAGTAAAGAAACTAAAACATTAAGGAAAAAAAAAGAAGAACATTATGATGAAATATCTAATATACTGAATTGCTTTCCTGGCTTTCTCATTTAATTTATATATGAAATAATGCAAACATCTCTCCAAGGAATCAAAGTGTTATTAGCTTGTCTTTACCTAATTTAAAGAGGAATGATGCTGTGAACTGCATTTCAGCAGGCATAAACAGAGATCTGCATTACTGTGCAACTGTGTGCTTCTTCTGACTTTGCAATGGGAATTAATCTGCTTCTCTGTTTTGTCAGCATGGATACCAGATTGAAGGTTAGTGTCCTGGGAACTCTGAAGGAAGAAACCATGCAAGTTGTTGCCTCTACTGTTTTTAATTTTTTTTTTAGAACTGTCTTAAGATTGTGGTAATAATATTGATGACAGATTAAAAAAAGAAAGATTAACTCTTGATGCATAATGACCTGCTTTGCTTTATTCTAAAAGAAAATACAGCAACGTGCCTGCATACGTGTTAAACTGCATTCACATAGCATTTTTAAAGAACAAAAAAAAATTGCCTGAGCATTATTTGATACACAGAGTCCTTGACTGGTGGATTCACCTTTCTGAACTTGCTGTTTTAAATAGGAGTAATTTATTCTCATATCTGGATTGTAAATACTTTGTTGAGTTGATGCTGGAAATTATTTGCTCACTGAAGAAACATTGTTTAAAAAAAGAAACAAACAAACCAAAATTGTGTCCTCTAATAACTGTTCATACTCCAGAACAAAACCTCTTGCAGAGAACACTGGAATTAATGAGAAAACTGCAGAAACTTACTACAGAATGACAGGTTTAGGAGAGAGAGAAAAGATAATGCAGAGAATAACTGTGAACCCAAGACTGTGCATTCAAGGTCACTGAGCCTTTTTAAATGTTTCAGCAATGCTAAAATAATGCAAAGGCAAAGGACAAGAGTGCACAAGTACAGCCTCTGATTTCAGACTATGGAATTGGTGTCTGACAGCAAAAATAGAAAAGGAAGAAGCTTCCTTTTCCTTCCTTCATGTGTTTCAGCTGTATGTTTCCAAACCAACAGCTAACTCAAAAGATAATTAATTTGGACTATATTATAGTGAAAGAGATTGCAGATATAAATTGGAAAGAAAAAAAATACAAAACATACTGAAGTAAAATTATTCCACAGTGATAAACAGGAAGAAGTATGAGAGAGATGATAGGAGAAAAAAAGAAAAAAAAAAGGCACAAACAGTGCTGTTTCCTAGGAACCTTGCATAGGTGACTATTTTTCACGCTTGGCTATCACCATGGTATTATTTGCTTGTGAATGGAGAAGAGTATCCAGTGATTTTATTCAGTTATTATTTATTGAAAGGCATTCTCTTCCACCACTCTGAATTCCTGAGGAAGTTACAAATCCAAATATAATTGAAGTGAACCTCATCTTCCCACAAAAGTTGTAACAAATAGATTAATTTTCTGGTTCTCATAATTATAAATACGGCTCAGAGCTTTGTGTCACTTGTCACTTTAAAGCATTATGCTCATTTCTTTGTGCCCTAACAAACTGAGAAGTCTTTTTTCCCCAAAAGCAGGACAGCATCCAGTCCTAACATGAAGAGTAAGGAACTGGACACTTTAATTTCTTTGATGATCTGAGCCTCATTGTCACCATACTTCTATTCCTAATCTATAATATATAACAAAGATACCTTTGCTAACCTCCCAGTTATTCAGAAGCCCAACCACAGCCTTTCCCACAATTCTCCTTTATTTTAATCCTGGTTTGAAATACTCTGGGCATATATAAAAACATTTAACATTAATACTGGGGGAAAATATTTTGAAAAATAATACTTTTATTGAAAATAAGTAATGTGTAAAGAAGATGGAAATTACCAGAAATTCCAAAGTAATTAAGAAAATTTTAGCTGGAAGAAAAGATGGACTGACAGCATTAAAAATACTAACTTTTCACACAGTATTAAAAGAAAACAATTTTTCTTTAGAAAAAAATAAAAACACTTCAGTTTTCATTTTTTCAAATCAAACATTCCACTGAAAAAAAATGTATCAGTAGATTTGATTCATTTTTTTCCCTCCTCATTTTGCTACAATCCCTTTCATTACTTCCTTTCTCTCATTTCTGAAAAAAATTCAAATCTACTGGAAAAAAATGCTCTCTTAGGCTTTCCAGCTATTGAGTGCTATAAAAGAAAATATACTTGCATCTCTCCAAGAATACACTTTTCCTCTTTCCTTCATCCTTAAAGACAAATTATGGTATTTGAAGTGCAACATGCAGGTAACCCACCTGACAAGGACTTTCTCATTGTATACCTACTTATCTTTGTTCTCTGACCATTTTTTCTATCTGAGCAGAACACGACCAAGGTTTAAAACCCCTCCACTTTTAACTTTGTCTCACCAACTTCTGAAATGTCATTCAAAGAGAAGTTAAAAAACAGAGAAGAGGCAGCTATACAAATCAGCTCCAAGTAGTGCTGTTGTTTGAATGTTTGTGATCTCAAAAAGCTTTCAGAAATCCCCCAAAATGCACCATAACTGCACTGCTCAGTTGTTTATGAACATGCATGGCAAGAGCTCCCTCACCAAATGGAATCCCCTGTGTTTGAATGGAAGCCTGAACTTTTTCACTGCATTGGAACAGCTGAGCAAAAGTGAAAACTAAAATTGTTCTAGGTTTGCCTTAGTATTTGCTTACGCAGTAACTATATTCTTGTTAAAAAAATAGAACTAAACACATGTCTTGTACATACTTACACATACATGCCCACACAGGAGAGAGGAACGAAGAACAGTGATAAAATTGCTAATGAAGCTCAGCATGTTTCTGTGAATTTAACTTCTTTTTACTTCAGTATATTTTAATTAGACTAGAACTGCACATTTAAATACTGATCTTACCACTTCTGCTTTGGAAACAAGTCTGAATAAAGAATCGCCTGTTATTGCACCTGGACACTAAAAAAAAAAATCTTTGCTACCTGGGCTTCCAGCACTTTCACTGCTCAATTTGCTTCAGGTGACATTTCATCCTCAAAGGTAAATGAAGAAAATAGCACAAGTTGAAAAAACAGATTTTGATCAGAGACTTATCTGTTCTGATTACTACGTTTGGCGTTTTTCAGTGAAATACTCTGTAGTTGTAAACAGTACTGATAAAACTATCCTAGCAGTAAATGGGGATCAATATACAGGAGTCAGATCTTTGAATTCTGTCAATGGATCAAAATATGGACAAGCTAAACACACTTTTGAAAAAAAACACTTTCGTAAATATAAAAACTATTGCAAGGAGTTGTGTTTTAACACACGAAAGAAATGTTGCTTTAGAGGTGGGAAATATGGTGCATGCAGGTGGTTTGATCTGAACAGGCACTTCCTTTAATGACCTTGTGTTGATCAATACCTAAACACATCCTGGCCAGCTGAGAATGTTCCCTGAAGAAAGCAGCTCTGATTCTCACAAAGGAAAAGTCAGAATGATTAATAAAGTGTTTTCCACTTCTGATCATCTGTATATTCACAAAGTTTTCACTACTGATGATTTCACCCACCCTGTCGATATCTACCTTCTTTGATGTTTGACTCTTTTTCTTGTGCAGAGGAGATCACAGCTCTGTTTAAGCTCGTGAAAGTTCAAGTACAAAACAACATTTTAAAACTGACTTTGTACTTGATGGGTTGTATTCCCTTTTGGTTTACACAATAAAATAAGGCCAGGAACTGGTCTGGAGAATAACTGCTTTATATAATTCTAGCAGCTTTTTTGAGCCTAAGCAGCACCAAACTATAAACAACAAAATTACTTAAGCTAGACTACACTTTTTAGGCGTCAGAAGGCAGGCTTGACCTACAGAAATGAAAGGGAGTTTACATCAAATAAGGATGCATATTCCACTCTGCCCTCTCCCTTTGTTGCTTCAACACTTGCTCTTTCCCTTTCCTGTGTGTCCCAACAAAGAATGGCCCTTTCCCTTCCAACAGCACTATTTGTATTTCAGAAAGACAGAGGAGGCTTTTTCCTGTGTAACCTTCTGATGGAAGAGAATGTTTTCTCAGGTGATCTTTTTTGCCAAATTTCATCTGTGAACCAGGTGAATTGTTTGTATTAGCAGATATTAGAAGACTAGGATTGGATCCTGCTATCCTTTCATGTACCTGTTTCCCTAATGAGTCTTGCATGCAGATCAGTTGTAGATGTGGCTCTAATTTCGTGCAATTTAGATATCACGATATGCAAAACTGCATTAGACTTTGGTGTACTTTGAAATAAAATCACTTACTCTCCTGACTTTCTCTTTTCCTCCCTGTGGTCTATGAAATATCCATTGATATGGCAGTGCTGATCTGCAGCAGTTCTCCCTGATGACTTAGGCCAGCAAGCTGCTCATGAATCTAGCAGATGTTTCAGTTGTCTAGGCCAATGGAAACCTTATGGACCCTTTTTTCTTCATCTCCTCCCAGGAGCAAATGTTAGTACAGCAGATATCTGGATGTTTGCCATGTAGCAGCCGAGACAGGAAAAAGCTGCTGAGCTTCGCTGAGCGTGGTGCTGTATAATGATTACATTTTTTTTTTTTCCCAGTCCTCTCTAAGAGGGTTATTTACAAATGTCATGCTCCTCACATGTAGCTAAACACAAACCTGGGTTCTTTAAAACATCCCCCGAACTTCCCCTGTTACGCTATTGAACCTTAGGTTAATACACAGATATAAATTAGAAAGATACTTTCATATGTTGGTCTTCTATTTCCCTGCCAATATAAATCCAGAAAAGCCTAACTGCAAGTTGCATTCAGCATCGTGCCCCTAACAGATTGTACAGACTGTGACAATGGAAACTGTTAAGGGGATTCAGGACACGAAAAATTTAAATTAAAAAAAAAAAAATAAAATATGGAATCGGTTGCCCAAAAGGGCTGTGGATGCTCTGGAAGTGTTCAAGGCCAGGCTGGATCTGAGCAACTTGGTCTAGTGAAAAGTATCCCTGCCCATGGCTGGGAGTTGGAACTGGATGAACTTTAAGGTCCCTTCTAATCCAAACCATTCTGTTTCTATGATTCCATGGTAATTTAAAGGAAATTATATTCCTGAATTCTCTTGCTGTCCTCAAAAACTGCTTTTTGAAACCTCATTTTTTCATCACTTGACCTCACTTTAACGGTGGGTGGTAGGAACAGTCTCTTATTCAAAATCTCGAAGTTCTTATTCTAGAATGCGTTTCTTTTTTTGTTGTGACCTTTGGATCCCTTTTATTTGTGTGAATTCAACATAGAGTCCATCATTTCCAGTTGTCAGTGAATAAAAAGCTTCAACACAAATATCATATTTGCCTCAAATTCATGCCCTTACTGCTCTTAAAGGTAATAATTTGGTTTAACAATAGAGATCAGCCAAAAAAACATTTTCCAAATTTCTTTGCTTTATGCATTCATGAAACATATTTTTAGATACAGGCATTCATTATTCCTCTGTCATGAGCCAATTAAATTCTGACTCCCCAGAAAGTACAGAAAGGGACAGGACAGGGGCACTTGTGGGAAGCCAGTGGCAGAACCAGGAATTCAGAAGTGACTTCTGAATTTCCACAAGTAGTATTAGCATTAGCTTCAGTGCCATCTGAAGTCTTCGTCTTTTTTTAAACAAAGAAGCTTAATTTCTGTCCAACAGGCTGACAGAATACTTTTATTCATCAATTACTTTCAATTAGAAAATTGCATCTTTCTTAGGAAATTTTTTTGTCTTCCTTAAAATCATATTTAGGTATGCCCTCTTGCACAAAGAATCCCTTACAGATCCAGAATGAGAATCATAGTTAAATTAACTGTATTCAAAAGGCTAAAAAATCAAATTAATCAGCTCCATATAAATACCCTCATAAATTAGCTAAGTTCGACTTTAAAAAAAAAATAAAAATTAAGCCAAGAGGCTACAATAGCTCTATAATTGATTTAGTACAGAAAATTTTAGTGAATTTTACAATACGTGATCCATGAGGGCTCTCAGCAATAACAGTCTTGCAAATTTTTTTTTTTTTTAGATCCACTGAAATGTAAGAAATCAGCAAGTAAATTGATATGTGCATTAAAGTAATTTTCTAGGTCAGTGAATCAATGTCAGTAATGGTCGACTAGATTCCTTACTTGGCTGCAAGAATATTTTAGTTGAAGCCTTTTATTTTATAATTTGATGAATTATTAAAAAGATTATTTGGTACCTAACATAATGTTGTCTTCTAGAAAATAGGAAAAAAAAAACAACTTAGTTCTCTTTGTGCTTGAGAAAATATCTGCTCTGGTCAAATTTGCAGTCTAGACAAAAAAAATCTGTTCCTGGTCACATCAACATTAAGTCACCTCCTGCATTTTACATAATAAATTGGTACAAAAATGCTATTTTTCAGGATTTAATCCCATCATTATTTTGTCAGGGCCAACAGGCAGGAGTGGTAACTTGCTATTTTTACAGCCCTGTAAGGTGACTCCCAGCTGTGCAGTGATCCTGCAGCAGGTAAAAAAATAAAGGTGCAGTGCAGGGTTTGCTGGCTGGGTGACACAGATCTCTGGAACAAACCTGAAACTCAGCTGACACATCCACACAGGGTTATTGCCTGAATCACAGCCACACTCACCTGCCCAGGCCAAAATGAAACTCTGAGCTCACTAAAATCTGCAGCAATGGAGTGCAGGAAGGAAAATGATTCAGCCAGACAGGGTGAGCAGCAGCAACACCCATGGAAGGAACACACGGGGCAGCCACAGCTCTGCCATTTCCTCACCACCCCAAAGGATGAAATATTCCAAAGCCTCACAAAAACGCTGCCCTGCAATTAGGAAATGCAGAGAAAAGAAGGATTTCTCTATTCAGTCTCTTACTGGATAGCTGCCAGTTTGCAGTTTGTGAGTCCCACAAATGCATGCAATGTTCATGGGCTTCTCCATGCAGCCTCTTCTGTTCTGTTAATTGCATTAGGATTGAGTGGTGACGGGTTTATTCATAAGAAGAAAAAGCAAACAGAGCCAACACGAATTAAAACGCCTTAAAGTAGGCTACGAATTCATTTTTAAAATGTAGGGGCTTACAAAACATAAATCTCCCACTCAGTAAAGAATTAATTACATGGCAGAGGAGGACGTCTGATAAAATGTACAAAACTGATATACTAGCTTCAGTATAGAGATTTTAAATTTTTTTTAACACAGTTACAACACCTACCCTAAACAGGGAAATAGATTTTCCCATTAGGGAAATATAAATGTCAAAGACCATATTTGCATATCAGGGGAAGGCAGGAGAAGGGAGGAAGAGACACAATGACTAACATCTGTTGAACAGATTGAGATAACAAGAGTTTTTCCAGGCAGCAGAGTGCATTTCTCAGGTGAAGAAATGAAAGAGCACTACAGTGAATTAATGTGCTGCAAAGTGGATAATGTAAGTTTAATGGGAGTTTGTGAACTTAGAAATTTTTAGGTAAATTTTGAAAATACATAACATACAGCAGCTCTTGAGTTTACGTCTTCAGAATGAGCATAATAATTTTAGTAACTTTCAATCACAGCCTGTCCTATATTTCAGTAAAACAAGTCTTTAATTTATTTTTTTTCTCCCTAGCTGGTCTTTGTTAGTTTTTAAACCTACAGAGAAGAAAATGCAACATGCATATTTTCAGTCTTGTTGCCTGCTTACATTCGACAATTTCTTTTTCCTTTTAGTTTGCACAAAGCGTCTCATTCTTGGCATTCTTCCACAGAGCTATCAGAATCCCTGCTTCAAACACCATATATGAGAGGAAGGCAAGAGAAGAACTGATCCCATTCACCAAGTGCCTTTGTTTTGAGTAGCAAGATTTCTGTATTCTCAAGACCGTGCACTTGTTTATGAACAAGTGACAACGCAAACGAGCAAGTGCTTAGAACACAAAGTGCTTTATGAACACTGTTACTACAAATTTTATACCCACACGTATCTACATGTTTGTAGATGCAGACTCCTTCACAGCCATTGCAGAGTAACTGCTTTTGTCGTGCAGTAGTTAGCTAAGAATATAAAGATTTGAAAAATGTTTTATTTGGAAAGGGGAGCTGATGATGTACTGTGATGAAGCCATAGAGCTTAAAAAGAGTGCACCAAGTTCTACATCTCTGAGCACAGAGCATACAGAACAGCAGAAAAGGTGATTTTGCCCATAGTTCAAATCTCTTCTCATACAATACTCTGGGGCTTGAGGCAACTGTCACACTTGGACTCTTTTTTTTGTTTTGTTTTCAGTCCTATAGTCCAGTGCTTAGTGCTTTCTCTTCAAAGCAGGCAGTGGAAAGTGGCCACAGGACAAGTCCTACAAGAGTTCATTTAGACTGTTTCTCCATCTCTGACCTAGGGCAAGCACAGCTATCTCCACACTATACCCCCATTCACATGTAACCATCACTTTTACTCATCTCCCTGAGTTTCTTTCACAGAACCACAAGAAAAAAGAGTCATATCAACTAAATGGCTGAGGTGAGTTAAATTCTATCACCTGTGTATATCTTCCATATCTCTCCTTTCAGCCAGGCAGATGTGGAATAGAGATCACTGTCCTCTGCAACATCATTATATTGCTTTTTTAATCTTAATTTCAATAGTTATGTATCCCCACTTCAAGAAGGTACAGAAAATCCATAACAAATTCTTTCCAAACCCTTAGTAAAAGCCTAGCTTTCAAGTGCTGTTTTACTCACTTTTAGATGTTGCTCCTTCTGCTCGACTCTGAGAATCAAAGGAACAGAAAGAATGATAGCAGTGAAGACATCTTTTACCATCATGCACTCTATAAAAAGCCTGAACAAGTTCTCCTGAGCACCATGGAATTACAGGCTATTACATGCACTTATAAATCTTTCTTATAGCATTTGTTGGACTTTCCATTCTTCAGTTCTCCCAGAATGATTGAAAATGGATTTATCAGCACAGTAATGCCAATATGAGTCAAAAGTTAGAAGTATAGCTTGCTGTAAAAAAAAAAAAAAAGGTCTAAAAAAAATCAAGGGCATAAAAGACAAGTTGATCTTCTCAATTAATTTGATATATAATTAAATCATGTCTGATTTAGTCATCCTCCTGTTTAGGACTTATACTTTCTGCCATGGAAAGCAGTTGCCTTGAAGCCTTTTGTCAAGTATGCTCCTTCTGTATAAGAGATTAGGATTGGTAAGTCTCTGTCACTGGCAGCAGAGTCTAGACTATCTCTGCTGCCCTCCTCTAGATGTTTATTTCCCTTGCCAAACGCTGCTTCCCTCACCCTGTGTGCTGCTGTACCACTTCAGCTGTCAGGCTGGCCAGACCCTGACCTGAACCTGTGGAATGATTGGGTTTCAGCTGTCCCAGGCTGGATGGCAAACAGCTGAATCAGTGCAACTCACATCTGGGAAGAATTTCTCTGATTCCAGCTCGTAAGAAAGAAAATCACTACTGAACCACATATGTGTGATTTCCTCTGTGTAAGAAATACTTCTATGGAAACAGAGGCATGGGGCTGGATAAGAGTGCAGTAGGATTACAAAGATGAGTCAAAACTCGGCCAGAGTTCTCTTAAATATTACACTAAGCTCACTTACAGAGACAACTTACAATAACATTTCAACAAGGAAGTTTACATGTTTAAAAGGCCAAGAATAATTGGTTGATTTTTAGTTAAACATAATTCTGGCTCTGTGCTTTCATGGAAAAAAAAACCAACAAACCCAAGGTAACTGGTATGATCTCCAAAAAAGCCAACATTGCAGTGTCTGTTTCACTGAAAGACTCTAACGTTATTTACACTGCTTCTGAGCAATTATTTCAAAATAATAAATTCACTGTAGCTAGAGCATCACATTCCCCATGCATAGAAACCTTATTTTCTAGGAATATATGTAGAGGTTCTTAGAAGATGCCCTCTGAAAATAGCTTTTAATGGCTTTGTGTTGGGATAAGAGGGGAATAAAAAAACCCCAAAACTAGACCCTCCTTATGTTTTCAGTAAGAACCATTTATATACAGCTCTTGTCGACCTGCATTAGACCATGAAGAGTATTTTTCTTTTTACTCACTTCACTTTAAAACAGGTAGAACAGCTCCATCAAAATATACAAAAAAAAAATCTTTAAATTAAATGAATCTGCTCCACAAAAGGATGAAAATAAGGTGAAAAAAAACCCACTAAAATTATGATTTTCGATTTGCATAAATATTCCCAAATTTTTATGCAGTGCCATTTGGGGGGAAAAAAAAAATATAATCCAGCAATTCTGTGACCTGGAGCTCCAATTAAGAAAACAAATGAAACACCAAACAACACGAAACTTGTCACAGAGCAGCAAGAGATAAGAACTTTCTTTTTCTTATCAAATGAAAAAGGGGAAGAAACAATTGCATGTTGCAATGCTGCTGCAATCTGAATTTTCTGTTCCAAAAGCCACATCAAACACACTAAGATGCTGGTAACAAGGGCAAGGAAAAGTCCAAAAGTTCTATCCCAGTCTATATTTGAGAACTAGTAGAATGATACAGAAAACCCTCTTGCTTTTGACTGCTCTAAGTACTGATGTTACAAATACTCTTGCTTCAGGCTTCCTGTACAGAAGGCCAGCATCATGGGGAAGAAGGAAAAGAAAAACAAACAAAAAAAAACCAGAAAAAAAAAATCAACAAAACCGGCAACCCCTCTGACTCCCCAAAGCAATATCACATTTGTTTGGATATGGGAAGTCCTGCTCTGATAGACTGGAACGAAATGTATGGCAAATTCAGTGCTTGCAGAAAGCCTTTGGAGCCCATGCAGCTCAGCATGAATAAATGCAAATACAGATACTATTGCAAGAGAGAGATTACATCAAAAGTTTTGCTCCAAAATTACAGAAACTGTAGATATTTAAAGAAACAGATGACAACATCTTTTCCAACGCAGTTACACAATGAGAAGCTGACTACTCCCCCTCACCACTACAAGCAACATTTGCTAGCTCTGCCAGAAAAGAAAGTTAGACAAGAAAGTAAATTTCTTATTTGTTCTCACTCATATGCTTACTACAGGTAAAAAGTAGAAGGTAGCTTTTCTATTGTGACTGTGCTATTAAAGATGAGGCAGAAAAACTGTGTCCATTCTCTAAGCAAACACAATCTTAAAAAGTCAGAAAATTCACGACTACAGAAGAATAGTCAAAAGGATGGTAAAAAAGCTTATTCTACCCCATTCTCTATCTTGAATTTATGGTGTATATGTAGGCTTCACTTAATATCATTAAAAATAACCAAGAATCCACATTATATAAAACAAAAAAACACCCAACATTTAAAACACTAAAGTGTAGCAGCAGAAAGGAAGGACGGACTAAAATGTATGCCTTGCAGATGACACTACACAACTGGAATCTAATGCAGCAAAGGTCAAAATACTGAACAAGTGGGAAGAAAAACAGAAAAAACAAATCAAACTGCAGGCAGAGAGAATATTTAAATCATTCCTTTGGGCAAACTACTTGCAAAGGAGTGAAACTGGAGGGAAAGAACTCATGACAGAAAGTCTGAAGAGTGACAAGCAACTTTTAATCAGTCTTTAACATGCCTAACTTGGCATGTGTAAAAAGGGACTTAGTTTCCAAGTTTTTAAAAAGGGCAGGTCTTACTATTTGCTGAAGAAATAAAAACCACTTAGCAATTCTGAAATTTTATAGCTGAAATAGCTTGGGTGCCAAAAAGGCTTTTAGAAACAAAGAATAGGTTAAAGTATATCAATCACTGGGAAAAAAACCCCAACCAAACAAAACAGGGAACAGGACAGGGAAAATTGCATCAAGCAGGAGAAAGATGAAAGAACAAACCCCATCAGGAAATGCTTAAATGACAAATTGATACATGTCACAGAAATGCATCAATTCTAATGATATTCTGTTTAAAAAATTCCCCAAACTTTACAGTCTTCAAAATGCAGACAGAAACAATGAGAATTTTCATTTAGAAATGCTTAGTTGACTGCTATTTTCTTTTGAAATATTTCTGGAAATGGAAACATTTAAAACTGCTTTTAACTGCCCTTTTTTTTTCCTTAAGTTCTTACTGAATTTGAAGTATGGAATCATCTCAATGAGTTCCAACACTTTAATTTACACATTTATATATAGTCTCTAGCTGTATCACAGCATTAAAAGAGGGATTCACAGAACACAAGGTCTATCTACATTTTCCTCCTACAGGTCACAAGAAATAACAATAAATTCTTTAAGCAGAAGCACAGAATAGACTATATTAAGGTTTCTAAACCAATTTTCATTCTACTTCAAGTTGTGTGTGGAGGGAATTGGCTAATAAAAAGTCTTACACACAAAATCCATTATAGGAAGGCTCATTTCCCCAAAAGTGGGTCAGAAACAATTCCAACCTTGTTAACGGGATGGGGAAATGATGACTGTTGAAACAAGCACTGCAAGAAAGAGATTTTAAAGCCTTTGTTTTGCACCCAACGCCTAAGTTGAACAAACAAATTTTAAGGGATCAAAGCTAGCCTATTATGAAGCATAAAACTATCTCTGCTGAGAACCATAAATTATGCATGGAGCAGGCATATTTACCAGTGCTGCTAGTAATGCAGAACATCTCTGAATGAGCACTGACTGCTGAATGCCTCATGTTCTTTTATGATGAATTATGCAGGAAGCTCCAACACAACTATGCTAAGGTGCTGGAGTTCATGTACAGGAGGGCTTGAGAGTCATTGAATAAGTGGGAGACAAAAATATTACCTTTTTTCCTTTTTCTCAGGTCCAACATTTTGTGAAGAGTAGCTGCCACTAAAACAAAAATGAATATACTGAACAAGTCAGATAAAATTATAGTCTTGTCCATCTCCTTCCATTTTTTGTTTTCTTCTCACCTACCTCCCCTCACCACATATCCCTTCCTCAAGTGATGCAGCTACATAAAGCTTTAAAATACTGATTGCAGTGATGCACTAAATTTTATGAACAAAAAGAGGCATTTGAGAATTCAGGATCCAGCATGGTATGTAAATTTGAATATTTCCTCCATCATGAAAAGTTAATTAAAAAAAAATAATAATAACTTTTGCTTCTTTTAAAATAAGGGTGGTTTCAGAACAGGTTCACTTATAGTGAAGGCTCCAAAGAATCTGAAACAGTAGTGAAGTGTGGGGAATATCTGTGTGGCCCAATGAGGCACAATGCAACAGCTCTGAGCCATTGAGATGCAGAAACCACCTGCTCCACTTCCATCCATGTGCCCAGACTGCTTTGGTGAACAGCTATGCCCTAGCTGTACTATTTCTGATTCAACACCTAAGTTAGCATCTCTCTCTGCTTCCCTCACTGAACTCCACAAACTGGAGTGAGAGCAGGGATTTTTAGTAGGCACAATCAAAACCAGGTGCAGGTTTTCCCATCCAAATTGGAAGCACATAGGGAGACAGCAGTCTGTCATCTGGCTCGTTTCAGAAGACTGGGAAACCAACGTGAAACCCCCACATGCAGAGTCATCGTGAGCCTGCTGGGTTACCTGACACACGTGGGGACTCGTGGTTGTGGGCACTTTATTATTTCCTAAGACAGAGGGGTGAAAGTCTGTAGGGAAGCCATGAGATTCAGCTAAAAATACGGTGAAATACACCTGATACTCAACTTGCCTTAATATGATATGTCAGGAAAATACAATGTGGAATTTTCTCCCAAATATTCAATAGCAGTTCTGACTCCTGTTAAAATATACAATCGTTCCACAGAGTGTTTTGGGTTGGAAAGGACCTTAAGGACCATCTGGTTCCAACAACCCTGCCACAGGCAGGACACTTTCCACCAGACCAGGTTGTTCAAAGCCCCATCCAGCCTGGGCTTGAACACTTGCAGGGACAGAACATCCACAGCTTCTCTCTGACAGGAAAGATTTTCCTCCTAAAATCTAATCTAAAACTACCCTCTTTTAGATTAAAGCCTAATAGGTCTTTCCTTTTCTTCTAAAAATGAGGGTTATATTTCTTTTTTTGCAGCCAGTGGGAACTTCACCACCTTGCCACAACTTCTATAATATAATGACTTAGCCACTTCATCTGTCAGTACCCTTAGGACCCATGGATATATGAAAGTATTTTTCAGTCTTTGTGCTATTTGTGTTATCCAAAGCCTTTTCTATTTATTTAGACCTATAGAGAAGTAAAAGTATATAATTTTCACCTTCTTTTCAAACTGAATACACTGGTTTAACAGTGTATTTTTTCTAACTTCTCATTTAAAGCAGGTGGTTGAATTTTCAAATCTTCAGGGAAAAATATCCATCTTGGCCTGAAACTTTGTGTGTCTCAATTCAGGAGAGATGATTCTTTTTTTTTTCTTTTTCTCTTTAAGAAAGTTATAAACCTCATCTTGAAGTCTTTGAAGATGAAATGTATTTTCCCCATGCTCCTAACTTCAGCAATGGCCTAGAGACTTAACAGGAAAGTAGGTCATTAGAGTCCCAGATACTTTCTTTGACACAGCTAAATGACATTTATTCTGGAATCCAAATGTCATTTTTGCCCTTTATTCTTAGAAAAATAGATGTCAATCCCCACTAGAAAACACTCTGATCATTACTTTTTGATAGAAAATTTAAATCAATGGAAAATAAAGTAAGTTGGAGGTACTGCTTCTCTTCAGGTTCTGTTTTATATCAATTTTCTAGGCTTCCTGGGTTGCCCAAGTATGTCTCAGCTGCCAATCTCTTCTGTTCAAGAATGTAAAGGTATCTAAGGCAGCATCTGTGCATTTTGGAGGCTTACAGAGTTCAAGATCTATATAAAAAAAATCTGCTTAGTTTCACACTGATTTCGAGAAAAAGCAAACCTATTTTAATGAACTTCCAGGCTACAATCTGACTTCACACTGAAATGCATCCAACCAAGCCTAATGGCTGCCATGCTGTAGGGATAAGGGAATGGCTGAAACACAAAGCTCAACAGGTTTTAAGTCTCAATGGATCATTTCAATCACAAGCCACTAGTTGAGAAGCCTTGTCTGTCCTTTACTTGGCATCCTCCTGCCACCAGCCCAGATCTCTGTCCCCTCCAGCACAGCAGCTCCTCCTCTAAGAAACCCCACTTCTCCCATGCACATCCTATGCATGGCTGCAAAATGTTCCAGACTGAATGGTGCTCTGTGTTTTTCTACTATGATCCCCCAGGATACACAACTTGTGTCTAATAGAAACTCACGTTGCACAACTTAAGGAAACAAAGCAGAGAGAAACAGGGAAACAACGTGTTTGTGAAATAATTTGCCATGAGCTACCCAGCAAGTTCCATTACAGACACCTCTTTAGCCACAAGCCTTAATACTTGAGTGACACAAGTGACAGAACACTGAAAATGGAAAAAAAACTCACAAAAAATACTTGGCAGAGGGAGGCCAGGGGATGTCTTACCAGAAAAAAAAATCTAAAACTCAAATCACTATGGAAGCTGGGCACTAGAAATATGGTTTAATTTAACTGATACATAAAATTTCTGTTACCATTTAATTTAAAATCCTTTCCCACTTAATTCAGTGCCATCTTCCTCCTTTCAGGAGTTCCTTTCTGCCATCACTCTTCACACAGGCCTCAAGTATCTCAGACTATTGTTTTGCCTTCTTTTCTGTAACAGGCTTTGACCAGAATCCAGGGAAGAGGTTTGGACAATCCTATCTCATGACAAAAAAAACCAGGAAGATATAGAATCTGTTTTCCTAGGCAGTAACTTGAGATATTAGAAAAGAAACATCCAACTAGTGAAATTCTAAGACATTAAAAGGCCTCTTTTCTGCCCCAAGCATGGAGAAAGCCTCTTAAAGCCAGTCTAGTCAGAAGAAACCCTATGTCAAGATCATTACAGATTCCTTTATTACCAATGAGGGAGGCAGATAGAATCTGTTTATATACTTATATATATATATCTATTTATACTGTAGCTCAAAACTATATTATATTTTTTTCTTTTGCAACTTTGTTCCATAAGTTCAAAAACTTATGTTTTCAAGTCAATATACCCTTTCAGCCATAATCTTGCACTCTTGACAAGCCAAGTAAATGACCTGACATAGAAAATGTTCATCTCTGCTGGCCACAGGAACAGATGTTGAGCTCCCCAAGACACTACACCAAGCTGCTGACAGAGTAACAAGTTGTGCCTCTACAGGAGCAGCAAAGTCTGGTACTGAGTGATGCTGCACATATTCAAAGAGATAAAAAAATAAATAAAATTCGCTGGGTGTTATGGATCACTGCAAAAACAAGGAGCATGCCCAAACGCCAAAAAACTCCCAAGGGAAAACTTTTATAATGTAAAATAATGCCATGAGCACGTGGGGGAAGGCAGGGGGGAGGGGGTGGGCACAGAGAAAAGGAAAAAGAAGAGAAAAAAATATAATAAAGTCCATCAATGAGGTATTGAATAGTTAGAAAGTATGACCAACAATCAAACAGGAATTACGGAATAGGATTTACAATACCTGTAGCAGATTTGAATGCTCTGGAAGATAGACATAAGACACTCCAGGAATTAAATGCAAAATGGTGCAAAAAACAGGACTTGTCCAATAAAGTCTTTTAAGGATACACAGCTAGGCCAAATACAATTCTGCTGACACAGACCACAGTTATTTTATGTACTTAGGATACAGATGAAGTAACAATATGACTACAAAATCAAGGAAAAAATGGCCAGCAGAAAATTGTGGTAAGAAAAATGCAAAAAAATCCACCTATCAGGAAATTATTATCTATGTATTATAGGTGTAATTTATGTGATATCACATTTTTTTTTAATCTCACTGTTTGCCTTTTTACCACCTCTTAGTGGTATTACACTTGGCAAATATCAATGTCTTGACCAAAAAATCCCAGCTGGCAAATCCACTACCAAGTCACCTTGTCTAGATGGGAAGGGTAAGTGAATTTGTTCACTTCAAATGACCAGGAAGAGGTGAAATCTAAAAATATCATTCATACAGGAGAAGGCTCAGTCATCTAACAGCAAGTGCTGCACAGCCTTTAGGACTGCAGTAATAGAAATGATAAAAAATCCCCATGCACTTGGGGATTAAAAATTGAAACTTCATCTATACCCTAGAATCTCATTAGCTGAGAACAACCGAGCAGGAAGAAGACACATTTTCTAATTTATCACTGGATGAGTATGAATGACCAATATGGAGCAGTTCAAGGGAAGCAGTTATAAGATAGGTGAAGTATTTCTGGTAGATGTGGGGAGGCTGGATAGAAAAGATGGAGTGAATCCCTGGTAAAACATTGGAGACTTTTCTACATACTTCCTTCAACAGCAGCCAATTCACACCATGACACACTGGAAAAATATCATCCTCGAAATTGAAGAGACTGAAAAATATCTGTCTACCAGAACAAAGGCCGGGAGAAAAAATATATAGTTATGTGTATTATTCACAGAGGTAAAAAAATTACACGAGAGAAGATGTTTATAATTAAAGATAATCTTGATAAAAGAAAAAGTTATGTGAAAATGCTGCTTCTGGAAATTAGAAGAGTACACCTGTCAATATTAAGAGAAGGGTTCAGAGTTTCCCTAATGAAATAACCAGCTGAGGATGAAGGCAAAGCAAAACCAAACCGACCAATCAACACTAAACAAAAAACAATAAATCCACAAGCAAACAAAAGTCCACAGCTTTTCAGAAGAATGAAGACAGAGGAGGAAATATGTGATACCTACAGAGACTGGACTTGATGATCAAGAATCCCTCTCATAGCTGTTCATGTTCAACCTGCATTTTAAAAACAGCCAAAGGGCTTGAGTACTGTACTTCAAGAGTTCAACCAAATTCACATCTTTTGGGAAACATGTTAATACTTTTCAGGTAAGACTGACAGTTTTACAGCCAAAATCACTGATGCGACATCATATTTAGAGTAATTGTCACAGGAAATAACACTTTGCTCTTCACAGAAGCATTAAAGGAAGTAGAATTTATTTAAAAAAATGTGAAGTTATCAAAATAGTTGTCACTAATCTACACAAATAACTGGATATATTTTGGAAGATATTTAGATCAGATCAAGATGCCAGCTGAATAAAGGAAAACTATTTACAAGAACATGTAGAGACAAGACAAAGGGGAATGGCTTTAGATTGAAAGAGAGTAATTTTAGATACAATATTAGGGAGAAATACTGGACCCTTGCTTACTGCTGGTGTCCCAAGCCCCAGAAATTTAGCTTAACAGAGCTCCAAGGCTCACTTTTCCTCCTGGGCTTTTGAAGAGAGGCAAAGCCAAAGATCAAGGGAATTCTACTATGTCTGCTTGGGAAAAACATTTTTATACCCTGCCTTCTGGGGAATATTTATTATTGGAGTGGGATGGGTAGTCCATTATGATAATCATTACAAAAATTAAATTCTGTAAGAGAAGCTCAACCACGGTAGGGAAGCCCATTCACTCTATTCATTTCTGTACATAAAATTATCTGAAAAGAACACTGAATTATTAGCTCATTAGTGTTACACACTTGCAAATTCCTAAAATGCAAATGGACATTAATGCAGGGATTGATATTCTCCCTTCATTTCTGAGCTTCTATTTGGAAAGCATTAGCTGACACACTTTACATTTCCAGAAATCAATGATGAATAAACAAAATAAATACTGCTCCCCAAAACAAATGAAAACAGCTACTTCTGAAGGAAATTAAGTAATGAAACAAAGGGATTTCCAATGACAGGCTTTTTTGACTGAAAAGGGAAACTATACAAAAAGAAGAAAAAATCTACCTTGAAAAAACTTACAGTTATGTAGAATTGTTTCTTCATCAGCTAAAATAGATCCTTTTTCTCCTGATACACCACACAGCATATATAATGTATGCATATAGAAATAAGAACAACTATTATGAAAAAAAAAGCAAATAGGAGAGTCACACCCTTCACAAAAGAAAAAGGGCTGCAGTATTCTCAGTACCAGTTAACAAAAGAAGAGTGAGTCTGGGGGAAACCAGCTGGATGCATTCTGTGTGCACAGGTACTAACATCAATCAGGAGTTTATAATCTTATCTTTGCTTGCTTTAAACCAGATTTTGGCAAACTGACAGTGACTTCCAGAAGACACAAGGGGACCTGCAAAGCTTAGGAAGAACCTCCAGTGCTGCTGCAAAGGCCAACTGCACTGTTCCTTTCCATGGCTTCTTTCCAGTGTTTCCTTCCCTCCTGACAGCTACACTCAATTTTATTTTAAATTCTTCAATTCCCTTGCTCATTTCCCTTAGAATGATTTTTGTCAAGTTACAGCTTTGTCAAGATTTGTTTCATATTCATTAAGTTGGAATCATGACTTTTAGCTAGTAGGTCTCTAGGGAGCCCATTAACAGAATGCTGAAACAACAAATGAAAATATGTAATATCTACAGTGTTTTGGGGTGTTTTGTTTTGTTTTTTTTTAATTACTATATGTTATTAATCTATTATGTTAATCTACTTAGCTTCCACATCTGGTTTCATAGAATTACAGATTCATAGAATCAGGATCCTAGAAAGGAAAACCTGAGATTTTTTTCTTTCCTGAGGTGCTGGTACAGACACATTTTGAGTTGCAGCAATCTGTGAAGAATGGGAAAAGAATCATTCATCTGTTTAGCTTCCTGGGATCCAGCAACAGCTTCCAAAACATAAATGGAAGAGGTTCCTTCTGCAATTTGCAATTATTTGTCATACTCTCAACAGAGCTCTGGCTCTTTTACATGAGATGAGAAGCTGCATAAAGACAATGTGATGTTTCCAGTTAGTTTTTATAAGAGATGAACTTCACATTATCAGCTTAACAGACAAGGAGTTGGGTGTTCTGCAACTGGGTGAGTAGGGATTGAGGATGTTAATTCAGAATCAACAATTTAAGGTGCAGGTGAACAAGCACTGAGTATTTCTCCTTTATCTCTAATTATCCATCAGACCTTGTGATCAACAAATCAACATAAATCATCTCGTGACCACCTCTAATCACAGCAGTTGTTTGGGGCTTTTTTTGTGTATGAAGAGCATTGAACAAAAATCCCTCCAAAGTACTCTTCTCAAGTGTTTTTCACTATCTTTCCTTTGTATGCAGCCTATAATTAAAATGTGAGGAAGACCTTGAAGTTATTAGCCCTTGAAAGAATCCCAGAGGCATGCTGAGCATAATGGTTACTTAAAAAGAACCAGAGATCCCTATGAAACTATAATAGCACACATGAAAAAGTCTTAGCTGATTTAGGCCTTTATGCTTCAACCAAGAAACCACGTCAGATTAACATAAAACCACAAATGGTAGGAGTGATGGTGAATCCTCAACCATTTAAACACTGTGTGTTTCACTGACCACTAAAGTAAAATAAATTCTCCAACGATCTGATCTCATACAGAGATTTAAGGAACAAATCTTGAGATCTGACCTAATGTGGAGAATCATTATAAGCCTTCTGGTTTTCAAAGGAGCATTTGAGGGGAAAAAAAAAATTCCTTATACTTAAAGCACTTTTTTCACTTCCTTTTGTTATCAAAGCACACTGAAAAAAAACCAAGTCTGAAAGTAAAGCCTGTATATTTTCAAGTGTCTGTATCTTCAGAAATACAAAAATCAGTGACCATGGGTTTATCCTGTACACCAACTACTACTTTTTCTCCTGTATTTAAGTATTATTATCAATTCCCTTTTCTCTGTAAAAAAATTTGAAGAAAAAAACAAAACCAAACTTCAATAGAAGTTGAGAAATTTAGATATTTAGGACAAAGAAGTTGACAACTTGCCTCAGAGCAGCAGCCTCATCCAGATACTAGACACTAATGCTCAACAATTCTATAAGACATAGAATATATGATGAACATGTCTTGGGAACTCACTATATCCATTTGATTGTGCATAAATCAACAGTTTAGACTCTGAAGCAAAGTGTTTTGTCTTACTGGAATCTGAGAAATTACATAACTGAGCCAGCACACAGCAATATGTGTCTGAAAGGCAAAGGGCTGCCTTTGGAAATTCTTTGCAGATAGTCATAAGAGCTCAAGGCTAAAAACCATGACCAGATTTACAGCACTACATCCATCCAAACAGCAAATAAAGCAACCACATTTCCAGCAGAGCTCTATTCAAGTATGACAAGCTCTCCTAGTACACTGCTTTTGACAGTCTCACATGCTTAACACCCAAATGAGCACAGACAAATTGAAAGAAAAAAAAAAAAAAGGCAATCAGAATTTGTATTAACCATTGTGGAGGGAAGAGTGGTCTATCTGAAAGTTGAGGAATAAGAACTGACAAAATGCTTTAGTCGATGATAACCAGGTCCACCTCAGAATGGAACATCCTCCCTAGAGTCCCTCTCTCACAGCTGTGTTGCACTCCACAAGCATGAGAACACACTGTCCTTACACCATCCCAAATTCTTCTGCACTAGCTAAAAAAACCATTTAGTCAATAAATGACTGACACATGGGCTCAGTGTAGATACCTCTCGAATAAAAAGGACATGTTGACAGCAATAGCCTGCCCCTATAGATCTCATTTCAGGTGGGCTTTGTACCTTTCTTTGCTATTTCTGTGCTGTTAGAGCACCTTTATTCCATAATAACCTTCAGCTTTAGTGAGTACATTTTATGATGTATATGTATATGGTGTTTTTTGCATCTCTTCTGGAAAACAGAATAAAATGCATCAAAAGCAGTAAAGAGGACACATAGGCTTGTCAAACTTCTGCGTCCAGCACTGCTCCATCTAAAAAATGAAAACCTGATTCATGTTTTTTTGGTGTCCCTATTATATAACAGGACTTGGGACCTTGAATGGCAGAATAATTCTGGCAGGAACTACAATGCTGAGAGTTTTGACCTGTGCACGCATGACATCATGTGGAAATCTCAGCTCTCTCGAAATTGGAAAGATCTTACAGATGTTAGAGGCAAGTATTTCCCAAGTATAATTACAAAGAGTAAAGAGCAGTTAGCGACTTTGTTAAGAACTATTATCATCATTATGATTCCAGATTTTCCCCCTAAGGAACACAGCTGGAGTTTGTAAGAAAGAAAAAATAGGACAGGAACATATTTGTGAGTTTCCTAAAAAAACACTCTAGAACTCAGGCAACTGCTGTCTCTCCCAAATCTCTTAGTACAAGTGGCATAATGATAATATACTTAAGTAGATATGCATGATGCTTTTGAGACATAATTATAATGTCTTACATTATCTAATGGAAAACTAAACCATGAAATAATCTAGTATCTTGATCTAATGTGAACGTTTGCATTTAAGAGGATATTAAAAAAAAAAATCAACAGGACCCAACACAATTTGAAATTTAAACCTTCACAGTCATTCTGCATTCTTAACATGGTCATTTTCAAAACCTTTTCACTTCCAAACTTTTCTAGTTTTGTGTTTCTTTGTGGATTGTCTTCACAGACAAGCATGAAATTTGGTTCTACATTATCACTTTCCTCCTCATCAGAAATGCTGAATATGAGAAAACTCTGACCCTTAAAGTCCATGAGAAATTATGGAAGAAAACTGAAATCCATATGCTTCAGCCTCACAAGTTTAACCAGTGGAGAGAATTTAATCCTTGGAAGAAAGCACAGGCTTTATATAGTGGCAGCAGTGACTAAACTACAGGGGAGGAAATGCCAAAGAGACAGTAAAGGAATGGTTATTAGGGCTACATTGGCTTTGTTATTCTCTCTGAAAGTACAATCACTTATAAATACTAAAGGTGCTTTTAATACCTTAAAGTGACATATGAAAATTATACCTTTAGAAGTTGAAACTGTATTTTGGATAAAAACATCATAAGATTTCACAAAGCAGAGCTCCTCTACTTCAATAGCACAAAAATATCTGAAAAATTCCAATCGGGCTTCAGATCCCTCTATGCTACTACAACAGTCTTGGCAAGCTTTTTGTAATGACCTTGTAGTAAAGGTGGAATATGACAGGTTTTTATTTCTACATGTCTCAGGGGTGAAAGCTTATAACCATAAATAAATGCTCTTCCAAACTGCTGATTTATGGAGTTTCCCTAGGCTCTATATTGGATTCACACTTTCAACATCTATACACTTCCACTTGTTCGCAACTTTTGCCGTAATATGTTGCAGTGTCATTTTTGCAGATGATACCCTGAGCTATCTATTCCTCAAGAAGAAAAAAGAGGGGAAAAAAAAAAAAAAGCAACAGGAAAGCTAATGCCTGACTGATTGATGTCAGCAACTAAATAGATGAGAATTCTGTGAAGATAATGCAAATAAGGCAGATAGTGTTTGGGTCTCATTTGTGTACATTTATTTCATCCTGCTCCTTACATGGACAGCTGCTGTGTTACTGACTTAATTCTGTGATAATTTTCTGAATGAGAAATATGCTTGGCTAATTACATGAGCTGAAGACTGGACTTAAACATAGGTTTAGACCCCCTAAGTCTTGCAATTGTGTTGACAAGTTCTTGCCAACATAATTTCTCCTGGTTTGTATGGTTTTCAGTCAAAACTCTGGTATGAACGAAGTCTATTATTTACCTATATATTTACAAATATACTTAGGTAGAATAGACACAATAAACTTTATCATATGCTCTAAGAAAATCAAAAGCATGGTTGGGTAGAAAGTGACCAATGATGAAGATCTGGTGAAGTCCTGAGGGGAAAAAAAAGAAAAAAAATCTTAACTAAAAGATAAAGTAATTGCATGACTATCCAGGCAATAACAGAGTATGTTGGTACAACACTCTTCACACGATCTCTCCTGACACAATCTTCAAATAAGCTGATACCAATTTCATTGACATAATGAGAACAAACAAAATAAATCAAGTGAATAAAGTCCAGAGTGATCTTGGCCTCTTGGATAAGATGCTTTTAGACAGTGCATCAACTGCTATGATGATTTATATTACAGACTGAGATGTAAGCCTTAAGTAGCATTGTTAAAGCTAAATTTAATCTTATGTTTCTGGATGAGAATCAGTCTCCTCTTTTAAAAGCAAGGCAGAAACAATATACTTCTGCATTTGTAGAAGAAATGACTGAAAGAAAAAAAAAAATTTCCATAGTTCTCAAAAATAAAGAGAGTTTATTTGGGATACAGATGCAATGGAAGTCAAGAAAAAGACACGTCACAAAAAACCCCTGGATATCCACCAGGCTACAAAAAATAGTCCTGTTATATCCAACTTGTGAGGCATGTGAGATAGAGTTCAAGGCACTTACAGTACTTAAAACTGTAATACTAAAATAGAAAAAAGTTTGACAGTATCTCCCATTTAAGGGACATCCCCTAGAACCATCAGAAGTACAGCTTTTTTGCCAGTTTTTCAGAGAGGATATAGCATTGTGTGGGTACTAGAGCAGTACTTTGGTATGAGAAGCAGTGGCACTATGATACAAATGGTATTTCCCCTGAGAAAAAAATTAAAAATAGAGCTTCATACAGAACTAAAGTGGGGGAAAGAAGCATGGCAGAAATAGCTACCAATCCAACAGGTTTTTATATAGACTGGGGAGTATGAATCCTCAATATTAAAGTAGTCATATCTTCCCCTCTGCAAAAAGTCTCTTCTTGGGGACTTAGAAATCTTCTTGGAAATGTCACCATTTCTAATCTGTGGGCCACAGGAGTCTTAGGGACAGGAGAAACGTTGTACTTCTCAACAAGCAAATGATAAGAGATCTTTCTGGAGGGCTTGCTTTCCCTTCCTGCAATATAAGTTGGCCTTTATATTCTTTTTTCTTTATAAGAAGTTGCCATAGTCATCCTCAGTATTCCCAACCAAAACAAAAAAAAAGTAACAATAACAACAAAAAAGTGCCTTCAAACAAACAAAAATCCAACAAACCCCACAACCAAAATTATCAGAAACTCCAATTTATACTTTGAAGGATAAAAAAATCAACCTAAAAAAACCTAACTACAGAAGGTTTGGGAGAGCTCTGGCAATAACTTTTCAATTGAAAATATAGAAGACCTGAGTGTATCAAAGAAGAGAAAAATGAGGAGCATAAAACTCCATTCCAGAACTAATTGCATTAGAATGAAGACACTTGGCCCTCTTTTCGCTCTTGCTGGCTGAAAATCGACACATCATTAGCAGATCTGGTAAGACCATTGAGGCTTGAAACCATTGTTAACTGCTGCCAGAAGATATCTGCAAAAATATTGTCCCAAAATGTTCACAATGGCGCTTCTTAAGAGGTCAAGAAGTCTTCAAACAGGTTGTTCTGCTAGAGGAAATGTTCATTTATAGAGATTAAATTAAACAAATCTCATCTGGTACATTAAGAAACGGTCCTTAAAATAGTCATGCACTGAAAACAAACTCTGATAGTCTGAGATTTTCAGGTGGCATCTTCAGTTTCTGCTTCATCAAATTAAGTGCCATAAATGACCATTTCCATGTTTCATTTTCCACCCTCACCCCAACTTCTTTGAAATCTCCCAAGTATTCTCCCCTTCCTCTGGCAGCATCTGCCCCGGAGTCCAAAGAAGGATCTGTTCTTCTGTGCAAAATCCAAGCATTTGCCCTCTCCGGGGACCACAAAAAACTTCATGCAGCTCCTTCTAGGCAATCAAAAGTCTAAGAAAGAAACCCATGGTAAAATCAAGCAATCATAGTGCAAATCTATCCCGGAGCTGTGAAATCCTTGAAATAGTTCAATTTTGCTGGAAGGCTGCGAGCAAACAGATTTAAGTGGGTTTTACTTACGCAGTAGCTCAGTCCAAATGACCTGCAGACCAGATGACCTTTCAACCTAAATTGAATCGAAGTGCCTCAAAGCAAGGCTAAAGTAGACAGTTCAACAGCTGCTTTACAGCACTTAATACAAGCAGTCTTCAACAAAGACTGAGAAAACACTTCAGGAAATAGCATTGAATGCAATGTTTGAGAGCAAAGGCTCTGGTGTTCACCTTACAGACAATCCCACAAGGAGGGGGAGGGAAGTGGAGACCAGCAGGAATTTTCCCATGCTAACAATGCACAAACAAAAGACAGGTGTTACCACAGAATATCACTTAATAATGTGCTCTGGAACCCTCAGATCTTAGGGCAGGCACGAGGTCAACTGTGCCTTGCTGAAAATGGCAGCACAAATTCCAGACGTTCAGAAAGGAAAGATGAAGGTCCATACATAAGAGCAAAGACATAAAGGACTGCTGGATTTCATATTATAAGTGCCCAAAGAGAAACTCCTCCAAAAGAGAATTCTCTCGGTTGTGAATTGATGTTTCCAGTGCCATATTAGAGAACTGTTTGTTAAGTGTTAGACTTGAAAAGGAGGAACAGACCTTTCTTTACTGCTCAGACAGAGTAATGAGAAAAGCAGTAAAGCATCATCTATTTCATGTCTTCCACCACAGGAGATTATAAAATAGGCCCTATGCCTTTGGTAAAAGACTGAACTGTGGCAGGACTGAATTCCTTGTGGATACTGGGTGCTTTCATCACAGGGCTGTTCTGATCCAAAGGAAAAGCTGAGAACTTCTTGAAGGCACGGTGCAGCTGAGCAAGAGATGTCCAAAGATAACTCAGATCTCCGTGTCAAACCCCGTTCAGCATTCACAGCTTCAGCCATGCATTCAATATGCATGTGCACTCCTAAAATAAGGGCGTGCTAATGCTCACAGATGAGTGGTACCGTGACTAATTCTGACTCATCCTACAATTCCTGTGCCTCCAGGGCAGCTTCTGTTTGAGTGGCAATACATGGGAATACCAACTAATCACTGGATACTGATAGATTGTGTTTATTTGTGCTGAAAAGTCGCTTCTCTGGATGTTGTTTTGGTTTGGGCTTTTTTTTCATCAATTATGAAGGTCTCAAAGTCTTGACCACTGTTACACAGCATCACAGCTGAATACATAACAGTACAGAAAGGAATAAAGCAAATTTCAAAGCATGCATAGGCAAATAGATGAATTTGACTTTGTTCACTCCCCTCATTCATGTCACCCAATGCATGCAAAGTTTCTGAGAAAAAGATCTTACAAAAAGCCATGCAAAGATTAAAAAAAAACAAAACAAAACCAAACAACAAATCCGGGCTGTATTGTAATTATTGGTTTAATTATTCTAATACATATATACCTTCAACTGGCTGGGTTTTCTTTGGTTATTATTATCATTTGACAACCTCAAGCTAAGCAATGTGTGGAATTAAACTTTGCAAACATTGTGAATCTTAACTTCCAAAATATGTGTAAACTAGCACAGATTTTTGCCTTAAAAGCTGATGTTTAATTATCAGACGAGTCAAATTTATCCACCAGAAATAATATAAAAAGATAGTAAAATACATAATTTCATGATTTTCTATGAAAATATATATTCATACATATAAATGCACATGCATCTGTATATATAAACACACATGCATGGATTTTTGTCTATCTGTAAGTCAAAATACACCCCTCAGGTTACATTTGCTACATCACTGCTTCGTTGAAATTCAGGAAATGGTTTACAGCACTGCTGACCTTACATGATTAGTTCTGAAAGGTTTACTTCTTTGTAACACTGATTTGTGGCAATCACCTTGCTGCTCTGAAGCCATAAATCTTTGCAGATATCATACTATGCCCTTCCATATATTGGTATGCTATCACGAACAGTGATGATCATTTATACTAGTGTGAAAAGACACGGAATGCTTAGGAGACACTTAGGAGTTCATTGTTCTCTGTTCAGATATTTATGACTATGACTAGAGATAAAAAATATAAATTACATTTACATATTTATGAGCATTTTTATGCAATATCTTCATTTCGATTAAAATGCCATCAATATCCCTACATTACTATAATGCAAGTCAAAAATCTAACTACAAAGCACTTTGTTTTATCTTTTTCCTAAAAACTTCCCAAATTAAAGCAATTAACAAAATACAGCATGAGCAGTGCTGATTGATAAACAATGCACTTAGGTGCAATTACAAAATTGTAAAGAACTAATCTATCATACCATGGAACCTAAAGATATTTCTCTTTGTTTGGAGAAGCAGAAACAACCTTGGGAGAAAATGCGTGGGCTGCAGAACCATGCAATGCGAATTGAAGGGTGCAGGCAGAAACTCACCTCTAGCTTTGTTCTTTGTAGCAGCCACTGGAAGCAAGGAAAAGATTGCACAAGAAGAAGAGAACAAAGATAGATTAGACAGAAGTTTGAGCAAGCAAGAACACAGAGAAACTTCATCACTATCGATTCAAAGCTAACAAACACCGTTTCTAAGATTATTTGACCTATTTATTGGAGACACTGCTGTGCTGTGAGAGAGTTCAGATCTATGATTCTGTCAGAAACCCTGTGTTGAGAAGTTGGAAAATATACCAGAATACACACTCAAACAAGCAGAGAAGGTGAGGAGTGCAGAAAAATCACAAATCATTAGTCACAATTAGGTGAGAACACATGCACACACATTAGTGAATTTTAAATCTTAAAGCACAATTTGCCTTGCCAAAAGTATATTCTGAAGAACCTAATCTTAGGTCATCCCTTTGGTCCTATTTCTTGAAACATCATTCTTCTGTGAAGCTGATGCAAATAAGCATCAGTTAATCTGCAGATACCCCAATGATTTATAATCCACTATATGATCACTATTTTTCTTCATTGAAGCCTTTATCTTCAGATTGGTTTTGCACCCCAATGGAGCAGGCAAACCGAAAAGGGACAGATGATATTTTAACCAACAGTGACCAAAGTTCAAACTCAGAGAAACAGGGACAGACACTACAGCCTTCATTTTGTATCCTCAATCCACACAGTTTCATGCTGGGAGTTCTTCATGCCCAATAGTGTAACAAAAAACAAAGGCTGTAGTTTAAGATGTTTCAGTAGCAACCACTCCATCACCAAAATAAACAGAACCATTATTTTCTGTTCATATGATAATGTTGTTGAAATAAAATATTACTCAGAACTCAAAGTTAGAATGGAATTACTCTGTTAATGAAATTACTCTGCTAATGGAATTAATTAAATTACTCAAAAAGATGCTATCCATAGCTCTCTAAATTCTCAAGTACACTCTGAGAAGGCATTCATTCACGAGCATCTCCATGAAAAAAAGAAAAATAAACAAAAAAACAGAATATGTAATTCCTCTTCTGCTGGCCCTGCTGGGTAGACTACATTAACAATTCAAAGGCAGCTATGCTTGAGGCCAAAAGATTTGAAAGAAAAGGAGAAAGACCAAACCCTTTTCTGCTGTCTTTGCTTCTCTTGTTCATATCTAAAAGGTTTGTATGGTTGGTTTGGTTTTTTGTTTTTTTTTTTTTTTTCCTTTTTTGGTCTGGCGTCTCACCAGTCAGGCTTTACTAAAACAAGCAAGGAGTGCATAGTGGTAAAGACAAGTTGAAAGTTGGCCACATATGAAGAAATGGTTGAAAACCTGAAACTTGTAACTTTATGAATGCATCAAAATATCAGTTCCCTAACTGCCTTTTTTTCCTGGTTTGGTTTGTTTTGTTATTTTGGTTTTTTTAATTTCTTCATTAATCCCTCCTTTACTTCCAGGTTCACTATTGTGACTTGTCAAAATTCTCCCTGCAGTGAAAACAACACAAAAGTTCTGCTTTGGGGAGATACAAGGAGTGCAGGTGCTTCTGCAGAGCTCTTTCCCTGGGGCTGTTTAACAAGACATTCACCTGCAAACTGCCCGCAAATCTTACACGCATAAAAATTTCGTGCGTAGTAAACAAAATTAATGACGCCATTCTAATTTTATAAGAAGTGAACAGTTTCTCTTTCATGCAAATTTAAGTTGATAATAAACAGGTTAATCAACCTGTTCTTTTTCTTACGTTTCTCCTTTTTTTTTTTTTTTCACTCCTGGGAATTACATCTACATGAATGTATTATCACTTCAAGCCAGGACAATCATATAAACTTAAAAAAATCTGGAGAAAACATTATCTCCCTGTCTCCACCAGAAATTTAAAAGCAACAGGAGACTTTGTATTTAATTAAACAGAATAAAAATATATATGTATTTAAAAAATATATGTACTTGAACTCTCCAGAATATATATACATACAGTTATATGCATATTTAAGTGATATAATTTACGTGTATGGGCACATATATGAATATATATTAAAAAACCCCACACATTCCATGATGAGATAGCTTTATTTTGCAGCATGTGCACTAGACAGAGAATTATTACCTATCAGTAAATAAAGAAAAGATATAAATGCGGTTGTAGATTATAATTGGAAGTAGGACAGGTTACTAGGCTTGTTAAGGCAATTATAACTCTCTGCAAATCCACTAATAGAGGACTAGATGACAGTAACCTTCTTAAAAATGTCATGTTCCATACTTGTAAGTTTTCCTATTGACAGCGTGGTCCAATTACAAGTCAATTCATAAAGTTCAAACTGCACAACAGCCAAATTAGCTGAAAATGGTATTTCAGAATATAATTCTGCCTACAGAAGGCAACTAGCTGCAGCTGTTTCCATCTTGCTGATACTTAGCACGAGGAAAAATTCCCTTTCACTTTTATTATTGAGGTAAGTTATTCTTTTTTCAAAGCAGAAAGAATTTTCCTCTCTTCCCTCTTTACTCTCCTTCATTCTGTAAAGGGAAGACAATTTTCAGCCTATATCCATTATATTTGAAAAATTTTACCCACCTCTTATTATTACATGAAAAGCCATAGAAGACAAGCACAGACAAATGTTTTGAATGAGCATCATCAAGACTGAAATTTAGCAGAGGGAAGCTGAGGTTTTGGGTGGAGCATCAGATATGGGAAAAACACAGCTTTTGATGCCACTGATGTCAGTGACAAAAGACTGTACAACAAACATCACAGTCAAAGAACCCATTTTTGCTTTAAATCTTCAGCAAGTCACTTGATTTATCCACATTTCACATAATACATTCTCTTTCTTTCCACCTAGACTTCCTTGCTTGCTGACAAAAGAAAGAAACTCTCCAAGGCAATGAGTCTACCACCTCCAAGTAGAATATATATACACTACTATATCAGGACACTGATTTGAAACCTCTGTAATACAAATAAAATGGTTTAGGACTGGCCAGCAATAATTTTTGGGCACAACCTAAAATTTGGAATTTGCTGTATGTGGCAGGCATACTTTCTTTATCTAAATTAAGAAGCCAATCAGTTAATGGATAAAAACAAATTACTTCTGATATTTCCTTATGTTCAGGGATATCTGTAAAAAAGAACATTTATTAGAGCATTTTTCTTGAGCAACCCTGTCTTGGCTTTCTTAGGAAAATTATTCTGGACAGGGAGGCATATTACAGAGAAGTGTGAACAGTAACCTTTTTGGAACTTAAGGAAAAAAAAAATCAAAGACCAGAGAAGAAAGAAAACCAAAGTAGGAAGAAAGACAATATTTTCAGAAGTCAGGTTGAAAGGAATGGCAGAGCTACTAGATTTCTAGGTAAGGCCGAGAAATAAATCTCTTCTATATTCTCTAGCAAGGTTAAACAGTATTGTATTTTCTGAAGGCTCTTGTGGTCACAGGATATGTAAAACAAAAGGGCTGGCCACCAGGGAAAGGTCTGTGAGGGAGGGGATCACAGAACAGCAAGAACACAAGGTCAGTGATCTCAGGGGAGTCCCACTAGGAGAGATCTGGAAAGGGGAGGAAAACTGTGCCAGGTGCAGCTACATTTCACAGAACTCATATTTTTAGGGCATTTTTAAATCAGAAAAGTAATCCTGCCATAGCTGTGCCGCTGAAACAATCTTTTTAAAAATCATTGCCTGCATGTAAAAGCCGAGATTCAAATTTCAAAAACCCTAATATACCCTTGCTCTCAAATATCAGTAATATATTGTGCTTTATTTTCTGTGATACATCTTTCTGACTTCTTGCTTTTTGTATGCCAACAATTGTTAAATTACATTCTTTGATAAATGGTGGCTACAAGTTGTTCAATATTTTCTCCACACTCAGTCGTCTCTACACTGTTCAATTTTGTAGACACTTTTAGACAGATTTGATATAGCTTTTATTTTATTTTTCTCTTATATGTGATTTATTATTCGATTTGGAGTTTTGTCTTTTGTCTTTGGAGAAAACCACATCCATACAATTACTTCAATAGCTCAATAAAAATAGAAAAAAGGAAAAAGCATTTCCCCCAGATATCCAGCTAACCTAACCTTTCATTACAAAAAATAAGGAGAAAGAAAAAGGAAAGTGAAAGGTTTGAGGTCAGTCTTGTTTTCATTTCACCTACTGGATGTTCTAAGACCGCAGATAGAGGAACAAACAGTAAAATATTTAAACTTTATAATGACTAAATATTCAATAAAAAAAAAAAAGATGAAAGTCACATTCATAAAGTACATTGCATTGATTTTCTCCCAAATACAGTAACCTACAGTTCCAGCAATTCTGGAGGTCCTCTCATCTTCAATAAAAAAATAACACTTCACCAGTTGTATGCATGAATTTATTCATCTGTATTTTTTACTCCAGCCTTAACATCTTTTAGGATCATAGACTATGAAAAATGATCAGAGAAGCAGCATAAATAAACATCCCCCACCCCACAAAGTAGGAGGAAATAAACAATAACAATCACACAGCCCTGTTACCCAACACATCCAACATTTAATTCAGATTTCCAGTTAAAAAACAAACAAACAAAAAAAGCCAAAAAACCAACCAACCAACCAAAAATCAAACAAACAAACAATAAAAAAACACCACCCAGCCCTTATTTTTGCACTGCCTACATTTAGAGTTTTCTTTTTAATTTTAGGATGATGATGACAACAACAACTGCATTTTTTCCCTTTGGATAAACTGACAGATTATCACTGATCATTTAGGTCACCTAAATGCCAGCTCTGAATCTCTCACTGGAAAAGCTCCTCTGTGTGACAGAAGGCCTTAGCAGAAACATTTCCTCCAGAAAATAATGCAAATTATTAGGTTCTCAGAGACTAGAGACCCATTCAAACCACATGTGCTGCAATGCAGGATCTTTCCCATCCTCCTTTTCAAAACCAGCATTTTCCAAAAGCCACTGAAGGAGAAACAAAACACCACCATCACCTGAAATTCATGGTGGGAATTTGAGTCTCTTGAATTCAAGAAGGCACAGGTGCTTAGACATGAAGAGTGGCCAAGAGATGACACAAAAACATGGGATCTTGGGAGTTCTTTTAGCTTTGGATGTAGTTTAAAAAAAGCCTAGATACATTGGCATAGACAACTCTGTTTGCTTCTGATTTTCTGATCTTTCCCTAGATTCCCTGTATTGCTATGCCTTTAGATTTTATAGTGAATATAATTTTTATACATAAGTTCCGCACACTCCTCTCATGGAGATTGCTGAAATATCAGATAGTGGCATTTGCAGATATAATCAGAATTCATAAATTCCTAGATAAGCCTTCCTCTCTTTGTGTATATAACCATTAAAAATCTGTGCAGTCATATGTAACTAAATGGAATTCAAACACACGACCTTCTTTTATTCTATTTATTCTGTCTTCTATCTCTGCATCATTGCATCTACAACACAAGTTCCTAAAATGACACCAGGTAATTTCCCTCAGAAACATAAAACAGTCTTGAAGATATAACTGAAGAAGAGATAAAAAATTCAAATTGGAAGGATTGTGAGGATGTCAGCCACTGCATCCTGTCAGTTTGAAGCATGGTGAGTTATCTTTGGACCCCTCCTAACAGATCGCCTAATATATTGTTAAAACCTTTGGTGATGGGGACTTCAAAAGCTCTCCTGATCACCTCTTTCAGTGCACAGCTGTTTGTTTTGCTGATACATAATTTAATCATTGTATGTAGGAGACTGGTGCCATTCCTTCACCCTTCTCATACCTTCCAGGAGTTCAAATTACAGAATGCATGCTTCTTTAATGTAACTCTTTGCAAAATGCAGATTTATTATTCTTCTTGTATGCTTAAAAATAATCTCAACTTTCTCAACGTAAGTTTTCCAACTTGCATTTTATTTCCTTCCTCAGTTTTAAAACTGTGACTAGATTATCACATGCAATAACATTTATTATGCAATACTAATCACAAAACATTGAAAAACACGCAGCTCCATTTTCTTTCTGGCAAGTAGGGTATAAATATAGTAATTTTGTTCTCAATACTCATTATGACTGGCATGATAGAGATCAGCAAAAGCATCTTATAATCTAAACATTACTACAGTTCAGGATTCCAGCTGTAGATGATTCACATTAGCAGCTGGAAACATGTAACAGTATATTACAGTATAGTGAAAATAGAAGATGAATATAATCATGCCCTAAAGGCTCTTCTTAAAACCATTGAGATAAAGACTATTTGCTCATCCCAAAATGCCAACTTTATGCATGTTTTAATGCAGCTGGAAAGGTAACTTCTACAAGCAATGCAAGTTGCAACTAAGCAATTTTATCATAAGCTGGCTTTCAATAAAACATCAGAGAAATTTCCCTTGCAAATCAATAATTTACTTCATGAAGAAGAGTAAATACAATTTTTATATTTCATTTTACCAAGGTAACAGAATGTTTTAAGAAGTATGTATAAATACAACTCTGGAGTAGTAGAATTAAGCACTGAGATAGGCTGTAAGCATGGTTGTGTTAGGCAGAGATACAAGTCCTCAGTTCTGCTCTCAGATCTCTTTCACAGTTATTTCAAAACTTAAAACAAATATTTGAAAAGCTTGGATATTCATTCATCCCCTCAAAAAAGCTATCAAAATTGTTAGTCATACAGAATGTGCATACACACCAACTTGCCCAGCCTCTGTGTTTTTGTCAGGTCTCCAGAATACAGAGAAAGGAAAAGATCCCCCTTGGAAACACTTAGCAAAGTACTTAATTGTCTGTCATCAGGTAACTGTGACTGGGCACAAGCAGGTGTAAGCTGTGAGCTTTTGTTTCTTTCCACATCTGCAGAGCAATACATGCAAAACACCTCAAACAATGTCTTGTCCATTTTTCTCAATCCAAGAGCAACCTGTGACATTCATGTCTCATGTAGGTTTGATTTTTTGATAAAGTATATGATATCCTACATTATTAAAAATATAATTTTCCTGGGTCTACTATGCTCATATACATTCCTTTCTGGTCACAGTCCATAGATCTGATAACCCACAAAAGTTTAAGGGTTCTTGTATTTGAAAATAAGCTCTTATTCAACTTGACTGAAATTTTAAAACAAACAAACAAAAAGCCCAACAAAAACAAAACAACAAACCAAACCAAAAAAGCCAACAAAACCCTCCCATATCACCCAGAGAAAGGAGCAATGCAGGCAGACAAACAGCTGGGGTTCTCCTTAGATCACCTCTGCTTACTTATTACCTGCTTATCTCTGAATCATCTACTGGAAGCTCTAAGATGATTATTAAAAGGCAGCTGGTGGTTTTTGCATGGTTATTTTCCCTATTTATTTATTTATTTTAAATTATAGCCCTTGGTATCTCTAGATAAGAAGTGTTACATCACAACCACACAGATGATCTGTATGAAATGCTTTCTTAATAAGGTTAATCTATACATTAAGGACCACTGGAACAATGCTTGAAGCATGTGGAAACAAGCACATATCTTAAAGGGCAGACAATTAAAACCTTAAACAGAAAAAAAAAAAATTTCTTTTTTTATTCCCCAAATATTATCCATTTAGACTTTTCCAGATACTAAGAAACAAACTTAGACAACTGACAAGATTGATGAAAAAAAAAATACCATAATAAAGTCAATGCAGAGCTCAAACAACTGGAATTTTTTTAGGTTTAAATGGACATCTATGACCTAAATCTAGGTACTTCTATAACAAATTGAAGCAATTCACAATTCCAGACTTAAGATTTCATGCCCATCCCCACACATTTTATATAAAGAAACACGAGATGAAGGAATGAATACCAAAATCTACAAGCATATACCTGCATATTCAGAATATGAGAACTTGTAAAACAGCCATTATGCTTTTCAAACAGCAAAAAAAATAAAAAAGCAGTATTAAATTCAGAATTTTAAACATTGTTTAGAAAGCTTAGATATGAAAGTTTCAAAAAATACCCCAAACTATAATTGTTCCAAATATTATATTTTAAGTACTGACAAGAGCCCCATTTTGATTTGCTCTGAGCATTAAACACATTTCTACTCCTCCTTGAATTGTTTCCACTGTACTGAAATTGTTTGTAGGCAAGAATTATTTAAGAACTGATCTATGTTTACAGCAGATGTACACATTAGTCATAGCTCAAAACCAGACAAGATCCATTTCAGGAACAGCTCAGTTTTGCCAGAGAGTCATCAAAATAAGGATTTATTAGAGATGATCTTTAGCAGGGTGTGCATCCACAGTGAAAGTGTGGTCAGCACAAGCAGCTGGCAAACAGACACATCAATAATGGTCCACGGACCATCCACTGCTGTAGATGCAGCACCAAACAAGAGCTTCTGAGTGACTGCTGGAAATAAATGAAGGGAGAAAAAACAACATTCTGCAAGTTCTGCTGCTTTAGTGGAATGAAAAAGAAAAGACTGAAGGATTTTGGCTTCTATGTAGCACAATATCTTTAAAAACTGAGTCTAGGATAGGTGGCTAGTTAATATACTAAGCTAAGTTGAAAATTACAGATGACCGAAAAAAATGCAGTTCTTCAACACCAATAAGAAAAAAATTAAAAAAACCACGGAGGTAAAAAAGAAATGCGTGCAGTCAACTGAAAATTAAAAATGATAGTGTGGAAAGATAAGATGAAATACTTTCGAGAAAATTTTGAATAATATCAGAAAAAATATACCATTTTAGGAAATTAAAGATTAAGCACAGTCAGAGTGATTATTTACAGAAAATTATATGATTCTTCAGGTAGTCCTCTTGATTAAGACTTAGGAATTAAACTATTTTTACTACTCTTACAATGATGAATGTGTTATGGTAAAGAAATTATTTGTGAACTCTGTACATTTCTGAACTGTACAGCAGCTCCATGTTGAGTCTGCACAGTACTTTGACTCCCAGTGTGAGTTTTATGATGCTTTGGAAGGACATATGCCAGGCAAATCATTACTCAAGGTATTCCTCAGTAATGCAGTCTGAAATCCTACTAAAAACCAAACAGACAAATCCCAAAAACGGATATACACACACCCCCCATATCCCTCAGTCCCCCAGATGCCAAACTAGTCTGCAAGGCAAATAAACAAGACACTGTTGGGTAATTCTAACTCTCTCCTTGACATCTCTGCCACCATGCCTCTTCCAGACAACATTATTACACGATTACACTGAGCTAAACAAGCACACAGACTCCCTTTAGAGCAGAATAGTGTTTATATACAGTGTTTAGCTTCAATCACCACTGCAAAGGGAGATATTTTGGAATGCCACCGGTTTGCAGCACAAACATTGCACAATAAAAGATACCAAGAGAAAAAATCCAGAAAGGAGGGTGGTGTTGCTATTTTTGCCTGGCTGTCAGGGCACAGCCCAAAGGCATTTGTAGCTCAGTGAATGAGTACAGAGCAAACTCCAGCTGTTAACAAGTGCCCTGCAAGAGTCAACCATGTCCTTAACAACTACGTGCAGAGCTCACCAAATATTAAAGGCATGTTCTTGCCTTGCACACCTCTTGGAGCCCACCATAGCAGACAGGAACAACAGAAAACCTCACTGTTATCCCAGGAAACTAAAGAAGCCTTTCAGGGACACTGCTGATCATTTCAGCCACACAGCTCTTTCCCATTCAGCACAATCCTTGCAGTTTAGAAGAAGTTTGCACACGCAGTCAGTCACAGCATAAATAGAAACTGGCAACACAGCTATGACTACTCCTCCTTAAAAACCTCATACGCCTTCTCTTCAAAGAGATTTATGAATAATGGGAACTAAATAATTCATGGCATTGCAGATGCCAGTCCAAATAGCCTCTCCCTTTCTAAGGTTTCAGTTTGTAGATGTGTGATCAAAAGCCTTCATCAGTCATGATAGTGGCATTTGTACTCAGTCCAAACAAACCGTATTTGCATCTGAATGTTTTTCATTGAAATGAGAGACGTAATATGCAAGCCAAGTTCCAACTAAAAGGCGTTTTATGCTATTTAAATTCAGTCAAATTAAAGGCTGAATGCAACCTAAAAGGTCTACTCTCAGAACAGTAATTTGACACATCATCAATAAGACACATGCTTTTGTTGAGCGGGCCTCAGCACTTGTCTGAAAATTTTACACAGCATCCAAACTGTGCTGCATAGAGGAAAGTCCTGTATAAAAGGGAAGGAAGCAAACAGAAAACCCCCTGGCAAGTAGTGCAAAGGTTTAACTTACTCATACAGAGATATGTGAAATCACAGAACCGTTCAGGTTGGAAAACACCTCTGAGATCATTGAGTCCAACATTTAGAATCAAGTAGTAAAAGCAATTTCTCTGTGAAGGCAACAATGACATGAAGGATCTTGTCACTGCTTTTTTAAGCAAATAGGTACACCTTGGACACCAAATGTTCACCCCGTTTTATTAATCCTATTGATCAGTAAAGTGAGGATCACTGTTTGCCAGGTTCATTGCTCAGGTTTGCTACTACACTGAAAAAGTACCACAAGAATCCCTCAAAGGAATAAAAAAAGGAAAAAAAACCCCAGTCCACAAAGATCTCAATTAGCAAATGGAGGATAATTTTACGTCAGCAAGGGAAAAAGCTGCAGGATCAGATTAAAATTATTGCTCTTGCCAAGGGGATATATATACAATTCTCATAAATTGAGGTCAATACTAATTTTAAAAAGACTATTAAGAGCCTAGAATGTCCTGAAATGAACCTTAGTGGGGATAAACAAGATAAATGTTTTAAATTGTCATGGGGGTTTACTGTAAATCCTTTACATTTTCCCTTCTTAAAATTTTTTCTCAGTTTTAGTGAGAGACTCTTCCTATTGTATTTAACAATATGTTTTGATGAAAGAAAGAAGCAAAATATTATGTATGACCCCAAGTTGAAACATGTCACAGGTCAGTATTTTTATTTTAAGTCCCTCTTGTTCTGAGATTTTTTTCTGTTTGGTTGGCCTTAGTGATTTTTTTTTTTTTTTTTTTTACGTAAGAAAAAATATATCATTTTTATTTGCAGATATGATGATCACATGAATCAGTTATCCAAAATACATTATATTGAGGTCTTGATTTTAAAGTCCTTAAAATTAATTTAGTAATTAGTATATGCACCATAAATGAGACACTAAAAATATTTCAATGATACTCATATAAATTAATACACAATCTATGTAAATACTTAAGTAATACATGATTTCAAGATAACACTAATTTTGAAAGGAAAAGTTTAGGTAAACAGAAGGTAACAGAAGGAAGAAGAATGTACTCTAGGAATGAGAATATTCCACAGGTCCTCTACAGACTTCTCAGGAAAACATTAGGGAATGGCTTGTGGCAGACTAGCACAACATAGCACCAACCCTGTGAATGCTAATGAGTAAAGACAAGGAAAAATGCTGGAGCTTCAGATATTGGAAGATGACACTGATGGGGGCAGATGTAGAAAAATAATTATCAACTTCAGACCCCCTAGACCAGCATGAATGAAATCACATCCTTGTGTTGTGGGAAATGAAACAGGCAACTTGGATAGAAATAAAATCAGCCTTTAGTTATCTAAAAGTAAATTGGGAGCAGCCCATGATAATTCACAAGTGGCATTATTACAGAACACAATGCAGAGTTAATTCAGAAATCAGTTAGTTCAAAAGCATCAACAGCTGGGTTTAATAATAGACACAATGAATCTGAAATGAAGAAAAGCTTGAGACAGAAGATTATCGAGCAATTTCAATCATATTATTAGATTTACAACTACACAGTGGTAAAGAACCTGTAACTTAGAATTATTTAAATAAAGGAAAACAATACTTTGGATCGATGAGCTCCAAGAGTGTCAAGAAATGAACTTTTACAACATTATTTTGTCCTGTTCTGTTTCAGAGATGCTTTGTTATGCTTTTACTATGCCAAAAGCTAACTTTCCCATTCCCTCATCACTTTTAAAATAAAACAAATGCTGTCTTGTCACAAGACCAACATATCATTTGAACGAAAAAAAAAAAAGCTTTAGCACCAGAAAAGGTGCTGCTTTCTGATATTTCTATTCATATTCATTAAGATTTCCTTCAGCAAATTCTCTCATTGTTTTTACTATTTTATAATTTAAGAATATGATTATAATTGGGAAAGCAAGGAGAGAGCACAATTAGATTAATAAATTATTACATCCAATACCACTGGCAAAGCAAAAATAGTGGCTGACTGCAAGTTTAGTCAGAATGACTAAATAATTTATTAAGTGTTATAAAACTGACCTTTATGAAAGACATGACCAAATTCTACATATAAAAGTAAAACAGGCAAAGCAAATAATGTAGTGCCATAACTTGTTCTGCATACACCAGAAATCAACAGTTTCAAGTTTTTTTTTTTTTTTTTTTTACTTGTTCTATTTTCTTTTTAAAGGAGGAGAATAAGACTGTGTTGTTCAGGCAAACCCCAGCCTTACATCTTTCTAGTCAACCAAGAATCTTTACAGCTAAAAATATACTTTTAGAAATATTCTTTTGTCCATTCAGTTTAGTTTTTGATGATCACCTTAGTACAATTGGTAAGTGACGTTCTGAAAACAGGCAAATAATAATAAGGTGAACACCAAACACAGGTGTTCTAAATATGTGCATCAGGTCTGCCTAAGAACAGGCTGACAAAAACTAAATACCTAAACCAAGTTTGATGATGTTCTGAAGTCAGGGAATGGATCAAGACAGACAAAGCAACTTGACACCCTGCCTGTTAACACATGAAAGATAAATATTTCTAATTTCTCCCCTCGTATCACTATAAAGATCACATAAATACTTGGTTAAACTGTCAGGCAGCACATAACAGCAAAATGCATTCTCATGTATTTTAGTACTGATTCCCAGAAAGGAAAAAAAGTAGCTCTAGGATAAAAAAAAGAGTAACTAGAAAAAGTTGATGCTTCATAGTACAATTTCTGAAACCTACATAAACATTAGCTGAAGACTGTTTTATTCCACTTTCCTTCTCTGCTTTAACCCACAACTGATGTACACATACAAAAAAGAGATATTACCATGGTATCTTCTTTGCTTAACCATTATTTTGACATGTTTCAGTTCATAACAATACTTTCAAGAAGAAAAACAAAACAGCTTCTACAGTCAGCACATTGTCTACCAAGCAACACTGAGAACCAAATACTCCAAACTGAATATTGTTCAAAATTGCACTTTTAAATTAGATTCCTTTCAAAGAAACAAAAAGAATGCTGACAAAAAAAATGTCACTCAAGGTAAAATACTGGTGCCAGTTCTGTGAGAAGCTGTCAATCACAAAGTAACACAGGTATAAATATTTTGGCTCTAAAACAACACTTATGGCAAACATGCAAGTGCTAAATCCGTATTAGACTCAGTATTTTTTTTTTTAATTCCTCATTTATACTACTGTAAGTAGGAATAGAAATATTGTTTGCACAGAGGCAACATTGCATGACCTTCCATATTTCATCATATGGCAAAAAATTCCAGAGATATTTTCTCTACCAAGTATTCTTCTATGAAAGCTGAAATATGTAACATACGGATAAAGTACATCTCAATGACAGCTGATCAGAAAATTTGTTGGAAGCCATGAAAAAAATCCCTCTACAATGAATCATATGAATATATATATTTATTTGTTATTTTTAGTTAACCATAGGTTTTCCTTCTATGATTCTTACATTTCCTTTAATGATGGAATTTTTCTATTAGTTTTTGTTTTATCTTCCAAGCAAAAGAAAAAAAAAAAAGTCTTTCAATTAATTTAATATGGTTTTCAATCAGAACTGTAATCTCTCATTCAAAGAGAAAGGGTAAGAAGGGAAAAAAAATGGCCTGTGCAGCATGAAAGAATGAAAAGGTGTTTTAACAAAAATATATGCATGTACAAAGTAAATTCAGGTAAAAAAAGTCTATTACCCACCGAATATGACAGGGACATTTCTATTGACTTTAGTAAGCTATGAATCAAGCAGTAATTTTACAATTAGATTACTAAAAGAAAAATAACAGTGATTTAGGAAAAATAAATGGAAAAAAAGGAAATAGCCCTAGAATAACCCTTATAATCTGATATCAACCTTGGCTAGGTGAAATTGCATTTTTCAGCATCCTGTAATGCTGCAATTATCAGTAGTCACATGCACATATTATTATATACTCAGTGGCCAAGATGGATGATTATTGCACATTATAGACTACTGATAAAATAAATTAACTGAGAAATGCTATCAGAGAGAATATTCATGACAAATAAACCAAATTTCTTCAAAGACTTGCTACCCAGACCAAGTGATGAGTCACACAATAAGATCTGGGAATCAATAGCCAAGCAGCACTGGCACAGCAAGCAGGCACCTCACAAAGTTGATAGAGGAAAAAACAATAAAATGGAATCTCTAAGAAACAGAGCAGGCAGCCATGAGATTGTCTGTCTCTTGACAAATATCACTTGTGCTTGAGCTGTTACTCACATCAATTCAGCTAAAAAGGAACCTCCAGGAAAGTGATCACTGGCTGCCAATGCCATGATTTTACTCCCCAAACTGCCACAGGCCATTTCATACTTCCACTCTGAAACCCAGGAATGCATTTACTGAGAAGTGGCATGCAGTTTTATCAGGGAATTAAGTTTCTAAAAGCTGTGTAGTTTCATTCAAGTGTAGAAAACTCTGTTATGCTAGATTTTGGGAAGGGTTAAAGCACCTGCTTCAGAGGAAAACAGGGTCTTTTATACATATTTAATGATATGTAAGAAAGACAGATGAAGGTCCTCTTCAAGCTTACTGCCACAATGAGTGCACAGTCATCAAAATTCCATGAAAATCTATATTAACAATAATCCCAGGTAATTTAAAAACATGAAGCTCAAAGCACCGGAGAAGACATTAAAGACATAAAAGTATAATAGTAATAAGGAGCATTAAATACCAGAAGATAATCATCTTGACATCAAAAGTTTTTTTAACATTAAGCCTTTTTACATTGGGACCATTTTGAATTGAGTGTCCATAAATCTGAGTGAATGTTCCTTTCCTCTGCCCAACCCCCAGGCACTTGTGACTCCCCCTCCCCTTTTATGCCATTATGGTTTGAACTATGTGGAGAATTTAATGAAGGAACTAATGCAGCTGAAACCCATTTCTCTGTGTTTCTGTTGTGGCATCAGTTCTCTTTTTGAATTTAATCAGCACCTAAATTCCTTCATTGTACTTAACTATAACTGAGATGTACTTGACTCTCACAAAAACACATACTAACCTCTCCTCACATCTTTAATCTGAAAATATTTTATAAAATGCATTACAGTTAATATCAGGAACACTGAACAGCTCTCAGATACAATCTACACTTTGTCTCATAAATAGAAATTGACATTAGCACAATAAAAACAAACAAAAATAGCACACAACTTGAAATTTTCAGCATCCACAAACAGATGTTTAAGATGATGTTAATTCACTCAGTGAATCTGCTGAATTTGATTGAAGGTTAACTTTCAAGTTCTAACTTTAGAAGAACATACTTTTGACAGATCATAAATATGGTATCAGTAATACAGCAACTTAAGACAGCTCACAAGATTACTGTAATTTACAGACTGATTACATATTTGGACTGAACTGGACCAAGAAGAAGCTGAGGGGCTGGGGGGTTGGTATGGGAGGATAAAGCCCACTTTGGGGTTTTTTTTTTGA
Organism: Acridotheres tristis; assembly: GCA_037013685.1. Lineage (NCBI taxonomy): Eukaryota > Metazoa > Chordata > Aves > Passeriformes > Sturnidae > Acridotheres > Acridotheres tristis. The sequence continues at coordinate 6,070,383 of CM072884.1, forward strand.
CTGTAATTGGTCAATTAATTTATCAGCTGTGAAAAAAGTATAATAAAATAATGAAGGGCATACTTAAACTATCCAATTTCTTTTGAACTTTATCCCCTGAGTGTGAAAAGTCTGTTTCTATGAAATCATGCTAAATTTTCAACTGCAAAAAGGAGCCAATTTCCAAGGCAGTGTTTAATTAATTTATGGAGTTACTGCTGTGAAAGTTCATTGAGACAAATACTAAAGCTGTTTTTTAAAAGGGTTGGATAATTTTCTGATGATAAACAACAGTGGCAGCTTTGTAAGCAAAGACAGCGATTGTAAGAGTAATTAAATCTCATGCTTCAGGGTACAAAATAGAATCCCTTTGCCCCAAATCCAGCATGACCTATTACCAATAGCATTTTCTTCAACCCATAAATGTAAACTCTTACATCAGCTGTGTTATTTGGCCACCTTTTAACCTGCTACCCACTGCCAAGTGAAATCCATGGGTTAACTCAGTATGGAAGTGGCTGTGTCTCCATTTTGAAGAATATATTTGGGCACTGGCAGTGTAACATGTATTCATTATTTCCTGTTGTAATACTTTTCTACATCTTCCTCTGTGCTAAAACACTTCAACAAACTAAAACTTTAGAAAATGTGAAGAACAGCCATATATCCAGGAAAAAAAAAAAAGGATGTAAGGTGGAAGGAAGGACACATATGTGGAAAGTCATAAAATTGTATAAAATTTGACTGTTCTTTCATTATCAAAAATTTATCAGAAAAAGATAATGAGTCCAGACAACATATCTCATAATACTACACAGTATGTCTTTTACAAAGACAAGAAAAACTCACAAAGTTATTAGCATCTTGTACTTATAAACAATTGGAGAACTTCAGAGTTTCATCTAAAAATAAAAAAATTATGTCAAATCCTGATCACTTTTAGGTACCTATTTTCTTGAATATAGACACTAAAACTAAAATAGCAAGAGCAGTTTAACGATATTGTTTGAAAACCTAAACCCTAGAAGTACACATTTTCAAAAGTGGCAAACACCACTCCTAAAGGAAATGGTGAGTGAAACAGCACAAAGCAAATAAAGTAGGTGAAGTCCATGCCATACTTCATGATGAGAATTTTTCATACTTTGCAATGCAATAATTCCAAGGACAACCTGAAAAAGAACTGCAACCCACTGGCAGCTGACCCACACCTGAAATCCAGGTGGCTGCATTATCGATTCTTCCCTCATCGCCACTGGTAAGACATTCATCATTAAGGATTCCGAGCTGAAAATCCCTGACCCCTGAGATGCCACAGGACTGTGTCAGCGAGGCTGCTCAGAGCAGGCACATCTCTGCTTTCTTTCCAATTACTGCACAGGGAAGCCAGCAGAGAGCTGCTCACTCTGAGAGCAAGGCCATGTGCTTCCCCAACCTCTGGCACTGTCTGCTCTCACAAACAAGTGACAGCAGCTCCATCGACTGCAAACTGTTTGCAGAACCCCCACAACAAGGGCCCGAGTAAATGCATTTCAAGTTAGATTCAATATTCTCCCATGCCCCCAAGGCTTTCAGAAGTTGCCATCTGCAGCCACATCAGCACAATGTGCCTGAGTTACTCTGTCTGCAGTTTCTATACTCTATAAGTTGTAGCTACATTCAGAGTTCATATAGTAAAAAAAAAAAAAAAAAACAAAACAACAACAAACAAATTAAAAAAACCTCCCACCAAATGAAACCAAAACTCCAGGAACTCACCTTCTTCCTGAGGAATTTTCAACTCGACTATAGAAACATGACAAAATTAGAAAACTAAACCAAGAACTTTTCTGAGACAGTTCCTTCTATTCTTTTACTTGAGAATTAAAAGCATTTAGCCACAATAACAACAAAAAAACTAAAATCACACCTCCCTCTTATTGTTAAAAGCAATAATAAGTTTAGTTGTAACAGATAACTATCTTATCTATTTGGGCTTAACAGTGACCTTCAGAAATATTAACAGATCTATATAAAAGACAGTTTTCAGCAGATACCCAAATTCACAGCTTTGTTCACTCCATTCACCTGACTGAAATTCAGGAGCTTGATCAAAACATTCTCTGTTATAGCAGTTGATTATTGAATTTTATGCTAGGGATTATAAATTATTTTTATTTCAAATAAATACAAACTTTTTTTTTACTGTCTAATTTCATATATTTCTGACAACAGCTGCAGAACAGAACGGGTTTTGACCAGGAGTTAGACCAGATGACTCCCAAGGTCTATTCCAACTTAAACTGTTCTGTGACTCTGATAAAGTTCCTGTTACAATGCAAGAGGAACTTCCTCTAATTTGTAGGTGAAGAAAAATATTTTTAAATCAGCTTGTAGACATGGAAAAAAGTAACATGAAATTATCATTAACAAAAAAAAAAAAGGACTGGGAAATAAAAGGGATCAGTAAAGTAGGGCTAGTTTAGAGTTTTCAGTCTTGCTGTTCCAAAGGCTGCGAGGGTTGTAAAAAAATAATCAGTGTGCAGTCAGCAGAGTGTGGTAGAATATCCAGGCTGTGCTGTGGCTCATCAGAAAATACTGCCATCCATTAATCTTCACCCGGGTTTTATAACCCTTTCTAAAATCTAAGCATTATTTCTCTCTTGCACTAAACGTTCCAGCTTCAAGCCTGGCACAGGCAGGGAAGCTGCATGGATGGCATTGGAATCATCACTGCTCCCTGTTTTTCTTTAATAAATTTAATATATGTGCTATCATGGAATCCTTGGGTGAGAGAGGATCTGGGTACTTCAGGCAATCCTCACCTCAGAAATTGTCATTATCATGGGCTGTTCTTGCAGCAGATGGAAAAATTTCTTCATGAGGGCAGTTGAACACTGGGACAGGGTACAAGGAGAACTCAAGAATCTCAGTTTTTTGGAGACACTCCATTTTACATGCAATGAACCCATCTTCAACTCTCCACTTCCCAACTTCACCTTGGGCATTTTATTAAGCAATTATATATTGGGTACATTGAAACACTAATAGGACTTTTGATCACAGAAGAAAAATACTTTATCTCCCTATACAATTACAGTTTTTCTAATATTTACTAATTGTCATGATTTGTGAACACTCAGAGGAAAATAAAAAAAGAGTAATTCCTGAATTATATTAGGATTTAGAGATATTATTCTTCATGGAATTAAGATTTGAATAGGCACAGAATCTCAGGTGGGTTGCCTCCTCTGGTGGCAAATTAAGAATTTCTATGAGAAGCAGCCTTTTCTCTCGAATTACTAACAGGTTATTAGACAGATGATACACAGTTTCACTAGATTAGAAAGATGTAAGAACAGTATTTGCTCCATTAAATTGTAACTATGTTCTCCAGGGTTAGAACTTTTAAATTGCTTCTTCAGTTTGCACAAAATTGTGAACTAGTTCATGCTAAGAGTGATTTACAGTATTAAGCAAACACTGAGGCATCTCAAACCCAAGAGTTTGGTAATTTGAAGACCCAAGAGACCGAAGAGTCTTGCAGTACTTTTACCATCAAACTGTTCCTCAGAGTAGCCAAGTATAAACGGGTGCTAACAAGCCATTTGGGGCACTGGTAATGGAGAATTCTGCTAGAAAGATAATAAGACTATCTTTAAGCTACAGAGGCCTGAAACAGTCACATTCCACAGTGTAGTAAATAACAAACAAAGCAAAACTCCAGCAAAGTTTACCCTGCTGTAATGGCAAAAACTCTGTTATACGGTGACAACAGAATGCATTCTCCAAGGTTTCAAAGGCTGACTTCACTCAGCCAGACCAGCTCAGGTACACCCAGAGACCCTTCTCATGCCACATCAGCACCAGCAGCAGCCCAGAACACACCAGTGCTTAACAGTGCCTTTTATTAGCAATTTTATAGGAGTTTATGCTCATCATGAAATGCTTCCACGTCACACAGACTACTCAAGTATTTCTTAACGTTTCTGTCAATGCTTTTAACAAAATTCAGTGTATTTAATTTCCATAGCCACTTAACAAGGTCTGTGGTATTGAAAATGCCATGAATTCTCTCCCTGTTGTTCCATTTCTCTCTAAAAATACACCCTCCTGACACGTTCTCTCTCCCTCATAAAAACATTCAAGTTCCTGACCTTCAGGGCTGCAAAATGTGTATTGCATCAAGCCACATGTTATATTACAGGTAGTAAGATTGTGTTTGTCTTCCTATGTAATTGCAACTGAAAAAAACCACCAAAAACAAAGCAAAAACCCAAAAAACTTAGTTTTAAATGAAATTATAAGAGCAAGAACAAGATCGATATTTTACGTTTGAGGTTATTAAATTTCTACTAAAGAGCCCATTAATCAAAACCATCTACACATGTATTCTTCCAATTTTTAATCCACTAAGACACATATGGCATTATGTGAGTAAGTCAGAAAAGCAAAGAAAAATATCCCTGGAAATGGTTATGGGTGGCAGTTTAACACTGATATTGATTAAGCACCTGGAATATATTGGAACCTGACAGAAAAGTCTCCTGACTGTAGAAATCGATGCAAGATGAATCTGCTCATTTTCTTTGCAGATTGGTGAATTGCACTGTTGGGTGCAAAGGCAGGCTTCCAGTACTGAGCACACTCCATGTGTCTTTATGGTTGTGCTTCATCCTTGTCCTGCTCCTTACTCATCCCCATACAGTGTAACTCTGGCTGCTCTGGAATGAGGGGCCAGGCTTGGAACCTTTTGGGTGAGCAGGATGGAAAGATGTGGAAAGGGGAGCATTGTGCATTAATGCCACCCAAACTCAGTCACCTGACTGAGATGCCTGACTTTCAAAACACAAAACAAAACAAACAAACAAAACCCTAAAAAAAAAACCCAAATCAAAAATGTCTTAATTAGTGGAAAAAACAGTCTTAGTTTAAGCTTCCTCTCCAACTTGCCCTTGAGAAGCATCTCTCAGTCTATTAAAGTATCTTAAAACTCATGCTTACAGGGAAGTGACATGGATATTTCCTCAAATGTGCTCATGCTTATTTAATTTAATGTGCATTAAATTAAAGGGGTTTTTTCTTAGTTTAATTTAGTTTTCTTAAGATTTGGAGGACTCCAACATTCAACACCAATTTACAGGAAAGAAGAAATAACTTGCAAAAATGCCTGTCACGTGGTCTCCACATCAAACTGCAACAGCTGAAGTGCCTATTTGTTAAAATAGGCTGCAACTTCTTAATTGTCTTTAAAAACAGCAACAAATGGCTGGACTGTAAAGTGGAATTTGGATGCTCACTTCCACGTGCAAAACAGCAGAGGGTCAGGATCTCACTATGGTTACAAATCTTATTACACTGAGCACTATACAAACATCAGGGTATAAAATCCCTGTCCATAGAACTGTTAATCCTTGTTAAGAACTGTTAACACTGCACAAGAGAGCCAAGTCATCAAGAAAGTTCTGGAGGCCCTTAGCACATGTTTTTTTACAAGAAAGGGGCAGAATGTATGACTGGGGCAATGAGAGGGGTGTTTCTGAGAAAAAAAAAGAGCAGTGGAAAACAGCAGAGGATTACTATAAAGCAAAGCAGAGAACACAAGAGGAGGGAGAGAAAATAAGCAGGATAAATATGGCTGAGGATATTCTGGCAAATGGATTAGGGGGGAAAAAAGAAAAACAGACTCAGTAGCATTCTGATTCAACAGTGATCAAACAAATGAGAGTTAAAAAAAATCCCTTAATGAAATCCTGGACTCAGGTTAGACTGAACAGTGTCTGGAAGGCACTTTCAGGCTCCAGAAGCTCATCCCCTAACGATGTTTCTGGGAAGTCTAAGCCTCTCTTGAGTCACTCCCAATGCTTTCTCTTTATTTTTCTTGGGAGGAATAAGGGTGAGCAAGGTAAAAAACAGAGGTCTTAGCGACATGAAATACTTTTCCACACAGTTTTTGCTTAGCTTCCCAAAAATATATTTTCATCTCTTATCAGAGGAAGCCAGGGCAGTATCAAAGCATGAAAACAGCGATCATATGTTCAAATGTGACTTTTCCTGTGTGTTATTGCAGTGATTTGGACACGTTGTAGAAATTAACTATCTGAAGAGGGGTCATGACATTCTTGAAACTTCTGAGAAATTGCACAAAAATAAAAAATACAAATGTAAGTGATGGTGATTCCATACTTTCTGCCAGTTTTCACCCGACCCATGTGTTAAGCCTAAAAGCCACAGCCAGCCAGCATGCCTTTGCTTAGTTAGGCTGCTAATACAAAATTATCAAAAGCAACAGACACTAGTTCATCTTTGCACTCATCTGCCATTTCTTTACTGAAATCCTTTGGCATCTCTTAATGAACTATCTTTTTTCCTTTTTTTTTTTTTTTTTTTCCTATGCCTGAAATGGAAAGTTGAATAAAAACTGGGAAAAATTCAGGAAACAAGCCTATGTTTTACCTGTGTAGATGTTCTGTGTCAGATAATAAATTGTTTCCTGTAAGACTGCTTTAACCATCTATTATTTGGAAAAAAAAAATATATTAGTTAAGAAATAATATAATAAAATTGTGCAATAACCACCACAAGTATAGCGTTCTAAGGACAGATTAGCCTCCTGTCAAGTTAGGAAGAGGGTGAAGCATCTCCTTGCAAAGACCTACCCAGATGGACCCTTAGACCAGGTCAAGGTCACCAGTCCCTGGATTAACAGAAATTGAATATAGGCACATTCCCATTTTGTTGGTCATACTTCCTGTACTGCACAGCAAGCTCAGAGGTTAAAATAGATATAACTGCATTAATAAACTTAGGATGTTTCCAAATAGCACATAAGAGGGAGAAAAGAAAAAAGGGCACTTGTTCTAGGAGTATCAAACATTTTATATGGATTTTAAATTTAGATATTTGTTCTGTCATAAAAAGAAGATGTAGGCCAACAAAGGCCAGGATTATCAAAGAGTTCCTTTTTTCCTTCAGCTCTTTTTTATGGGCTTGTCAGTTTTTTATTGTACACTCACTCCTCTTTAGACTTCTACTCGTATTATTTAATTTTTCTGCTAGCCTGCAGATAACAAATCTGTTGTCAGCCTGTCTGCATATGTCCATCAGATATGCACAAGGAATAAAATGGTTATAACAAAGGGCTATTCCTTTACTCCTGCCTGACAAAAATACGATTCACTGGAAGCTGAAGCCAGCTATACCACTTACAGTGGCAGCAGGTTGAAGAATGCTTTCTATTTACAAACATTATTTTTAGCATAGAGGAACATGTGTTGTATGATGGAGCTCTCTAAAGTGGCTAAAATAAGCTATTGCACGCAGAAAAACATAATTTGCCAAATCTGATATTCTAACTATCTACAAGAAAGAAAATAAAATTTATGTATAGAAAAAACACAGACCTCTATGAAATTAAAAATGTATTTAAAACCACCCTTGAATATCTTGCATTTTTTAAAGAGCCTTTCAATGACTGTTTTGCAAGGCCTACAACATGGAGATACGTGGAAGCTCTGCTTTATAAAGAAGATTAACACACTGAACTTCATTGGACCTCCAGTGACTAAAACACCAATGTATTCATTAACTATCACTATAACTTCACACGTGGAAGCTCCTCTCACTTCACCTGCAGCACTTAGTGGCAACATTCAATCAAAAGCTCACATAAATATGCTTGCAGTGACATTCAGCTTTGTGCTTTTCTATTAGTTCACTTCCCAGCTTAATCAGCATTTGCAATGCACTTCTGCCACTTGCACGAACACAACACATTGCAATAACACTGACTGTGATTGATATTTCTTCATATGGACTTGCTATTAGTGCAATTATTTATTTATGATATACTTTTATGAAAATCACTATTTCATGTATGAACATCTCTAAATGGTCCCCATATGCAGCAGTAATTATTTATGATAGTTTGAGGAATTATTTAATATCTGCACTCAGCCAACTAATTCTTATGAGACAAAACTCAATGCAAGATGCAAAAAATGACATCCTGAATTTGTCAACTGCACTTAACTGATTGCAAACTACAATAAAAAAGATATTAGCTAACAAAAACAGAATATTCAAAGCTGTTGAATCTGAGGAAAATAGTGCATGTTCATAGACACTGTCACTGACAGACACAAAGCAATTAACAGGTATAAGTGGCACAAATTAAGGACCACTAATAAAGACAATAACAGGTTATCTAGTTAGGAAAAGAAATCCATCATAGGACTATTAATTTTCAGACTTGGAAGTTTTGAAATTTCAAGTTATTCTTAGTTCCTTAAACCATATGAGCTAGAATACATCTTCACCATTCTTAAGGGAGCAAACAAGGATATCTTTCTGTTTCAATAAAAAGCTGGAAAATGTATTATCCTCAGAATAACTATAGTCAGCAATATTTCTGAAACCATATTCTGGATTGGAGGGCTTTTCATGAAAGTAAAAAGCAAAAGAATTCATTTAGTAGCTATGATCACAATAAGCACCCAACTCCATCATTTTGTGATATATCCCCATCTGAAAGAGCAGAGTTCCAATTTCATCAGAAAAATGTAGGCACACATTATAGGAGAGGCATATTATGGAGAAGCAAAGAGGAAAGAAATAAAACACAATGTAGTGCAAGAACCATCTGCCTCAAAGCAGTAGTGGGAACATGAGCAAAGCACAGACAAAGGGTTAATTTGTGTTAGAGGTGGAAGCCCACAGCTAGGTGGAGGCTGAGGAGCAGCTTTCAAAGACAACAGCATGGAAATGTTCCAGAGGGGCGTGAAGGGGTGTCCCTGCCCTTCTGACAGACAGAGGAGCTCACACAGCTTCAAGCAGGAGCTCAACCAGCAGTGCTTTAAACAGTGCTGACAGCACCTGGGCTAGGCACTGAGCCAGCAGGAAAGAGCAGCAAGAACTGCCACGCAAAATCTGACTGACACCTCTGCAGTGCAGTTTCTAGCCTGTGCTGACAAAGCACTGGCAGGAGGAGTTCAGCACCACTGGAGCTCAGCCCAAAGAGGAGAAGCTGCTGAGAGAAGCCTGTGTCCAAGCTATTGGACTTAGCAGCTGACCCAGGGGAAATGGTCAGCAGCCATTCCCTGAAGCAGGAAAACCATTTGCTGCTGCCATCTGTAAGTCATGAGATCCAGTTGTCCCACTGTGCTACAAAACCAAACAAAAGCTCAAAGGACTGGGTAAGAATAAAGAATCATAGAGAACTTTAGACCAGTAAGGATCCACCGAAGTTAAAACAGTTCAGATGTCATCTAAAACTCTCTCTTCATTTATATATTTGGACACTAGAAAGTAGGGCATGAGATACAAAGGACTCAGGGCTCAGTCCTTAGCAGAAGTCCTTGAGAACAGACAGAAAACATTAAAATCTTATCCTCTGCAGAAAACAACAAATTGATCAAGGAAAATCGATCAAGGAAACTTTTGTTTGCTGAAACTGTCATAACCTATCATGCCATCCAGATGATCTGACCATACATGTTTGTATAAAGAGATGTAAACAGTTTATCCCCTTTGTTATAAGCAGGTTTGGAGTTGTTTTATACTCTTCTCTTGCTTGATTATGGTACTCTTGGTCCTACTGACACTAAACTCCAGAGCTGCCTTTAGTGCAGAAGGGCCAGAGAGACGGATTGAAATGACACATTAGACTTTATGTCTCTTGTCAGATATGCTCTATGGAGAATAATATCACAAACAGCAAAACGGGGCATGAATAACTAGATGCCAATTTCACATCAATCACTCTGTGCCCAAATTTGCAGCCTAGCTCAGGTGTGCTGAAATCTGTGCTCAGATTCCACCTGGAGGTGCTTCCTCCTCCAGGGAGTTGTTTGTGGGCATCCCATCAGGATTCCACCATTCAATAAGGGGAAAACTTTTGTTGCCCAAATTTAAGCAGCTGCCTAGATTCTTGCACAACCTTTTGGCCTTATTTCAATATCTCCTAAGAAAGAATAAAACAACTTTTAAAAAGTTTGTTCCATTCCTTTAGTCCTTTCCCAAGTTGATTTTCAGTGTGTTAAATATGAAAAATAGTAGCTCTGCATCACTGAAGATAGGACACTGAGATTTTAGACAGGAAATTTTATGGGTTTTATAAAAGGCAGGACATTATTCAGTATAATGATGACATTTATTCAAACAAATGACCATAATACAAGGCAAATGTATTAGCCACCTTAACGAATAAGATGAAGGACACCACCAAATAACCAAAGATACATTTTGTTCTTAAATATGATTCCAGGATAATCTGTTCTCCAAGGAAAAGACAAATGGAAGGATTTTTCAGACTCTTACACTATAATCATCTTTTATACCTGGTGTCTGAAGATTGGTGAGATGGGTTGACCCCAAACAGCACCTAAGCCTTCATCCAGCTCACTCTTCCCCAGCAGCACAGGGGAGAGAAAAGGATGGACAAAAGCAAGAAAATAAATGTGAGTTGAAATAAAGACATTTTAGGGAAGAAAAGCAAATGAACAAACCCAACTCCAAATGAATTGGAGAAAAGTGACAAAAGTGCAAACCAGGCACTGGTCATTAGGAGCCAACAAACTGTTTCAGTCACAAATCTGAGGCACAGAACCACACAGGCTGTTATGAAGAAAATTAACACCACGCCAGGAAGAGCCAGTGCAACGGTCTATCTACAGCCAAACTATACATCTTTTGTCAAGAAAAAAGATAAATGGAACTAAGAAATATTAAGACTGGCAAAATATCAGAGCCTTAAAACAGTTAGGTCCCAGCAAAATTTCTCAAATTATAAGAGGACAGCAAGCAAATTAATGGATTGGAAAGAGATTTCATTGGGTAAAATTTACCACAGGAACAGGCTACGCTAGGAGAATTTCTCTTTTGTAGAAAAAATAATACGTAATCTGTCATAGCTGCACCTCAAACATTCTGAATGGGGAAGCTACAGTATGTGTATTTTGGAACGTGCAGTATGGTAAAATTAGGACAAGACACAAAAATATTCATTAGTGGAAATGAGGCAAAAGATACTGATGCACAAATTGTAGGTAATAAATCAAATTACTTATTGGCTTTGCTCTTACTCATACAGTGCAAAGAAGAGGAAGATGAGAGTATAATAGAAATATAACAGTAGTTTACCACTTCAGAAAAACCATCTGATCAGTGGAAAGAGACGTGACACCAATCTGCTCCATAAAGACTCTTGTCCTTAATTCTTCTCTTTGCCTCTCACTGACATGAGGAAAGCAGACACAATGACCTTATTCTAATGGCAGTATCTACACTCTGCTTGCACCACGTTTTAATACAGAAGCTTCCCTCTCCCTTGAGGGCAAAGCCTCCTTCTGGGTGCGTGAAATCAATTCTAATCATAATATATTCTCATCTTAATCTCATTGTTAGGCTGCTATATCATTATTCAATATGTCACAGAATTATGCTTCTGATTTCAGCTCCTTACTCAACTCGTCCCAGTATCTGCTGCCTAAGAGATTCTATTTCTTCAGTGCTATCCATTGGTGCCTACAGCAGTACTCCTGCCCTTTCACACCACCCTGTACACAGACCTTTAATTATTCCATTAAACCAGATTTTTATGAGACCTAGTAGTAAGCTACATGATATATTTTTCAGCAATCAGCGCCTGGTCACCAAAACCTTTTGTTGCTACTGATTCTTCTTCTTGCAGGTCTGACAACAAAAGAGGTATTTTTCTCCACTTGTACTTCTGGAACACCACCAGCAAAAAGCCAGAAGAATTTCACTGAGTATAAAATGCATAAAAAGCTCAGTTAGTCAAAAGGTGATATTAAATAGATTCTAGCAAGAATTCTTATATAAACTGATCTTTTTTTCCCCTGAAAGACACTTAGATTCAAAGCAGATGATAATAATACAAAATCTTTGACAACTGTTTGCACAGAATAACCACAGAATATAACAAAGATTGTAATATTATGGTATACTGTGAATTATGTATTCTTTTTCTCAGTAAATTGATTACTGATATAAGAGCTCTAGTCACTTGATAGTTCAGTCTCTAAGATATTCCTGAAAATACTATTTACCATCATGACCTAAATCAGTTTGCAATTAATTTTTTTTAAAAAATATATTTCTGCTAGGTGTTAAGAAAAACCTATTTGCGAGAAAAAAAACCAAAACAGAGTTAACCACCAATATTCTCACAATTTGAGTCAAAGAAAATGAAACTCTAATTTGCACTGGCACTATAATCTATGGCTGACAGGAAACCCAATTACATTTCACAAAATAAAATCCATCTCCATCAAAGACCAAATTTGATGGCTCTCTGTTTTCATACTGCATTAGCTCAGGAGCTCTGAATCCAAAACTATCAGATGGACTTGTTAAGAGCATCTACAGATAAGTTTGCTTTTTCCTTCTGACATCAAAATCAACAGGCATCAGATTTTTCTGACTAAGCCTGACATTCCTGCTCAGACATCCAAAGCAAACTTTTCAATAAAAAGATACACTGATTGAGGATACCCTGAGGAAAAAAAAATATTTATGAGTGACAGGAAGCTGACTGCTGAAAATATATATCCCACTCTCATCTGCATGCAAACACTTCAGAAGTGGGAAGCTAGAGGGAAGCTATAAAACTTAGTTTGGGTATTAATTTTATGTTTTCTCCTGCAAACTAACTCCTTATAGCAAGCTTAAAATAACAAGTAGGATTTTTTTTTTTTTTCCTGCTTGCTTTATGGCAGTCAGTGTATGGGGTCCTGGCTGAGGGATCACACAAGATCCCCACCTGTTATTTGCCCACCAAACAAAAGGAGTTTGAGATTCTTCAGCAGTCTGGTTCCGAGCTCTAACATATTCCCTTCAGGAGCACTACACTTGTAATAAACGACTTTGAACTTCCTACTCAGAACTAAAGAAGGATTTTTCAGAGTAGAAATTTTTATTACCTGAAAGTTTCCAAAGCCAGTATGAACTTTCACTAACTGAAACACGAATATTTAACCACCACAGTCATATAAAATACATTTTAACGAACCCCTGGAGGAAAGAATCATAGCTCTTTGTTTTCCTTGTCTAAGTTGGGGAAAATCATTTTCTTGGAGCAGATCCTTTTTTGTCTACTGACAGAGGAAAACATAACGAGGGACAAAGGAATTGGGCAAACACTCAGCCTCCCTCTACAAGTGCAGTGAGAGAAAATCAGGTCTCCACTCCCTACCAAAGGAAACACCCCTGGCATTCAGCACTGGCCTGTGTGTGAGATTGCTCTCCTGTGTTAAATGAAAAAAAAAAACAGCAAAAGGCATTTAAATTAATGTTATGTCTTAATCACACCATGCTTATTAATAAAAAATAGGGTTTGTGCTGATGGAAGGAAAAATTGGCATTTCCAGCTCCAGTACTTAACAACTGGACATCATCAGCAAATAATGACTTGCCTCAAGACAGCATTAGATGATGTGGTAATTTTCATGCCTGCAAATGAAATTTAATTTGCAAACAGAAGAACTGGGGGGAAAAAAAAAAAAAAGAAAAAAGATAAAAGCAGATATCTTGGTGACCTGATAATATGGTAATGATGACCCTAAACTGCTGAAATAGCTGGAAAGCAAAACACCAGCTTTGAGAAAACGAGTAGGAGATCATGCTTTAGACACAGGTTTTGGCCACTTTATCGAAATTATGTAAAATTCACAGTCATTTACTATTAACATATTAAGCCAAACAATGACTTTAAAAACAGCAAATCTGCCCCAGCAAGTCTGATGTAAAATTGCTGTCAAAATCTCAGGTAAACAGTCCCAGGTGCAGTTATGTGAAAAGACATTTTCAGTTCTAAAAGCAGGAGTTTCAGAAGAACCAGGATTACGTAATGCCAGTTGTATTAGGGTGGTGGGAAATATTTATTGTAACCAAATTTGATATAATCATACTTGTTGCCTTGTCTGACATCTATTTTGGACATATTAACACAATTTATTGAATTAAGTGCATATTAAAAATTCAATCACTGTCATACTTCAAATTACTTTTTCCTGACAGATGAGAACAACAGACATATTACATTTATTCACTATTTCATCTTTGTCTTGTAAAATTATCACTTTTTCATATCTGATGTATTCCAGGTGACAATTCTGAAACATTGTCGTTTTGGAGGAAAGCATTAGACAAAAGATCTGGTATTTTTCTTTGCATTTTTTGTCTTTTGAATGTGACAGACATTTTATACATTCAGAATGCTACATATATACATATATATATATACAGATGCCTATATACATAAATGTGTGTTGCTCCAATGTAAAGACTTGCAGTTATGAAATTTTAAGAGCTTTCAGAATAGTGAGTAATGAATTAATAGCTGAATCTTAAGGAATATTTTGCAAAACAAATTCTGGATATTATTATTATTGATGGTTTTTATGAAGTCCTTTAAAAAGTGAATAGAAAAAAAAAAGAAAACTTTTAAAATGTTTTATATTTATAACCTATTACATATCATATGGTCTTACACATAAATTGGAAAAGCCTTGTGCAACCAAATTTTAAGAGGTTATTTAAAAGAGTGTAACAGAAAAACAAGCAATTTTTTTATTAGTTATAGCCAAGTTACTTAGAGAAATTCTTTCATTATATAAGCAAGATTCTCTACAGCAGTTAGAAATGCTGTGTATAAAATAAGATGCTAATAAAAGTAAGTATGGAAATTTATTATAGGTACATAAATATTAAATTCAGAAAAACCATTTGCTTCCTAAATCAAACAAACCCCAAGTATTTATTACTTTAAAAACATGAAATTCACTCCCAATCCCACAGAAAATCCCTGCCTTCCTTGGCAAGGCCTTCATTCCCTACACATTTATTTTGAATTCAGAGGAAACAGCTGAAAGAGCTCCAAGCTTAACTACTCAGTCTCTCTCTTCTCTCAAACTTCCCTTTTGTCCTTTGAAAAATTTTAAAGAACAAACTCGAAACATTTAGACTGACTTCACCAATCACTACTCCTTCCCATTTTGTTTTAATTCCAGCTGCACCACTTTGCTCCAAGACTTGAAGTCTAGCTAATCTAGCTAATCTAAATTTCAGGGGGGGTTTCTTTGTTTGTTTGCTTGGTGGTTTTTTGTTTTGGTTTTTTTTGTTTGTTTGTTTGTTTTTGGTGTTTTTTTAATACTTTTGTTATCCCTTGTTTTTTCACTGCTTCATTTCTGTGTTCTATTTTGTTTTTAGTGACCTTAATCAGAGACTACTCATTTAGCCCTCAGCTCTCTTCAAGATTCTCCAGGACCACTGTAATTAACAGAGGTCTCCTGTGCATAAATATCACCCAAAAACTCATATAACATGAGTGAATGTAACAGCCTTGACTACCTGTCTCACCAATCTTCCTCTTTATTCTCGTTCTGTTCTACCATGTCCAAATTAAAACCTCATTAGCCCCTTCCTCTGGCCTTTTGTTATGGATGTCTAACATGTATTTCAGATATATTACAGCTCAACTGAAGCTTTTAATTCTGCACCAACCCTTGCTCCCCAAGCCCCTCCTTTTAAAATCTCTTTCATGAATGCTTTCTATAGTTATACTCACGTGCATCTCAGCCTTCTAAATATGACTTAAATCACTATACTTATACCCTCTGATAAGTCCTTCATCGTTTTGGTCCACAGATGCTTCTTGAATACTATCTCTGAAATATAGCCCATCTAATCTTTTCAGAGACAGAAAAAAAAAAAAAAAAAGCAAGCTCATCCTGTCTTCTGCATGGCTGCATTCCTTGTTTTGGCCCAAACAAGTGTAGTTTCGCTTGGTTAAAATCTGTTCCAGATGTGGCTACCACCAGAGAAAAGATTTATCAGTGCAGATAAAGACTGCAGTATGCTAATATCCCATTAGCAGTGGCTGCCCCTATGTGAATCCTCTGGATCACCTCAGGGAAGGAGCATACTCTTGCATTCTAAACCCCTATGTAGAACTCCACGGAATCTCACCTGTGCACCAACACATTTGAAAAAACATTGACATGATTTTCTTTATTGTGTAAATGTAAGCTTTTTGCATTTGCTCAGCCCTCTTGTCCTATCCCCTTCTCCACCTCAACACTGATACCGATTTCTACTTCTCAACCTGTCCTGGGGTGACTTTATGATGCTTGATCACCTGTTCTGTTTGTGCTGGATATTAAATTCTGCAACTTTCAGACTGGTTCCAGGAGTGAAGAGGGACAGAAGAGGTGCAGAGTTTGTTATCAGAGACTGCCCTTGCTCCCCAGCATCCCTCACACAGACTGGGTTGTCTGCAGTGGACAGCAGGAGAGAGCTCTCCTTGGCTTTTAGCTAGTTTTTGGCTAGCTGAGGCAGAGAAGCTCCCTGGACTGTGGGATTTTTTTTTTTCTCTTTTTCTTGTAATTGTTTAAACCTGTTCTGGACTAAAAACCCAGAAGAGCACTGGGAGCTCACACCTGTGGCCCACCCGGCTTGGGCTGTGGCATTTCCCAGCTCCAGAGGGACTGAGAACAGACTGAGTGAGCTGGGCTGCAACCCAGGGACTCTGCTGAGTCTCTCATCTCTTCGGAGTGGTGAGAAGTTTTGCTGTTCAGTATTGTTCATTTTTGTGCTGGCAAGTGCTTTGCCTGTTAAATAAACAGGTTTTTTTCCCCACTTCTTTCTGAGGAAATCTTTTCCCAAACCAGTTGAGTGAGGGACTGCTTGAATCTGTTTCCTAGAGGGACCCCATTCAGAGGTTTCCTCCTAAATTTGCCCTAAACCAGGACACAACCAAAGCTGGAAGCCTCCAAAGCCCATTTTAATAAAAGGGAAATTCTACAAACCTAAAGTGTTGGTCTTCATGAAACAGCCCCTTAAATCACCTTCCTCATGCTGCCAGGATCACAACAAAGGCTTTTGCAACACAACCTAGAGCCCACTGTGCCAAACAGGACTCTAACACCATCTTACCAAGTCTATTTATCTGTTTCATTTTTTATTTTTCCCTCTGGGGTTGCTTTTCTATTCTTGCAAGAAGAATAACACAGACCATCTTTTACCTTTTTTTGTTTATAGATCAAGTAGTACAGCACACTCTTCTCACTTACACAGTGAATGAATGGAAGATATTGATGTAAATTAACTAAAATCCTGACTGGACAACAGCTTTCTTAATCCCAATAAAAATACAGCCAGTCCGAGAAACAGCTAGAGCATTACTTATATTTTATAACCATTTTTAAAATCAAAATATTAGGCACATCTATATCACAAAGAGGCAGGGGAGGGCAGAAGTGGGAAAAGGAAAGAGTTTTATAAAATCAGCATAATTCTGTAGCAAAATGATTCTTAAATATTTTCCCTTAAAAGCTATGTCTAGCTGACAGTGTAGTCAACAGTTAATATTTATGCTCATATGAGAATTTTCTATCCCAAGGAAGAAAAAGAAATAAAGTTCTTCAGCATGCATTTGATATCCTGGCCTCTTGATTATTTAGACATTCAACATTCATAAACAAGCAGTTTATCCACGAGATCAGCTATCTGACACCAAAATTAATGGACCCCGAGAAATATCCTTAAAAAAAAAAGAAAAAAGAAAAAAAAGAAAAAAAGAAAAAGAAAGGAAAAAAAGAAAAAGAAAGGAAAAAAAGAAAAAGAAAGGAAAAAAAGAAAAAGAAAGGAAAAAAAGAAAAAGAAAGGAAAAAAAGAAAAAGAAAGGAAAAAAAGAAAAAGAAAGGGAAAAAAGAAAAAGAAAGGAAAAAAAGAAAAAAGTTGATTAGTATGCTTATACATGGCTTAAAGGAAAGCAGACAAATTGTGCAAGAACACAAATGTCTCTTAAGGCCTCAGCTTCTGCAATCATATGGATGAAAGCAACACTGTATTTTTGGTAACTGCTGCTTCACAAAGTACTGCTCATTAAGATACAAGCCTGTGTCTAATAGCAGTGACAAAGGCATTATTTCAAATGCTGTGGCTGAAAAGGAAACAAAAATAATGCAGCAACTTAAACCAGTAAAGGACAAATTGATTCATAAGCCAAAATACTCCTCCATAATATACCAAGACGCAGTTTCTCATTGGCAGTGCTGCCCTTTTATATGTGTAACTAGACAGAGAGATCTAAAACAGGTCTATCTTCAGCCAAACTCTTTCTCAAGTCGTTTAAAACAGCAAACATGCAGAGACCTTGCAGCACGCTTACCCTTTCAGCTTGTCCTCACTCAGCAGCCCAGAGCTTTTTATGCCAAATGGGACATGGCTTTGCTTTCAAGAGGTACCCTTATGGATTCCTTGCACTTTCCTGCAGATTTGCTGCTAGAATTTTTAAGTAGCACTTCAAGCCTTTTCTCCCCCTCGTCCACACCGGTTTAAGTTCTTTATGATGGCAGATAATTGTTTTGGCCTTAGGCAAGGAATGTGCTCTCTGCTTAGGAAAATGGCTGCACAGCATCTTTATAAGAGAGCCAAATGAGGAAAAATGAGGTAGTTGCAGAACATTACATTTTTTATCTTATCAATTATTAAGGAAATACTCTTCTATTTAGTATGGTAAGAATACTAATAGGAGGTCAAAATATAATATTAGGCTCTTGGTATTGATGAGGATAAGAGTAATGATGAAGAAAAATTTTAAATAAGCATTATTTAATGAATATGGTAGCAAAACTAGGATAGAACTAACACTTAAACTACAGAAAACAAACATTGCTATTAAAATAACAAAATAAAACTGAAATTAATTCAAGTAATTGAAAAACTGAGGGAAGTGCATCATCTGTATCATCTATATCTTCTTTGTTACTGAACCATAAATGTATCCTATTTTTACTGTAATTATTATAATCTGAATTGATATAACAAGAGAACAGAAAAACTTCTTTCACAAATGAAACTGAAGGTGGATTTTTGAAAGCTGACAGGTGGGTCCTCTGCAGGCGACCCAAAATTGTGTACTACTTTATTATGCTTCCTCCTCCTCTTTTTAATATGGTGTCAATAATTGTCAGATAATCTGGATTTTCTTTTTTTTTGTTTTTCTGTGTTGAACCCAGAATGAGGGGGAAAAAAATCCTGATCACAAAGGTAACACATAGAGATAGAAATTCCATAAAGGATTTAAAGTACTAGAAAAGAAAAAAAGGCCAAGATACTCCTTCTCATCACCTTAAGCAATTCCATTGTAACAGCTATAATTCTTTTTCCTATTTCCTGTATAAGTCTGTACCTCCCAAGGACAGCAAATATCATTACAGGAATACTTGAGGGAAATCTCTCCACTGATACTAATGTTTTCATTCTGTAGTGGAAGCATCAAAACCTAAACTTTGCAATGGTACATTAGAACACAGACAGCCTTGACCTTTCCTCTATTTCCATTACTTTGTTTTTCCTTTTTTTTTCCACCTTCATTCACTTATTATTTAGAGCCCCTAAAGCTACTAAAGAAAAGAAAAATCAGTTTGACTTTACTCATAAAACATGACAACAGATATTTTCAAATTTATTTCCAAGTGTGTTAAATGGACTTATGAATAATGATGCTCATCAAAAGGTTAGTCAAAAATTCATTGTCTTTTACAATAGTGGAGGCTATTCTTAAATCTCTCAAATGCTTAGCTTTTTTTGCCATGTTTTTGTATGTTTTCTCTGTTTTTAATGCAGAAGCCTTTAAATAAAAAAGATGGAGGCTTGATTTTCAACAGAATAGAACCCAAACAGGTCATAGTTAACACCAGCTCTTCTTTTCACACCCTTTCTGAACCTTTTCCTGTAGAGGCAAACTGGAAAACATCACACTGGCAGCAAACATAAGTGATTCTTTGGAGATTTCTGCTGGCAGCTGACTACTCCATCTATTTCCCAGCAGTGTTAAGAGCACAATATGGCAGCAACAACAGTCCAAGATGTTGCTTAGCTGATATCTCATACTTTATACTCAGTTCACAAATTTGTTGGTTTGCTTTTTTTTTAATTCAATTTTTGGTTTTGTTTGTTTGGTTTTAGGTAGGGGTTATTTTGTTTGTTTTGGGTTTTTTTTTTTTTTTTCCTTCCTGAAGAAATCTGGTTAACAAGTTTCAGACTGATGTTTTAAATAGGTGTCTCTGGTTTAGCTCTTGAGAAAGAGACAAAGATACACAGAATTCCTACAGTTCAAACTTCAGACACCTTCTCAGCCACATACATCAAAGCTATGATATACCTGGAGTATTTACAAGTGTTTACACAGTTTTCATTAATTCCTGAATGACTACATAGCAGCTCTAGTATTTAATAAAGGTATACAGTGAAGTCCAAGTGGCTGACATATAAACCTCCAGAGGCAATACTAACCTGAGGCTGGCAGGGATCTTCTCTTCTGCTTTGGCTGAGTGACCTTTTACTTGACCTACAAGCATGAGTATCACTCAGGAATATCAATGAGAAGTACAAGAAGCCAGCTCTCTCCTACACTGCTTCCCTGGGCAGTGCCTGGTGCAGAAGGTAATTTTAAACTAAAAATTTGTGCTTTGTTTTCTGGGTATTTGCATTTGTCTGCCTAAAAAACTGATGGATTTATCTCCTTCTGCCTTATTTCCCCCTCCTTCCAGGCCTTCTTTTTTGAAGTTAGGTTCTTCTAAAAGTGCTGCACAGAGAAACAAATTATTGACATGGCTGCCTGATTGCCGTGGAAGGCATTCTCCTCCATAGAGGAGAATTCTGAATTAACATTCAACATCATTTTAACTTTAATATTTTGTGGTTCAGTCACTAGACCTTGCAATTTATTGCGTCTGTGAACTGCATTTTCTTCTGCCAGAAAATAACCTCCTATTTAAGGCACTTGAGGTTGGGTAAAAAAAATATCCTCAAACAGATTTCATTAATTCAGGCAAGAGAAAGTTAATATCCCATGACACAGCCGATTTGTTTGTAGGGGTGTTAAATGCATCATTTCCCTAATAAACTAAACCACCAGAGGAATGTGTAGAAGCTGGTGTTCCTTCCCTCAACCCATAAAAAAGCAGCAGTGTCTGCCAGGTAAACTCTGAGGAAAAGTAGGCAGCAGATCACACACTGATGAGCCTTTTTAAGTGAGGTCAATACATTGATATCTCGATAACAGGAAGAAAATATTCTGTTTGGACTCTTTTGAATGGTCTCTTCTGCAGGACCCAGAAGCACAGTCCATTTATTGTGCCCTCAAAAGAAAGAGCCTGTTCTACCAGTGCATTACCTGCATTCCAGTTTGAGCATTCAGGATCCCTGCACTTCCATGTTTATAGGGATTGCTTGAGAAATAATGGTTTTCATTTTGCTGCTCTTTATGGAGTTTCAACTTATCATCTAATCAATGATATAAAGAAAACAAAACCAGCCACCTGAATAGCACGGATATATAGCATGACTAATTCAGCTTTAAAAAAAAGCTGGAATAGATACAGCTGATAACATTTGCAGAAAATAATTCAGATTGACTTATGTTATGGGTAGGTACCCTGTCACCTTCACATACCCCAAAATAAAGCAGATTAGGTTCTCCACAAACTGTTCAATTTAAGAAACACATTCCCTCCTGCATGCCACAGATCAATTCACTTCTGAGCTATCATCACTGTCCAAGAGGAGTTTGAAAGCCTACAAAAATTTCAAAGGTTTCCCAGCTCCTCCTATTTCTACATTCAATTCTCTGAGGAGTCTATTAGCTTTCTGGCATGGAAAGCCAAACATATTTGTTGAAAACAAAAAACCCTATATACCAAAAGCCTTGCAGACAGTACGCTTCCCAATTGTTTTCCAAAACCACTGTCTTTGGTCCTTTCAATTTGATCAGCACATCCTCCTGCTGGGAAGATCACAGTCCTTTGGAAAGCTGAATAAATGTAAGATGAAAGCTAAATATTTTTGACACTTCAAGATATATTTGAAACATATAATTAGGCAAGACAATTGCCTAATGGATCACGATGAATGTTAACTTTGTCACTGAGAAAAATCTCTGCATACATCAGGACGGAAAATATCAAGCTTTCTGTTTTCAACCATCTTATCTATGGAAACATAGATATAAAAACCATCAGCCTTCCTATGATTTTATGCAGTCCTTTGTGCTCTCTACTGAATAAAGAAGCAATCCAGACCCTTAGATTTTTCTGAACAAGAGCTGAAATACAAATCTAGCTGCCTAGCCAACTCTCAATTATTTTAAACATGTATGTTTCACTGCAAATGCCTATAAAGAGCAAAATCACCTCCCCTTACATGTTTTTACATCACCTGGAGTAGAGGACTGGTCTCAAAGAAGCAAGTAATTTTCTATTGGGCAAGGTTAGATTCAGAAACTATTCAGATTCAGACAATGGAATGGGCATTTTACTCAAAAATCAAGGCATGGGCATATTACTCAATAATCACAAGATTATTAAATACCACAAATCCTGACTCCTGGACCAATGTGCACGATAGTAATTTCTAAGTTTTTAGGGATCTGGACTGGGAGGGCTTACAAATGAAACAACAGAAAGCCAGGTTCATTTAAAAAAAAAACAAAATAGTGATAACCCACGAACATGCAGCTGTGCTTTCCATTAGGATCTTAAGCCACACAATGGCATGAGACAAGAATTAATTTGCCCAGTTGCAGTTCACACCCTTTGTGAGAACTGCAGACTACCAGCAGACTACCACCTCACCTCCTGTGGCATGACAAGGATCACGACCCACAGACTCTTGTGGAATCAAGCTGACATGACAGGGCTGCATTTTGCAGCAGCAGCCTCACAGTCAGTTCACTTGGGCTGTGGCACAGCCAGGACAGCTGCAGCCACAGCACCACTGCTGAGTGACCCCTTGGATGGAGATGTCAATGTGGAGATCAGCTGTGGAAGGGTAAATATCCCTTCCAGGTGGAGCAAATGAAGGGATGGCAGCATGTAGGGAAGCTCAGTCCAGGCTTGTGTGGTGTGAGATACAGGAGGGAAGAGCACAGTGGAGAATATTGTCATATGAGTTGTTGGTTCTGTTCTCAAATTTCCCAAACCACAGATTTTCACTAAAATGCACAAATATCATAATATTCAAGAGAACCAGGAACTTTTAGTTTTCGCTCTCTGCAAGGTACTTTATTGAACCAAGGGATTCTGATATCTCATGATTGCAGGGACTGGACAGATGCTTGTACACACACGTTGAACAAACACTTTGATTTTAAAGTGTGTATTTATGCATGCTTTATGAACACTAGCTGTGATCTGCATCTAATCTTGCTTTAGCTGTATTTGTCCTCCTTTCACCTACATGACGATCAAAGGAATAAATTTATCAATGGTGTTGCAAACCACTACATATTCTGAAAGGAGTGAATTATTCAGCTGAATCCTAACATAGCTGCCCGTGAAAAGTGTTTGACAGAACTGTATGATCTGCAGGGCAGCAATCCAACTTTTAATACTGCTTTGTTACCCAAGCCATAAATATTTTTCTGACACTGTCAGGTTTAACATTCAGCACTGCTATTATTTCTAACCTAATCCATGAACACTCTAAAGGATTTGTAGTCTCTTAATATTTAATCTGCTGTAATTATAGTTGTTTTAATGTGCTATATCTATTTCTGCAATACAGTATGGTTCTTGTTCTCTGGAAAAAAAATAAAACAAAACAAAATCCCCACAAAAACAAAAAACAATGTACTTCAAAGCACAAATCAAAACTGATACATAAATGAAGGGAATGTTAATTATGAAACTGAAGAGGACAATCACAACTTGGAAAAAATAGTTCAGCTTCATGATTATTTCAATAACCCCTACCTACCTGACTACTACAACCTGTATACTGTGTAAAAAAAAAAGGCAATTAAACAGGAAGAAATGCATCAGACCAACAAGCTTAATTGAAAGTGAGGAGATGAAAAAATCTAATTAACTTTGCAAACTAGTTTTGCCTTTGTCAATTACCTTAATTGTGCTATTGGAGTACAGGTTATGATCTTCACTAAAATTTGAATCACAAGAACATGTCTGAAATCTCTGAAAGAGAAACAGCCTCTGAATGCTTCTTAATTACGGCAACACACAACATGAAGCAGCATTGCATCTGTTGAGACACAGTGTTTTGTAAGGCTAAAACCTCAGACTTTTATCTACCTACTCAACTAGTGCTCATATTGAAAGTCTGGGATGCTGTTACAATTAGCCTTTTAATGCAATACTTATAAATGGGAGTTTGGCATTTCCCTAACCCCGGACTGTTTACTGAAGAGTCATCTTATTTCACAGAGAATTCCCACTGAAACCATGGAACAGCCAGGGAAAATGTAGAGAATTGCCACAGCACTGCTGTAGCAGTGGATGCCTGTGGGCCAGCAAGAACAGATCAGACCTTTTCTGCAAATACAATTTTATGGCTGCAGCTACAGCTGGTGCTGACTAGGGTTGATTTTCTGATGGGGAACTCAAGTTTACATTGTGAAGTACATATTGGTAACATACTAGAATCAAAAAAAGTTGAAGACTCAGGAAAAGACCCGGAACTTCATAGGGATTTCCACTTGAAGCCCGTGAGTACTTCCTTTAAGCCATCCAACGAGGGCAACTTCTTTCACTTCCATCATTTATGCAGCATCCTGACCTTGACTAGAAGCCAAAGACCCACCCTGCCTCTCATTCACTCCACTCTTTTGTGAGGTAGGGAGGAAACAGAAGGAATGAGACAATGGCAGGTTAACAGGGAAAAGCAAAAGCTGTGTGTGCAAGTACAGCAAAATCCCCTGTTTCCCATTGGGAGGCAGATGTTCACCACCTCCCAGGCAAACAGAGACTCAGAGCACATTAATGGCTGCTTAGGAAAACAAACACCTTAATCCTGAATGTCCCTTCTTCCTCCAGCCCTGAGCTTTTATGTCGGAGCACACCACATTGGGATGGGATGGGATGGGATGGGATGGGATGGGATGGGATGGGATGGGATGGGATGGGATGGGATGGGATGGGATGGGATATCCCCTTGGTGAGCCTGTGTCTCCTCCCAGCCTCTTGCCCATTCCCAGCCTCCCAGTCTCTGTAGGGCTGGATAAAACCAAGGTTTTGCACCCTTTAGTAACACCAAAACATTGCTCTGTTACCAACACTGGTTTAAGCACAACTGCAAAGCACAGCAGCATATGGGCTGCTCTCAAGAAAGCTACTTGTACCAGTACAAATTTAATGGAAAACATACTCAAAAAAGCCACCTATATATGAAAACAATGCAAAAAATCAGCCTGAAAGACTGCAACTTTCCATGATACAAAAAATCTGAACCAAGCCACCTATGAAACAAAAATATTCCTTAAACCTCTTAATGCCTTTTAGACCTCTATCACAGCGTATAAACCTACTGCCTGGAAGAAAACTTGAGAATAATTCCAAGGCTTTTCTGACAATCCTTTTATTTATTAAGTGAAATTAGCTAAATTATTCCTTTTATTAAAAAAAAAAATCTATTAACAAAACAATGTGTGCAAACAATGTAATTCAAAGCAAAAAGCTGTAAGCAGCAGGAAATGTAAGCAAATAAAAACTCTGAGAGAAAACAGTTTTGAAAATTTCTTTCAGTTACATATTCCCCATTCCCATTGTCAAAACACTATCTTCTATTCTTTGATAAAAACATATTTTTATCCAATGTTGCTATCTCCCATCACACTTCCAAGCAAAAAACCAAACTCCACACCCCTTAAAACAAAAACTCAATTTTCTGTAACTAAAATCAGCCTTGACAGCAACACAGTTGCAACAGATCCATTGCCTTTACATTAAAGGGTGTGGTTTGGTTGGTTGTTTTTTTTATTCCTTTTATTATTCCTTTATTCCTTGGCTTATTCCTTTAAGAACCTAATCTGAAAACTATTAAGTGAAATTTTCTCCTTCTAAGTGCACAAATTCTCTCAGCTTGAAGTTCCAGCTATCAGGCACCTGAATTGAGCATGGGATGGGACATGAGAGAGATCAGCTTAATCCCTCCCCTATCTCAGCACACATCGTATAAACCCCATTCACAGAGATATCAACCATCAAGGATTCCTGCCACTCCTGCTCCTCTTGAGATCTGCCTCCTCCAACAGCACATTTCAGCTGAAGGTAAAGAAATTGTGCTTCTCTGTGCTGCACTGGAGGTGACATCCTGTGACAATCCCTGCGAGCTGATGGTGGGGCCACTCTTCAGCCAGATGGGAAAAAGGTTTCCTTATCAGCAGATGCAGGAAAAAAACAAAAAAACCAACAGCAGGTTGAGCCTACAGGAGGAAAGGAGTCAGGGAAAGTAAGTGTAGTGCAGTTCCTGAGAGCTCAAGAAAAAGTAAATAAAGCTTTTGATAAAAAAAACACAACAGTTCATTTAATAGTCTATACAAGATGGAAAGCCCAAGAGTAATGTTTAAAGCTACTGAAGTCCCCTAGAGTAAGGAAAATTTTATGGATTAAATACTTAATCCAAAAGAGAAATAGATCAGCTGCCATGCCACAACCTTGCAGCCTCAGGCAAAAATACTCAATATATTAAATTGCTATATAAACAACCCATGTCTGAAAATAAAGTGCCCTAAAAACTAAAGGGAAAAAAAATCTATTGAAAAGAGCATCCATTTTTTCTTCAACTTTGCTGGAATGTACTCTGAAACGTAGACTATATGAGAAATCCATCTGGCTTTCAGATATACAAACACAACGAAGATTCAATTTGCTTTAATTAGTGTTTCATACCTAGCATTTAAGAGCAGATTTGGGCTCTCTATCAGCAGTTCTGCAATACTCTATACTGTAATATCACTACCAGGCTTATCTCTCTCGTCTTCTGTTTAATTAAATTGTACTTTTTATTTTTAAGATATTGGCATGGCAGTTCCGGGGGGGGGAGGGAAATAGCATCATACACTCTACTCTGAATTTGTTTTAAACTTCTTGCTTTTCCAACAAGCTACCTCCAAAAAGTGCAGATTTTAGGTACTTCAATGAGATTACAGCTTGCCTGCTAATTCTGCCATTAAATTAATTCTGAGAAGCTCTCCACTGCAGTTACTTCAGTAACAAATAAGACTCAAGTATAAAAGATGCATTAAAACGTGTCTTGGTCCCAATGTAAATGCATAGAGCATTACAGCCATGTAATCTCAAGGAGAAAACAGACAAGGAAGACTCTAATAAACTGCATACTTGAAAAACCAGATATAGTTTTGGTCTCATTAAGATAAAAATATAATATTTTGTATTTGATTCATGTAGCTAGAAGGGTGCCTATTAGAGCATTTTCGATTACAGTTCAATTATTTATTTTTCCGTCAAACTCAAAGTTCCACAAGGTGAAAGAACAAAATGTATGATACCAGCTCCACGGAGAAGAAAAACAGAAATTAAGCAAAGGCAAATAGCCCACAAGCTAGCAGGCAACAGAGATGAAAACTGAATTTTCACACTGTGCAAAGAGTTTTGTCGCTTTCAATCTTGCCTGTATTGTTACAGCACATGCATCAATTAGATAACTTATTTCATTGTAGAATCACATGCATAGATTTCACATTTTAATAACTGTGTGTAAGAACACTGAAGCATTTCATGAAGGTTATCTGGGTCACCTGTATCCCAAACAACTTTCAACAGCTGCTCATAGCGTGTTTATTTCACAGATGGCAAGGGATGAAGTCTTTGCTTCTCCAGCATCACTTCCACTCAAGCCTTGGTGCTGGGGAACTGACGGCTGAGCTCCACAAGCCATGATCCCCCCCTCCTGCTCCCCTGGTACCGAGCAGTGGGATGCATGCAGAGAAGAGGCATTTCCCCTCCCCCATCATTTAAACTGCATAAACTGCAATTTTAGTAAATCAAGCAAAGAGCTAATCAAGTTTTGATTTGCTAATTACTTCTCAATTTGATTAGAGCTGGCAGCTAATCATCTCTGGAAACGTAAAGTCAATCTTTCACTCACACTTGCAAATCGAGACTTTATTGTAAAGAAACTGATATTGTGCATTACATCCTTATAATTATTATTTTCATATTTCAGTGCTTTTAACAACAATCCTAATTTTCATTATTGCAGCAGCACTATGAATAAAAACTCCACAGAACTGTATGTGGACTGAGAAGGAACATTAACAGAAGCTCTGGTATGACTAACATTAAAGCTCAAGGAATATGTAATGTTACATTAAACAAATACAATGCAATTTAAAAGCATAAGTTCTCATTAAAAAAAAAAAAAAAGGAAAAGGATGAACAAAGCAACACAGAATTTTAACAACCAGTATCTTCAGATTAAGACTGTAGAAGTAGGTTTTCACCATGTTAAAAGAAAAAGGAAAAAAAAAAAACAACAACCAAACAAAAAAAAAAGAACACAAAAACATCCAACATGTAGGATAAACAAGTTCAAAAGGAATCAAAAAAGTAAGACCATGTAGTTTCATTTTTTCCAAAGTAACAGAGAAAAAGGAAAGAGAATTGAGCTATGCTCTATTTTATTTCTGTGACGTTCTTAGCATGGAGTATCTACCCATGTTTTTCCTTATCCAACTCAAGAGCAGCCTTCTAAACCCACTAACTCTCTGCTGCTCCTCACTGCCTGGCTTCTGCAGTGCCTTCCTACATGAGTTTCACAAAGGGATAGATGAAAGCTAATGCCCTGAAAAATATATCATTACAGCTCCCACACCAGCAGGTTCTGCCCCGAGTAAAGTCCAAGCATGCTTTAATAGACAAAACTCAAATTAGGCATATCCCTGCAAAATCCCCTTCCTACAAAAGAATCACAGAGAAGATTGGAAAAGACCTTTGAGATCATCAAGTCCAACCTATGACCTAACACCTCCTCATCACCTAAACCAGGGCACCGAGTGCCACATCCAGTCTGTTTCTAAACACATCCAGAGATGGTGTGTGCACCACCTCCCCGAGCAGACAATTCCAGTGCCCAGTCACTCTTTCAGTGAAGAATTATGTCCTGATGTGTAACCTAAACTTTCTCTGGTGCAGCTTAGGACCAAGATATAGTCCCTGCTTCCTTGTTTGTGTTTCCTCTGGCTTACATTTGATGTAGTCCCCAGAGTGATGTTATTCAAGTCATCCAATGTCTCCAAGGATTATCACTCTGGATCCCCATGTCCCCCCAGCCATGCATCATATGAAGTTCCTTGTGCAACGCAGACTCCCTTCAATCCCAACACAACACCTGGGGAGGGCACGAGCAGGGAAGAGGCAGCAGCAGAGAACAAACAGCAGTTCTGTTTAAAAGCGTTTGGGAGGCATTGCAGAGAAGGGAACAGACTGTGTACAGAGAAGAGAAATCCTGAAGCACGGCTTGCCTCCCTTCCCAGACCTGCAGGTCTGCAGCAAGGCAGAGCAGAAGCACAGCAGTGGGGAAATCAGGACAGGACCAAGTGGCACTACTTCCCTTGGACAGGCAAAGGGACACACCAACAGTCGTTTATACCTGATTTACTAAAAAACACTGTGGTCTAAATACCCTGCTGAGGATAATGGGACAGAAAAAAGGAGCCAGAAAAAACTGAGGCATACTCTTAAATAAAATGCAGCTTAAATTAAAAGAGTTGATTTTAGAGAAAACACATTTCAAAGAAAAAACACACTCAGAGCCTGTCAAAAACATTTTACTTGAAGCTTTTATTTTAATATTATAGACTTCTGAAAGATGGCATTAAGCCCAAAAAATTTACTATGATTCTTTGCAAATAAATTTTAAATATTTCATTTATAAATCATTCGATGAAGAAATTCAAATGGAGAGGCTTTGTTAAAAACTTGAATGATTTTTTGTAGATTCTCCTTGAAATAAATTATCTAGCCACCTCTAACTAGCAAACAAAAATAGCTGATATTGGGATGTAAAAAGTGTCTCTACTTTCTATAATCTTTCTTTGTCTCTATAATAATTTCCTAAAAGTTGCTGATTTAATTGAATTGCTATTAACTCTTTTTTCCACTCAGCTATCCATTTTGTTTTTCAGTTGAATGCTGGAACATTAGAAGTGGAAGGGCTTTAACAGAGAAAGGTAAATATTAAAGATACTAACAGTGCCACCACATCTTTGGTGTAATGGATTTTCAGTTTTGAGTAGCACCATTGCTCCAGAGTCTCTCATTACAAAAATAAATGATGACTCATAACCATTATTATTGTCAAAAGTTTCACAAATTCATCATCAGTATAATAACTATAGAAAAAAAATTAATTGTAGCTTCAGCAATCCAGCATTTGTTATATCTTAATAAAAATCAAAATCTAAAAGGTTAGGAATTCTCTGTTGTCTTTAACAGCTGCCATGAAATTACAGCAAGTGCATTCTGCCTGCCTGTTCTTTATTTATTCTCTGTAAAATAATTATGCATAAAATGTATTCCTAATTTTCCTGAAATTGATTTTGTGACAAGAAATTAATAATGGCAACTCTGAAACCTTCCCAAAACATGAAAATGTAGACTTTGTAAGATTTCACATATCCTATATTATATTCTACAACAAAACCTCAAGCTATATCCTAGTTTTAGGAGCAAGCAAAATGGATTAAATATTTCCCCTCTGATAGAATATTATAGGTGTTGTCCATTAGAGAGCATTCAATATGACACTTATTTTTCAACAAGTGTGTGTTTCCTGTATAAGGTTCACAACAGAAATACAAGAAGCTTTCCAAAACATCCTTAAAAACATAACATTAAAGGACTTTGGAACCAACACCTAATCTTTAATTTTGCTGTTATCACAGGCACAGTCTAAACTTGGCTATTTGTGATTTTGGCAGTTATTTCAAAAGCACAGTCAGAAAATTATTTAGGCATTTCAATGGAATCCACATGAGAAAGCACCGCTTATTTTTGCCAGCTGTGATCTTCAAGAAATATTGTTCCCATAAACTCCTTTGCTGTGATTATATTGATAAAACATTTACATTCACCTTAACTCCAGGTTGATGCCAACTAATGAAAAATATGTCTTTCAAATTTAAGTTATAGTTATAGTAGAAATTAGATATACACTTAAAAATATAACTTAAAAATTTAATGCTTACTGAAGTAAAACTTGAGGAAGAAAATTTTCCAGAAAAAAACTGTTTTCAAAGCATTTGAAATATACAGTTGAGATGATATCTATTAAACCAGCTACTTTTCAAACGTCAAAGAAATAAAACTAAAGATTGTATCGGTCTGAAATTAGAACACTACTACTCTTGTCCATCAAAGAGGAAGAACAACTCCACAATTCAGTTTGAGTACTAAGTGATGAAGTGCCCAACACCAGTGGTTTAACTCAATCCATCTATTTGGTCTCTGCAACTTTATTCCTTCTTTAAAAAACAACAAGGAGAAACAAGGACATACTCTGTGAAGAAATTTTAAAAAGACTAAACATGAAAATCTGATGTCCAGCCAATAAACCAGTAACAGATAGGGTTTATACTTTTTTTCTTCTAGAAACCCAGAATAAAACAGAAAAGCAGAGGTTGTATTTCTTGGGGAAACGAATTTTCCCAGCCAATTCAATTTATTTGTTGAGAAAAATAGTTCTCTTAGTCTTTATTCTAGCCATTGCTCCAATAATTGCCTCTGCCAGTTCACATAACAAATCACTGGAACGATTCATATCTATATTTTAATAAAAAAAAATCATAAATGAAATGAGGAATCAGGATGTTGACAAGCTTACTTGTGAAGAACAAAGAAATTATGCTAAGGCAGGATATGAACTTCATACTCTTTATCATGAATTATACAACAGATTTCATAGGAAATTTAGAAGTAATGAAGCTTGCTATCATCCCCTTACCTTCAAATGAATACTCTTCTTACTAGCAACCAAACTGCAGTGATGAAAAGTTTGCTAAAAATTTAATTTTTACGCATCTGTGGTCATAAAAATCATAATGGAACTGTTTTTTAATGTTACCGCACATTTGCTGATACATTTGTTGGATGAGTATTTCTGGTGGTTCTGAGAGTTCACCTGCATTTTAAAGAAATTCAAATTCTTCAGTGCCTCAGGTACTCTCTTACATTACTCTCCATTAAACACTTGCACATCCTTTGAGGCAAAGTGACTTTTTCAATTTTTCAAATTGAAATCCTTGTTCCCCTATGAATCTTGGTCAAATTCAAAGTTAGTTAAAAACCAATTTCATGTCAATAGCCTAAGCTAACCAAACAGAAACTTTCTAGTTTAAGAGATGCATTGGTAATATAAGCAATTCGTACAAAGCCTCTAAACCTAATCTGTAACATTTCACTTCAGGAACTTGGAAGAAAAAACAGAGCATGGAGTTAAAAAAAAATATATATTAGGAAGACACAAAGAATTATTTTGCCCAATAGCAATCAAATTGCTAAGAATGAAGTTAGTAGCAAGATTTGAACAGAGGTAAATTAACAATCTTTACACCTTTTCTCGGGTTGTGTCGTGAGTTTTTGTTCCACATATGGTAATTCTACTCAGAAATCACAAGTTCAATGTAGCAGGAAATTAGGGAGAAAATTCTAAATACTTTTACTTCTAGTGAAGCAATTATTTCACAATAAGATCTCATTCTGTTCTTGTTTACCTGTTCTACAGTGTGGCAGAACATGATGCTGTGATATTGAAAGCAAGCTAAGGATCTCCTCCTCAAACAGATCTTCACCTCCTCTCCAAATTAATTTTTTACCACACTTGTTAACACAGTAAGTCATCCAGTTCTTAGCAGCTGTATAAATTGCTTGCTCACATCTACATTAATCTTTCAAGTATCTAGCAAGATGTCTCATGTCAAAACAATCTGATCATATAATTAAGTCCTGATCAAAAATACTATTGGAAATCACCATAAATATTTTAACTTCCCGAAATATCACATTTGCTTTTCATTTAACAGACACATAAAGATTTGAGTAATCATTCTACAGTAAAATAATTACCCTAATTAATATGTGAAGATATTCTGAG
Organism: Acridotheres tristis; assembly: GCA_037013685.1. Taxonomy (NCBI): domain Eukaryota; kingdom Metazoa; phylum Chordata; class Aves; order Passeriformes; family Sturnidae; genus Acridotheres; species Acridotheres tristis. Next base: position 6,103,272 of record CM072884.1, read on the forward strand.
TTAAAACCTGCTGTAATTATTCCTCTGTATACAAAACATGTGAACAATTTTTGAGACATAAATCAAGAGAATGGAAAGGTTTCCTCATTCTGTAGTTAGTGGCACCAAATCAGAAGTTGTAACAATTTCTACTTCATTGATTTTTATCTGCAAGAATGTAGAAGTTTTTAGTGAAGATCACCCAAGGCGAACATAGTTGAAAACAGACAGGAGACACTTTTGAGAAAACAGAGAATGCGAATTACAAATAGGTTATAAATGGACAAAAAGTTAAAAAAAAAAAAAAACAAAACCAAACCCAAAACCAACTACATAAACATAGATGTAAACTGAAATCTCATTTGAATGTTGAACACCAGTAAAAAAATTCTGTCACAATCTCTCCTGTAAATCCCACAGAAATCTATACTTCTAATGAGAATGTAACAGGAATATCAATTCAATATTACATTGCTGTCAAAAATACCCTTCATTTTTTCCCTTTACATTTGGGAGAAACAACTGAAAAAGTCCATATTCAATTAATGATTTATGACGTCAGTGTTTTCTTTCTGAATAATAACACAACTACATCATTTAAAAATCTGACTAAAGCAACATAAAAGTTTTCATGCAAATAAAAAAAAAAAAAAGCTTTCATTAAAAATATTGCTAAACATATTCTATACTTTATTTCTCTAAAACTGAGGCATTACCATTATTTCGTCCCAGTTTTTTTGTTTGTTTGGTGGGGTTTTTTTGTTGTTTGTTTGTTTTTATTGTTTTGGGGGTTTTGTTTTGAATGGTTTTGGGGCTTTTTTGTTTTCTTGATTAAGCAGCAAAGATCTTTTAGAGCTGTGTATAGAAGGTCAGGGCAGCCATCACTCAGATGCTAAACTTGTCATTCCAGGAACACATGTGGTGTGATCTCAGTAAAACTAGTCTTGCTTATCAGGAATGATTTGAAAGAAGAAATGTAGTTTCTTAGTTCATCATTCAATTATTTCTATTTTTTACTAATTTGTCTCTCTATAGCTGGTAAAAATTATACAATGTCAAACTACCCTAGTGGTGTAATAGCTTATATTAAGAACAAAGATTATATCAGCTCAAAATTGCTTTTCTTCTTCCAAATGTTTCAAAACAATACGTGTCTCAGGAGAAAATGTTCCTTTACACTGGCCTAATTTCATATAGGATACTAGTGTTCATATATTTTAGATAAATTAACAGAAAGAATCATTATAGCTTTAAGGTTTTATGAGAAAATGATAGCATTTAAAAATTATCATCTTCAAATAGCCAGATTATTAATGGAAGTGCTATGAATTGGCTATGAAAAAAGCATCAGGCAGGCAATTAAAGATAGATGCACAGCATTTAATGAAAGGCAAGAAGCAGGAAAGGCTCCAAGCAGCATTAATCAAAGTCCTTTCCTGTGTCCTATAAGTTCTGGAGGGAGTCAAAGTTTTTCTGCAGGACAGGAAAAGTTTCACATGGGAATGAGGCAACCCCAGCCTGTTTAAGATGTTTGACAATACCAGTTTGATAACCCATGTTTGACTCACCTGTAGAGCAACAGAAAGTTTGGAGCTAAAGGATGCAAGACTTTTTTTTTAATACTTTTTTTATATGATCTCATTGTCCTTTGCACAGCACTTCAGGGGAAAAGCCCCAGCAAGTCAGCTGACAAATCACCACATCCAAATAAAGGGTTTGCTATTCATGTATTTCTACAGACATTGTTTTTGAGGTTGGATAAATTGTTAAGATCACAAGAAAGGAAGGAAGTACCAAAAAACATTGAAATATATTATTATGAGAGCCTAGTTTATTTGTGCTGAAAATTTGTCTAGAAAGTAAAACAACAACAACAACAAAAATATAATACTGGTTGGCCATTGTAAAAATAAAGCAGTTTTAAAAGTTCTACTATCACTTCTCTTTATTCAACATAATTTTAATGATTACAAACATTGACATTTATTTTACCATATAGAGAAGTAGCATCTGTTACTTCCTAAGTATGAGAAGAAAGGAATCTAGGATTGAACAATAGCTGAGAAAATGAAAGATGATTACCCTTCATGGGTGACATGTTTGATTTATTCCACTGAGATTTATTTCCTTTGATCATAAATTATACTGTTTGAATCAATATTTTGAGTACTAAGTATAGGAGGGGACACCTGGGAAAACCTACTAAGAGAGTTGGCAAAGAGCTACAACTCAGTGAATGACATGAATTACTGCATTTATCATTATTTCATTGGGTGAGCTGTTACTTTGATAGACTCTGATCTCTTGTACTGTTTCTGACCTCTTCCTCCCAACAGGAAGCATGTAACAGGCATCTCAGAGAATGTTTGTGCAAGAATCCTTTTTTCTTGAGTTGTTGTATCTTTGTCATTATAGAAGTCAATATTATCAAAGCAAATATATGAAAATCTAGTTTTAAAAAGATTTATCAGATACTTTCCATTCAGAGAAACAAAACCAAATACACTGAGCTTTAAATTTGCCTCTCTCATGCAACAAAACTCTATTATAAATTACACATGACAGCTGAACACCCAAAAGAATCTCTGTGGGTGCATGACAGCTGAGTTACATATTAGCCAAATATGATAGAATTAATTGTCACTTTATATTACTTTCAATAAAACTGATGAATAGATTAAATAAAACAAAAATGCAAAATCTTTGTGAAGTTTCCATTTACATTTGTCGCTGCTTTAGCATTGGCTAAATTGCCAGTGCACCCACTAGAATGATTAACTCATTTCCTGCTGTGAGATAGGATTAGGAGAAAAGCAAAACAGGCTCAAATTTTAAAGGGTACAAAGAAAAAAAAAAACAACTTTATTACTAGAAACTATAATGTTGGTTCAGCAAGAACACAACCAGTTAAAAGTGAAAGTGTTATCTCATTACTGTGTCATCCTAACAAAACAGCAAATCCCTACAAGGCAAAGGAAAACACAGCCTGATGATCAACAGGGATTCTGAAGTAATTCAAGGAACTTGGTTACTTCAGGTCCAAGAAACTCTTCAGTGGTGAGGTGGAAGATTTACCTGAAGATTATAAAAAGCATGTGCTGTAATAGAAGAAAAGCAGGTGCCAGATTTTGGCAACTCATTAGAGAAATGTACACTAAAACATGTTAGATTTGGAGCTGAAAGAACTAAGACTGATTTAGAACATTTTATAGAAGAAATAAAAGGACGTGTTTTGCTAAAATATGGAGCAGCATGAAAATGTTCTAATTACCCTAACAGTGAAAGGAAAAGGTGCTATTGAGACTATTTTGTAAAATATTTTTGCCATTGTATATTTCTTACCCTTGAAATGATGATTGCCACAGAAAAATCCTAAGAGCTTTTCAGGCCCTAACAAACTCTTTGAGAACTTTCACTAGCAAATATCTGGAGGTAACACAAATGACATGATAAAAAAGAATCATTGAAAGTTCTGAAAGCCCTATGCTTCCCAAGTTCTTACTGAGTTTTTGTGTCATAGAAATGCTTAAGCTGGTACTGACATAAAATGTTTTAGTGGTAAAATTAATATATTAGTAACAATAAAATGTGAAATGCCTGATTTTTGTCAGAAATAACTTTCACATTGAACAGTTTTTAGACTTGAGCAGAGGCACTAAGAAATCTTACAACCTTTCTAAGGTGCCTTTCTAACGATGTTTATTTGAGGTACAGAGGTTTCAGTAAGAAAAAAACCCCAGCTAATTAGACTGCATAAAAATAAATTTCTTAAATTAATAAACTGTAATCTTTATCATGGCCTCTCCAGTGATACAAATAGAAATGCAGGCACCAGTGACAGTCTACAATATTGTCACAAGATGAGAAGTTCTGCCAGAGAACCAGAAAGAGTCTGAATTTGTTTTGTAATCTCCATACACCTGCCAAAATGGCTAGACAGGAGCTAATTTTAACTGCTTAGATATGTAACAGCTGGACAGGTCATACTAACTTCTGACTAGCAATACATCACTGATTTTGGTATTGTCCCCATTATACTGAAAGCCTGAATGATGATTTCGATATGGAAATGCATTCAAAAGAGAAATCTGTCTCAATGGCACAAGAGGTACACATATGTATGAGGAAAAAGTTTATAACAAATTATATATTTTAAGGAGGCTCCTAGAACTAGGAATTTCAATATATTTAGTTTTACACAGAAGTGTAATCTGTATATAGAAAACGAATAACCCCTAGCACTGCCTCCAAACAAGTATAGTTAGACAGAGTATTTTACAGACAGAAGAAAAATAAAGGAACTATAATAGAAATTGGTGAAAAAATAGGCAAGATATTTGTGGATACATATCCATGCTACACACAGCACACTTTTAATCAGGCAGTTAAAGTTTGGAATTGAGCATACTGAAACAGGAACTAGCATTTCTTCAAACAAGAAATTTCAAGTTCAATAGGCTGGCACTTGCACCAGTCACGACAAAATTACTGAATCTGATCTGGATTCTCAAGGTAAGAGTCAGCCTTGAATATTCTTTATTGGTGGCTTACTGGCTGTCCACTACCATGTGCAGCAAAAATGTACAAAGCCCTTTAATTTTGCCATCTTTTGACCAACACTGAGCAGATATTTATTCTACATGGTATTCCTTGAAGAACACATAACACTATCTAAACTCAAATGCAAACCTACATAGGAAAACAACTTTCAAATTACACGTATGTCAAAATGTACGATTTTCAAGGAAAGGTAAAGGAAACCTCTTTTTTAGCATGTATGTGTCTCAAAATGTTTGCTTTTTGGACTCAAAGGTGCCTGATACACAAATAGTTGTGAGAACAGTTGTTCAATTCTTTGCCCTTTCTTTGTTGGAGGGCAAAAAGAGATGGACTTGGTTTGCAATAGAAGATTCCCTTTTGACTGTCTGGAAGACATGAGAAGGAAAATTTATAAAACAACTAAAGCAATCAAAGAGAGGATCTCAACACACTGCACAATCTCTCTTACTGAATGCTCTTGACAACCAATATAGAGGTTCCATGTTTATGTAGGGGGTTAAGATAAGTAAACACATAATCCCCATCCAACCCTTTCTTTTTGCGATTCAGGAAGAATATCCACATTCAGAATAAAAAAAAAACAAATAACAAACTCGAATAATAGCAACAGACTTAAACCAAATACCAGTAACATTTGTTCTTAGAAAGACAAATTTTAATTAGTCTTCTATCTATATATCAGAATTAAAATACATAGTAAACTAACTTTGCCATTACAGTGGAAAACGCAGGTGGAGAATGCACAAAACATTCCTTTTGTTTTTACTGACTTATTTTGCACTTTACTTTTTTTTCCCCAACTGACTTATCCACATTGGCACTGCATTAGAATTCCTTCTGCGTTTCAATTGCTCCATAGTGTGCTTATTTCTCACCTTGTTGTTTACAGCACACAAAAAGCTGAGGCAGGTGTTGCACATAAGGCTGACACTCTGTCAGCCATAAGCTGCTCTCTGGTCAGCAGCTGGTTTTATATATGCATGAGGTGAAGTATTACTGTTAGAAGAGCTTTCCGAAGAGATTCAGAAGTAAATTAAAGAAGCTACCCAGCTGGTGATTTTAATGAATAGATAAAAATAATGAGAAAAGGAAAACAAAATAAAAAATCATCAGACACAGAACATGATTTCACTGGAGGTATTTTCTGATTTTCTAAAGTACATAAAGTAAGCATTTTTAAGGTGAAAAAACAAACTAGTGTCCAGCATGAACTTAAAAGTAATTTACTGCTCCTGTGATCTAAAACAGAACATACTGTAGTGCTCTTACATCCACACTGGTGTGGAAGAATATTAAAAAAAAAATCTCCCACATGCCTGCAGGTGATCGTCCTAGAATACAAACTGTGTTCCACCAACAAATTTATCAGAAATTTAATTAAAACAAGTCAAATGTGCAAAATTAAAAAGAAGAAATACAAAATCTATCCAAGCTCCCCTTCACCAAATTAAAGAAAAAAAGGACTGACTTGCATTTCTTACTATTTCCTGTGTAAGAAGAGCATGGATTATTTTTTCATCTACAGAATTCTAAAGGCAGCTAAGTAAGCCTGCTTCCCTGTGTGAAGCCACACCAAAAAATACTCTTTAAATTTCCCAGTGTAAGAAAGATACTGTCATACTGGAATGACCATCAGTGCTGGGCCACCAAACTGACCCTGATCGTGACCCAATCCACCCGACCTAATGAGATGCTGGGAGCAGGCACTTGGACTTCATGGCCATTGGGAGATCCTTCCAAATTGAATTACGACTCTACCATTCTCCTAAAAAAAAAACCCCACTCAAATACAATTTACCAGAGGGTTCCAATTCACTAAGGATTTAAACAAAGTTTCTCTCTCCAAAGAAAACAACTGTATTCCCAGAGAATTATTTTTTCTTACTAAATCTCCTTCCTGTGACATAGAAATTTCTATATCCATGCAACACCCACTGGAAGAGAGGTTCAACACATGCCCTGCTTAGACAGGAGCTGATTTTATACCTGAGATATTTGTGATATCACTGACCAGTTTGTGCTTTCAAACAGAATCCAAAAAATGATTCCTTTCTCCTCAGCCACAGTCAGATACTACAATTTTTGTGCCTTGGCTGTTTTCATGGCATTCTGGGCACTATTTCAAAGACCTCTAACCTTTTTGTCTAACAATTATGAATCTTCTGGCTCGTGCATTCCCAGACTGTTTTAAAAACAAGCACCCATTCAAACCACACCACATCACTAACTTAAAGAAAATAACTTTTCCATAATGGAGTCAGTGAAAGTCTCCAGGATTAGTATAGGATTGATCAAACAAGTGAATCAGCTTATTTTAGATCCAAATGGATAGCATGGGAAAAATTCTGTGTTCTTCCTCTAGCATATACTATGCTGTTTCATACACTTATGCATTATATATATATATATATATAAAGGTTTACTAAAATAACTTCTATATAGCTATATTTTTTCCATTTTGCATCTATATGTGGCACTCTTAGATAACAGTCACCGGCTGGACAGGAGATTATTTCTTCAGCGTTTTGAAAGCACATAAAACCCTTTTTCTTAGGAACTAATCTCCCTCAGAAAAGAGGGACACTTTCTGAGAAAAATACAAAATATCCTTTTTACTTTTAATATTTGTCTTGCACTTCTATTGCTCCCTGTACTGTTGGCACATTTCTCTGGATTCCCAATTTGAAGAAAATAATTTTCAGGAAAAATTTACATACTCCCCACCCCCCCAAACTTTGCAAGATCCTCGCTTATATCTGAGATTGCCATTTCAAGACTGAGAACTGCTCATTGAACTAGAGATAAAAATCTTTTCAGACTTCTCTACCAGTCATGGAACAGCTTTGCTTTGCTTTCCCCAGAAAAGGCAAAGGAGACAGATAATTCATGTGGCAGCTGGTCTCCCTGTGGGCACTGTGCTGTACAGACACTTTATTATCAGGTTAAATGGATATATTTAGCTTTTACATAATGAAAATTGCCATTTCAGAAATAACCACTCTCTATTAATATTTTATTTAATAAAACCCTTAAAAGAAAAACAAAATATGGAAAAAAAGGACAAAGTCTGAGCACCATACTTGAAAAAAATAAAAGCACAAATTTCTAACAAATCTCCATTTTCCTGACACAGTATTAGAGGTATGCATGATGATTCTAAAATTACTCTTTTTTTTAGATATATTTATTCTTATTAATCTGTATTTGCCTCTGCCCACACTAGGCTTGTTTCCTAGTCCCAACTCTGCCATCCCCCAGTACCACTGCCATCCCTCACCATCTGCAGAAATAGAAACTTTCCTAAACAAAGATGAAAGAAACTATATTAGATGGACTAGAACAACCTCCAACCCCCCTCCCCCCCACAGGTAATTTTGAAGCTTAAAAAGAAAATGTAGATTTTTATTTTTTTCCCCTATTTACAAGGTACTTGTCCATTTTCAAGAGCTGAAATTGTAGAGTAGGCCAGGTTAGTAATATCTGCTACATTTTTGATATGCTATAATTTGCCAAAGTTTATTACTTGCTCAATAACAGTTTTCACCTGCAACAGTTCCACTGGTTTTTAAGCACATTGTGGATCCAACAATACACAAATTCTGAACCCTGTACACGGTAGCTGGGCTCAGCATAACTGCAGCAAGAAAAAAGACACAGGAGAATTAAATCTAAAACTTCAAAACAGTGTTCTGAATCCAAAATGCACTTGATACACATGATGGGATGGCTGACACTTGCAATTATATGAATATCTGCTGGCAACTATTATTTTAAGCTTTTTTCAAAAGAAAGAATAATACATTTTAAAATGCTGTGGAAGTGATGATTAGTGCAAAACAGGAAACAACACTTACTGGGGAAGAAAAGGCTTTGATGTGTTAAAATTAAAAACTTTTAAATTTGCCACATTTTTGTTTTGATGTAAGTCAACATATTGGTTATTGTCGTTTTATAATGACGGTATGTGATATTCTAATAACTTCACACTAAATTTCTTTGATCTTGTTGAAAGAAATTATATAATAGGTAATTTGCTGAGCAAGCTCAAAATTTGTATACAGGGCCATATATCTCTTGCCAGATTGCTTTTCAGTACCAAACATACTTTTAATGCTGGTTTTGTGATTTTCAATTCTCTTTAAAGGCTAGAGAACTACCAGGATCTTCTAATATGATCACATTGAAAATTCTTTGAGATACTTATGTTGTTGAAATATATTCTGTCATTCTTCCATTAAAAGAGATCCATCCACTGAATAAAATCTTCATTTCAATTTCAACAATACAAGCTTTGGGTTGTGGCTATTACAGACAACAGATTGAAGCAAACACTTTATCTCTGTGTTGCTATTTTTTTCCTTCTCATTGCACTGCCCTCTCAAAGTACTCTGTCAGCAAAATAAGTCATGTCAAATTGGGATTGCCTGGTGAAGATGATTCAAGAAAGAAGATTCAAAGTGATACTCTCTTTTTGAGTGATGACATCATGCACCACAAATTGCAAATTCACCTCCTGGAGCAGCTGTTTAAATTATGTTTATTTTGCAATTAATGGAAAAGTACAATTTACCAGTCATTATTAAGAACTTTCAAATGCAGTGAGACTACTAAGTTTTCATTTCCATTTCTAACTGCTTGCAATTTTTGTTTTGTAATTTTTTTTTTTTTAAGAGAGTTACTGAAATCGTCTCTACGTTATTGGTATGTAATCTTCTTTATGTTGTTATTGTCTTTGTATGCAGAATTCTACATATTTTACATGCACATAACATACACTATACGGGTGTTTTTTAGAGTAGAGATTTTCATTTAGGAAAATCCCTCCTTTCCTGGAACTAAGTAGATGGAAAAATAGGTAAAGGTTTTTCCCACAATCATTATATGGAAGAGGTGGGTCAACAAACCATCACAAACTAGTAATATTAAACAGTACTTTTAAAAGAATCCGATTATTCCTTTTGAAATACTGCTGTTAGATAACCTGATATTTACTTTTAGATTCATCTATTCATAGTCATTATACATTTACAAATTTAGAACTTGCTTTATCTAAAAGCAATGATCATGCTAGAAGTTGCATTAAAAATGGGATCAAGCATAACTCTCAAACTAAAATGGGAACCATTTTTTACTTTGTAATTCTGCTCATTTTACACAATTTTTCTGTAATCTTTGTGCTGTTCTCAAAAGATGCAAATGAGTGTTTTAATACCATGGACTGCACAGGGTCTTATTTGCTTCTGCTGCATTGCAGGAGGAAAACTAAGCTCTTCAGTGATGATCTGCACTTTTTTTTTTTCCCCAGAGAAACCAAATAAAAATAAAAAAAACCCCTTTGGATTTAGACTTTCTGACTTTCAACTGTCAACAAGTTCTTAATATTAAGAGCACACACAGATGTAACATCTTTTTTATCTGGGGAAAAGGAAATGCATTCCTCATTAAAACAACCACAATCCCTAAGAAAACATTATTCAAAGTCATAAATACTCAGTTTTAAGTCTTAGATAATAAAACTCATCAAATTCACCAGCAAGTTATTTCATCCTCTAAAAATAAAGAATAAACATGGGGGCAGGGCTCACTCCCCCAAGAAATAATTTTTCTGTCCCTATGACTGCATTAGTCTCATTCTCTTACACTTCTTTTCAAGTTTCCACAGGCACAGCTTCTTGCCCTTTTTATGATTTCCATGCTAAAGCTTAAGGAGCAGAGATAAGAGGTTTGAGGCAGAGATAACATGAAAAGGCAGTTTCAGGGGAGGAGAAGGAGAAAGGAACCCTTTGGGGTTAAGATATATTCTTAGCTGGAGCATTCAGAACAAGCCTTTTACTACTGTACCTTTGGTTAAGTACCTATCATTTTCTTGTCTTTTTGCTATTCTTCTATGAAGATCATGCTTCACACTTCTGATTTTATGAACAACTGTGGATGAACACAATGTCCCACCTCAAACTTGATTCTCAAAGGAGGTCAGAAAAAAAGAGTTTACTGACCCCAACAAGTTAATAAACTAATATCCATCTCCCAGTAGAGATAATGTTGAGATTTGTGCATTTTACTAGTACTAGATTTTTCTTGTTTGCTTTTTTTTTCAATTTAAACGCTAAAATGTGGACTTTCTAAAACTTGTATGCATACACAATTAATATATAGACACAGTATTTATTCGTATACACAGACTAAACATTGCTAAGACTGACAAAGACCAAACGGTTGCTAATGAAGAACATGACAGCTCTTTAGACCTTCAAAACAGTGACTTAATAAGTATGCCAAGGACTAATATAACTATACTATATAACTATGTTTTTCCCTTGGTTTAAATGAAGAAATTTTTCCTTTGTTTAAATGCATAAAGTTATTTAAAACAGGCACTTTAAATGACTCTCCCTCTTTGGAATGTAATTTCCACCATGCACATTTTCCACATCCTGTACAAGCAAGAGCAAGAGCTAGTAAGAAGTAACCAAGCACCAAGCTGCCAACAGGTTGCTGCTCACAAGATTTCCAATGTCTGAAGTTTCTCCATATGTTGTTAAATTATCTTAATAATGAGGTTATTGATTTTCTGAAATCTAAACTGGGTATTAGTCAGTATGGAGCACATTTTAAACTTATATTTATGGAGGACTTATAGATCATGAAAAGTTGGATCTTCCTCCTCCTTCTCTTTTGCAGTTCTCATTTTCTCCCTCAAGAGCTGTCCCATACATGGCAGCTCATCCCTGTCCTCAGTCTTGCATCTCAGAAAGCTATTCTAGTTAAGAAGTGTAAAGAAAACCCAACACAGTGACTCTGGCATAGAAAAGTCAGTGGCTGTGTGACAGACACAATCATCAGTTTTCTCTATGACTTTTTTCCCCCTGACTTCCATCATTCAGATAAAATGTCATCACCAATTTTATATGCAAGTCTGAAGGAAAATGTATAGTCAGAGATTTGCTGTGTGACCAGGAAAAGGGTCAGAAAGAGAATCCAACACTGAAATATCAGCTCAAACAGCATGCTGTGGAAGTTGGTTTCCTCTTCCTCCTTTATTTCACAGAAGGTATAAATAAGTGAAGAAAAAAAAATTAAAAATAACTTTTTTCAATTTGAGTTCTCATCCAAAATTTCTCTCACCCCTCTCCAGCCTTTTCTTACTTTATAGGCAGGTTTAATTACAGTGCAACTATTGGCACTTCCTCCACAATCCTAATACACCTGCAGGGGTATAAACAGCCCAAGTGTCAGAGGGCTTGAGGAGATTTTGGGCAGGACCTGCCAAAGAAAATTACAAGCACTAAATGGAAATTCTGCAACACCATATTGCCTATTTGAGATCTCACCTAGATAATTTCCAGTATACTGAGCAACTTGGATTAAAAAAAAAAAAATAAATTCCCAGTTAATATTTAAATTACCTGTTCAATAATACAGCAGTGACAGGCTCTTGCAAGTCATCTGATTATATAGATACTGTGGTGATGCTCCTGAGAAAGATGATATAAACTTTTAAGCATCAGTAAAACTAATTAACCAATCTTTTTCCCATCAACAATTAATATGTCCAACTTTTGCAACAGGAACACATGCTTAGATGAATCAGCATAGAAAACAACCCTCAGTAAGAGACAAGAGTTTCTATATAAACCAAATCTATTTTCCAGAATACTCAAGTTTCACTCCCTCTAATTAGTGAGAGTTCTTTATGCCATTAGAGCTAACATATCAGCTGAAGACATGCATGTCTTACATGAAAGTGAAGGCTCTAGACTATTAATCCACTGATCCACTGACACCTGAAATGAAAGCTGCTTCTAACAAGCCATCCCTGCACTAATATTTCATCTGTTATCCAAACTTTACTTCATCAGGCAGAAGCTGGAAGTAAGTGTGCTTAGGAGAAGTGAATTTATTTGCCACTCGAACTTTGTGCAGATTTTTTCATGTAAATTTAAACTATCTTCACTATGGATAAGCAGGACTCATCAGTATTTTTTACACTTCCTTGTCTAGATTTGTCACAGGAGAGTTCTCAAAACAAAGCTGAACCACACAATGAGAGCTTAGAGGAAGCAGGAACAAACTTTGTTTATATTAAAGGATTCCTACTGAAGACATTAGTAGCTTCTCTGAATTTACTTTTAAGATTGCAAACACACCCCCCACCAAAGTTGGTGAAGAACCTCTCCAGCTTCTTTGCTCCCTCTTAAGACATTATGAAGACATGGACATTTTAAATGAATTTGACTGCTTTCACAGTGGTACCAGGGAAATTGCAGCAAACAGTCAGACTAACAAGAGTACATTATTGCTCCCTGACAGCTAATCTGAAATATTTGCAGCTCTTGAAAGTTATTCCTTCTAAAGATGAACAATGAGAGCCAGTAGCCTTCCCCTGGCAGGCTCAGAGACTATCACGATCTTATCTTGATCGAGATATTTCCTGATGGAGGGAAAGCCAGATCTCTGGCAATTCCCACAAAGTACATTATCTGGAATAAAACCCTTCCCCTTGCTAGCAGGCACTGTGCTACCCTTCTTGCAGCTGTCTTATCTGCTCTAGAATATAAGAAGCCTTTCATGAGTTAGGCATGGAAGCAATTTGGAAGCTTTCTCAAAAGCTTGAACTTTTAGACCTACTAAATAAGGCTTAAGGTTTATAAATGACATGTCAGAGTAACTCAGAAGACTTTGGAAGAAGCTTTCCTGTCTTTTTTATTAGAAAGATAGTGTCTTTTTAGTGCCTAGACACACAAAAAAACCCATCAATTGACTTCACAACTTGGAATGGTTACAAAAAAGGATTGCATCAAAGGAAAAAAACTCCAAATATATGCTTTTATTTTAAACACAAACCCCAAATACTCTTTGCCACTCTACTTGAGTTACTACCTCAAAGATGCTCTCAATAATGTAAACCACAAGATTTTAAAATTGTCACTGAATTCAAATGCATCCTCTGAGGACTACAGCCCCTAGGCAACCTACCTTTGGAAACAGGGCCAAGCCTAGGTCTAAAATTCTGTGAGCAAATAGCAAATTGTTCCAGCTTCTGGCATACTTCCTTTGATAAAAAACTAATTTTCCCTTTTCTAAGCTCAAACCAACCTTTTAATACACAAATACTTGGAATTGGAGACTGTTATGAACAAATCAATCTTCATAACATCCTTGAAGTGTGGCAAGGTCTCTTTGTTTAGTGTTCAACATCATGTGACTTCAAGTTTTTTGGACAGAAGATGGATAAATGCCAACCTCTGCAGTGCTCATGGCACATCAAAATAAGGCAATTTATCACACTTTCCTGTATCTAATCAATTCATTAAAAATCTGGTCCTCTGTCTTAAATAAACAGAGCTAGAAAGAAAAAAAAATACTAGAACTGTTCTATTTTGGTTATAAAATACTTTTAGTTACTGTTTTATAATACCTGTGTTAGGAAAAATGCAATGACAACTGATAAAAAAATAGCAATGAAAACTGGCCCTAGAAAATAAAAATCATTAATATTGCATATTATATTGTAAAACCTTAGTTTTCATCAACTAAGATATTTCAGAAAAGACCCAGAAGAAATAGTTCACTCACTTGTTGAACTGTTGAATTTTTTTCAGTATGGAAACATGATTTCCAGGACTCCTGAACTCCAACCTACGAATATGAAATACTAAGTGTCTCCTACCTAACTGTACTATTGCTAAAGATATTTCATAGTTTATATATGATAGTTCTGGAGCCTTACTCAACATGCATATTTTGCCTAAATGGCTCTCATTTTACATCTCAGTCTGCTCTTACAAATCATCTTCTCTTTATTCCCATTGTTATGCACTAAGTACTGAAGCATATTTTCAGAATGGTTTGCCACTATTTTCCTGATGTTCTACCAGAACCATTGCCAAAGTTGCATCATTCTGTAAAACATAAGGCTGGTATATCAAATTTTTGCTTATTTACCCTTTCCCTCTGCTTCCATAAGCTGTTTGATCTACATTCAGTATTTGGAAGGATATAAATCAATTTTTGCCTCAAAGATTAGAAAGCAATCACAAAGATAAATTCCTGTTTTTTACAAAACAAGGACAATATCCTCGGCAGGATAATTGTCTCAGGTTTCCTCTCATGAGGTGACATGAGAGACAGAGGGTGCAGTGAAATTACTGGGGATGGTGATGGTCTAAATGGCTACACCAGGGCTGTACTTCTAAAAGACTTTCAAAATATATACTCACAACAACATTGGGGTTTTATATTTGCTTGTGGCCAGCATCTACCTGTTTTTACTCACAACAAGATACTGCCAAATAAGGTGGTCACATCCAGTATATCCCAAGAGTTTTTCAAAATAAAAGTGCCTAGTTTGTGGGTTTTATGTGCACACTGGATGTTAGGTTTGAAGTTTTTTTCAAAAGAGAAAGGGAGAAAGGCACATCATAAGCTTATAACAGGCCTTCAAAATTCTACAGCCTACCAAAGGGCATAACCCATTCCTCTATCTCCTTTGGTTATCTTCAGTAGTCCAGGTGTCACATCAATTGCTTTAGGCTTTCTATATCTCCCAGTATTGCTAGAATAATCTTTTGAAAATAAGGTTCAGGTGCACTTCCTCTTCTTCTTTTGGTAACTGTGTGTGTAAAGTAACTCCAGAATTGCTGGATGAAGAGATTATCAAATAGATAAAAATCTATGCAAGTAAATCTACTGGTTATTTGACTGAAGAAAAAAGATAAAGTTTAAATTTAATTTTAAGAGTGCAGAATGATCTCTAGCAGATTTTCTGTACCAACTACCAGAAGCTTTATAAAAACACTCTGCTTGGTTTGGAGCAAGAACTGTAAGAAAAACAGAGGATTCAGTTAATTAATACAGCTACATTTTTGCTGCTCTTTCAAATTATTTGGCTTAATTCTTTGTTTTGTACTGCTGCTAAATGCAAAGGTTGTAAAAGTTACTACTGATTTATCCTGGTTTTCTCACAGAACAGGCAAAATATTGTCCACTGTAGTATGATCTGTTATCTATACAACTGTCTTTACATAAAAATATTGAAGTAATTTCTAGACACTGTATTCTCCATCCTTGCCTCAGAATGACTCTGTGCTGCAGTGTAACAAGCTATTCTAGCCCAGATAAAAGAATGCAAGTGCCAAGAGCAGTTTTCTTTAGGGGGCACAGACTTCAGCACTGGATGAATTGACCCCAGCACTTGCCAGAGCAAGTCAGCCCAGAGTGAGTGTTTTTCTGCTCTAGTTAGGTGAATACTTGCACTCAGATAGCTCAGGCTTTTACAATGACACTTCTCATACTTTAAATAGCTTGTGAGCACCTTGTATTTGGTGCCTATTAACATTCCTGGTCTCAGTTTCCACAAAGCTACTTTCCACAATTAGATGATTAATTAACTGTATTTCGATAAATTTCACATCTGAAAAACAATCAAGTTAGTAAACTCCAAAAACCAATCAAAACATTTACATGCTTGATACATGTTCCATGCTTACTTTCCTTAGCTTCAAAATAGATAGAGATTGATGTTTACAGACTAATGCACTCAGTAAGGCTTATTAAATATTTGTATGCCCCACCTGAACAGCAAATCTTCTTCTGTTACAGTGTGTTTCTTTGTGCTGAAACTCTCAAAGTGGCTAAAAATTAATCCTGTTTTTATATGAATACTTATTGATCATATTTAATAATGATAGCCAGTACCACTATTAAACAAATCAAATCCTTATGGAAATCAGTGTGTTATATTGTAAAAATCAAAGGCTATCGGCCTCAGATTCTCTAAATATACAGTAAAGACAACTGGGAAATTATTGTCAATACTGAGGCTATGTTAGACAGGTAACTGTCTAATATAAATAACTCTTATATAATATATAATTCTTATATAAAATATAAGGATTTAGATTTATGAGTTCTGATGCCTTAGCTTGCTACAGTTTTGGGGCTTTTTATATTAAAGTTTTTTAATGATTTAAAACGCTTTAACAGCTTCCAAAAGGGCTTGAGCAAATAACAGAAAGCCACAGGACAAAAATAAACCAACAGTGCTCCCTCACACACTCTGAAACCCGAAGTGGGAATGCATTGTTTTTAAAACAAGAAATTATTTGGTGGCAGTATGACTCCAACCTCAGCTTGCTGTAGCATGCTTCACTCACCATACATGCAGAATGCACTTTAATTTCATCCTTGGGTTGTATACACACATTCCTGGTATTTTTAGAAGCACTTTAAAAGTATAAAATCTATTCCCTATGCCCTCATCAATTTGAAATTACCATTTTAAGGCTGATTAAATAAGGATTAGTGCCAATGTTCTACTTATTAGTCTGTGTCTTCAGCTGGAACTGATGATGTAGTATTTGTCAATAACTAGTTCACAGCCTTAAATTCTGCAAAAAAAGAAACCTCTGCAAGACAGTCCATCTGTCAGAAGATTTTGCAGCGGGCTCCCATGTAGAAGAAACCCATCTATTATGGGATGATACAAGCTTAAAGTGGCATGTACCACAGCTGTTTGATTACTACTGGGAAGATGACTTGCATTCCCCTTACAGCCCTGTATCAGAATCCAGCAGTGATGGATTGAATTTCCCTGGCTTTAGTGTGATGATGGATTACCTCAGCACTATGTGCAGCAAAGGTAAAGTCTGGTCCAAAATTAACATTATGGCTACAAGATGCTGGTCTAAGTAGTGATTTCCAGCACAACTGAATAGTTGATAAAACATTTTGAAGACCTTTCAAAAGTCTAAAACCATGATATTGTAATCTGAGAATTCTCCATAGAAATAAAAGACCCTTATGACATGAGCCCCCGGAAGACACAAATCAAGCAGCACGTTGAAAAATTTAATTAATTTCTTCACAAAGTCTGACCTCAGACATGCTCTGATGTCCAGACACACCCCATTCCAGTCACTTCATACAAACAGCATGTCCTGGCCAGCAAAACATCATGCTATGCACTGAGATCTGTATTACTCTGTTGGTCTACCTAGTGGAAAAAAAAGTACCAAGTTTTTTAAATCAGTGTTACTACACCCAAAAAGAGAAACAAGAAAACCCCCAATAATATTTAATATATAAATACCACTACTTACTTCAGTATGTTCCTTAAACACAGTTTTAATTGCAGTCTACTTTTAAGCATTTTGTGCTTTTTCTTTGCATCTTGTGGTTCTCAGTGTAATGGATCTATATATGTTATTACAATGCAGAAAACTTTGACTGGACTCCCCTCAAATAGCGCTTGCAAGTCACTAAACACAATTAGCTCATTTAGAATCTTCTTTAAATTGTATTGCATTAGATTTTGTGTCATAATTTGTCATAATATTTTATGGCAGTTATGGAGATTTAGAGGGAAGGCTCAAAGAACAGTAAGCATGAGAGTTTTTCAAATCTTGCTTTCACCTTTAAAGGACGTTTTAGAAGTGAAAAAAACGGTATTTCTTTCAAAATACATTTTTTTTTTACCTCAAATACATAAATTTCAAGAAAAGAGGAAAAAAACCCAACCAAACACAAAGCCCCACACAAATTCGGCATCTTATTTATGCTTTCCCCACTTCTAGTCAGGTATTTCACTTCCATATCTTCTTATCCTCAGAAACTAAACACCTTTAGAATCCATCAGTGCTTTACATTTCAATAAACTTTCCAGGGTTTTTTTTATACACTTATTGCTTTATGTGTAAAAATGTTTCACTCAAGCTTTTTCACAACCTTTCCTAATATCTTTTGATTTCCTCCTTTTTCTTTCTGCATGAATAAAGAGTTATTTAACATTAGCCATCCTCCCCCAAATACATAAATTTCACTAAAATCCCCTTAAAAATATATTCTTCTTTTTCAGTCAGCCTCTTAATCTTTCTTTATAAATTAAATCTTTCAAGCCTGGTATAACTTTTTATTTCTTCTCTTTGACCACTGAAGAGAAATTATTTAAGAATCAGTACTGAAAATTTCAGCCTGGGATTTTTTCTAAACATTGCTTCCAAAAAGCTAAGAATTCTATCTTTTGAATGTAGATAACGCTCAAACATATTTTTTTCTATTTACTTGAAGTAGTATGTTTTTATACCAATCTCATGTTGTACCAAGTGGGAAATGAAAAAAAAAACAAAAAAAACCAAAACCAAAAAACAACAAAACCTGCAATTTTGTTGAAAATCTGCAGCCCTTTATCACCCAGTTAACCATCTTATAGCAAAGAAAGATTTTAAAGCAGATATTCATCCATAATTGCAACCTATGCAACCCTATTCATCCCTATGCAGCCTAACAACAACAACAAAAAATATATATATATTTAAAAAAAAAAAATTGTTCTTATGGGAAACCTTAGTTTTCAACACTCCTTTATTTCACCTTAGGGGAAGTTCATGTATCCCAAGTCTCTTCCACAGAATGTAAATAATACTCTATAAAATACAGTCACAATGGAGTTTTTTTAACTTAAAAAAGAGCTGTAACATGACATATTTTCCCTGGAGCTTTAACATGATGACACCGAATTAGAAGTTCCAGTTGTGAAACAGTTAACAGCAAAGAAATCTGTCTATATGCATGTTAGTAAAACAAGTCTTTGATCTTGATCAAGCCCATGGGCACCATCATTACATAAATATTAAACTGCCTCCACAAAATCGTACAAAGAAATGGTTGCTAAGAAATATTCAAAAGGAAGAAATGCCAGACTCAAGGTAGCCTGAAAAATCCAGTTCTTGTATACTATAAAAGCTTCCTAATTGAAGAGTAAAATATTACCTTTCTCCACTAGGACACCAGTGAAAGAGATCACTACAAACTTACTTTCATCCTTATGCAGACTGTACAATCCTGTGCCTGAAAACACAAACTTGTATCTATTACCTGGTAGATAAAAAGAATTATTTTCCCTGTGAACATTTCTATCATGTTCTGCTGATGTATTTAAGAACTTCACAAACCTCAAAAATTTATTTTCAAAAATTCTCTTAAAGCACGGCTGTAACACAAATTCAAGAATAATGTTTAATGGCATAAAGTCCCAGTATCTGGCAGTCACATGGAACATCTGTAGCACGTCCTGGTTTCATTTGGGATAGAGTTAATTTTCTTCCTAACAGCTTGTACAGTGCTGCATTTTGAATTTAGAATAGGAATAATGTTGATAATAGGCTGATGTTTTAGTTGTTAGTAAGGAGTGCTTAATCTAAGTCAAGGAATTTTCAGCTTCCCATGCTCTGCTAGTGAGAAATGGCACAAGGAGCTGGGAGGGAGCAGGACCAGGACAGCTCAGCTCTCTGGGAGGGAGGAGTAAGTGGCTTCAAGCTATGTGTTTGCTGGCTGTGATTAAAGCACTACAGAGGGAAATACACCCAAACCCAATATTCTCAATTCTAGACCTATTCACACTGCAAACCTTCTTTGTGAGCCACAGCCACCCAAAGCAGAAATCCTCCATGCCTGTGCCTATAAGACACCTGCATGATAACTGTTTATACATGTTGATTACCTCATTTTGCCTTTATTCTTTCTCTGTCTCATTATTTAATTGCAATGTCATGGATGATTTCATCTTGTTTTAAGTCAAATACCAGAAAACAAAATATTTTCCAAACACAGAACACTGAAAAATAAGTTTTACGGCAGAGCTCCTCTTGAAAGTATACTCTGGATGGGGAAAAAACCTACTGTATCAGTCACAATAAATAACACTTTCTTATAAACTCAAAGGACTCCCTTTCCAAGAGTTTTGAAATATATTTCAAAACTCTTCAACGCACAGCTACAGAGATAGTGTATGACCCTTTGAACCAAAGATAAAAGCAGCATAAACACCCACTATCAGTTTCTACACCATACCATTGTAATTGATATTACTTTCACACTTGGCTTCAATCACTTGCATTTGCAATGCAGCTGTTGCTATACTGACAGAACACCAGGACCAAGCAGAACCATCCTCTGCCTGCACTTCAGTTTGTCAATTTTCCTACCATTTTTCAACTAAAAAAGTAGCTAATAATTTTAAAGGGGCCTAACATCTGAAACTGTTTTATTCAAGAGCTTCTATTTTGCTCATATATCAACAAAATAATGCACACTTATGGGTACATTGTAAGAAGTCAGTCACTGTTGGAAACCAGTCAACAGTTCTAAACTAAATTACTGCAAATTCCATAAATGAGATTAAATAACTGAATTCTGGCTATTGATAGCACTTTAATACCTGCTAGTAGCATTATGCCTTCACAGATGTTTAAAACACATGAAAATAAATTAACTGAACAGCATTCCTTTTAAATGCACAATGAACTCACTGAGAGGCATACTCATCTTCCATTAGCTTTCCTCTTCCCGGTAATGCACTCAGGTTTTATATAGATCCTGACTCATTTCACTTGTGTGCCTGAAAGTGTTCTTGCTCACAGCTACCTTACAGAAAAGCTGGAGGAGCACGACTGTCAGAGGTAAAGCAGAAGGGGGCATGAATCTGATTCTCAAACTGAATCAGCCACCACGATGCCTTGCAGCAGGAACCCTCAGGAAAGAGCCGGATGCTGCCAGGGCATCTCATCACTCCCAAAGCCAGCACAGCTCCCAGTCTTTAGTCGTGGTATCAAAACCAAAAAAGGACTGTCATGGTAGCACAGCACTCAGAGGGTGAGCGACAGCAGCCACCACAGGGACAACAGATGGAGGGGAAGAGGTTCTCAGGGAGAAAAACTGAGTAGACACTCTGGAAAATGTTCTTGGAGACACACAGAGGGAACAACTTCAGCTAAACTTGGGGATATCTAAGATTCCCAGGGTACACTGAAAGAACCAAAGGGACTGAAAGAGAAAAAGCAAATGGGCATTGGCCCAGGTGACTCTGAAGCCTTGGAATCAGCCTGAGCATATTCTGGGTAAAATCCTTATGCTGACACCTTTTCTCCTGCAAGGCATGGAAATCCTTAAACCTGTAAAAGTCAGCATATGCAATCAAAGTGTTTGGCACTAATCTCCATTTAGTCTCCACATTACCAGCAATGTGTCCTATTCCACACCAGCAGCACACATCTCAGAATACATGCAAAGTAGGCTTTTACTTGGTGAGTCTGATTCTAGTGGGCATCCATTTCCACTGCCATCCTCCCTACAAAATGAGAAAATGCAACCTCACCCCACCTGAATTAGCTACTATTTCTTGAAATACCTCTACCTGTATGGTAAAAACATGTTTAATGTACTTCAAAGGCCTTTGCTCTGACACAATAATCGTTCTAATATTTTAGGAGTGTGCTTCAGATACAAACATCTGGCAACTTTCAGTTTTCTCATGACAGACATCTTGCTGGCACTGTCATGCAACTAAAATGGGTGTATTCCCTCTGGATTTCAAGTTGTCTCTGGAGATCAGCGTGCTTGTAGGCTCCACTGCTTAATATTACCACCCATTGAGACTGACTTTCTGCAGGCTCCTCCAATTTGTAGAGCCAAAATGTGAATATAAGGCCTCCCTGAAGCATGCTCAAGCTGACAACTGCCTGTGCTCTGTATTCATTCAGAGATACAAAATTTACACTTTCCTCACAGAAAATTCTTGTGTTTGAACATGCAGTTGGAAGGAAACCCACTCTTCGTAAATATTTATGGGTAATGCACTAAAGAAGATTGATTTTAAACTTTCCCAATATTATCTCCTCTCAAAAAGAAGCCTGATCTAATGATACAGTCATGTCACACATCAGTGTGATCCTATAATCAGAGGAAACAATTTCCTATCATACTGAGGCCCTGAGAAATATCCCTTACATCATCTGATCCCTGGGTCAAACATTACTTGGAACAATCCTGCCTGAGCTCAATTTCTGCCCCTGGGGCAGGGAAACTGGGAGTAGGATTCATCTCCATTATCACATATTTGATGCTTCCACAAGTCTTGATGTAGTCAAAATTGGATGCAAAATATAGGAAGTGGTAAAGAAGCCAAATGCCTCTTCTTCCCTCTAATAATTTATTCCTGCACTATGTAAAGCAATACAGAGTACAGGGGCAGCACTTTGGCTTCATCTAGTTACACTGCCTTTGAGATTTGATATTTATTCTGGGGGTAAAAAAACAAGCAAACAAACAAAAAAACCCCCAAACAAACAAACAAAAACCAGAATAAACTACAAAACAACTCCAAACAAACAAGCCCAAAACCACAGCATATTCCCTTTAGCAAAATAAATTAATTTTAATAAACAGAGAGGGGAAAAAAGAGGGGAGACAAGAAAGGAAACCAAGACTCAAAATGAAAAATGGTTGGAACAACAGCATGTAAAGTCAAATTATTTAAAGTTTAGAAATGCAAGGGGAAGGATAAATCTCAGATTTTAGCAGACAGGAGGAATGGTTCCCTAATTCCATCAGGACTGTGAAAGTAAAGCCCCCAGAACATCTGAAATGGGGCCAGTGAGCCACCAGGACAGTTTCCTGGCAGTTGAAACCACAGCAGATGGGGAAAGGGCAGAACTCATCTCTCAGAACAAGCCTCTCAAGTCAACAATAGTTCATAGCTGACTCGGGCAAAGACAGCCTTAAATCCTTTGTTCTGAGCTTCCTCTGCTAAACTGCTCACTGAAAGCACTGAAAATATTAGTACAATTCTTCTAGAAGTGCTCTTTATCTAGATGGGCTGAGAAAATGTTCTGGCTAGCAACCTGCTTCCTTCAGGCAGAAATTCAAACTCAGGTATTCACCTGCTTGAAAGAAGTTGCTTGTAATTTGAATACAGAATTGGATCAGAATAAAATTTCATACGGGCCTGTCTCTGGGTGACTCCTATGCAACTGTGTTAGTTTATGTGAGCAGCACTTTCTCAGGACTAATCTGATCCTTCCCACCTGCAAAGCTTTGGTTCACAGCTATCAGCAGTCCTGAGAGGCACAGATAGATTGCTTGAAGACGAAACTAAACTGGATATACTCCATGAACACCTGTAGTGCTCTGCAACCTCTGACAGATGCTCCAGTCCACGAAAAGATTTCAAAAAGGCACAAAGCAGGTCCTCAGTACCAGCCCTTTCCCTAATGCCACTTGATAAGGCTGAGATGGCCTTTGATTTCACAGCAATAATGTGCACATATTTTTAGTTTGGGCTTTCCTACACGGTGCTAGAGAAAAGCTTTCCAATTTCCACCTCCTCACTTAAAACATATGTCCTGTACATTGAAGTTCCTAAAGTACATAGAACATGGAAAAATGGAAACCAAGGCTTGGTGATCATCAAAGGAAGAGTCATTTCCCTAAATTAAACTAGCACATTGGCCAAAATAAAACTCGTTAACACAACTAATTCACTTTCGCTTAGATTAAGAGGATCTTTTAAAATTTCTGTCTGGGCATTTTTCTCATGATGCATTCGATACAATTTAATTGCTAAACAGAACACAGGACAAGCTACAAAAAGGAATTCAAACTATTAAGCATCAAAACACATGAATACAAAACAAATTTTTTAAGTATATTTGGAAGTTTAGGAAACTGTCAAATATCTTAAATTCTCACAGCCCCCTCAACTTCACCTAATCTACTGCTTTTAACTATTTATGTCAGTTACAACATCAGAAAATTCTTCTCTTTTCCTCCAGGAAGAGCCATTACAACTGTTGCCCAGAGACAAGCTCCTGAAATGATTCATCTTAAGAAAACCAAAACCAAACAAAAACAAAACAAACCAACCACAAACAAACAAATCAACAACCCCCCCAAAAAACAAACAAAAAAACCCACAAAAAACCAACCAAAAAAAAAAAACAACCCCCACTACAAACAAACAAAACACCCAAAAAATAAAAAAAAGAAAAACCTCAAAAACAAACAAAACAAAAACAAAAAACAAAAAAACACAGAAAAAAAAGATGAAAGAAACTAAAAAAAGCGCAACAACTTTCATTGTCTGCAGTTCATGACCGATTTTTTGTACTTGAGGTGGCCTTGAAACAAACTCTGTCAATCATAACACCAAAATAACTATGGGAAAATTAGTGTACTGCTAACATACATTCTGCTAGCAAGCAACTAAAAAGGTCAAGTTACCTGACCTAGGTAGTAGTGCAAGTGCTCAAATTTTAATTTTTCAAGCTCTCTAAGAAAGAAAGAAAGAGTGAACAATCATCAAGGAAAAAAAAATCCTTACTCTGCATTATAAGACTGAATGCATCAGTTGTGTTTAGGAGAATAAGAAATCAAATCTGAATTATTCTTCCCCCCATGCTCTGCTACTGGTATTTGTTACATTCTCATGTATATTTGCATTAGCAATGCTAATTGATTTTTGTTGATCATATGGATACTTTCATTTGTATTTTTTTTCTAATCATCCCGTTGATATTATTTTTTATAATTTCTTTTGTAAATAAAGATAGAAGAGGAATTAAATAAAATTTATTTAAAAAATTCCTTATGGACAGGTTCTCTAGAGGGTATTAAAGATGTGTTTTACAACAGTCTGAAGTAAAAACAAATTTGCAGTTAGATGGACAAACACAGAAGAGACATGGCAGAGCTGATTACCATGCTTCCATTAAAAACAAACTTTCATTTTGCTTTTTCATGTGACACATGAAGAGACGGTTACTTGTCAGTTCATCATTTGAACTTTGTTGTTATTATGTCAAGCATAAGAAGAAAGCATTTCAGCCAGCAAAGAATCATTTAAAATTCCTCAGGTTTTAGGCAACACCTTGACAGAAATTACAAGCACTGCCTTCCAGTGATTGAGTTCTTCTGGCCTCTTTGGAAAACATGGCTAAATAAAGAAGAATTCATTATCTGCATTTTCATACTTACTATGGAAAGAAAGAAAATCCAGAAGATTGGCAGGTTTAAATATTTGTCTCAGAGAGTCTATGTATTTTCCATATTAAAAAAAATAATGACTTCACTCTGCATTGTTGATTTTCCTTAGATTTGCCTTCCTGATACAAACATCTAACCCCTCACATCTAGAAATATTATCCACTGAATGCTTCAATTTGCCAAGGACTTAAATACTACTCTTTCCAAAAGCCTGTAACAACCAGTCAGTAAAATGAATCAAGCAAATAGCCTTATGGTGTATACATCATTTGGCCACTGTATTTGAGAGTAAAAGTAGCAAAAATTGAATAACTTCACAGGAGACTCTAGCAGTAAGAGTATTTCTTCCTGCTGTAAGGTCACATTGGCTGATTCACAACTGT
Source organism: Acridotheres tristis (assembly GCA_037013685.1). Taxonomy (NCBI): domain Eukaryota; kingdom Metazoa; phylum Chordata; class Aves; order Passeriformes; family Sturnidae; genus Acridotheres; species Acridotheres tristis. Next base: position 6,129,011 of record CM072884.1, read on the forward strand.
CTGGGGAAAAAATAGTGTTCCCCCTTCAAATTGCCTGGTAAAGCATGACTGAAAAGCAAAAAAAGCAAAAAAAAAAATACCTGTAGATAAACTCTCAACTCCAAAGAACTTTTCAAATAACGACAAAACAGACTGATCAAAATGGAAACAACTCCACAAGGTGTCAAAAATTTGTTTATGTACAGTCTGCAGTAAAGACCCTCTTTCTAAGCAATATTTCACTCTCTTGTACTTCATATTCCCATTAGCCTGTCATCACACATCCATCCTGGGAGATGAACAGGCGTGGATATTCACAGATTTGCGTTCTTTGCCTCACACTCACCCCATCTGCAGGAGTTACTTTACATGTTTACCTCCAGCAGAATGCAGGGGTTTCACTGATAACCAACTGATAGGTGACAGCTTGCCAAAACGAAGATTCCTCCTTCAACCTGCTGTGTTTCCAGGTATTTTCTGTGTGTCAAACTAAAGTTTCAGAGACAGCAGAAGGCAAGCATGCAGCTGCTTTTTCTTTCTTCCAGCAACTTCTGTCCACACACTCGGGCAGTATTTGAATACATCTATGTTTGAGAAGTAAGAAGTTTCAGCAGACTATTGCAGTGGGGTTTTCTTGGGTTCTTTTTTTTTTTTCTTTTTTTGTTAATTTGCAGACCTCTGTGGTTGTTTAAAGGTGTATCTCTACTTAACTCCTCTGAATACATTTATCATTTCTCACAGTAACACCATAAGAATCACAGGACTTGAACAAGTCACCCAGAAGGTGCTTCTGTTTTCAGGCTCTCAAGGGAAAATTTTCCAAGACATTGAAACATACTGGTACTACACAAACAAGGGAAGACAGAACTCCAAAAACCCCACTTGTTCTGTATATATAGCATTGCTCTTCATATTCTCTCCCAAACTAGCTATTATGGCCCTTATATTTCAATTTCTGGACTGTAGGTAAAGTGTGGCAGATAGAAGTGGTTCCCTTTATTTTATCATTGACATTTGATTGTCAAGGACAGAAAAAACATTTCTGTTTGGTAATAATGAAAATTACATTAAGTGTTACAGCTTAAAAAACACCCAGAACACCACAGCATTCTCTCAGGTCACCACCACACAACTCATGCCCAAGATGTTAAAACATCTACATCCACTTGTGCAATTTTATGAAGCCTTGGAAAAACATCAGAATTTTTCCTCTGCTGTACCCACATTTTATTAGTGATTCCAAATTGGTAAGAACCTCAGTCTCTCTTTGTTTACAGAGAACACTGTAACTGTAAGCCAATTGAGAATGGAGAAAAGCAGATGAACAGGAATGATGAAAGAGGATTCCATTTAGAATATCCTATGGACCAATAATGAAGACGTACACCTGATGGGCAGCACAGACAACCTGAAATCTGTTTTCTCCCAGAAGTAGATCCTGAATTTGGTACTTTCTTTTGGTAGAAAGTTTGGGAAAACATAATGAGAAACAGGACTCTGATGTGAATCTTTGCATTTTACCAGAGATGAAAAACAATTCTTTCAGCCAGTGAATAGGATCCTACCAGGGAATGGGCACTTGATCTCCAGCTGCACCTACACTGCATTTTGTCAGTTAAAAACAGGAAAGGTGCAGATAAACCACATTTCATCTTCCCCTCCACCTTCCCCTTCTATTCAGGAGCACTGCTTGTTCCTATCTTAAGCAAATCAGAGCTAATTTGAGTGTAGAATCAAGAAGGGACTTTTTTTAGATAAACTAATTGTTGCTCCAAGGCTGTCAAGAAAGAAGCAGCAGCAGGTACTAATCTCTTTTTGTATTAGGGTGTGTCAGGTACTGATCCCAGAACTGCTGTGCAGGGAGACTGCAGGGGACAGCGAGAGAAAACAGGCACCATTGGCCTTTGCTGCAATGTACACAAAACTCACTTCTGCTGCCTAACACCACAAGCTTCAAAATAATATTTTGGCATCTGTGTGTTTAAAACAAAACAAAACAAAACCCTAAAGTAACCTATGCTGAAAACACAGACATAAATATACAAATGCCTGCTGTACTGACATGCTCTGCAACCACTGGGCCTGAAACTCCAGCCTTTTTTTGACCTGTCTTTCTGTGTGAATTTTTTCTGCCAAAACAATTTTTCAATATACTATGTCAAATGCAAAACTGCCCATATATCACACATATGGTACAAACACTAAATGTGTAAAGATTTATATTTTAGAAGGCTTCCTGGTGCAAATTTTGACTGAGAAGAAGGAAAAAAAAAAAAACAAAAAAACCCCTAAGCCATAGCCTATAATTTGATAATGTAGTTAAAGGAACAAAAAAAACCCACAACCCAACAAACATAAACCCAAACCAAACAAGCATTAACAACAAAGTACCCCAACCCTATAATATGATCTCAGTATGTGAAACACAGAACAGTAACAAAGGCAAACATCTATACCAAGGTTGTGGGATAGTTCAGAGTAGAATTAAGCAAAGAAATAAGTGCAGACACGAGTTTTACTCAAGTCCATTTGAGATTCTCTGTATTTCCTGATACGGGAAATTTATTTTTAGTGCATTGATTCTCTAGAGAAAGAAAATGACCAAGTCCATAGTAAGTCTTCCACTTATCCCAGTCATGAAGGACATTAACCCCAAGAGCTCCTGACCAGTCCACAGCTTTTGATGCTGAGTCTCCTTTCAATCTGAAGCCCTCTCTGTTTAGAAATGAGAGCAGAACCATTCCAAAAGAAGAAAAGCTGAATCGATTTATTAGTGGTGTTTGTCTGGTTGGGCTGGGGGGGTTGTGCCTTTACATCTCAATAACTATATCCTGTAACACATATAAAATCATAGTGGGAGAAATCTGTTCTCCAGAAAAGCAATTTTTCAATAGTTTTGCAGAGCTATGGTTATGCACAAACAGAAGCATTCACGTAGAGTTTGTGGATTTATTATTTCATCTCCTGGCACCATAATTTCTTTCAGCATAAAGAGGCTAATTTTCTTCAAACAGAGCTTCATTGTCATTCACATAAAAAGCTAGGTTGATTTAACAAACTCTATTTAATGAAAAATTAAATTATTCAGAAGGGCAAAAGAATATATAGTGTACAGGGTCTATTCCTACATCAGCAGCAACTGAACCTCCAACAAGGTCAGAGAATACTGTTCCAAAAAACAGCAGCTACATGCTAAACCCTAAGAGTACACTGATTATTACAGATGCATTCAGTATCAAGAAAAAGTGTTTGAGAGAACTTTTTCTTCACCAGTGACATTTTCAGAAATGGAAACAGTTCAGTGAATAAAACTGAATTGCTGAGGAGAGTTTGTGGCAGGAACCCAAAAAAAAAAAAAAAAAAGCTTATAAAAAACCCCAAAAAACTGAGCACTTACTTGATCCTACTTTCTTACACTGATGGTTTGGAGAATTCCACCCATTCAATTCCTTCCACATATGGTTCCTGATCTTTTACTGGGGCAAGCAGGCATGTGATACAACTGGCAGGTATAAGATTCTTCCCCCAAACCTTGACATTGTGGGTCTGCTGATCCTTCCTTGACAAATATTTCTCTTGTTTGACATTTTATCGCTGGCTGAAACAAGTTCTCACAGTTTCAGAATGTGATACTTGTACCCTTTTTGTCACTGTGTCTTTGCACCTTGTGCAGATATGAACTCAACAAATTACAGTTAAGATTTAATCCCTTTTAGAAAGTCATCAACTTCTGGTCTTTGTCATTTCGACTAGCAGCAGGCCAGAAGACAGCTCAAAACTTCTCTCTCCCATGGATGAAAGAGCTTTAGCTACTAAATATTTGTCTGTTAAACAGAGGCTGCCTGCTTGTCCTGTTTTATCCTATTTACTCACTTAACTGAAGTCAAATTTACAGATCTGCATCCTGCGAAAAACAGTTGAGAGTAACCTTAGGATATTAGCCTCAAACCATTAAAATCTATTACCACATCATCACAGGATAATAAAAGAAAAGGAAAGCAAACCCAACTTTGCCAAGCCACACATGCAAAAAAGAAAACCCAAAAAACAAACCATGACACATAAATGAACTGTAAGTAACTTGCCCTCACTTTCCTCCAGGCTCATTTTCTACTGTGGGGAAATAGCTGTCCATCCATTTGGAATTCATGGGAAGAATAGGGCCAAAACACTCCACAGCCAAGGCAGGAATGGTAATTCTATCCAACTCATATATCATTGCACAGTTAGCAATTGTTTACCCGGCCTTTGCAAACAGGCCTGGCTAAAAAATTGTTTTTTTTTTAAAAAAAAAGTATAAAATTAGTTTCTGGCAAACATTTTATACTCAAGAGATCTGGTTTCTTTTGACTAAAATTAAATTTTGAAGACCACCTCTTTCCAAAAATGAATTGGTTTCTATGAAGGCAATGTACCTAGAGGAATATCCTTGAAAGGACAATGCATACAAATAGGGGTAAAGATGCCATCTGTACACTACATGAGACACAGTAAATATCTTTGAGTTTCATTCTATGTTTTACTGCAAATATGAAAAATGAAGGCATTATACAGAATACTAAGCCTACTGAAACAAAAGAACAATTCTACTTCATACAATTGCATCTTTTACACGTTTTCTGCTTTCTCCAGAAAATGCTCATATCATACAAACCAAGGTCCCCTAAAAGTTAAAAAACCCAACAAACAAAAAACCTAAACAAAACCCCCCAAAGCTATTATTGGTACTATATAGCCTTCATTTTTAAATCCTTATATTTAATGGTAAGTCAACGTGTTAGTAACACTCTACTGTGAAGCAAAACCAAACTATGGGGCAGATCACCAACTTCTCTTCAATGACTTGTTTGTTGCTATGCACTCTCGTTGCTTAACAGTCTGGAAAGGCAATATAAATTTATTCAATAAGTAATCTATATTGCAGAACATAGAGGAAAATTTTAAAAAATACTTTGAAATAAGTAAAAAAAAACAAATTCAGACAATCCATACTTATTTACTGGAATTTTTTCCTCTCCCTGCCTCTTGAGGTTCACATGATTTGTGCAGTCAGCAGCATATTATAAGATGTGTGGATACACATGAGGATAAGAAAGCTGAAATATCAACCAAATAGCCCATATTTCAACCAAATAGGCATATTTCTTGAGCAGTGATGAAGTGTATTCATGAATAAAAACCTTGCTTCATTGGACTAAGTTCGGTCTTAGAAAGTAGGTCAAAATTTATTCACATGGACATAGAGTAGCAATTTTCTAAGCCTGGAAATGTCAATGCCTACCCTGATTTGTAAATCTCCAGGCAAACTTCTGTGCATGAACAGGTATCAAGGCCTCTCTGTGAACTGCAGAGCCCCCAGGAATTGAACAGAAGCAGTGATACATTCCAGCAGAAGACGGAAAAAGTTAAACTAATGCATTTCTACTACGTGTGTTTGCCATTTTACCTTTTGCATAAGGGACCATGTGAGGCATGTATTGTCAACAGAGTATAAAACAATAATAAAAAGTAATGTTTCCATTATGTTTGGACTTCACTTCTTGAGTGAACATTTGTTACTACCTGTTTATAATTATGAATATATATGTTTTAAGCATGAACATAAAAACAGGAAATTAAAGTGGACATTGCATCATTGTACTCCTGCTTACAGCCTGATGAGCTTGTCTCATTTCCCACCTTATTCTCTACTCTTTCTCAATATCCCCTACCCTGTTTGCAGTATTTTTTTCCCTGTAGAAGCTTTGCCTTTCAACTAGCTGACCTTATTGTTCACATAACAGAATATCACATTGCAAGAGCAGTCACTTTATGCTACATCTTAATTTTGCACACTTCTTAACACAACTGTTTTTCTAGCTAGAAAATATTTCAAGTGTGGTAAGCAAAGGATCATTTGGAACACCTTCCACAAAAAAGCAGAGAGTAGGTAGGGTTCTCATCTACTTCCAAGCTTCCAATACAAACATGATTGGTACAAGAGGGTGCCTAATTTCACTTTACTCCCAATTCACCTGGAAAAAGACGTGTGGGGTAGAGAAAGGACAAACAACTGCAAAAGATTTAAGTAATTTACAGGGTGACATACTTTGATACATACACATCTACTGCATTATTTCAGGAAGAAGTTGGGAAGAAAAAGAAGAGTGCAAGTGGGAAAAATTGTCAAAATCTATTACCTTAGGCAATATATAATAATTAAGGAGATTTAATCAAGCAAAGGAAGTGGTAGCCACAGATTGTGTGGATTTTTTTTTTTTTTCTTTTTGGTTCTGAAAAAAGACTTTCTTTGGTAGAACACTTAAATTCAGTTTAGCCTGTTTATGCACTCATAAATTTCATATGAAAGTGAAATCTTAATTGCCTTAGTGTTTCCTGTGTTTAAGTGCCTTCCAGTACGTTTAAAGAGCAATTCCATAAAGAATAAATTATATCCATTAAGTGACTTTCTTGGACATACTTGAACGATAATATGATTGCTATAATTGATTTTCTTTTTTCACACAGTTTTGATGAAAGTCAATTTAGTATTGAATTCTCTCTAGAAAAACTTTCTGGTTTTAATAGTGCACACTTTGATAATTTTAAAAGAAGGACTCATTAAGTCCATTTGTCTAAGATTTTAATAAAATATGAGGAACTATATCAGCATGATCTATGTTCATTGCATTAAGTGTCATTTGCATTCTGGACATATCTACAATGCAATATTCATATTTATGTTCAATAGCAAGTGTATTTTGTGAAGTTGTGTAGATGTATCCATTCATTACAGACAAAGTCTGCACAGAATATGTAAGAAAAATAAGATCCTGGTGGTCTATCTCTGTCTTGAGATTCCAAGTGGAAAAAGTTACAGTAAATGTAAAACTAAATATATATTTTTAAAAACCAACCAACCAACCAAACAACCCAAGCACAAAACAAAAACAGCAGCAAAACATTCAAACCTTTTAAGCATATCTGACCTTGCTAGAACTTCATAGGTCTGCTGCCTTTCCACATAATGATTTTAGCTGCTAACTTGACTTGTCAATCTAACAGGTACTTTTTATTCTGTGCTTTTGCTGAATTAGAGTTGGAGAAATATATTCTGCTCTCATAATACTCAGAGCTGTAAGAAAAGCCAGTTGGGAAAAAAAACCAACAAAAACAAAACCAGTAACTTTCTGCAGGATTTCATTGTTCAGCAGCTGAATGGGCTACAGCTGAAATGACAGCTGTCAATTAATGTTCCTGTGTTGTCAGACATAAAACCAGTGTCCTTAAATTGATGAAACTCATTGAAACCAATTTTCAGCTCCCATCAGTCGTATCTGGAGCTGCACTATTCTGATGCTGGGCACCGAAGTGTAGCAAATAACTTGAGATAGTCAGAGTAAAAAATATTTACTGAATTGACAAGAATAATTGGTCAAGCCCTTAATAACATCTCAATGAGACTAGGCCTTGGGTTTTTATTTAAAAAAAAAGTATTGAAAACATACTTTTTTAAACATTTAACACTATACAGTTTCAGCTGCTGCCTGGTAAAAGCAAATCCTTACATTTGTTTTAGTATGGCTTAAAATTCTTCAACATAACAAGCAGGTTAAATGTTTGTGGGATTTTCTGCTCTTTTTTGTGCTTTTTTTTTCTTTTTTTTTTTTCCACTATCCACTATGCAATCCAGCTGAGACGGGATTTATTAAAATATTCTTCTGTGTACAGTACTATCAAAATCTCAGAGTGCAAGACACATTCAATATCAGCACGATTTTACCCCTTCCATTTTTCCTTTATACAGTTAAAGACTTAAAAAGCTGAAAAATACATCGAGGGAAACAAAAATAATTCATTTACTGATTTACTCAATAACTTGATGAGAAAAATTGCCTAAAAAAGAAAAAAATGGCCTGCCCACCAGATTACATTCTGCAAGTGCACACAGTTCTTCTCAGGTCTATACCCTGATTGTGCCAGCAGATGTACAAGCAGAGGCTGATCCCTTGAAGGGCCTAGGATGTGTTGTTACAGCAGTATGTGGTTATAATTAAACCCAGGGAATCCAGAACTAAGGGAGCAAGCACAGGAAGGACAAGCAATGACTACATGGTTGCACAGATAAAAGACACCAAAAAATCATTTTTCATATAGTCCTCTATGGAAACTAATACACATTAGAAATCCACTTCATGAAGTTTTGTTGACAATTACTGCAGTCATAAGTAGGTAGGAGAGGGAAGACAAAAGGAGGGGATGTGCAGAAGGTGAGATGATGCATAGACGTGTGAAGTTATACCAAGATGTGGAAGTTGGCAATCAGGCCAGAAAAACTTGGAGGCAGAGGCTGCAGAAATGGGGCAAAACTGACCCAATCAGATACTTAACTACTAAGCAGAGAAGCAATGAGACTTCTGCGAAAACAGATACATCTAAATAGAAGCAGCAGCTCAAGGATCAAGCCCAAGTTTTCCTGTTTTGTTAGGTTGGGAAGAAACCCCTATTTCAGCCAAATTTCAGTTGCATTGGTAAACTATGCTGCTCACCAAGACCTGACATTTTTAGGCCTCGTGTTGGATCTCCATAAAGAGTTCTGGGGATAGCATAAGCCAGCAGGCAGCAGATACCTTGATTCCTAATAATGTATGTGTGAGGTTTAAGAAAACCTCTGGGTGCTTCGGGGGCACCCACACTGCGGGGCTATATTCTCTTTTAAAAAGTCAATAAGTTAATAGTTGCTATAAAGTTATTTTTTATAGAAGCACATCAGTTTCAAAGGCAAAAACAAAGCAAAGCAATGGCATAAGCACATGGCATTAAAAGCAAGTGGGAAAATGCACATGGCATTTTGTCAACAGATATGACTTATCAGAAAAAGAAAAAAAGTCATTTAAATCTAAGTGTGAGCGACAAGAAAATGGCATGACAACATACTATCCCCATCATTAAAGATTATGCTTAACTATCATAGTCCACAAAGACACACTTAGCACCTCCAGTGACTTTGCCTGGTACATCATGAGGAACTCTTAGAGCTCTATCTTTGAGAAAAGGGAGAGCAAAATGACAAACTAATAAATAATAATAAGAGCTACACAAAGAAATTGCTTTTAATGGTCTGACAGCCTGCCTCACTTAGCATGAGAGAAGCAAGTCAAGCTCCAAGATCTCAGAAACATCACAGGGAATCACAAGCAATTTCGACTCAGCTCCAACTCTGGGTTCAAATTTGTATGATTGGTAATGAAGTACACTACAAGATTAGTTCCCATTCTTGCTTTGGAAAAGGTGCTTTCCTCTATTTACATATACCTTAAAACAGCACTTTTAATGAACACCTCATTTCACAAACAAAAGACACAAAGTTACTTGTCAGGCTCGATATAAACTTTCCAACAGCTATGACATTTCAACATTTATAAACCTTGGTCTGCTACGAGCTTTGCATGAATCTAAACACTAAATAATCACTTTGCAAAACCATACAGGTAATAGAGGCCTTTCTCTCACTTTTTCCACACAGCCTCTGCCAGCAGCCATGTATATCTGTGAATTCTCTGAATGACAGCCAGCAAGGGGAGATTAAAAAAGTTTATTGTTTAGAAAATTAGGCCTTTTATTTGATAAATTAGTATTTTCACATAGAGCCAATCATTTGATAGCCCACATACATCATCTGTAGAAGTGGGTTAAGCAGACCAGCTTTGTGCCTAAGCTGAACACACAAGATCTCTGCATATACCAAATATAAACCAATCTACATTTGCAAAAAAAAATTTCGAACTTGACATTTACTGCTCCTTCTGTCTTTATTTTTGGTATAAGTAATAAGCAAAAGTAATATGCTGTACATGCAATTGACAAGTTAACTCCTGCAGTATATAATATACTCCTCTAATAATAATTGTCTAAACAATAACTGTCAGCACTCAAATACACAGTAATGATGCCTTTTTACTTTATCACTGTATTGGAGGTTTTTCTGCTCTCCTGATGTCAGCAAAGTCCCAATGCAATACACTTAAAACACTGTCTATTAATAAAGGCTAGCTCATGCTTATAGTTTTCCTGTGTTTAATATAGTAGAGACATCAATACTGTGGCACCTATAACATACACACCAGTAACTCAATGTACATTACAAAGATGTGGATAATTATTCTTTAACAAGTTCATTGATTGCAGCAGATAGATTCAGCTAATTACCAAAAGGAGGTGGCCCATGGCAGAATGAAAAATAAAATGTGTGCCTCAAAATCATTCAGTTTTCAATGCTGTTGCATAAAAGTTTAATACTATAAATTGTTTCACCCACATGCATTGATGTGTCCCAGCTTACTTCAGGAAAAAAAAAAAGTTCCTACCCAAGCCATACCTTTGGCAGTCATTTCTAAAATGAAATTGAAACCCACTTCATAAATCTTGCAACAGGTGCCAAAGATTGAAAACCTGCTTGTACAGATTTCAGCCCCTGTGAAAATACTCTGGAAGTCTTGATGAAAGACTTCATGGTTTTGGGGGAAAATGCTGGCCCTACTTCACAAATGTTTTTGCAGATTTTTTTTTCTCCTTAAAAGGAAGGGGTCCACATAGTTTCTTCCAAAGAAACCATAGCTAATTTTCATTAGGTTATTTGCAACGATATGTCTCTCATTTATGCAGACATGAATTAGGATTTGGACACAGGCAGGCAAAAAAGGAAGGGCACTCAGAAAGCTGAAATGAGAGACAATACTATAGGTGAACATGGAGAGGGACTAGAGGCTAGGGAATAAAGAATAAATCTTGGAAGAGAGGATTAATAAAGTTTAAAAACTAAAAGAGTGGGGAATCTTAAGGTCTACCTTGCCCTCTCCTTGGTGGACAGATACCCAGGGCCCTGGCAGAATAGCTGGCTGCATCTCAGTTTTTTCCCCCATGAAGAAGGAGCTGTCAGTCTTTGACACCCACAAGTAACAAGAAACAGAGGACTGTTAGAATACCATAGTGCTAGCAGCTTTCACACAGTCTGAGGTCTAAGGATTCCCCACAACAAAGGAAAGTTTTTCTGTCAAGAAACCTCTGGTGACTTGTTTGGGTTTCCACTCCATTATCTATCTGGATTATATTTATTTCCCAATACAGTCAGATTTTGACCATCCACAATACTCTATAGCAACTAGTTGTAACAGTTTTATTTTAATCTGACAAAAGTCCTCTTGTCTGTATTTTTTCCTAATTTACCTATTTCCTAAATAATCAAGAAATCATTATTCAGCACTTAAAGTAAACCATAAAATTTAATTCTAATGTTACTACTTTTTATTAAGGACTCACTATTTTAATATGCCTCTCTTTTAATAGTCCTCTGTCGTAGAGCTCCTCCATCAATCATCTTTCTTTTCCCACTCCACGGAAAAGATATTTTCCAAGTTTTTTTTCCCATTCTACATCTTCCTTGCCCATAAGCACATAATCCATGTAAATATATAATTTCACTTACCAAGTATTAAACCTCCAGAACGTGCAGATTAATTGCTAGAAAGCTCTTAAGATGACAACAGGCTGAACCTTTGGCCCAATACACACAAAGCAGCTCTGAAAAAGAGCTAATAAACCTCTCAGGGGCACACACCTTCTTGTAGTGGCCATACAAAGCACTAGGGCACCATCCTCTCATGTGTTCCCTATCATGTCCTGATGTGCCAAACTATTGTAATTCCCCCCTGGAATGCTGGACTGGAATCCCTCACACAGGAGGCTGGATTACTCACAGGTACTTCCTATTAACTTCAAGAGGCACAGGATTAAAGTAGTTTTTTAGTTGTTTGGCTTTCTCTTTTTTTACCTTTGCCCTTTTATTTTTTCTTCATGTTGAGTTTTACTGAACTACATACTGAGAAACCATGTGATGCAATTAGGCAACTTAAACTCTGTGTTGGTGAAGGCTGGGGTTAGAATTTTTGTCTGGGTATCTTTTGATAAACATGTTAAGAGAATTTCCACAGGGGGAGTTTTTGGCCTGTTTGGAGGGGAAAGGAGCAGGGCTGTAGCTCAATTGTAGTCAGCTTGAGGCAACTGAGAAAACCTGAGAAGGCAACATCCAATTATTATTTCTTTGAGGTTCCATGGAGGGACTACCTTTTCAAGGTAATATTAGCTTGTAATATATCAATTTGAAGTAAAACAAAATCAAACAAACTCCAAATATATTTAAGGCACAGAAGACATATTCCTAGGTTGACTTGCTAGCTAGTGTTTTCAGAATAGCATGGGAACAATCCTAATACAATCAGAAATTCCAAATATAGATTAGAAAGATGGAGAAGGAAAGAATGTAATCATGTGATGTCATGATGAAATAATGTGAATAGCAGTACTGAATGGCAACATTGGCTTCAAGTCATGAAGCTGCTGTGCAGCTCTCTAACCCAGTAAAACTGTCACCACTGCTGGGTGACTCTGCAAGGACTCCAGACAGAGACATAAAAACTTTTGTCTAGGCTTGTTTTAGTCTCATCTAGAGCATTATTTTAGCATAACAAACAGTGACAGCAACCCTCTAATTATCAGGTAACTCCCACTTGATTTGATCTGGTTTCGCTTTGCACAGTGGGGGGGTGAAAACCCCACTGTTATTGACACCTGAAATATTTTTAGCAATAATGCAAAACAGTACCTGGCTGTTAGTCCTCATCTAGCAAGCTATTTATGAATCTAACATAAAAATGCAGATAGAGGAGTGAAGTCATGAAATGACACCAGGGCTTTCAAAGGACAGACAGAACACCCAGGACTGTAGAAAAAAATATTTGGTAATCAATTACTGGTCACGGATGGATGCAACCTTGAGATCTGGATCATAAGAAAGAAAAATGAACAAAAATACAATATTTGTAAAACATATCAGCTAGGATGTAATGGGGGACTGTAAACCAGTGGAAGAAGGGATGTTGCAGCAAGAAGTTATATCAGCCTCGAATGAAGTGTAGCAAGAGGGGGAAATAAAGCATTTATTCACTTCTCCTAGTGAAGGGCACAGAACACTGGTGACTCACTGCAACCCACTCTTGCCTCCATTCCTGCCTGAACCTGTCACGGCCCCAGAGAGAGAGGGGATGGCATATGTCCCATGAGAGCACAGCAGAAGGTGTGGGAAGTATGTGTCACCGTTTAACACATATGACTATTGAGGCTGCAATGCAAAACTCTTACAACAAATTGCCAGAGATAATCTTGATTTAGAGACAATTGCTAGACGGTGCCTGGGTCTCACATGCTTCTAAGAGCAGGGAAAGTATTTTTCCTCCTTCCTCTCTCTACCTTATAAACAATTTTAAGTTCTCTTTGGCACGCATTTGCCTCTAAGTTGAGCCACAGGATAAACCATTTTCATTTTAGCTAAACATCTCAGATTGAACCTATAGTCTGTAAGGTCAGAACACCCAATGCTTCAATTCCAAAGCAAAGCAATGAAATATAAAAATGCTTTGTTACACCCGAGGGATATATTCAAGTGTCAGGACAGCTGATGGCCACCATGAATCCAGACCATGACTAAGCCAGGCAATACTCTTATTTTCATAGCACTGCACAGAAGTCCTGAGAAGCACTGTCCACATCCTTACAGTCATTTAACAACCCACAATTAGACATAACATGCCTGCGGGGCTGTCCTTCGGTTGTTTTGTTTGGATTTTTAGCTTTGTTTATACCCTTCTTGTTACTGCTATTCTGAGCCCACTCACATCTTGAATAAGTGCAGTGAAACACATTTGTCAAAACAATGCAAAATACAACTCACTTCTGCTCCAGGGGTAGCCACTGCAGGGGTAAACTAAAGCCATCTGTTTGTTGCTATTCCTGCCACTGTGAGGCCACATACACTTCGTTGTTTGCCACGTACAAAGCACAGAATTATCAGACAGGCTGCAGCACCTATTTTTTCTTCTGCAGAAAGAAGAAATCCTCTGTTGGATCAGGGCACATCTGAGATCAGCACTGGAACACCGTGAGCACACTTGTGCAGTCTGTGCCCTACCTGGCACGTGCAATGAAAAGACCCTTCATTTTTCATCAGTGTCTTAATCTGCACAAGTATAATTACAGCCCTCCTCAGTAATGGTAAATACAAATTATTCTGTTCTGCAAGAAAAAGATAAGCTCATTTTTATGTTTCAACAAAAAAATGAATGTATGATTGGAATAAAAAGATATTTATCCCAGCTTAAATGTTAGGATTATGTAACAACTTTTGAAATGCCTGCACGGAAATTGAATGTTTTCCAGTTCAGCATCCTAACAGTCATCTTATAAAACTACAATGGAGACAAAATAAAGGCTTTTCTAATTTGTCACAATACTCTTTAAAGGCTACAAAAGATCAACCATAGGTCATTTACACTATTTTATTTCCATTATGGCATATCCTTTGGACACAGACAATTATTTAAGTGTCTTATAATTTACCATTACACAACCAACACCTTGGTAGTCTTCACCATTGTCACAGTTTTGGTTCAACGAGGTGGAAAACACCAATTTAGTGAAGTGGTTTTGGTAAGCTAATTTTAGATTTCTTGGCCCAAGCACCAATTTATGTTGTGGGGTCTAGCGTTTACCAAATTACCAACAGCCAAATTACCAGTGGACCCATTAGAATTATTTACTCATTTCCTGCTGTGAGGTAGGATTAGGAGGAAGGCAAAACAGGCTCAAACTTTAAAGGGTACCAAAAAAAAAATTAATTTAAAAGATATCGAAAAAAATATCTGAAGTGTCTGAAATTACCATGCTAGAGTTTGGAAGCCTTTAGTACTAGACAGCGAAGCCTGTTGCTTAATATTTTTATTTTTTTGGAAACAACATGAATTTACTACTCCTAAACCAGCCAGCAAGTGAGAAACTTCTGAATTTGAAATTCTTGAGTGTCATGCTTTCTTCAAGAATTATTAAAATGGAGATTTGCTACAGTTTACAGTTTGTAAACTAAATCCCAAGGAGTCCTACCTAATCCTCTTTTTTTCCCCTTTTATAGCTAGCAAACAAGTTTCAGTCGAGGTAATGTGGTTACAATCTATTTGTATATATTGTTTATCATAACAAATAGCATTTATAACAACGCACAGAGCAAGAAAAAGACGTTTTCCACGAGTTTTTTATGTTTATTCTTCCTAAGACAGGAAGTAATTTACTCTGCCTTGCAGAACATTTAATCCTTTTTACCATTCAGATCCAACATGATGTAAGGACGTAGAATATCTCATGGGGCAGGGCCTGAGAGCATTCCAAGACAAACCCCATCTTAACCAGCTTTACAGCCCCAGCAGGGCTCCACTTCTGGGACGATTTTATCTGTTATTTTTAGAACTGATAATTACTCATTCTGACATAGTAATTTCTAAAAACTGGCAAAGAAAACTGACAAGTATATGAAGTATTCTATTAAAAATTAGGAGAGGCATATGATTTCTTCCTCTTATTTTCTAACGGTGTATCAGAGTAGGACTGTTTTCTACAGAGGACAGTCTTTCTTCACCCTCACCAGTTCAAACTGCCAGAACTATATCTATCTATCTATTTGCCCTTAGTGTAATTATTCCTTCTTCCTTGGCACATTAAATACCTTGAAAGTCTCTAGGAAAAAAAAAAAAAAAAACCAAAAAAACAAAAACACAAAAAACCCCCACAAGAACCAAGAAAACCCAAAACACCCAATGGAAAAAAAAAAAAAAATCCACTCTATCCGTGGGTTGCATTTGATATGAGCTACCCACTGTGCACCTCCTGTTTCAAACCTTTGGTACAGGTGCTGGTTAATTCTCTCCCTCTTGTGTGCAGTTTTAGACAATATTCTATTTGAATTGGATACACAGTTCTGTATTCAGTTTTCTAAACTGTAGCACTCAGTACATTTAATTTGTCCTTATTTTAATTTTTCTAAGGAACAGATGTTTAGTAGGCACAGGCTGCCTCACAAGAAGGGGAAAGGAGGAGAGTCAAAGTTGTTATAGCTCCCTTGCTGAACTGAACAACAGAAAAAAAGAACTGAACTAAAATATGGAGAGAAAAATCAAAGTAAAAATCCTGGTGTAACCTCAGAGAATCAGCAGGTGCTTAATTGCTTAAAAAGAATTAGGAGGTGACAGACAACAGGTTTATACTAGACTTTCCCAGCGTGGCATTGAATTTTGAAGAACACCTTGATCAAATCTCTTGTGTTGAGAAGGCCAATATTAAAAGGGAGAGTGTTAAAATCCGAGCAGATGCAACAGGAATACCCAATCCCTACTCTTTTAAATGTGCTTTGCTGTAGCAGATGCAGATGGAGCTGCTGCAGCCTCATCCCATAAAGACCATCCCATTGCTGCCTGATCATCCTGAGCTCTGGACCTTCCATATTTGCTGCTGGGGAGCCATTTGTGAGAGGGGAGCATGAGGAAGGAGGGCAGGAAAAGGGATCTGTCTGCCCCCACATAACAGGTTTGTACTCCCTGGTTTGTCTTGGAAAACCACACGGTACCTAATCTATAAAAGGACTGGGAATCTGGAAGTGACACATTGCAACTGATTATTGATCAACAGCTCATATGAAAGGGATTCAAAACACTGCTCGCATTACGCTGTACTTGAATTATTTCGGATTTCAAAGTATAAATAAATCTGCCTCTCTTGACACAAAATCTCTTTGGCTGAGGCTTTTCATTCCCACCTTCATGCTTTGTTTGCTCATCACATTAAAATTCCAATTTTTTTTACATAGAAAGGCAAAAACAAAGCATAAAAGATATTTACATAATACTTTACATAACAAGCTACTTTTGAGAAATGAGAATATTAAAATTTCAAAAGTACAGTCACAGCAAGTGGTAGGCGAGCAACGAAGATAAATCAAATCCTATTTCTTGCCATGCTGTGAAAAGACGGCTGGCTTTTAATCATCATGATGTGCCATATGTAAATTCCATCAAAGAAGAAGTTTGGTAAATGTTATATTTCATAACCACGGGGAAGGAAGCTATTTATAAACACCAATTAAATGATATAATGTAGTCCAAAGCCATTAATAATAAAACTATTAATGTAGGTAGACATTACTTTCACATGGAGTAGTTTTTGAAGTAAACTTTTTCAAATGCATATTTAACTAAGAAAATAATTGCATTTTTTCTACTCAAGGCCATTTTAACTTCTCATATTTTCAGCGATATAAGTAAGTTGTTCAAGAAAGAATGCACTCAAAACTAGAATCACTTTCTCAAAGACTCTGAGATTGTTTCAGTCAGCAGCTGTGTTTTATATGCAGCTAGAAATCTCTATATGCAAGTATGACGCTTAAATGCAAGTTCATGTTCGGTTTTGCCATTCTCGGGAAATATTTGGTGATGCAAATGTCTTGAACATAAAATTGCAGTGAGGTTTAGCACCACAAGCATCTATTTGCAAGCCCCCAGTGGAGTAAAGAACCCATCACAAAAAAATACTACTATCACACTAGAATTGTGCATCACTCACATTAGAAGAAAGTAAACTAATTCGAAAACAATAAAACTCATTATGTTTCATAAAATTCCTAGAAAGGCAGCAATAATTTATGCCATAGTAAGTAAAGCTTTGGAATCGAATAATTAATCTGCCCTGTCTCCAACCAGCATGGTAAACTGAATTTACATGTTACAGCTCTAAATACTGGACTAACACTTAAAAATATGGTTTTCTTACAGAGAAGATGCTGAATTCAAGTGGTTTTAAACAGAATTCTACAGCAAAGCATGAGGGATAGCTAATGTCTGCTGGGTTAAGCCTCCTTGCAATAATGGAACTGACAGGCTAACCACTGGATACCCCAGGAAAGACACAAGGATACAGTATTCTGCTATGTAATAAAGGAATGGAGGAATTTATTTCTTCTTAGTAGATATCAAACTTCAGACACGAAATTTCTAAAAGTCCTCAGCAAAGCATCCACTTTAAAAACTCCAAACCAAACAACCCCCTCCCCAAATTTCCAGGTATTCAGTAATTCATTCATATTTGGTTTATCTAAAAAACTCTGAAATCTAGTTCACAGTCTGACCAGAAAATTTACCGAACCCTGTGCTTGTTTTCTACGACACAGGAAAAAATAAACATTTTCAGTTACAGATTTAAAGTTTTTTTTTCTAATGAGTTTTGTAAAGGGAGCAAAATATCTCCATATTTTCAGCACACTCAGCAATGTCCATGTGCATAAACTGAGACCCGTCATGTCTGTCTTGTGATTAGGAGAAATTTAATGCTTCATCTCTTTATAATATTTGTTGTTTTGTCATAACTGGCATGTAGATTGAATGGCAGGTGACATTTCCAAAGATTTAAATAAGGTAAGAAATTAATCAAATTAATATATTCATTTTCCAAAGTATAATGAGTCATTTGCATATAAAATGTAAGAGTCTGTAAATATAAAATGAACACCAAATACTTGAGTACATCTTAATTCCATTTCATATATTTCTCTGCATATATTTATATATATATATATACACAATGCAGAGGAAGATTTTTAAACCCCTGAAATTCTTGCTATTTTATGCAGCAGTTTAGATTGAGGAAGAGCTAATAATTCCCCCCTACATGGATCTCAGCACATAAGAAACCAGACTGCAGCATTCTGTAGGGGACCTACAGAGCTGCTTATACATCAATTCCAAAGGCAGCCTCTCACCTGTCCTCGAGAAGAAGGAATTGCTCTTACAGTGCCTAAAGTATTTTCCAAGGGTGAAGTCCAGGTTTGATTATGTAAAAGGAGTGAGACATATCCTTGTGACTCCATGGAATTCCCATGGAATTCCATGGATATTACTGAAAACTTGGTGGAGAGGATAGATCTTAACCTATAGCCACTTTGCAGAAGTACAGTCATACTGAAAGGTAAGGCAAACATGGCATGGGGCTCCATATGGAAAAGAGACAGAAAATTAGCAGATCTACCAAGAATAAACAATGAAAAACAGTGTCCAGGTTGTGTTAAAATATAGCACAGGAAAGTCACATTTACAAATTAAGCAGTAGGAGTGTCAGGGCTACCAGCTAATTCCAATTTAATGATGCTGCCAGTGTGTGAAACAATACAGTGAAGCACAATAAGCTGATTTGGTCAGTCATAATTGAAAATCTATTTGCCTAAAGTTGATTTACAGTGCAACAGGATTCAGCTACTGAAATTTGTAACTGGTGCTCCTGTCAACAGAAGAAAGGAGAGCCTTTAATTTATGAATTGAAGAGAGCTAGGACTAATTAAAGATGCAACGTAAAGCTGGGAAAGAAGAACTCTAACATGCAGTACGAATTCATATAAATACAGACATTTTAGCCAGCAGGAGCTGAGCTATAGTGCTGACTGCATGGGCTTGGCTTTGCACAGGGGGTTCAAGAGTTATTTGTATTTTTGTTCATGTGCACATGGCCGTTCACGTGATACACATAAAACTTCTTTACAAGTCAAAATACTATTTTCAGAAAGAAGAAAAAATGAGTAAAGAGTTAACTACTACATGGAGGTACAAAAAGAAAAACAAAGGCAAATTTTAGGTTGAAGCGCCTGCAGTGCCTGCAACCAAAGGCTACCTGAAGGAAACCTGGTGTTTCAACATCACTTGTAGAACTTAAAACAAATTCTGTATTTTCTTCACAACTGCATGCATAGCTCCTTCTGCATAGACTCTGTGTTAGCAGTCTGCTTAAAAGCAAGACCCAAGTCTATATAGCAATTTGCCCCACTGTTCCCCTGCTTCAAAATGAGCAATCCACATTTCCCTCCTGGAAGCAGAAGAGGACTTTGGCCTGTAATTTCTATTTCTCAGCAGGCCAGGGACACTACTGTTTTAGAAGAATGAATACTCACCGAATTTGTATCATAAGCATAGTCTCCTTAAGGATATATATTTGACAACCTGTGTCAAACAAGGCAGAAGACTGACAAACTCCATTCTATAATATACCTGATCACACTGAAACATTACAGAGACACAAAGCAAATGACTTTAAATGCCCCATGTCAGCCTATTATGCCTTGTAATTGTTCAGAATTTGGCTACATATACTAGGGAAGGCACTTGGAAATTGAATTCCATGCTTGCTTCAGAATGGCTACAGGAACAGAACCAAATTTAGCCTCTCACACACAACGTCTTTCTAAGGGTACTTTATGGGTGTATGTGTAAGTATAATGTTCGTGGATGAGATTATCCAACAGCTAAAATAAACTTTGAAAAGAGTAACTGAACATACAAGTGTTTAGGGATTTGCTGATCCATCTGAGCCAGACTGTCAGTGAATGTTTGGAGGGGAAGCTGAGGATCCAATCACTATTTCTTTGATACAGAAGCCATTGCTATGTACAGGGAGTCCATGAAAAACTTTTTTTCTGAAACTCAAAAGGAATCTCAGGTTTGGTCTTGAGAAAACATGCACATACCAGGAAATATTAAATTAGACTTGTTTTAACCCGCTTACAGTAATGATACAAGTGTTTCTGTGACACTTTGACAGGCTTCTTTACTAGATTCTTTCTACTTCTTTCCTAAAATTTATATTTTTCTGCCAGTATTTTCCTCTAGATTTCCATAGTATCTTAGTGTTCCCTCCAAGTCACGTTTTCTGCAGCATCTACCTCTCATTTCAGCTATCTCCTTTACTGCAAAGCTCAACTGAATTTCAGGCTTCATTTCAATGAGAGGTAACTGACTATCTTCATGGAGGTATGAGCAATGTTTACTCTTTACTTTTGTTTTTACCATTTTCATTCTATTCCTTTTATTATACACAATTTTACATACTGCTTGTCCTCAAAGAGTTGTCCTTGAAGCCTATAAATTTCTCTTTCATTTTTAAGCATCACTCTTCCACATGCTTATTTCTGAAAGCAAAATTATTTCCCATTACCATTTTAATTCTTACAAGAGAGATACAGCAACTCAAAATATATCTCTATTAATCCAGGGAAAAAGACATTTTATGAGAAGAAGTGAGTGTAAACAGTGTCTCTGTGAAAAGACAGGGGGAGAAAAATAGTTACGTGTCAGCACAGTGGGGATAGAAACTACAACTCTATTAAACTCTTAATAGAAGTATTTAAATTAAAACACCCCTTTGAGTGAAATTCTGCACTAATGTATGTTACCTGAGACTTCCCCTGCCTCCTCTCTCTCATCCCACCACTGAACCCTGGGAAACATTTTAACCTCCTGCAGCGCAGTCAGCAATCCATCCATGACTGATTGACCCATATCAGGATGGAAGCAGACCCTGTGGGTCAGAAGGCTGCACCAAAGGGAATGATGAGGCACTGAATCTGTGCTTGATGGGCACAGGAGACAGAAGATTAGAGAGGAGATAAGGTGGATAATAGGCTTGGCTTCCGACACCTCTTCTTGTGAAGGTTCTCAAACCAAAATATTGTTCGGAATTCTTTTCCGTTAATTAAATGGGAGCTGAGGGGATATAGAACCTGTCAAGGTCTGAATAGCTCAACCTCCAACACTTTCTTCCACAGAAAAGTCTGACTGAGGAAACGAAGTAAACATTCCCATTAAGCAGAATCCTGTTTCTTTCTCCCTCTCCTTCCCCCAGGAGCAGGCATACACTCACAAAGTGCTCAGCCGTCCTGGATACTTCAACAGTTTAGCCCCACAATGAAAACCAAAGAGCCCTCAAGAGCAAACACCATTCATTACCATTAGAGGACTTCTCACTGCAGGAATCACTTTGTTTTACTCAACACACAGGCTAAATCTGCTATTACAAAGTCACATCATTTTTTCAGAGAACAAAGTTGCTTCTTTAGCTACATGCACTCGTGTTTCTTTGATTGCTCACCTTCGGTTTGCTTTTGTCACTAATGCCTGGTGCCAGCCTTAACACAGAAACAAATGACCTAAGGAATGAGAGCTGAATGCTACAAAAAGGGCAAATTATTCAGTTGTGATAAAAATGTGTTCTTGGATGTACATGCACGCTTCAGATGAGGACAGAGTACACAGCTTCTCACACAGTATCACTTTTTCAGGGTTAGAAGGGTCAAAGGAGCAGTCTGGCCAATAAAACACAGAATAGGGAATATGTGTGTCCTTCTGCATGTGCAGGTGAGCACTTTATAACCAAAAGAAATGGCAGCAGAAGAGGCAAAATATAAAACTCATTTTCTTTATAAATAACAAAAGTTCTGCTGCCAAAGCTGGGACTTATGGTGCATTAAGTGCTCTGCATGCGAGGAATTGACTTGTTCAGTATTTCCAGAAATGGAAAGGATGTCTCTTAGGTCACACACGGAAAGAAGCATCAACAACAAACAAGTCTGGAAACCAGAAGACAGCTGACCTCTGTTAAAGCCAAACAAAGGTATTTACTAAAAAAAAAAACCAACTCTTGAAGTCTTCACTAACTTGAATAATGAAAAAATTACTCGAGTGAAACTTCTGATTGAACCTAAGCTTGTTTCTATAAACGAAAGATGTAATTTGCATTCAGGACACATCAATTTTCTCTTGTTTTCAAGAGAAGGAATTCATTGTGGAAGTTTAATGAACTCGACTCCATTTTTTTATCAGGCTTTACCTTCAGGGAAGGAGAAAATGCTGCACCACAAGACATGAGGTACTCAATGACAAACACCAGTAAGTAGGATCTCTAAGTTAATTTTTTCAGAATTACATATCTGTAAACAAGAATGACCTAAATACTTTAAAAATTCTCAGAAATTATAGCCTAGTTTTCATGTTAATATATGATTATCTTGTAATTGACAACTATTGGAAAAAATCACAAATTAAAGATAATAATCTCAACTGAGAAACACTTCAAGATACACATATCCTCCCAGTGAATACTGCAATTTTATAGACTGCAACCATTTCTCTCACTGTTCACTGAGTAAAATACAGTAACAATGAACTAAAAAAAAACCCCAAAAAAGCCAAAAAAACCACCTAACAACAACAACAAAAAAAAACTGCATCAAAAAAATCCTTTGCATGCTTCATTTTGAAAGCAAAAAATTAAGGAGCTTTATTTTTGCCTACTGATTAGTGACTGAAGTACATTATACCAAACTTTATGTTAAAGCTTTAAAACATCAGCAATACTGACTGTAGTAAGAGAAGCAATCTCCATTTTTGTACAGATTATTGGAATACAAGTTGCTTTGTTAGAATGGTTGGGCCACACCTCATGGTGCCACTCATTTTCTAGCTTCACTTAAGTTGTGCCAATCAATACAAAAAAAAGAGATTTTGTCCTTCTGCACTATTTATAATACATGTTTGGCAGACTCAATAGCATTCAAAAAATTTACCAGGATTTTTTGTGGAATTAAACAAATGCATAAACTGGAAAAAAAGTAGTGTTTATGATTTTATATTGAATTAGGAGGCCTCACAAAGCTAAGAAAAATTATCATTTAATATAGTACTTAAGCTATGATATTTTACCTCAAAAAACTTTTAAATTAAAAATATTGTTAGTGTTTTAAAGAGCACCTTGAGAAATGAGAGCGTTCTGTGAGATTTAAGGCATATAACAAATATGACAGACAATATACACTAATGTGCATGTCAGAGAAAGTTATCACATTGACATGTGCATAGAGCTCTTGAAAAAGAACATTATTCTTTTGACAGATTTTTATTCTGAGGTTTCCTACTGCTCCCAAAGACCCACTTCCTCTTTTAAGACAGTGGGAGATCCTCCAGGTTTTGGCAGAACTTTATCTTCCACACCAAGGAAGCCAAGGAGGTAAAAACCAGAAGGAATAGGAATCTGGGGGTCTCTGAGGAAAGGCAGAGAGTTGCCCATGCCATGAGGTGTTGAACACCCTTGGAAGAATGTGGTAGCAGGCATCAGTTTATAAACAGGCACGGGGTAATGCTGCTGCAGAGCTCTTCTCCCATGGTGACCGTGGGGCTGGCACCATCCTTAGTTTCTAATTGGAAATGATGGGATCCTTGAGGGCAGAAGTGCAAGGTCCAGTAGGTTGGGTGGGATATTCCCAAATAAACTTCCCTGCACCTCCATGTACAAACTGACCACCACTGACTCAAATACAGAGGGCAGAAGGCATCACACAGAGCCTGAGTTAGTAATGCTGATGGTTAACAGAACATACTGGTTTGCATCATTCTGTATTTCCAATAAAATTATACAATAGAGAGTTGTTGTTTTTTTTTTTTTTTTAATTCAGCATGCACAAAAAGACAACCTGGATTTCTTTGTCTTCTCTTTGTCTGGGTTATTTTTCATTGCTGATTCTTCCTACAGATAAGTCTGAAAGTCATGGCGCTTTGCCAAAGTGCATATTACTTCTGAATCAATTTAGATGCATATTCTATCTAAATAGAGCACCTGAGGTATCTTGCTGTACTTTCTTTACACATATTATTGTTATTTGAATTGTTTATGTGCCTGTGAAAACATGCTGAGAAGAGAATCAAAATAAATGGGTCAGAGCAAAGACTTTACAAATGGGGACAAATGTGCATCTAATACATCACTCAGGAGAAAACAAATCACTTGGTTTCTGGCATAGGCTTTTTTAGTCATCTAGAAAATCAATTTTCAAAAAAAAAGGTGTTAAAAATAACTAACTATCCAAATAAGGCCAGGTAATGGAAAAGAGAATGATCTCTGATTACAGTCTTATATACTAAATCTTTTAACTTTTGCCTGAATATCACAAATTATGCAATTGTGTTTACTGTGACCAGCTTTCATCCTCTGATGGTATTGCATTGTTATAAAAAAATTTACTTCCTATCTACCTGTTATCACTAAATTGAATTACAGCAAAATTAAAATGACAGAAGGAGACAGGTTTAACAGAAGAACACACAAACATTTGCTGGAATCGTGAAAGAACAGTGAGGGCCACAGAAGTAAAAAAGGACAAAATAAATTTTATGAGCTGTCTCTGAACCAGGAGAAATTAATTAAGGTTGTAGAGTCATATAAACAAAGATAAAACATATATAATACATCTACAGACATATTAACCAATGGCTGCCATGTGAGGCCTCACTGTGTGAAGGAACAGAAAGCACAGACTCTGAAAACCCTCCATTACCTCTGGGGTAGTCTAATGTAAAAACGTAAAAATTACTCGTGGTTGGATTTTAAATGTGCCAGGTCAGTGCCAGGCTGCCTCATTGTCCAAAGATTCATCTTCTGTGAGGATAAGGGGACATGAAGACAACACCAGTGAGAATGAGGGACTTGGACTGAATAATCCTTATGAGTGCCTTCCAACTCGAGATGTTCTATGATTCTCTATTCCTCTACTGACCCACCAAAGCTCATGACTTGTAAAGCAAAGGTTTTAATTCCATCCTCACTACTGGACTGCAGTTTAGAGAAGCTCTTCAATATCCAGCTCCATCCATTCAGAGGACATCAAAACAAAACCTCCTGTGACCTCGAGGAGTCACTTTAATGGGATGAAGTAAATGCTAAAATTAGTTGTTGCAACAGAGCTTGCATGAAGAAAACACAATAGGAGAAGCCTGGATTTTTCTTGAAGTTTTCCTTTACAAGCTTGATGTTGCCACTGCAATGGAGTGAAAGGTAATTAGACTGATTAGCTGAAAATCATTGAGGAGCTGTCATTCTCTCCTTTGTCTGTGCTGAAGCTGCACGGAGCCAGGATCATTCTGCTCTGAAAATACCAAAGAATACTTAATGAAGAAAGGTGAGTGGAGGGTGGAATTATTTGAGGAGTTTTTCATCATAGTGAGGAACATTTGCTATTAGTTCCCAATACATATTTTTCATCTTCAAGAGTAGTAGCCACCCTCCAAGTTTCAACTCCTTGATATTTCATATTATGCCAGAAATCAACTCTTTTAAGATTAATTCCTTCCAAAGAGAAATAAAGAAATGAACAGCATTTTGCAGAAGAGTTTTCAGCAGAGAGTCTTCCTGGGATCTTTACAGCAGAAAATAAGAGTAGAAAAAAAATGAGAAAAAACAAAGAAAAGAAAAATAATCCTTTTTACTTGAAGTGGTAATACTGATTAACTCATCAGATTTTCTTCTAGCAATACAAGAATTATTGGTAGGTTTCCCTGGAGCCTGATATATATTTCTGGTCAAAAACTGAAATATTTGGCCAATTTTTCAACAAAAATAGCAAGAATATTCTGGAACAAAAGCTCTGGGTATGCAGATTAAGATACTGAAATATAACACTAAAAAGTTATGGGTTGGGTCTCTTAGAGCATTTTATTCACCTATTTTTAAATAATTTTATAGTCCAACTCATCTTCCACATGAATAATTATACAGGAAAATATCCTCAGATGAGACTGCTAAAATATTTTCTGTTTTCATTCACAAATAATTTTGTATTGATCTAAACCCCAAAATCCTCCCTCACATTACATGTTTGGCTTGAGCAGTTTCATCAGAGGTCTGTGCCTTCAAATCCCAGTGTCACTTGTGTGGGAACATCCAGCAGATATGACAAAACACACTATGGTATTACACTTCACTACACTGAACTTCTTCAAAAAAGATTTTAAAAAAGAGGAAAAAGAAAAAGAAAAAAAAAATATGACTGGGTGGAAGCAATGGAATTTTTGAATAGTCAAATCAAGGGGAACAAAAAGAGCACTGATGAAAAGTTGAATGACTCAGATGAGGAAAAATTAGCTGACTGCATTCCACTAGAATTCGCTTTTTGGTTTGAAACCCTATGATCTGGAAAGCAACATATTTGCATTTACTTTTTAATGCATTAATAGAAGCTTAATTGTGAAGGTTTCTTCTTAAATAATCTCATTAAAAATTAACTGGTGTTTGATTGATATGAAAACAGTTTTGATTTTGCTTTCTAGCTCTATTTCTACTAAAACCGTACAATTTGAAAAGTAATATATTTTTCTTTAATTATTATCGCAACAGTACAGTAATTCTGCCAGCTTTTCTACTGAATAATTTGATCACTACAGAAATGAGCTTTGCTTCAGCTTGCTTTTGATTTGTGTGTACATGCATCAGGATTTTATGGTCTTTCACCAAAAGTTAAAACGTGGTACAATCATGTCTCCTGTGTCAAGGACAATGCAATGGGGCATTGCTTTTGGAGGAATTCTGCCCGAGGATTTGGGCAGCAATCTAAGGAGCAGACAAACCATTCCAGACTACTGCCCATCAGGAGCACAGTGCCAAACTTTTTGGTGGTGCCCAGCAACAGGGCAAGGAGCAATGGCCATAAAATAAAACACCAGAAGCCCCATCAACAAGAGGAAGAACTTTTTCACATTGAGAGTGGCAAAGCACTGGAGCAGCTTCCCAGGGATGGATTCTCCCTCTCTGGAGACATTAAAACCCCAGCTGGACACGTTCCTGTGTCACCTGCCTTGGAAGGAGGTTTGGACTGGATGATCTCCACAGGTCCCTTCCAACTCCCACTATTCTGTGATTTCTTTTAAAGAATATAATTATCTTTTTTCCTCACTGTAAATGATACCATAGGCAATTTAGAACTTTGTTCATTTCCTCCTTAATTGTTCATCTTCCCTAAGAAAAGCCTTAATTTGGAGACTGATTTAAGAAACTTGCACGGAAATCATCGTGCAAAATGTTAGATTTTGAAAAACCAAGTACAAAAAGAAATTTTGCAAAAAGAAGACTCACAATTTCCACGTAATCTTTCCTGTGATACCACGTGCATGTTTAATACAGATGTGCGCTTTAACAATTTAATCTTATATTAGTGTTTCTGCACAACTCCGTCTTCATTCATGGCAAAGGCAGTTTACAGGAAGGAGAAATTCAGTGTGCTTTTAACCTCATAAATCTACTTATAGTCCTAAATTTCATTCAAGCCCTGTACTGGCAAGAAATCTCATAGACTGAAGGTAATTCATTTTACTTGTGAATTCAAGTCTTATATTTAATGACTTTTTCCTAAACTAGAGATGCAGCTTAAAAGGAGGGATTATCCATTATCCCTACCCATTTTTATCACAAAGAGACCATAGCTCCATTCACAATAGGTAGAGAGACAAAAATCCAAGTTGCCCTAACGTAACCTCACCTATAAAAACACTGCTTATAGCACAGTTGTATGTAAAAATGATATAAAAAAACCAAGAATCTCTGCAATTTACAGCACACAGTGTTGTCACAACTTAAAGTTGAATAAAAATTGCTTTGGAAATTAGGGCCAATGTATTATAATATTCTTTGTCACAAATTATTCTGAGTAGTTTTGGTTAAGCATCATGTAGCTTTAAATAACATTATACTGCATTAATATGTTATTCCATCAAATTACTCAAAAACATCTATTAATCTTAATAGACCCAAAGAAATAGATGTCCTAAGAACTTTGATTACACCTCTTTTGGTATAGGTGTGCTGGTTGTGGTTGGAATAGAGTTCATTTTCTTCACAGGGCTGTGTTTTGGCTTTGTGCTGGAAGCAGTGCTGATAATGCAGGGATGTTTTCCTTCCTGCTGGGCACAGCTTGCACAGAGCCATGGCCTTTCCTGCCTCTCACCCCAGGATGTGGGCTGGGTGGGGTGCACAAGAAGCTGGGAGAGGATACCCCAGTCAGGTGGTGGTGAATAACTACTCTTGTTTGCATCACTTGCCTTCTTCGGGGTTTATTTCTTTGCCTTTTTTTATTTCTCTTGAATTTATAAATGATCTGATAATGATGATTATATAATTTCAATTATTAAACTCTTTTCTATCTCAGCTCCCAAGAGTTTTCTCACTTTTACCCTTTTGATTCTCTCCCTCTATCCTGCTGGAAGGGAAGGAAGGAGTGAATGAATGATTGCTTGGTGCTCAGTTGCTGGCTGGGGTTAGACCACAACGTGGTAGATGACTGTTCAGCCCAAGAAGATAGATCTTATAACATAAATATCTACTTGACAGAGAAGCAGAGTTAAAAAAAAAAAAAAAAGCAAGGAAAAAAACCCATATAAAGCCTGGACAGAGCTACCTACCATCAAAGAAATTCTATATTTCTACTTCCCCACAGAGCCTTAAAAGAAATTAAATTTTCACAACAAGTATTGCAAATGTACCGAGCAAAGACTTCAGGGTGGAGAAAGCCACAGGAAAAGAAGCTACTAAATAATCTTTACAACTTCTTGCATTCTCTTTGGCTAAAACAAAATTATGTAGAGTTATTACGGCTAAACCTTTTCAGTCACTAAAAACAAATTCAACAAGAAAGTAACTTCAGCTTGGTCAATGCTGAAATAGACAGCAACATGCAAACAAAGATCTACAGCAGCCCAATTTTTTTTTTTTTTTTGTCTGTGCTTGTATGAAGAATTTTAACAACATTCAGCAGATGCCATCATTATGTGACAATGTCTTGATTGCTGTAACTTTGCAATAGAAAACAGGATTTGCATACAAGGAATAGCAAGCCACTCCTTGGAAAAAGGAAAAAATGGTGCTTCCAAGTGGACTTGTTAACACCAAGAAATATAGGATGCCTGCTGTGCAAACTTATTTAAGAGCACTGCATTGTAAAATATTCTAGTTGAAGTGTTCCTGCTGGAAAAGGGTCAATTTTTTTACCAAAACCTTTCCTTTTACTGCAAAAATTCCTGGTATCATCCCCATTTTATCTTAAATAAATATGCATTATCATGCATTTACATAAAATAGGAAACACTGATTATCTTAAAATTATCATAGTCTAGACCACTTGCTATACATACAAAGTCAATTAGGTTACAGATTTGAGCACTTAACATTTCTCTCATTACAACTCTTCATACAGTGTGAGAGGCAAAAACAGTGACAAACTTGTGCTCATGCAGTTTCATGAATTCATCAGGAACAAAAAAAAAAAGATGGCTATTAGGGGCAGGGAGAGATGGAAGAGAGAAAAGGGGAAAAAAAAGAAAAAAGAAAAAAAAGATGAAAGCACAAATTGCCCTTCAGTCAGAAGAATTCTGTCTGGCAGTTTGAGGACTAAATCAGAATCTGCTCCAACTGCCGTCCTTATCAAACTTAATGATGCTCTGCACAATTTGCAGGTATCAATCTGAGCACAGACACACAATCCATGGTTTCCAAACCTGCACCTCAACTTCAGTACCGTTCATCTGCTACAGGAAACATGCTCTAAGATTAAAACAAATAGCATATTACATTTAAAGCAGGAGCATCTGCTGCAAGTACATTGCAGAACAACAGATGTTACCATACCAAATAGCTATCAATCTTATGCTGATCCAGAGGCACTGACAAGGCATTCAAAATGCAGCTGGACAAGGAAAGGCTTTCCTATCCCAAAGTTATTCACGGACCTCTGGGTGATTTAGCAAAATAATCTTGAAACTTCTGGACATCTCAGCAAACCTTACCTTTAAAAAGCCATTTAGATTCATCACACCGTTCTGTCTAGCAGTAAAAGGATTTATGTTGTTTACTTGTCTTTGTGTAGCTGCAGGATTTTATGTATCCCAGTATCCAACAGTGCAGATACTGGCAGCAACAAAAAAATCAGTGCTCAAATGTGAGTACAATATTATTAAGGATACCCCAGCACTATCATAAATTTTAAAGTTGCATTTTTGAAGGCAGGATGCAATCAAGGAAACAAAGACCTATATGATGTTCCAGTTGTTTTCAAGAGGCTACTCTCTACTCTTCCTGGAAAACAGCCACATCAAGGAGCACAAAAGCACAGGTTATTGGTGAGGGGAAAAACATGAAACAATTTAAATTAAATTTTCCAGGAGACTCTTAGAAAGCTGTAGATGACAGACATTCTAGTACTGGATCTTGGCTGAAGCTACTGGAATCCATTGTATTTTGTGTCACTAACCACAGGTTAATAAATAAATGACGTTCAGTTGTCTATTTAAAATACAAGACTCTTAGAGAAATAATAGCCATTAAAAAAATCTTGATTAACACCAAGGATGTAAAAGGAAACCAAGCTTAGAGTTGTCCATATCCACTATTAATTTATAATCAAATAAAAAAATATTTTGGACACTTGAGCACATCAGTCTGTGCAGAATGGCCAAGCTATACCAATCCTACCTCTTAGGAAAATGTCATCCTATAAATACTATCTACAAGCAGAAATGAGTATGAAGTATCCTTATGGCACAACGGTATTTCAGGATCTTTCAACATTAATCTTGGTATTGTGAACTACGTGTGCAATTCCATACTTTGTTACTATTTGCATCAAACTATTTTTTTCTTCCTTTTTCCCTTTTAATCTTTAAAATCACTTCACAAAGTGGAAATATTGTTGTCTTAGACTTACTTTGTACATATATAGACATACAAAAGGCATCAAGTATGATAATGTGAATTAAATAGTTTTCACAGAAGAAAAGCAGAACGGTAGCTCAGAATATAACTTTTTTCTATTATATATTTGATTTGTTAAAGATCTGCTAAGGTTGGCTACTTGTCCTTTAGAAATCAAATATTTTACTGATTCATATCGAAGTCAATCTGATGTTCACACACACACATTTATAGCCCCATCATAAGCTTCAGATACCTGAAATCTGTTACCTTGCTGTAGTCTGGTTATAACGTGAGAAACCTGATATTCTCTTACCTAGAACACAAAAGAGAAATTGTTTCAGATTAATTCATAGCATTGTTCAAATCATACATTTTGCAAATTAAAGAAGAATGAACTATGTACAACCAACAAATTCAGGTAAGACTACTTAGTAATAAATGGTCTTTAGTACTAAATCAATCCAAGAGATTTAGTATCATCTTCTTTCATATCTTTGCCATTTTTTCTCCTTAGATGTTTAAAAACTCAGTCTTCTCAATTAAGGAAGGTTGAAAGACATGTAAAAATCCAAGTTCCATGTTTGCATTTATCTTGGTATGATTCAGGTTCTTAACTTTCAAACTTATCCAGTGTGTACCACTTGTACATATGAACATGCATATACTTATTTTCTTAAGCAGAAATCCCAAGACTTCAATAAACCTCAATTTACAGTGGTTTGGTGGCTTTGTTTTGTTTTTGC
This sequence comes from Acridotheres tristis, assembly GCA_037013685.1. Classification (NCBI taxonomy): domain Eukaryota; kingdom Metazoa; phylum Chordata; class Aves; order Passeriformes; family Sturnidae; genus Acridotheres; species Acridotheres tristis. The sequence goes on from CM072884.1 coordinate 6,160,969, forward strand.
GTGGTTTTATTTTTTTTTGTTTTTTCTTTTGTTAATTTTTGTGTAACAACACCATAAAAAATACTTTGGTTTATTTTGTCTTCTGCTTTCTTTTTCAACAATGACAAAGATCCCGTAAGTTTTTGTCAGCAGTATCTTGAAGCTCAAGGATTGTCTGAAAGAGCAGTGGCATCTTCTGTTTTTAAAGTGTTTATAAACTAGCAAATATGTACATTTTCACACAATCTAACCTTTAAATGGTATACATTCTTTTAAGCAAAGTAACTTCACCTTAATGATGCCAACAACAAAGAAATTACAAGTTCTTCCAACTGCTTGAACTATATATTATATGGATTCCTGGGACAACTGAAAGTTTGTTCCTACAAGCTGTTTATTAGTATTTGTGTGGATTATTGGAATCTCAACCGAGACTACAGAACTGTTTACTTTTCACCGAAGTTTTCCTTATGACAAAAAGGAAACAAAGTATCTCTTAGTTTAGAGCTGCATCCATAAACCATCAGCTGTCGCATTTAACACTTTAAATTTTACCTTAGAAATTTAGTTTAACTTCTTATGAGCAACACAGCAAAAATGAGCACAAACCCAGACAACTTAGTATGTTTTAACACACAAAAGTTTTCAGATAATTCAAAATCCACCAGACAATATCTCTCACTGGAGCTAGCCCAGTACCACTGACATATCCAGCAAGTACAGGTTGTTTTTGTTTTGTTTTTTTTTTCCAGCACCAACAGTTGTGGATCTGCTTCTTTCTCTCTCCCCTCAGATGCTGCAGTTTCTTCATGCTCTGTTTCTGTAGCCATGCACTGACCCAAAACTTCTTAGTGAAATTCCCCACTCTAAACCTCAAACCATTTAAACTTGAAAAACAGCTTTCTGTTTACTTTTTTAGATCATTTAGACAGGTCTGGGTTAGTTTCTGGTAATAGTAATGCTTGAGATGGCACAACAGAGAGTGTGATAATTCTCAGTGGAGAAAGCTTTGCTGGCAGAGGGTCTCAACCTTTCCTCTAACCTAATTCTGTTTATCCATTAGGCGATCTAAGTGATTTTCTCAGTGAACAGCTATGGGACAGCAATACTAACTTTTTTTTCTCCCCTGTTATTGAAACCTGTGGAATAGAGCTTTCTTTAAAACAAATTATTTTCCTGTTCCCTCTATTGAGATGATTATTTTTTTTAATAACTAACTTAACTATTTTTGTAGATTTTCTTTGATGTTGTGACGCAGATGGGCTGAGTGATGGTCTTGTGGTAGAGAGGAGGCAGGGGGAAAAAGGTAACATTCCCAATGGTAAACGGTTTCTAGTGTCTTTCAGATTTTATTCTAAAGAAAAGCTGCTTGGCTTTATCCTCACAATTTCCAGTGAAGGTTTTATTACACCTGAAGAATTATAAATATTCTGGAAAGAATATTAACACTAAGGTTTTATTAAGGAACAAAATATTTAGATCTAAAAATGTTAATGTATTTTATTTAGATTGTGAAATACTTTGAAGAAGGAAGCAAAAGTGCTGTAATCTGAAAATATTTCAAGATTAAAAAACAATGTGGGTTTCCTTCAGGCCAAGCCAAGCAGCTTCTGAGAAAGGAAGACTGCCACGTGAAGTCCTACCACTGCCAACGTAGTCAGCTCTAAAAATCCTCCCTATTCATGCCATTTGTCTAAAAAAAAGAGGAGCTCCAGAGCTGGAATCTTTCTGTTGCATCCCTCTACTTGTTCCTTTCTACTCTTATCAATCTACAGACTCGAAAATGGGTTTAAGTTAGGATTTATGTGTATTATTCTGCTTCACAACTGCAGCCACCAGCACGGTCTCTTTCATGTCATGTGAGAGAAAACTTGGAATCTTTGGAAAAGAGAAACAGATTCAGAGGGCATCTACGAGGATTTATTGCTGTCATCTGAAATACCAAAACATCTGCAGGTTTTAGTAGCTGGGACACACACAGAAAGGGGAAAAAAAAAAAGTATGATATTATAATATTATACCCTGTATTTTCAGCTGTGAAACTGAGCAGATGTTCATGAGCAACAAGTGATTTCAATGCAATAATTAGTAAAGAAGGTTGCTTTAGTGTGGGATAGAAAAATGGTACTGACATGCCCTGTTTTGACACAAAGGGAACAGAGAAAAGTAGACCAAGGAGAAGAATTCTGTCAAGCACACTGAAGAAACAGGGAATGACATAAGGAAAAAGCATCACTAGAGATTTTTATAAAGGTTTAGAGTTCATTTCCGTATGATTTAAAGAGACCAGAGCTTTACAGCTGAGGTGTAAATTGCAATTCATGGGTTTTATGATCAATGATCCAGGAACAAGCTGAGTTCAACAAATATCTGACCAGCTAGAAATCAACAGCAGTCCAATATCAGTATCAGAGCATAAGAGTAGCCCTGAATAAACAGATACATTGTTCTAAAAACCCAGTTGGGAAAATCCATTATAAAATAACCCACAGTAATGGAAAAAAAATCAAGACTTAAAGTTGTGATCATTACTAATGTAATGTCAAACTACAAAATTACCTTCCCTTAAAATAGATGACATTTAAAATCTTGAAACTAGTAATTTTATATATTCAACCTTAGCAACTTCCTTAATTTCTTACTATAAATTAATCCTTTGAGCTCAGATGCAGAATACAAAAAAATAAATATTTACATCTTCACCACAGCTATGCAGACTGCACAGATCCAAGCCTTGCTCACAGCTCTCAGGCTAATCAGGCCTGCTTGAATCATATGAATTCTCCTTGAGTTCGACTTTGAGTTGACTTTGAAGTTTATGAGCTGAAAAGCAGCTAAATTAAGCAGAACAAAACAAGCAAATGACAGCTAAAGAAGCATTAGACCCAAGTCTATCCATTCAATTAATTTGCAGTTTTACCCGCTCTTCTGTTTAACTGTTTTGTCAAAATTTCGACAAAAGTACCATATGATTGAATTTATGCTACAAACATCAGTAAGATAAATATCTGACATAAAGGACAAAATAAATAATTCTGCACAACTAGTTAAAAAAAAAAGCAAATACCAAAACAACTCGTTCATTTTTTTTTCTAATTTACTGTTAAATGTATGCATTTACTCTTTACTGGCAATTTTAAATGTTGGTATTTTATAAATATATGAAAAAAAACCCTCATAAAGAGACAAAAAAATATTCAAGAACTGAAAGAAGGAGCAAATGTATAAACTGTAAAAGTCTTCCTGGGTAAAAGGAATAGGATATCATGCTGGAAACTAACAATTCTTTTTTTTTTTAATACTCTGATAGAATTCAACCCCAATAACATGTGAGCCCAATTAAGATATGAAATCGGTCCTAAACAGGGTAAAGTGCTGCAGCTTGGTCCTCAGATACTTCAAAGAACCCCCACTTGTTCTTCTCCACCTTTCAACCCACCTTAAATATTGCTTGAGATACAGATGGATCAAAAAAGAACACCAATCAAATGTTGGTATAGAAATTACAGAACATTTTAATTTTCAGACAGAGTATTTCGTTATTATGGACATGTAAGTTCTCAGTGGAGATGACAACTGTGCTTTTCTAACCAAAGAATGCAAGAACTCACTTCTCACTTCACAAAGCTACCTAGAGTAAGAGAAAAAGCAGGAAGACAAAATATGTTGGGTGAATCTAAAGAAGATGGTCAATAAGCCTTTAGGAGCATGTTGATATAGAAAGGTGATGATCAGTCTGGAGTCCTGTGGAGACAAATGTACTTTGCTATTTGCTTCTTGTTTCCTCCCCATAAGGAAAAAAACAGTGTGCTTCAGTAAACACCTTCGACTTATGTTCCCACAGAATTCCTTATTGTTATGGAAAGATTCTTTCAGTAATCAAGCTAACTTAGTAAAACCTATAGCTTGTCACTTCCTGAAAAAGGTGACACGTGCTAATTTTCTCAGAGGCATCATATTCATACAAAGTCTGGACAGATACTCATGGGGAATTAAAAAAAAAAAAAATCTTTTGAGCCAAATACAGTCCTGTTCCTGTCCTCTAAATCACAGAAACACTAGAGCAAGTCAAAGAAAACAATGAGAAAAAATGTGTTATATCATCAATGTTACTCTCAAAATAGGTGACTACTTCTCACATTAGCTTTATCATTTTAATGTAATCAAGGACATTAAAGTTTGCTGAGCACTTTATGGACACAGTATGTTAAAAAGCACATGCAATAACAAACTCCTATTTTTCACAATTTCCATGTAAGCATTAACAGAAGTCATTCTTTTTCATGAAATTATTTTCTGACAAGTTTTGAAAGCTTGGATGCAGATATACTTATCTGTCCTCTAAAGCCAAGATAAACATTTTTTTTTTTTTTTGCATGCATGGTTGATTTTCAAATCATGCCTTGGAACAAACTAATAATTATATATAACTAGAAACATAGGAAAATGTCCCCAGTTCACACTGCTGGCTAGAAAAGCATTGCCAATGACTAAGTCAGAGGAATAAGTAAGAATATATTAAGGAAAAAAAAAAAATCAAAAATATAAGCATGACAAAAAATTTAGGTTCAATTTTACTTAAGTCTAACTTCTATTCCATAGAGCAATATATCATTAGTGTATTAACCAATTTACTATGGCATCCCTTGTAAGAACTGTTAGGAGATAGCCAGATATTCTTTAAGGACTAAAAAACCAAAAAAGTTGAGAGTGTTTTAAATGCATGTGTCAAGTTAAAACAAAAGAACAAACCAACACCAACAAAAAAGTAATAAACCCAAAATATTTAATTTCTCCAAAATACTGGGTTTTTCTCCATCTGAACCTCACACTTCTATTACATAGACTCTGTGTCCTGACAGGCAAGAATGTAGCCTTATTTCTCAAAGCCAGATGAGCCAGATGTAGGTTCACAACTGTAATTTGGGGTAACAACCTAATTTATACCTGTAGAGAAATCAGTGATGAAAAGCTTGTTTGCAAATTCTAAATTCTAGAGTAGGATCTCCACTACTTTCACGCTTAAATTGTAAGGTAAGCAAATTGTAAAACTACAGGTTAGGATAGCTCTAATACACTGGGTGAATAATCACATATTAGGTCCTATATGTGATTATTCACCCAGTGTGTTAGAGCTATACTAACCTATAGTTTCTTCTGAAATGATGTAGAAATTAAAACAGGGATAACTGTTGTGTCATTTACACTGATTTACAAAACTTAAGTTACTTTATGAAATGGTATCTACAAAGACTAAATATGATTCCAGATTATTACACACTATGTCTTACGTTAATGTAGAAACACTTGCAAAATAATAAGAGGAAATTTGTGAGTGCTAGATATAGGCCTGGATTGAGATACTATATCAAGACACAAAAAACACAGAGAAGCTGTGGTGAGGTGACCTTGGCTGGCTGCCAGATGCCCACCCAGCTGATGATGTCCAAAAAAGGACAGGAAGGGAAGAATACAATGAAAATGCTCCTTCTTTTTATCCTTCCATTTTTTATTTTTTTTTTTTTTTCCCTTCTTCTCACATTTTTCCTCACAGTCCTGGCTATGGGCTTAGCCGTGCTCTGCTCTGGGTCAGCTGGATCCTGCTGTATCCAGCTGATTCCTTGGGTTTTAGCTTTTATATTTTTCGATTCTCTGCTGCTTGGTGTGTAACTCTGAAACTTCATATTAGGTGTTAGTAAAGTCTCTTCACTGGGTAGTTAGACAAAACAATCCCTAGCTAGAGAATCAAGGACACCTGGTACTCAAAAAGTAAAAACAGCCAAGGGAAGGGGGCAAGCCATGGGGCTGAGACTTCATGGCCTGGGGCTGTGGTTGGACAACTGACCCCAATGTGTGGATGAACCAAAACTTATAAAAGTGTAAAAACTCGTGACTGGGATTTGATTTGGGTGTAGCCCCTGTCAGGTTCTTGCACTGCCCAAGGTGTACCCTTTCAATAAATACCTACATTATCCCTTTTGCTCTGCCTGTTCCAGGCAGCACAGCAAGGGGCAGCTCTGGCTGCCAGAGCCTGGGTACCCGCAGCACTGCAGATCCCCAGACTGGCTCCATAACCAGGGCTCTCAAGGCTGTGAATTCTCTGGGGAAGCTGGGCAACAGAGTCAGCTGTAATTTGTCATCAGGCAGATGTGCCCCATCTCAGTTTCTCTGTCAGTCTCTGTGCACAAAGTAGGTACTAGGAATCAGTGCTGTGGCTGCTCCTGCAGCCAAGAAAACGGCAAAATCTTGCTATTTATCCAGCATTTTGCTTTAAGCAGACCTCTGAGTCAATTATAAAAGTATGTGTATGTGAAATTTCTATCAATAACACTAAACAGATGAAGGAAGAAGTAACACTATGGGGGACATGAAGACTGTTTTGTTATTGACATACACAATAATTGATTAGGTTTCTCAGCTTCTGTTGCTAGAAATTCTGACGTATTACACTTAGGATTACTAGTTAGCTTCCATTTCCTTTCAACTTTTGCCTCTGGATAAGCTCAACTATTCCCAAGAAGAAACACTGATCAAGTACATTTGTCATGCGAACAACTATAATAAGGTAATTCATCACAGTCTGCCAGGCTCTTATTCCAGGAAGACTTCTTCATTTTTATCCTTACTTAAAAATCTGCTGTCACTCCTGCTCAAAATTTTGGTAGACACTTTGGACATGTTTAAAAGCCCTTCCAAACTGATAGTGGCAGATAATTAAGTTATCAGCTATCAAAGTCTTTTTTTCACTCTCTGCAATGTTTATGACACCATGAACCTTTCTGTCTGGTTTAATCTGACCTGTTCTGAATGTGTGATCCCTTGTTCCTTCCCTTTTCCTTTCCTAATGGTAGCCAGTGACCAATCTTAATTCACTACAACAAATAAACTTGTTCTGGAGGGTCTAATTGAGCAATTTTGTTTTCTTTTCAAGGTCTGAACTCAACCACATCCCACAATCTATTCTTCAGCACTGCAGTAGCAAAAGATTTACTTGAAGGCAAAGCAAGCTAAGATTTTAGGTTTCCAAATGGAAGAAGAAGAAACCAATGCTGGCTCATGGTTGTGCATGGGTGAAAGTAGGAGTTGCTATTTAGGCTGTCAGTAATGCTTAATGTTTTTGTATATTCTGTAGTCAACGGGGTTCTTTTTCTTTTTCTTTTTTTTTTTTTCTTGTAAGCTTCGTGCTTCACCTCCATGTTTAGTGTAAAACTTCACGTACTCTTCCTGTATTTTCTCTTACATTTCTCTGGTAGTGCTCTGCAGATACAAATATTCTCTTTCAAAAAAAAATCTGCTTCTGTTCACAAAAAGAAATGGGCATGAAGTTTTAGCACTGGTGAACAATCCCACAAATGGAAATGCACTGAAGAAAAAAAACTACTGAGAAAGAAGCAGGTTCTATTTTCATCTTCCAGAACAGCATTAACAATAGCAAGGGGAAAATAAACTCAATCTTGCAGATCTATTGCCTCACACACAAACACAAGCTGGGCATAGTTTTAATCCTTGCACCTCGTCCATCAGCCCCTTTTATCTGTGGCTTTTCAATATAGCAACGCAAACCTAATGACAAAATGATCTTAAAAGCTAGAATCAATTTCCACTGCAGTCACAACCATCAGAAAGATCGGGAGAGAAGTTAGACCTGATAAGCAAAATTAAAAGTAACATCAGTTAAACCCACAGGTAGATACAGAGGGTAGATTGCTAGCAATGCCATGCAATCTGTGTGCACTTGGTTTATTAACAACATTTCATTTATGAAAGATGAAGTAGCATGACACAAGATTTATCCTGAAGCAAGGCTTCATCAAGTGTGAAAGATGGGGATTCAGCATCTCAAGATAAATGAGCACTGCTCCTAATACTGGAAAAGGGAAGGAGCCCTGATAGCTCTTGGTGAAACAAGGACCACTCTTAATACTCACTTCACTTGTATTAATAAGTTTTCAATAAAAATGACATATATTACAAATAAGAACTCTAAGTATGCAAGGATACAAGTCAGTAATATTTAAGTCTTCAAAATACCCCATCTTCCAAGCTTTGTTTGTATGTGTCTCATATGAAATAGGCGAAATGAATTTTAAAAAGATAGAAATAGACTTATGCTCTCAGAGATTCTCGTGCATTTGGAATTAAGAACATTTGTAACTATTTCACTTGGATTTAGAGTTTCTCAACTTTGGTCCCCGAGAAGGGAGACTCAGAAGCTAAAGTCAACATTATTTTCAAAAACCAATATTTAAGCAGTATCATGCTTAATTCTTTCTGCTAGACTTTTCATATTGGCTAAAAATTTACAGAAACAAGATTTCAAGTGGAGATCCTGAAACAATTATGCATTGAAGGATACAGCTCATATTGGTTATATCAATTCCAAATCAATCTAATCACACCATCCAGCACTTACAATTTGAGGGACACAATTTACATCAGAGCATCAGCAGAATTTGATATTCTTGTTCTCCCACCCATAGCTGGATCACTCTTTGCCCACACTGTGGTTCCAGGCTGGAAGCAAAAGGATGTGCCAGAACAAGCAGATGTCCTGAAAACCTTGGCTGCAAATTGCATCTCTTCCCTATCCCATGATCAAATGAAGTGGCATATGTCCCTCATAGGTGAGGGAAAAGATCAGAGGTGTAAATGAAAGCAGTCACTGCCCAGCATATCCACCTAAAAATGGCAGATCCTCTCATTTTCAATTCATTGGGGTTTTTTTGGTTGGTTTTATTAATCTAGTTGCCCTTCCCAATCCCAGCTCACCTGAGCTACAAGCAGCACTAAGAACAGAATCAGCAATTTCAGGCAAAGAGTTCAAAAGTCTAAGAGCCAAGTGTACATATTCCACTTGAAAACAATATCTTATGTAATTCCTTCATATTCTTAATAGAAAACCAAGAGTCAAGATTTTGTGTATGTGGAGTTGCATGATGTAACTATTTAATATTAAAGAAAACCTTATTGCTTATATGGCTGTTATGAAAATCTGCCCAGACTCTAACAAAGGCACAACTGCTGGAGTAAATATAATGAGTCAGAATTGCAAATAATCCCATTTTATGTCTTAAAATGACATGAAGTTTTGATATAAAAGCCATTTCAGAGTTACAGCACAGAGAAGCATAGTTCTTATTGCCAAAGGGACCTGGGGACCATGACGACAAATTTCAGGATGCTGGATTTTAAACTGGAGGCACTCCTATCACGAAACAATCATTCTATCCAGGGAGTTATAAAAACAGCCTAAACAATGCAAGGCCATAAAGTGTTTGACCTGTTTCCCACAAGCCAATAAATCAGGGTGCCAAAGAAACTGATATCAAACTAATGAAACCATGAGGCTGATGAGAAAGCCTCCAAATTCAACTGGGAAGAATTTCATTTCAAATTTCCAGGGGGAATTCTTGATGCCAGATAGACTGAATTCCTACTCAACATTTCTCTGTCTGTGGTGATCATCAGTTTTAATTATTTCTGACATTTTGTCTATCATACTGGATCCCTGGAGAAAAGTAATGAGCCTCCTCGTGTGAAAGGTGAACAGAACGAAGATCACATTAACATGCCTGAAATAAATTAACCACATGATCTTATAACTATAAAACCCCAGAAAGGATGCCATTAAACCACTTGCAACTACCAGTGTGACCACAAAAATCTCCTCATTAGCTATAAAAGCTAACTAGCAACATCTTATTTCTGGCATTTCAGTTTCATTAGTTGATTGTGTGTTCTTCTTCCAGATTTAATAACAGCAATTGTCTGATAAGAACATGCCAGTACCAGCCAACCAACAAGGTTACCTGAGGAGCTGAGCACAGTCATTTCTCAACTGTTTCTTTATGAGTGCTTGGGAAAGAAGTTTGGTAAAGTGATCTTTAACTTTTCCCTGAAGGTCGTTTTTGTACTGCAATAAAACTTACTCAGCTTTTCTTGCAAAGAATATACCAATCAGCTCAAATCAAAAGCATTGGAAAGTACAAATTACATTCTCTCTCCTCCTGGCTTACTGAGAGAAGCACTGTGTGATAGTCTCAAGGAAAATTAAGCAGAGAAGTCCAACAGTCTGTATTGTCTTATCTTAATAGACTTTTAGAACAGCAATGAATGCTTCAGAAATACAAGTAAGGAGAAAAGCTAATTGGCAGAAGATTATAAATTATATTTTCATATTCAACAAAATAATTACAAGATAATTTATTATTATATTCAAAACTACAATGCAGTGGATAAAGGCAAGAGGACTGCAAAAATAATTTAAATCACCTTCCTCTGAGAAATACTACTTTACGAACTACTAATGTATCAATACATTTTATAAAAAAACACTGATACTTTAAAATAGTCTATTTTCTTCCTATCTCGACACATAATGCATTTACTAAGCAATGCTGTGGATATATGCACCCATCTATATAAGCATAAAGTAGCATAAAATAAGCAAATATGTACTCAATTTTCTATTTTATGAAGTAAATTGTCTCCCTTCTCTTGGTAATAATCACACAATACCTCTTTTCTAAGGTGTATAAACACATACTTCAAGGCAGGATTTTGAGCAGTTCTACTGACTGGCAAATCAAATTCAGTCTTGTCCCAAAAATGTAAAAGATGGTCAAGAAATAAAATGTTACAGTACATAGCATTATATTTATACTGACAAAATCTTTAGAATCCCAAGAGCGCCGAGTTCATTTTCTGTGATCTTTAACACCTTTTACCATTCCCAAGTTTCTTTAGTGGAACTCCCACAGATCTTTTTGTCAGAAAAATACATTAAGCAAATTAACTGGTTACATTTCTCCTGGGGCCACGAGCTACACCATATATTATAACTAGGTGATTATGCTGCCACTTTGTCACTGCCGGACTTTGCGTTAAGTGTTATTTGACATATGTTTTCATAAAATGAATTAAAATAACAGGCAGTTAAATACAGGCAGCAGAACAGTGGTGATTTCATGTGCTAATTGTGACTGCAGCTCTCTTATTGGTACCTAGGACTGCAGTACACACAATTCTGAGAAGTTTTATTTCTGCTGTCAGATGTAAAAGATAACTTGTCAACAAATTCAGATGAGTAATTAATACCATGCAGACAAACACGAAATACAATTCCAAGCTATTTTATATCTTTCTTTCTTATTCCCTTATGTTGTCAATGGACATTTTAACTCAATATTTAAGAGTAATTATCCAGCCATTACTGGAAGCAGTTTATAGAAATCTACAGAGTCCATGACTACATAAATAAATTAACTTTAAAAAATCGGAGGAGTTATTCTGCAAATTATCAGGCAGAGGGGCAGCAGAGAACTGTAGAGTAATTCTACTATAAAACTAGATATGCACAAAAGGTTTGGGTCTGTATAAATAGTTCTGACCATGAAAAAAAAAAACAAACCTGTCATTTTGACAGCCACATTCAGCAGAAGAATCAAACTCAGTAATAAGGTTTGGGTATATAAGCACAAAAATCAGATGTTTATTCTAAAATGCATCTGTTGCCTGGCAGCAGTTTTGAATTACAACAAAAAAGACAATATAAAAAATAAAAGATCTGAAAACAGTAAGGAAATAAACCATTGCAAATATATTTCAATTTAATATCATGTTTAACAATTGCTTCAGTGCTTCTCAAATATGTTACAATAGTCAGAACTGGTACAGTCATAAGCCATGATTTTGCAAAATTTCCCTTTCAAGATCTTTACTGAAACTAAATGCAAAATCTTATTGACTTTACACTGGCACAAACACATCTTCTGGGTTAGCAAGCACAGTTCTTTTCTGCACTGACTCATACTTACACTGTTCTTAAATCTCACCTTGAAGAAATGAGGAGTAGCTATTTCAAGAATAACAAGTACTGTTGTTATTGAATGTGCTGGGATATTTATTACAATGTCTCTCATCACATATAACTATGCAAAGCAGTAATTATTTTTATCATCTGCAGTTATTGAACTTCACATTCACCATCACAGAAGCTCATGCTTAACTTTAAACTGGTTTTAAATATTTCTTTTTAAAAACAAAGACCTTTTCCTGATTTTTCTTTTTAAGTTTCAGACACTTTGGAACTGCTTTTGACTTAATAAGCTGCCCTTGGTGTGACTTCTAAAACATGCAATCTGCCAAAAAAAAAAAAAAAATTAAATAGACAAGTTAGGCTTTCATATATAATTATATATGTGTAAAAACATGAAGAGCATTAGGCCTTTTCATCTTTGAGAGTTATCATTAAGAGGGGCACTCTTCAGAAGAAAGCAAGAATAAAGAAAAAGACCATGTCCTAGTTATTACAAAGTATATCACCTCAAGATGTGGAATAGCAGTTAATAAGAGAGAAATAAACCCTGCAACATAGATTATTTAGTATGAATAAACATCTAAGTGATTTGAAGCATCTCCATTCTCTAGATGTTCCTCTTAGAGAACAGACTTTCAGAAACAGCGTTCTTATTGAGCTATACTTCATGATCAGAAGGATCTTTATTCTCTCTTAGTTGCAATTTAAGATAAAGAAAATATCAGAAATAAGTCACTCATCTGTAAAGATACTCTACACCACAAGGTGCTTTACCCAATGGTAAACTGTTAATTTATGCTCTGTGCTCTCTGCCTAGGAAATGGAAGAGTCATGAATCATCATGGAATTGCCTGGGTTGGAAGATTAAAGATCATCAAGTTCCAACCCTCTGCCATGGGGAGGGCCAACTCCCACTAGACCAGATTGCTCAGAGCCCCATCCAGGCTGGCCTTGAACACTTCCAGAGATGGGGCAGCCACAGCTTCTCTGGGAAACATATTCCAGAACCTCACAACCCCAACATTAAAAAATTTGTCCCTCATAGTCAGTCTACCCTCTTTCAGTTTAAATGGAATAGTTTTAGTGGTGGTTCCTGAATACAAATATTCTCATTATTTTTATTTTTTTTTCCCCTGAAAATGGATTAGTGGTCAGTGGGAACAGTGTGGCTTTACTGACTCTTGCTTTGTATCAACTGGCAAGATGCAACTCTGCCATTTTGTATAAATAGCATATAGCTGGTGTTATAGTGATTAATGGAAAAGGGACTCTCTCTGTTCTGATGCTTGATTTTTCCTTCTAAATGCACAAGGATCTCAACTCTGCTCACTAAACTAAGAACTGCTGTCCTTTCACAGCACAGAAAATAAGACCACCATCTGTTTCTTTGCAAATACTTTATCTAAAGAGATTGTTGTAGAAGCAAAGTAAATTCTGAGAATAAAATAGGAAAACTGTAATTTGAAGTTGTCACAATACAAATAAATAGGAGATGAAGGTGGATGATGGTGGGTGGAAACCTGTCTAAAACCATATGGCCTGATCTAAGGCCTAAGATACAAATCCAAAGATGATGGTTTCCTAAAAATATTTCAGTTACAAAGACCTATGTAAATCATTAAGACTGCAGAAACAGAGTCCTATTGTTACCACTGCTTAAAGTTCTTTTAGTTATTTATGAGTATGGAAGTTTGCTATTTAAATATTGTGACATTTAGCAATGCATTGTATACTACCATAAACTCCAATTTATAGCAAAACAAACTGCTTCAAGCTGTGCTGGATGCAGCAAATGGAAGCTGCAGGTGTCTAAGGAGTAAATGGATGCCAGCTTGTTAGCTGAGGTGAGAGGCTGAGGCAATGAACAGAGTGAACTTGCATAATGAAGAGCAGGTTTCAGGAAAGGATGAAATTCTGCAGGCAAATGAGTAAAAGAAGAAGAAGCAAAGGTAATTTTTGTTTCTTGAGAGGGTCTGGACATATTAAGGTAAAGCAGGAGCTTATGGTAAGAAGTTGGATTTCTGATGGTGCTGGGGAAGGATCCCTAGAACTGTTGAGTAATTAGGCAGAAGCAAAACACCTTAGAAATATATGGACATGGTTTGGGCAGCAGACAATGAGCATTCATGGATAACCACCAGCACCAGGTTGCCAGACCACAGAACATGAACATGTCAGCGACTTTTTAAGACAGAAGCAAAGGAAATGCTGATAGACTAATTACCGTACTAACTACCATTTTAGTGCTGTGGCTGAAACTGCTCTTTCCCCAATTAATTCTTCAAAAGGAGTTGCCCCCATAACACCACTTACTTTATATCAAAACCAGCACTTGCTGGCTGCAGACTGAATACCAGGGAAGAACCAATTCAGCTGCAAAGCAACACTGCATTTTGTTCACAACCTTCCCTCATAAAAACCCCTTCTAACTCAAGGCAAGTCCTTGTGCAGGGCTAAAGTGCCTGAGGCAGCAATCACTTCCTATGGGGCATGAATATAGCAGACAACTGGGTGTGCAATGATTTGAAAAAGAGCCAAAAACTCTGAAGGAGTAAAATCTCCTCTGCTATCCAAAAGAGCTGGCATAGACTGTGTATTCTTGAGGACTGAAGCAGAAGTGACCGCAGACATTTCAGCAATCGCCACTTCTACCAAATATTATTCACAACACAAGCTTGCTAAAAATTGTCTATTAACTAGAAAATTACCATTTTGAGATTCAAAGACCTATAGACCTATCCACAATGACCTTCAGAGGAAGTTTTGTTTTTTTTTTTTTTTTGGTGTCTTAAACCTGTCAGTGTGTAACTCATGGACCAAAAGTAAATGAGAACTTCGAACTTCTATCTATGCAGCAAGAGGTACTGGATTTAGCAGGGGAAAATACATTTCCTGTCCAAAATACTGTCCTTTTAGAAAGACTACAATCATAAATCTTAGTTTCAAACTTGTGTGATCTTATATGTCTTTTATGTTTCCACTATAAAAGGTGTGAGCAATTTTCAGATACAAGAGCCTGTTTTACCACCCTACCATCAACATTTTACCATTTACACAGTTCTCTTCACAGGATCTGTGAAGCTGGCATTGTGAACAGCAGGAAGAAATAAATGCAAAACAAGCTCTTTCTTTGGCTCTTGCCCAGCTAAGTCACAGAAACCCAGAAGCTCACAGTTCAATCTTATCTGATTTTCACCACAGGTGAAAGGCTTCACTTTTTAGTTGTGAACTCTATCATATGTGCAGTGCAAAAACTTATAAATAAAAAAGACAAAATTATCTTGGCATCATCCTTTAGAATTCCATTTTTCCATCAATGTGTTTTTTTTTAAATGAAAGATTTCACTGGTGAAAAGATATTACAAGAACTCTAAAGCAGCCTGAAGATAAAGGGAGAAAAACTCAATTTGCTTACAAAATAAATTAGACCTTATTTAAGATACATGTACTATCCCTCACTTGAACTAAAAACATACTTAAAGTCTAAGCTGATGTTTTCTTTGAGAGAAATTAATGTTGTCTTTACCATGTGGTCATTAACCCCTTAGTCAGTGGTGACTGGAACTCTGTTGAACTTTAGCTGTACACAGTGTCAGCTATAACAAGTTCATGTAATGGAAGTGCCCTCTTGTTCTACAAGAGCAGACAGTGCTCAAATGTTTTATATATATATATATATATATATATTTACTTAGACACTTCACTGTCCTTGCTGCTTTTCACTGTCACTGAAAACATCCCTGAATGTGGCATTAACACTCCAGTCATTTACATCATTACGTTCTCATTCATAATTGACAAAAAAGTGACTCAGAGAAATACAAAATACAGAGTCTAAAGCTAAATTCCTAGGTCCTTATGTTGCCACAGTGTATCAGACTGACCACTTGCAGTTCTAGTTTGCTGAAATGCAACCTGACAGCTCCTCATATTCTCCTTCCCAGCCCCAACCTGAACAAACCCCAAACCATTATAAATGATCAGGTTTGCAATTACAGTAACTCATTTCGGTTACTTAAATGTTGAAGTACTGACTGTAGCACCTTTATAAGGAGGCAATGTTTATTATTAAATTAGTGGCATGAGTCTCCTTGGAATAAAGATGCAGATGAATTAGAGGCTTCGTAATTGGAGCACAGAAGGAAGACCAAGAGAGAGGTCCCAGAATAGCCAGTTCACACAGCCCTGCTGGAAATGATCTGTCCTGTTCTGGAAGCAGCCTACATTAACATGCTGCTCTGCTGAGCCAATAAATCTTTTGAAGTTAGAATGCCCTGAGTGTAACTGGATAAAATAAGTGACTGAACTGGGGTCGGGAATCGACAAGCCTTAAATCTTGTGTTTCGGAATGTTCTGTTCCAGAGCTGAAACAAGCAGCTTAATTCCACTTCTGCCTGGCATTTAGTTCTAGTAAAGCTTTCCTGTGATCGAATCTGGCTGTGCTGCTATGCCTATGCCCCAGACAGGATCCAGTTATTGCTAAGCTTCCTCAGTGTGAAAAGAGATCAGGTGCAGTCTCTGACTTAAGGATTTCCAGAGAAGTTTTTAAGAAGACATTCTCTCAGAAAAGAATGCCACGAAAAAAAAACCCAAAAAACCAAAACCAACCAACCAACCAAAAAAACCCAAAAAACAAATTCCCCCCACCCCCCCAAAAAAAACAACAACAACAAAAAAAAAAAAAAAAAACACCACCAAAAAACCCCAGCAATAGCTTTTCTGGACTCTCATGTATTTATTTACAAACCCCAGCAACCTAAGCACCACAAATCAGAGCTCTGGGTCTGTAGCTAAATTGTCTGTGCTTCTACTGAAGCTAAAGCGAGTAATTTTCAGATTTTCTCATTTCAGTTGTACTTAACGAAGCCCTACTGCTCAGATGTGGTCAAACCATATCTCATCTACAAGTGCTTCCCTGGTGTCACTCAATATCCTGGACTGCAGTGCAATATATGGTCAAAATCAGAAAATGTGCTCACTCTCCTCATTTTGGTGCAGATCCTGGCTTCTTTTCTAAAACAGGAGGCTCTCTTAGCCCTCAGCTTGTGTCCAGCATTCTCCCTTCCCCACACTGTGGGTGTCCAGTCCCTGTCAAATAACCTGACAGTCAGTTTTGTTAGAAGGCCTCTTGTCAAAGCATGCCAGATGAACCCTCAGCTGGTCACTGGCCCACTTGGCAAAGCTGTTGCCTTGCTTGGCCAGCTCCTTCCCTATATCCACTATAGTGCCCAAGTGGACCTATTCAAATGCCAATGAGCTTTTTTAACCTCTTCACTGTCCCTGGCCAGGTATTGCCTGTCATAAACAATGCCCATGCCAATACTGAACATCACTGGCAAAGGTTAGAAGCAACACACATGTGCACAAAATAAACAGGTAAATCAATTCATGGTGTTTCATAAAACTAATCAAAAAAATCTCCTTTGCTTTTGAAACTTTGGTTGTACACAAGGATAAAAAAAAAAAAAAAAGAGAGAGACAAAAAATTGATGCTGTTATTCTGTTACAGAAAACTCAGGTGGCTTTGTGTGCCCTGGAATAAAGGAAGACATAAAACTTCTACATAAACTCCTGGGATGCTATAAAACAACGAATTTTCAATTTCTGACCCAGAACACTGTCAGTAAGTATGCTTTCCTTGTTCAGCCTATAAATTTTCAAGGTTATTTTGAAAGTGAGAACCAAAAAAAAAAAAAAAAAATACCCAAAAAACTAACTTCTCATGAGAAAAAAAACTCATTCATAGCAACAATGGAGGGATTTTTTTCTTTTTTTAACTCATCCAGACATTATTACTGATACAACTTTAAAAGTTAAATAGGCTAAGACATGATACATATTGTATTTTGAATACATTTAAAATTCAGTTTGATTAAAGTCCAGCAGGCAGCATTTTAGGATATACCCATAACTTCTGTGGTAGTTTTGAAAGATGTTGCTAGATATGAGCTATGGAACCAATTAGAGCTCCAGTTCAGTCTGAGGAAAAACGAGTCTCCAAAAATAGAACACTTGTATCACATAAAAGAAAAAGCAGATCTACCCATAAACCCAAACTAGAACACCAACACTAAATGAAACTGGATTTTCAAGGAAATGTGAAAAAGGCAAATGAAATACTTGCAAATACATTGTGCAGAAGATTTTATGCTGAGCATTTCAATTATCCAACATAGGCATGCCAGTGACTACTTTACAGCTATAGCTGAACTGCCTGGGACCAGTAGAAAGATGAAATTAAATATTTCTCTCAACTCCTTTTCCCTCCTTTAGGGAGTCAAACCCTTAAAATAATTTACATATACAGGCTCTACGCTTATATGCAGCCCCTTTGAGTGAGCAAAGGACAGCAGAAGAGAGGGCAAAAAGACTGAATCAAAATGTGGCTTTTTGTTGATTCTGAAAATATAAGAATGCTACAGTGAACACAAGAAAGAAAAATTAAAATGGTGATCTGAATGTCTCTGGTTGGACTGATTATTCCCAGTTCAGCGGCCTTTTAGATCACTTCCCTCAGAGTTACAAAATGTTATGCTGCACTTTTTACTTTCATCAATTGTAGCACTCCAGCATTCTAAAAATAAAGAAGAATCACTGATGTTCTAATCTCTACTTATTTTTCTTTTAGCATTTTTAATCCTTTTCAGCTTCTTTTGAGGTACAGCTACCTTCCAGCTCACAAAGAAGGCTAATGACATCAATAGACTACTCATGAGGGCACTTGTAAGAAAGCCTTTGCAAAAGAATTCCAGTGCTTCTGAAATAATTCACATTTTTTCAGAAGACAAAACTGAACTAGCTTCATCTTCCACCCCCCTTCCAATACAATTTAAAAAAAAAAAAAATTACACACACACAGATCTTTTTGTTGTGGCTTTCTGTAATATTATGAAGAAAAAGCTCTTGCTTGTGTTGATCAGGGAGAATGAAAAAGACTTGCACTAAGTTGGAAACAAGTCAAAATACCCTTTCTGACTTGTTAATGAAATTCTTCTTATGTACAAAAGGCATTTATTCACCACCTTAATAGCCACACTGCAAGTAGATTTTATCTGGCTAGAGATTCATTTATTTCAATGAGAAACTAATCTCTTTTGTGGGATTCATGTAAAGGATTTGAATTTAAAAATAAATAAGAAGAATTGTTTACCTGCAGTAGGTAATAATACCTTTGGAAATGCCATCTATGGATATTGACTACTGAATCATGAAGCATTAACCTGGCACACTTAAATGAATTCATGCTGTAAAATATAATGACTCTATGCTTTAGACCAGCACAGAACAAAATGAAGACAAAGTTAAAATTAGATTCCAACTACACTCAGAAAAATTAAGGGAAAATGGTGAAAAACATTTTTAGAGAGCAGGTTTGGAAATGTATGTTAAAAGCTTCTGCTTGAAGCCTTGCAAATTGCATTTGAAGGGACTGACCTGACATAAGGTTGGCAATGGATGCAACTGGAGCTTTAATTGACTAAGCCTGGACATCTGTCTCAACTGCCAATCCTCCTAACAATAAGATTGATAGATGCAAGCTAATCGCCAATTAGAGGGAGCTCTTTCAGATCCGGGCTGGGGCTGGAGAAGCTGGATGAACTCGCACAGAGGTGGATAAAACGAGTGTGCAGGAGAGAGAGAGAGAGAGCGAGAGAGAGAGATGTTTGTCTGTTTCTTTCCAGAGACCAGGAGATGATCTTAGGCTGAATTCACAGGGTAAAGCAGCACAGTAATAAAGGAAAGGGAGAAATGTTGGCTCCATGGCTGCGTGACCAACCTCCATCTCATCTTAAGGCACTTTGAAGCAATACCCAGTATGGTTTTACTTGCACAGTCACTAGCACCCCTTTCCTTCTAGAATACAAAGTATTTCAGCATTACGTAATGTGACTGCATTAACTGTCTGCTCTTCTTCCTCCCCCAAATGCATATGCATTATCTAGTCCTTGTATCACTTCCACATCCTTCTTAACTGGTTACTATTTATAATAAAAATCATTAGGACTCCTTTTTCTCCTAATATGTTTAAACTCGTTCTGTACTGTCCTTGCTGGCTGCTTGTTAAAGAGTATGTTCTCATTTTCTCTATAAATTTTCTACCATTGCTAGCTTTGGATATATTGCCTTTTGGAAGAAACTCCTTTTCCTTCCTAGTTTAGCAACTGGTTTTGTTTCTTTTCATTGGCCCAGACTTTTAAAAAACACAGAATCAGAGAATACAGTGAGTTTGAAGGGAGTCATCAGGATCATGAAGTCCAATTCCTGCCTTCGTGCAGGACACCCCAAAAATCTCACCATGATGATGATGATGTCGCCTCTCCCCTTTCCCTCCTCCAGATTGTGGAATTGTGTCTTTGTCAACACAGACTGTGGGTTGTATGGTTTAGAGTTGTTGATATTTAGGATTCTCATGTATGCCACCATGATATACCATGAGAGTACTTTAATGAATTATATTCAGGACATAAAAATAGTTAAGTGAATTTATTCTTCTTTCTTCTTCTCTCTCCATTGTTAAAAGTTTGCTTTTCTCAAAACATGCTAGTTTCTTTAAATACTCCTCATGTAAGTACATCTGCACAAGTACTTCGATTTGGATTTATGTGCTTGTAGAGCAAAGTTGTTAAGAAATGTGGTGGCTTTTGGGAACAAATATTTGTTTAAATTCTTGTTTATCTCTCAATTCTAGCCCTCATGTCGACAGAAAACTGCTTGTGGACGTAGCAGTTGAGGTTATAACATGATTTGCCAGGTTTGAGAAAGAATAACTGGCAGCACAAAACCTCCAACATGTCACAGACACATCTACCACCTAATACTGCAGTGTTTTATCCCCCAGCAAACCTTAAATGGTATCTGGGTGATCTAGTAGCATGGAGTAGATACTAACAGGTACACCACATAAAATATTCCCTAATGAGCTTTCAAGATAATCTACTTCTAGTATGCCTACGACTTGGACACACATCTCAACCACACTCAGAATAAAAAGAAAGATTTTAGGGTGCCTCATGCTTTGCCATTAACCATTGGAGCTAAGCCTTTTCCAGGAGCAAATGTTTATTAGGTATCTCAGTACAGCCAAGGCTCTCTGTTTATTGTTAAAAATTTGCATTCTTCAAAATATCTGAATTCATTCTGCAGTGCTTAATAGGGAACCAGTACCTTGGGAGGAGGGAGGGGGGGAAGGGAGGAAGTAAAGAACTTAAGCTTGCATTTTTATGTCTCAGTGGTCAGAGAAGTCTCCACCTAACTAAAAAGCCCAGGAAGTGACTTCCAGATATTTATGTCTGCACCAAATAAATCCTATCTCTAGCACACAAATATTTTGCAGGGGAAGCTGACTGTGCTGCTTTTGGCTGGTAATGGAAATGCCAGAAATACCTGAAGTCCCAAGGGTTAAATAATTTCTGTAACAATAATGATCAAGCCATTAAATGTACATGAATATTTAATTTCAGCTGCACTTAGTTCCAGTCTTAATTGTCAAAACCACTTTGCTAAAAATATGCAAATAAATTATCTATTCTCCTCATTTATGAAACATCTTCACCTCCAGATTTAGGACAAGGAGTTAAATTCACCAGGAAGCCATTTTAGTGATTTGTTCTGCCAATTTTGTCCACTATCTACCAGGACTATGAACTAGGATTAACAATAGTTGTGGAATCATCCATTCTCCTTCACCACCCTTTCTTTTTACCATAATTTTCACATCTTTCTTATGATCTATTGAAAAGAATTCCTCCACAATGACTTGGCTTTACCATCAATGCTTTTTACGTGAACCAGGAAA
Organism: Acridotheres tristis; assembly: GCA_037013685.1. Taxonomy (NCBI): domain Eukaryota; kingdom Metazoa; phylum Chordata; class Aves; order Passeriformes; family Sturnidae; genus Acridotheres; species Acridotheres tristis. Next base: position 6,182,562 of record CM072884.1, read on the forward strand.
AAACACTTCTGTCCAGCTTCAGGCTTTCAAAACAGACTTACATTCAAAGTGTGGGAATAACTCAGAGTTAAAATCGGATGTGTGGAATGCAATTCTCTTTAAACATAAAATTCTTTTAATGGCACTATTGCAAGTGCCCCTAAGCATTCTCCAGAAGCTATTAAGCCATTCAGTGCATCCTGCAGTGCTGGAAACTCCATGTACTCTGGCCCAATGACTACTCCATGTGGATCTTTTATCTAGAAGAGCTATATAGCAATGAGAAACAGCAGTGACTAGCACATTTCAATTAAAAAATTAAAATATGGCTTATTTTTAATTGGTTTTCTTGAGTTTTCTTAAGAAAAATATCTTTTTTTTCTGCTACGTTTACTTTGTCAAGACATGTAGGGATGAAATACTTCTAATGATATTACTTAAATAACTGGAAGAATAAAACCAGGCAAATAAACAATGAACAACTATTGGAAACAAAAATGCTAAAAAGTAAACTCGAAGTTGTGTACCACAGCCATTAGCAATGAAAGGAGCAGAGTGACAGGGCACCTATCTTTAGAGGCAAACAAAATGCACACCTAATAATTGTGCCTTTAGGCAAAAAGTCTTAATTCATTCTGTTACAAATCCATTTTCCAGTTTGCCAGCTAGAGGCTACATAGCCGAAGAGCATTTTCACATAGTTTTTATAACTCAGCAGAGCAGCTGACTGCTAAAATTTTATACTTTTCTGAGTGCAAATGAAGTTATTTCTCTGTCATTAGGAAAATTTGAACTTTGCAAAGCCTAATTAAGAGACGTTCATTATGTTTGATACAGCATGTTCAAAAAGATGTGTGAATTTTAAAATAAAATACTGCTCCAGATGAGTATGACAACATAACTGCATCTTTTACATGGAAGATCTACTGTACACAATGTAGCGTTATTATATTTGAAGGACTGAATTTCATCAAGCTGAATGAGTAGCAAAAAATGGTTTTATTAGGCTTGCTTAGACATGTGATCAAATTTGGACTAGTGTCATCAAGGTCTAGTATTTGTCCTAAAAAGAAGATGAGAAGATCAGGTTCTTTCATCCTCACCCCACACACATACCTACTGAAGAAAACAGCAGGTGGGACAAGCTCTAAAAGGAACAATATTGATGGCAAAGGTGGAAAAAAACACAGGCCTAGAACATATTTGTGAATATGGGAGTGTGAATGTTATGTCTAAGAAAATCTGTTTGTGCATTAATTCCATGACAGACAGTAGAGGGAAGGTTTTTTTTCAGGAATATTGAACTTATCACAGTTTGCTTTTTGTTAATATATATGTCTAACTGTTACAAGGCTACACTACCCTATCTTTTTCTTTTCAATCTCAGAGAGAAAGTGAAATTCAATAAAGAAACATACATTGAGTTAGTCCTTCATTTGTTTTCTAATGTTTCTCTAAAGTAAAGCAGTAACACAAAAATGTATTCCCAGGTTATCCAACTAATGCATTATTCCATAGGAAAAACACTTAGTAATGTTGTCATGAAGGGTATGCAGAATTATTTTGCCCTATTTGCCTTATACTTCCTGCAGCAGACTCCATACAGGCAATCAAGTTTTGAGGCAGTCTGGCATTGACTTTCCACTTTTCAAAAAGAACCTATCATCTTAAAATGTTAAGTGTGAGAAATCGATTCTTGGCCAAGCCATTGCATCTAAAGATCTTACGTTTCCAAGCTGTAAAACAACAGAACATTTACACCCCTATGCCCACACTAAGATATTTCAGGTATTTAACATTCCTGGTTAGGAAGAGGTTAACAAAAACAAAAGGTAGAATTTCCACAAGTTATTGTCAACTTTAGAGAAAAAGTCAAAGGAGTTCTATGAGCTCTGGCCTCAAAAATCAGCTTTTGTTAATAGTTTTTTTAAGTTTTGCAACATACACTGTGTTAAGTAAACGCAAATAATACCAGAAATCAAGATTTTCTGGAGGATGCAGTTTGTTATTTTATAATCACTATTATTCAGAAGCCTAAATATAAAGTCTCAGTTCATAACACTTGGTATCTATCTTATTAAGTATTTTACCAGTAGCATTTTGGAAAAAAACAATAGCATGTTCTCTGGAAAAATGATAGAAATGAGCACTTCCTATGAAATGGAACTTACCTACTGTAGCTCTAATAATGGACAGAATGGGAAGGAAGGAAAAGAAAACAGGAAAAGAGGAGAGAGGGAGGAAGGGAGGGAAGGAAGTCTTCAAGTTGGCACTTATAACAGGAACGAAGGAAAACATCAGAACTCTCTCAGTTTTCTTTTTTTCCTATTCCACTCACCTCTTTTTCATATTTTCCTCTTCAACACAGAAATACTAGTTTTATGCACTGACTCTGAGATATGCTTTTTTGCTCAGCATGTCGCTTCCTTGAATTGGACTCTGAATTGCCCAGCTTCCTTGTTCAATGTGACAGAATGTAGAATATCTTTATGTGGAAAAGTATATGTTTGATCCTAGATACGATTAATCCAGAGAATCCCAGAATTCTCTACTGCTAAATATGCATTTTAGCATTCTATTTTCTGATTTAAGATACACTGGCACAGAATAGGAGTAAGTGTAAAGGCAGACATAAGTTCCTAATCACAGGGAACGTGTAGATATAAGAAAATGAAACAAAGCAAGATGGAGATGCCTTGCAAAATGGTGGTTTCCTCCTTTTCTCCACATATATTTACACTAAGAACATCAATCTCTCCCTCAACAGATGATCTCCATCATCTTCTGCCTCCAAACAGGTATGTTAGAAAGACTTTTTTTATCAAAACATGAGCATGAAACTCTACGGGAAAGATTTTTTTTTTTTTTTTTTGGACAGCACTTGCTTTATATCCCACTGCTCTGCTTCTCCATATATGTGTAAATTTTCATATACAGCAGGCAATGATCTAGGTTGGGGAATTAGAAAGCTAACACAAGCCAACTGCCAGGAGCTGAAGTATGAATGTTTCCAAAAGCAAAAAAATAAACCCAACCAACAGCGGGCTGCATTACCAAAAGCAGTGCTATGAAGAACAAATCTAGATTTTACTTAAGTGCCAACAGCTGAAGCTCTGAATAAATGTGGATAGAATGCCAGATAATTCCTCTTGAAATTAAAAAATCTTCATCAGCATGAAGCTGTTAAACACATCTTTAATTCCTATACGCAACCTCAGTAAAATTTCCAAAATTATTAATTTCTGAGTGAGCAACCGCTAGCTCCTCACATGAAGATAATTTTTATTAAGCATGATATCTGTATACTAAAGACCAACAATTTTCTGCAGCAACCGAGCAAAGGTTAGTTTTCACACCCTTCCGGATCCTACATGCATTTCCTTGCCACAGTAGATGGAGGAATTTCCAAAGCTGAAAGCTATTTTGAGCAGCTTCCAGAGCCTCTCTTTGTAACACCTTCTTAACTGTGATTTCCTAATCACTATGCAGAAGATTTCACTGCCTAATTAAATGACTGGTGCAGTGATGAAGATAAAGAATACAGAGCAGGGCTGCAAGCTAATCTACAAGCAAAACACAGGAGCTACTTGTCAAGAGTAAGGGCATATTTTATCGACAGCTGTGTCCAATAAGGATGAGTTATATAGTGAAGGTTTAATATTAATGCATTTCAGTCTTTCCCATTACTTACTCATTATACGTACCTAGGGCATTTCCAATTCTCTCACTCTCCCTTCTTATTGTAATGCAATTAACATTTTAACCCCTCTGAAAATCCTTGTTTTTACATCATCTCAGACTTTTACAGACAGTGCTCGACAGAGCTCTACGTCTCAGCAGTTATGTTTTTGGCCTGTAAAATGCAGGTGGGAGTGTGTAAGTCTTGGTGATGAGTGAATCTTCTGTTTGCAACTTTGAAACTTTGCTTACCTTTATATGTCTCAGTGTCTCTCTCTCTATATATTGAAATATATAAGTCTCTTTACACAACTGCCCCCCAAAAGGATATCAATAATGAAACAGGAATAGATTGCTGTTATACATAGAAGACATTACCTACTGTTATGTAAAACAACTATTTTTAAAAAACATGTAGTTATTTGACTCAAACATCAGCATTATGCTCCTTTCTACAGTCAGCTCCCTTGAGTGCTGGACTGCCTCTGTTCAAGTCATCCATACCCTACATGGAATTCTTCCCATTTATAGCAGAACTATCACCTGGGAAAGACTGAACCTCTACCATCCACATCACGTCCACATGAGAGCTCACAGCTGTCCAGTGAGGAAGAAAGAATAGACTGCTGCTTTCAGCCATAAGATTATTCTTCTCTGGTTATTGCTTCTATCTCCACACTGTAATCAAAAGATATTAAATCAAAGTCCTCCTCATGGCTACTAATTGTCCATTCTGTATTTGAGGACAATTAATTTGAGACACATGGGGCATAATCTGCAGACACAAGCACTCACAACAAAAACACAAACAAGGAGAATGCTGCTATCAGCACATAAACCTCTGCACCATACACTGGGAATGTCCAAATGAAGACCCAACTAATGCTTCTAAATTGCTGGACATAGATTGTCCATGTCTGCGTTTGCCTTACACAATTTAGGAATAATATTAATATGGCTTCAAATCACAGAGGTGCTTTAAAGCTGGATTTGTCATATGGACATGTAATTTACAATAAAATTCTCTTGCAACAGAAAATTTCAGGTTTGCTTCCATGCAAGCAATGATCTTTCCTTTCTGACACTTTGAAGCTTCTCAGGGGGAACAAAGCTGCCAGGACCCCAAGTGGATCTCACCTCCTGGGGCTTTGTCTAGCTGGACTCAAAGCCAACACAAAGCACAGCTGGTGACCTTGGAGACAGACACTGTCACCAAGACAGAAGAAACCTCACCTGGGACTGCTCCCTATTCCTTTGGGAGCTGCTTTTATGCTGAGCTTCTCATCCTAGATCCCGTCTGAGCTGTGCTGCCACAACCCTGCCAGTACCTGGCCGTGATTCCTGCTGAGCTGGACCCCGACCTGACTCAGCCTTGGCCCTCCTGGTTCCTACAGCCATAGCACATGATCAAAGCCCTTGGCTGGATATTTTCACCATCCCCAGGCCTGCCTGGCTTGCCCAGATGGCTGCTGTGGGACAGGGCTGCTGCTGCTGAGAGCACTGCCTTGCCTGCTGTGCTGCCTGCAGTCCTGGGGCTGTGACCTAGGGGTATCCCTCAACCCCAGAAACATCAGGCTTGACCCCAAGCATCCCCCAGACCCTACTCTCTAGCCCATCTCCAGCTCTACTGCTGTCTCTCAACTACCAAGCCTACCCCATGCCAGGCTGCAAGTGACACCCAACCCCATCCAGGTTTAGCAGTGGTCTCTAGTGGCACCTGGCAGGAGGTGTTGGCAGGGTTCCCACTCCAACATTATCTGCTTATTGCTAACAAGATTATTCCAAAAAGGCTGCATTTGCAGATAGTAAAGCTCATTCAAAAAACGTAAGAAATAAATCTTGGTGTCCTGCAGTTGGAGCATCTAACTAGGAGCAATCATGTAAGGGGTGAGCAAGAGGACAAAGGTTTTAACATCTCCATAGAAAAGGAGCCAGAATCAGTCTCCTTTGCTGAAGAAATGAGATCATAGAATGTTAAGGATGACCTTAAAGACCATCTAGTCCCAACCCGGCCAGGGGGGACACTTTTCACCAGACAAGTTTGCTCAAGGCCTTAAACAATTTGGCCTTGAACACTGCCAAGGCTGGAGCATCCACAACCTCCCTGGGCAATGTGTTATACACATTGTAAAGACTTTAGGCAATCATGCCTGGATGTTATCTCTCAGTGACCCAGGAGTAGGGGCTCAGATTTGACACTTACAAGCATCCCTTATATGTACAAACACCAATGGTCCACTTATGCAGTGATGGATTGCCTCCCAACCCCTCACTGGGCACCAGGAGCTAAATGTAAGGATGGCAGAGGAAGCTGGATGTGTGCTGATGAGCCTGCACCAGTGCAAGTATTCCTGTCACCTAAACCAAGCTGAGGATCCCCTGCTCTGTGCAAGAGCCTGTAGCAGCAATACCCTGAGGCGTCCGTCACTGAAAAGGGAATTTAAGTTGGGTTGTACAAGCCAAGCTGAGAGCCAGACACCTACAAATTAGGCAAAATACCGCTGTCCCTTTGAGGATCTAGTTGTAAGATATAAAAGCTGAAACACGTGGAAAGAAAGCACATGAGGAGATCAATAATTCCATCTGTGTTCAGTGTGAAGACTGGACTGTGTGCTGTAAATATTACATGCAGGAAGGGAATGGGGAAGCTGGAAGGAAATTCTGAATAGCAGCTCATGCAGTCCTCAGAAGTTAAACGATGTTAGGTGACACCAGTCTGTGAGCAGGTAATTAAAGCCTGTATTTGTGTCTGCAGGGGACAAATCAGGGTTGCATAGGCAATCCTCATCAGTGTTTCCTAGGCTGCAAGAGCTTGCCTTGCCACCTTGAAGTAGCCTTGGCATATGTTAATTTTCATTCCTTTTAATGTCATATTATATAAACAATCCCTGTATAAAGATTGACTTCAGATATTTGTATTAAAAAAAAAGAAAGGAATTATCCTCTTTGTTTTATTTGAAGGATATATTATAACACCTTCCCTGCTCAAAGGACACACTGTAATTAAAGATTGAATTTTCTCAGGATTTTAACTAAATCTGTCACTTAGCTTATGAATTAAAAATAATTAAACACAGGGTCTCAAAAGAATTCTTCTTCTGCGCCTGCTCACTTCTGTCTTATTTCTTTCACTAACAAATTGCTAGTTTTCCAGTGTTCTGCATAATTTGAAATAACTAATGCACTTAGGAAAAACACGATTTAAAATATTCTTCCCTTATTATAGTCAGAATTTTCTTGAAATGTTAGTTATTCCACTCCTGTCTGTGATGAAGGAAGGCAATAGCTTGTCCACAGGCAATTTTGGCAGGGATTAAGTGGTCCCTACCAGATGATGATATCCTTCTTATTTCTCCTAATCCCTCAGAAGACACAGGGAGCCTTTGGGAAAGAGAGCTGCCATCTCACTGAAGCTTGGCATGCTGTGAATGCTACCTGTGAGCAGCAGTGGCTGATGCTCCCACTTCTGGGAGAGGGGTTGCCCTTTCATTAAGAAGTTTCACTGAAGAACTTAATTATTAACCGTCTCTTTCATTTCACAAAATTAATGAAACACAGAACTTTGGAGTTTTACTATGTGCAGCAAATAAGATAAAATAGATCCATGCAATATCTGCCCTAGACACTTTCTTACCATGTGAATGAAACTCATTGTTTCTGCATTCATTCTACAGACATTTCAGCATATGTAACCCGTATCTTCTTGCCATCCCAGATACTTGTTACCAGCAGAATTAGCAAATGACCATACACAATCCACATCATAAACCCCAGCTCCTCTTGCCTGCTGCTATTTCCCTTTCAAATCTCAAACATTCCAAGCATTTCATGGTTGATTCTTTCATTGACTAATAGCAAAAACGAAACTGTGACAAGAGAAGGAAAAAAAAAATACTTAAGTTTTACAGAATCACAGAATTTCTTTGACCTTTGGAGGTCATCTGGTCCAACCCCTTCCCTCAAACAGCATCACTTAGGGCTAATTGCTCAGGACCACTTTCAGTTGGCTTTTGACTGTTTCCAAGGTTTGAGACTCCACAAAATCACAAGGAATTGCAGCTTTGCTTACAAAAAAAGAAAGTATGCTAGCCACACATTAATTATAACACTCTTAACCCATCATGCAAGGTCAATTCTGATGATTTATCAGTGTCTCTAAGGCTGAAATTCAGCTGCATGTTGCTCTGCAAAAGACGAAGTGCTAATGCCAGGAATATATGCAGAAGTACAACATAAATGCAGGTTTCACTTCTTCCCAGATATTAATCTCGAAATTGCTTATTTATAAAAAGTACTTAAAGATTCATAACCACTTGTGGCTCCTTTTCTCCCCAGCTGACAGCAAAAATTAAATACGAAACATAATTCTTGCTCAATTTTAAAGATTAATACATATGTCTGCCATCATACAAAGTATGCAATTAGAAAAAATACGGAATTCAGAGTGTTTGAAAAAAGATAACACTCTTCAAAAGCGGAATTTATTTTTCTGTCAAGTACTGCCTTAGTTTAGAAATGCAGTTCATAAAAAAGTCATCCTCTCTATATCTCAGTTCTTATCTCGCTCATAAGATGAGTTAATGATGTTTTATGGCAGCTGCACTAACTTTTTCCCTTCCCTCTGCTAAAATAAGGCAATGCAGTAGAATGAGGGAAAAAGCCCTGCTTTCCTATCACTTTATGGCTTTTGTTTGATTTTCATTTTCACTTTATCGTGTAAAGATTTTTCATCAATTTTGCATATGCTTATACATTTCACTCCTTTTCCCAGTATAATTACTTCATATTTCCTTAAAATTGCTCTCCCAAAATAAGAACAAAAGTTCTTGAGGCAAATTTATTATAGTTCAAAGCTCATTCTTTTTTCTGACTGTCTTTATGAAATCAAAATAAACGTAATTACCTTGGGGACCTGCAGCCTTCTGTCAAATTTGACTGAAATCAGCCAAAACTTCAGATATTTTCAGAGAAAGACAGGGCCATGCAAAGTCACAAACACTGAAAAGTTGTACAACTCTTCCTCTAAAAACCAAAACCCCACTAAAAAACCCCAAGCCAATCAAGCAAACAAAACCAGTGTTACCTTCACAAACAAAATGGAAACTGGCTTGCCTCTGAGCTATGTTTCAGAAGTATGAAATCTAAAAATTCTCCTTACTCCAGGAGCAAAGATTCATTTAAATCCAGTCAATTTAATGAGCACAATGAAAAGTGTATGTAGAAGATTCATTTTCATAAATCAGTCTGAACTTCCCACTTTTACTCATCATGTTCTATTACCTTTTAATGTTATTTTAATATATTCCTTTTAAAAAAAAAAAAAAGGAAAAAGAAAGAAAAAGATAAAAAATGCCACCATTTTGGTGGGTTTTTAAACCAGACTAGACGTAATATTTTTTTTTTTTCTTAGTAAATCAAAGTTCCTTATTTCAAAGTAAAAATAATTTGGCTGAAACTCCTCCTAAGATTAGCTTTTGTTAGAATCCTAGAGCTCATAAATGACAGAAACATCCCAAAATCTGCAAAGATAAATCTCATCTTTTAAATTACTGAAAGCCTTCATTAAGCCTTAATATATGCTGTCAGTTTCAAACTAAATAATAGATGAGATTTTAACATAATCAGAAGAAAACTGCTGGTACCTGCCTCTGTTACTGTCACAGTTAAATTGACATGGTAATTTTCAAAATAATGCCTTCTCTAAGTCAGTTAAAGAATGACAAGCTCTCACCATTTAGAAAACTTTTCTAAATAGAATGAAGTCCCCTACTATGAATTCAGTGGTATGAAAGAGCAAACACCTCTTGCTTCTCCACTGTGGGAGATGCAAAAAAAAAAAAAAAAAATCGGTGGCTGGGTTAATTAAATAAATCTGAAAAAGTCCCACTAACACTTTTCTCTTGGAAAAAAAAATATTCTCTTGTTGCAGTAATGCTTTGCAAGTATCTTATTATTTGTTATTTTTTTTATTCATGGCTGCAAGGTAAAATCTATAATAATTTTTATTAAATGTGGATTTGGGGACTAGATTATAGACTGTGTTAAAAACCTACACTTAGCATTATGGGCGCTGTGAGGATAAGGAATGCACAATGCAGACAACTAAACAGCTAAAACCTTGGGTTCCCCTCCATGTTTCCTGGTATTCAAAAAGCCACGTGCCATCAATAAAAGTTGGGTTTAGGAAGTATTGCATTTCTCTACTAGAAGGTCACTGGTGATGGTTTCAAAGTCTCTTTTAACACAGTCATGTTTTGTGCCCTTCAGCTGTCACTATTAGAGACACTTCCAATCCTACCCCATTGCACTATTTTAGCTGCAAAAAGGATGAAAATGGGATGTAATCATTTCAAGTACTTCACAAGTAGCTCAGAGTTCTACTTCCTGGATCACTTGATAAAATCAGAGAAAATATTTGAACACTCAAGGAAGGCAACAGCACTATGGATAATATAATGCCATGACTCAGAGCCCTTTTTCAGTGTTTAGAATTTATTTTCTGGTTTTCCAAAACAAAACAAGAAATTTACAACTGAAAACACCTGCAAAGATTGCAACCCCTCTGGGCTGAGCCGAGCTCCCCTGGGCTTTGTCTATGGAATCTGACCAGACCTTGACGTCTGGAAATTCTTTCAGGTCATCCAAATATGCCCTGCATCTAGGCATGAAGCTATATAAAAATAATTTAAATAAAAACAAACTCCACCATCTACCTATGAAATGAAATTTATTACTCCATCCTCCGGAGGATTTATGGGTGATGACAAAACATAGCACAGGCTCATTTCTCTTTTCAGCTTCCAAGCAAAATAAACAGGACAGACTAAGTGAACAGGAAAAGGAGAGTTGTAATTCAAATAGTGGGCTTAAGGTGTGGATGCTTTTTTACATCCAGCTGCTCCATGAGCTTAAGAAGCTAAAGTCACCATTAATAACCAAGATTGCTCCATGATTAGAGAGCCACATCATCCCCTTTTAGTAAGGGAAAGAAATGATTACTAGACACTGAACTCTTCACTGAGTTGACTGATAGAGAAGAGCGGACTCTGGTGTGCACAGGCACCTCTGTACACCTGTATTTGTGTGCTCGTGTGTGCACACACAGGTGTGAGAAGGGAAGCCTTGCACACTTCATTTCTAACCCAATTTCTCCCTAATATCTTATGCAAAGGTGAAAGGGAAACTGTTCTGCTTCTGCTTTGGCCTCCTTCTACTGAAGCCTTGATTATTGTTGCTGCTTCATGTCACATCCATCCATGTGGCACGTACGGCATATATCCAGCATGAATATTTCATGAATATTGGGGAAGCAATTGCAATGTGAGACACAATGCATATTTCAGATGACACATGACTGATGTGTTTAGAGATCTGGGTTTATTATGTACTTGCAAAATTCATCTACTACCAGAAAGCTGGTCTTTCCTCCTATTGCAATGACTAAAGTCAAAGAAGGAAAACAAATGCGCATTTTGAATGTATCTGATCTTTCACTGAAACAATGAATTAAGGTACTGTCATGTTTGTTTTCCACTTTCTTTCCCCAAAGACAGAGCACAGAGATAAAAACAACATCAAAACTGCTTTGTATTTGCTTCAAAAGTTTCATTTTAAAGAACTTTTCATGCTCCACACCATTATTAAGTTTAGATAAATACCACATTTTAAAGTAGGACTCCTACTATAGAAAACAATTATTTAATACTTGTGATTTTCTAAAGATTAATCTGGTACTATCTCCAAATGATTAACCAGTTCAGATCTAAAAGGGGAGATCCACATCTAATCAGCAAGCAAGCACTTTTTAAGACAGGAATTTGGGTGAACATTTGTTACCATTTCTACTGTATGAATTCACAATTCTAGCAGGGGATTTCCTTCATTTTCTTCCTTCATATCCAAACAAAACAAAAATAAACACGACATCCCCACCCATAAACTCACATATATGATTTTGAAAAGGCTTGATTTGTCTCAGCAAGTTAAAAAAAAAATATTTTTTTTAGAAGCTCAGTAAGTTTCAGAGTGAGGGGTTTTCCTCAGTTTTATTCCATGGCTCCTTGCAGCTCCTGCACCTTAGGAGCTCCCAAGTCCCACTAAGTTCAGCCCAGGTAAAGAGCCTGCCACATCTTACTCAGGAACACAGAAAAAAATTGCATGGGAACTTTGAGGTAGCTCTGAGTTAATTTAGAAAGCTGATGAAGAAATATGAGATCAGACTCCGTCTGAGAGCTGTTGCTTTCAGGTACTGATTCAAGCAGGTTATGCAGCTGCTTTACAGCACCCCCAAGTTTTCCCTCCACTAAAAGAGAATCTTACCACCTGGAGAGATGCTTACTTGCTTGAAAATTCTTTGGATCTTAACGAATCACTAAATGCCAAATGGAAAAATGCCAGCAACAACTTAAAACCAAACAAACATATTGCTAAGTCAGTTGGTCTAATTGTGAAACTGCCTCATCACAGTTTCTCAAGCCCACCTGTCTCCCCTTCAGTGCCAGAATTGTGGACATTTCAGCTACTGTACCTTCATTTTTGGCTCTTATTTAAAGGGAATACATTGCAAGAAAGAAAATGCTGTTTTTGTCTTCCCTCCTTTCTTCTTTTTTATAGATGTTGCAGGGAGAAAAACAGTCCATAGCCTGCTTATAGTTCATTGTATGCACTTATTACATTTTAAATGTGTTAATTCCCTGAAATGAAACAATTCTGTTACAAGTGCCAATGTTTCACGGCCTGAGAAAAGAAAGGATTCAAACAGGCTAACAACAAAAAATACATCTTAATTCACGCTATGGACAGATGCCACTGAAAAATCAAACCCAAGTCCAATATCCAGAGAAAAAAAAGTACCTACTAAATGATTAGCATGCGTTGGTAAACGAAAACAAATTTCAGGAAAATTACATTATATGTAATAAAATGCCACATGTCAGCAATTGCAGAAAAAAAGGAAGTAGATATCCTTTGGAACTGGGAAGCACTTCCAAACAATGCAGCTAATTGTAATTCCAAATGGGGCCACAGGTGCCAGTTACCTAAAAGCCTTTCTGTGTGGCAGCTGCTTGTTCACTGGTGTTGGTGGACAGTTCATCCCATCAAGGAGCTCATCACAATTACTGCCTTTGTTGGCAGTGCTGGCATAAGCCAAGAGCTGCAGGGCCACCCCTGCTCCCCCTGACGAGCAGCATGTTGATGAGCTCTGCTCCTGGCGTCTTCAGAGCCTCCACAGTTCGTTTTAATTCCCACGCTCTGCTATCCAGCAAACCCACATTCCCTTGAAAATATATATTCCCATCCAATCTTGCCTGCCTCAATTAATCACCGTGGCTCTAGACAGCATCCCAGTCCTTGAAATTGAGAATGGGAGGCCAACAAACGGCTGGTTTTAGCTCAGAAGTCAGAATTTGTTAGGAAAGACAATGTGGGATGGTCAGCGCTGCTAAATAAGAGATGTGAAGACATTCTTCAAGAAAACGTACCAATGAATCATCTGGGAACAAGTGTCATGACCACAAAGACCACATAGGATTTTCCTAAATAACGATGCTGTACATCAGTGCAAACAACAGAAAGAGCGGGAAGAGAAGAAATTAAAAAAAAAACTGAAACCTTCCCCTTGTCTTAATTCAGGAATAGAACAGAAAGAATATTGCAGCTCAGCATAGAGACAGAAAGCTTTATCAAGGCTGACTGATCCCTCTTCTGCACTACTTTTAATGTCACTATAAAAACGACACTCTTGCTTTTCTAAGTGCTGGCACTTAATCCATTCCTGATATACATTAATAAAATAGTGCACACAAACATTTTATGCACACATACACACATATATGCTTTAGAGAAGCTTTTGAAGAATTGTGTTATTCCATGATCTTTACCAAGAGTTATTAATTTTCTTGCCTTCAGCTGACATTCTTATCTTTTACATCATTCTACTTACACTGCAGTCTTCAACAAAAATCTAATTTATGTGCAAATATAAGAATGCTAGGCCACTATGTTCTGTTTCATATGGGATGCCCAGCCATCACTTAAAGCATTTCTGATGTTCCCATCATCAGAACCAAGAGACTATAGCCCTTTGATTTAAATAAATTACATAAAACGAAACAAATTCTTCTGTGGTGTTTCTCACACTTCTCTTTTAGACTCAAAGAAGAATTAGCAGAATATAAAAACAAACCAAAAAAAACCACACCAAAAAACCCCCAATAAAATGTGTACTAAAAAAACCAGGAAATACACACATATATATATATGTATTAAAGGCCAACATTATGGATCTCAAGTCTTCACACTGGTAAAGGCAGCTGTACAGATGTTGATACCCTCTCAACCTCATGCTTCTCAGATAAGGATAAAACATCTGTACACTCAGAAACAATGTGGTGAAAACAATTTGGTTGTCATATCTGAATGCTTGAGATATATGAGGAGTAATTTAAGTGGTTAGTGTTGCTCTGGTGAGTCTTGATTTTCCATACAGACTGCTTTGGGGTATACTTTCTTGTTAACGCTATATTTTAATTTACTATAGTGCTTTTGGCTGTTGCCTTGTGAGTCATTTTATTATGTTTAAAGACTTCCCATGATAAGAATACTTCAATATATTTACAATATTATGATTTTCTATATGTTAATTTGGTCAGTCACCACTTCTGGTTATTGATCATCTGAGATGGTCACAATTCTAAGCAAATGCCCTCCATGAAATCGCATTGCAATAAAAAAAACAATGACACTAACTAGGAAAAAAGTGACATTGTTATTGTGGTTTCCTAATCTCACATGTCCAATCACCACCAACAACAAAAGGATTTAATATGAAAAAAAAAATAAGCCATGTTCAAATACAAATAAGTTCAGCTTAAAATACTGGGAAAACAAAATAGTCTGTTAATCACTTAAAGCATTCATGAAATGCAAAATTATTAGAAAGATTAATTTGTGTATTCAGTGTGTGGCACTCCATTTTAGTGGCCACAGTACTTTGGAAAAAACAAGGCTAACAACTTTTAAAGGACAAAGAAGTATTTTTTTAGGCAAATAGAAAGAGACAAGAGGGTAGGACTCAGATTGTGTCCTTACCTGCAGCTTGGCTCTCCTTTATGCCCACCAAATCATTCCCCTTTACTCCTCCCTCTGTTTTCATCCATCCAAGCAAATTCTGCCTCTTTTTGCCATTATCTTAAAACTGCTTTTAACAGATTTCTTCAATCATAATCACCGATGAAAAAGCCAATTTGCTGAAATTTCACTGTATCCTTCCTGCCTACGACTAACTCAGTGAATTTTAGTGAGATCTTAACTTTCCTGCCTGGCTCTACAGCACTACTGTACCCAGAAACAGAGGAGAGGCTTTGCAGATTTACCACTTATGCAAGTGGGGAACCCTCCCCAACTATTTATCTCTCTGCTGGCACTGGTCATGAATTTTCCACCAGACCCTGCAGGTCTGTCACAACTGAGCCAAGGTGCTCAGTTGTCAAAGTGAAATAGTGTTGGGCCATTCCTGACAGTTATCCTCTCTGGTCCTTTGACAGTGTGTCTATCCAGCCCCTGAGGAATTTCAGTTCCCAGTCTTCTAAAAATCCCCCAGCTCTGCTGACAGCCAGAGTGGAAGTGGTCAGCTCCCAAGCTCTGAGCCTCATATGGCAGAGCAGAGGTGAGGTCCCCAGGCATACCAACAGCCTTGCCAGCAGAGTCAGGAGCAGGAATCACTTCATTTTTACATAAAGACCTCTTCTCCTGCATGCTTCCCCTTTTCTTACCCCACTCTAAGAATTACTGGTTATTTTGGGGGGTTCTTTTGGGTTTGTTTTTTTTCTTTAAGATAAAACTTGAGAACAAAACCATGGTGAGTGACCCTGTGGAAACTGGGGTGGACAGGAAGCTGCCTTCACCTGCAGATGCAGAGAGCTTCAGCTTCAAACCCTGGAAGACACCCAGCTAGGAGAAAGGATGTCCTTACATTGTGGTGAGAGAATAGAAAGAACAGTTGTCTCATGGGAACTAACATGTTAACCAGGTTGTTACAAATAAGGTGTTCTAGGTTTCAATATATGCTTGGCTGGCTGCCAGCTACATTTATGGTTTTGTTCCCTGTCCTCGTTATTGATTGGATCCTGTGCCCTCCCCTCTATCTAATACACCTCTGTGCTTTCCAGGTTTTGAGGTTTTTGGAGTTTGCCCCTTGTACCATGCACTTTTCCTACGTTTGTTATTTTTACATTAAAAGTTCTCCGTTTTTCGGCAACTCCATTGTTCCCATCTCTCTATTACGCCACAGATTCCTTGGCTGGTCTGGTGCTGTTACAGCCACCCACAGCAGCTGTAAGTGGTGCCCCAAACAGGGACAAATCTCATATTGAGAGGACCTGTTGGAGTCAGTTTGGCTGGAGGCCAACCAGTAGGACACTCTTCTCCATGGATTACACATTTGTCAGGCCTGACATGGAAAGTTTGGGTGACTCTCAGAGTTGGACCAATCGACCATGGTGTGCCTGCAGGAGTCAGGCAAGTAGAGAAAGGGAATAGCAACTCCACACTCTTCCCTAACTGGGGGTGCATATCCCACCCCAATCCAAGTTCTGCATCTCTGCAGGATGGGGTTACAGCTATCCACAGTAGAAAGAGATGTATATGGGCAGTTTAAAGTTCTTTTAGCAAACTAGGGCAAGGTGGTGACCAAACTTGAGCTGAAAACCCTTGCAAAATGGATATTGAGTAGTCTCTCCGATGCTGTTCCAGGGGCGCCGTGAGGGTGGGCCCAAACTGTAACATCCTTACTCCCTCGGTTTGGGATGTGGTGGGGTCAAGCCTGTATGATTTGGCTACCTGGAGGGATCTGCTCCCATTTCTCATGCTGCCTGCCTTGTGCAGAATTCACAAAATCTTGACGGCCCATCAGAAGATTCCGTCCCCACCACCCCCTTCCAACATGGGACTGCCCCCAGGTCTCCTAGGCCCAGAAGAGGGACACGAGGTGGGGTCCCACCATGGACACTGGAGCCAATGAAATCAGCAACTCCAGGCTCTTTGTGTCCCTCTCTTTCTCGCCTCTTGGATTGCCCCAGCGTTAAGATACATGGCTGATATCACCACTGAGCTTGGAGGAAACACTGGTGTGCCCTGTTATTCTGCTGTCCGTGTCTTCTCTGAGTCTCCCCATACAGGGCCCAAGATGGTGGCGGCCATGCCATCTCAGACCTTTTCCGTCCCATCTCTCCCATTCCCGTGCCTTCTCCTTGCCCTACCTCCTCTTTCTCGCAAGCTGCCAGTCATCTCCAGTGTCCCACCCTCAGTTCCATCCCTCCCACTCCAGTTTCTTCCCCCTCCATGTTTTTAGCAACACTCCTACCTTGGTCTCCAACCCTCTCCCTTCAGACAACACCTCAGGTCACGCATCCTCTGTGTGGGGCCACAACCCCACTGGGAATGTGGGAAATACCTCTACCTGGATTCTGGAAGTGACACTTCCCAACATGGCGGCACTCATGAAGTGCGTACTGGAGGTTATAAACCAGCTTTGTTCTAAGCAAGACAAGGCCTCTCTAGTGTCCAGATATTCCTCCTCCTCCTCATCATCATCTGAAGAAGACCTCAGCCCCTCTAGACCCAGAACACCAAAGATCCTTGGGAAAAGGTACTGGATGAAAGCACCCCTAGCCTTGGCTTTGTGGAAAGGGCCAAGGAGAAGCTGCTTAGAAAGCTGGCTGTCTCCAATGCCAACACAGAATGCAAAAAGGGTTTGAGCTCTTCACCATCTGAACCAGAACCTACTTTAACCCAAGTGACAGAGACCCACAACCACCTCTGCACTCCAGAGCACTCAGCAGCTCTTCAAGCACACACAATTGTGCAGGCGACTGAGGAAGGAAGCTCTGGCAGCCAGGAAAGTCATCCCATCACAGGGGCAGCTGCAGCATGCATGTTTCAGCTGCCTGCCCCCCAAGGCAGGTATTGGATAGCATCAAAAATGCAGCAAACAGAGACATTTTAAAAAGGACTGCCCTCAGCAAAGAACAAGAACTAAGGATACTTCATGGTATGCAAAAGCTCACTAATCCTACATTGACAAGTGAAACAACAAATGCCTTAAATAAAGCATCTCAAGCCATCTAAGAACGACACTCACCACACTGATATAACAGGACCAGGCCAGCCGGGAATCCACGGCATAAATACAGAGAGATGGGAATGATGGAGTTGCCAAAAAACGAAGAACTTTTAACGTAAAAATAAAAAACCTAGAAAAACCACATGGTAGAAGGGGCAATCTCCAAAGACAAAGACCGTGAAAGCACAGAGATATATAGATGGGGTGGAGGGCACAGGATCAATAATGAGGATAAGGAACAAAACCATAAATGTAGCTGGCAGCCAGCCAACCGTATATCAAAACCAAGAACACCACCACCTTATTTGTAACAAACTGGTTAACATCTTAGTTGCCATGAGACAGCTCTTCTTTCTATTCTCTCACCACAATGTTAAAGGACGTCCTTTGTCCTAGCCAGGTTTGAAGCTGAAGCTCTCTGCATCTGCAGGTGAAGGCAGCTCCCTGTCCACCCCAGTTTCCACAGAAATCCAACCATGACAGCAAACAGAGAAGCCCAGATGGAACACAGGAAAACGTTCTGCCATTGTACAGCTTGGTATGATACCTGTTTATAGCTAGGAAGAAAGCGGTATCTCTTTTCCTAATCCTGCCTACGCCCCTGCCTCATTTCAATAGCCAAGCCTTAGGTGCATGAAGTTGTTTTACTTCTGCGCATCTGTTAGCAAATCTGGACGGCTGTCACATAATTACTGGAGGTCAAAATAGCAGGGCTAGCAATAGAGATAACAAACTAATCTTGTCTGAGAAATCTCTGTATTCCTTCTGTCATGCAGAATCAACTTTATCAGTCATTAGTTTTGTAACCTAAGCTGCTTACCACACCTGTGGGCTTTCAACTGAAACCAAAGGAGTTAGTTTTGACCTTTAAATGACTAGAAAAAGGGTACTTGAGGGACATTTTCTCTGTTGTGTGATTGTAGTGCAGAGAAATTTGTGCTAGAGTTCTGTCAATTTAGTGAAGTGGGACCTCCTAAAAGGGCATTCACTGTCAAAGCCCCTTGACTTGGAAATTGAATGTCCCTTTAGCTCCCCAGCCTGGATTTATTGACTCTTCTGTAACAATATTAGGTTGCCTTCTCTACTAGAAAACTGAAGGAAGTTTTTGAATGTTAAAATCTGGGCTGATTTTTTGAGCAGCATAATTAAGACTATTCCTTTGTTATTCTTATAGGCAGTTCAGTCCATTTTAATAAAACTGAGATACCAAAATAAAGCACAGTAACATTTAATGCTATTCTTTCATACTCCATAAGCAGAAAATATTAATATGAGATTAGAATAAAATTGTTTAGGTTGAAAAAAGCATTTATTTGATTGTGAACATTGTGTGATAGAGAAGCAAGTGCAAAGCTACATGTTTTAATGGAACTCAAATCTGGCTGCAAGTTTGTATTTTGGGTCTAAGAGATGATGTTTCTCATTAGAGAAACAGCAGCAAAAGTTCCTGTTGATGAAGAAGTCTATCAAGTGGTGTGTGAACTAGCAAACGACTTTCTAGGTGTTGTGAGATGTATTAGAATCTGTCCTCCAGATCCCTAAAAAGTAAATATCAGAACAAAATTACTTTAAGAGCCAATTTCATGTTGTTTGCTGCTTGCAAGTAAATTCTGCATTTTCCAGCACAATGAGATGCAGGCAGGATTTTTAGGTGTATGTAGAAACACTGACTCAAGCCAGATGAACACAAAAGTGCCTGCCCTTCTAGGCAAGATACTGGGAGCAAAGCTAGCTAAGCACCCCTAAAAAGCTAGCATCAGGTTCTTCCTGCCTCCCAAAACAAGCAGCCCTTAATGTGTCAACCAACTTGACAATAACTTTCATCTACGGGGAAGAAGTTATGTGATTGCCACAGGTTAGTTTCAAATTAACTATCTGAACACAACATCAATTTTAGGTTACTTTTAGGTCTTATATTTGTCACTTTAAAGTTTTCTGCATCTATCATGACAGTCTGCCTTTGTACCTCCACACTGATGTTTCTCAAGTGATGTTTTTATGGATGCAGTTTAGATGCAGCCTTGGCAGTGTTAGATTCACTTAGACTTGATGATCTTAGAGGTCTTTTTCAACCTAAATGATTCTGAATCTGATCTAAGAGATTTTAGGTGTAGGATTCAATTTGACAGCTGAAAAAAATTTCTGCTTCTCGGCTTCTAGTTCTCTCCTTTCTGGAAATCCAAACAATGGCACTTTCTTAAAGGTTTAGGCAGAATGATTGAACTGCTTACTACTGCATGACAACATCCAAATTAGATTTTATCACCTTAGCAATTATTAAATTGACAAATAATTAAAATAATAGGTAAAAACAAATCAGATTCTCCTTGAAAATAAAAGTCATTGAAATCATTCACACTCTCCATATAGCTGCCAATACCAGTAACTTCATTCTTTTAGCTAGTTGCTGTTTTCAAAAATAAATTTTAAAAAAATCTGAGATAATCCAATGGCTTCAGTTAGATTTAAAACTATTTTTCTTACTCAATTTGATGTAATTAAATGCACACAGAAATGTCTATGTCCTAAACTATGATACGTATTTCAAAGACTTTTTGACATCTCAATATCCAATACAATTTCACTCTCAGAAATGTCTGCTAAGAAATCTATTGAGCCCTTATGGATTATTATCTGAAAAAGATGAAGGAACTGGAAAATTATGGTCATTTCCATACAAATGGCTAAATAATGTCTTTTTTTCATTCATAGTGTTTTAATTATGTAAGTAGGTACATAAAACAGACATTATAGTCTTTATTGCATTACTTTTGCTTCATTCTGGTTGGAATGTAGGTAAAGTGCAGTTAAAAAAAGGCATTGCTTTTTTATCCACGGTCACCAAAACTTCACCTAAAACAGAAGTACAGCTCGAAAGTGTTGAAATACACTCAGTGCTTGGCTGAAACTCAAGTGTTTCCTGCTGTATATAAATATTACTATCACAAAAACAACCCCCTTAAAATTTATTTTATAATTCAAAACACAGCTCACTGTACTATTCTACAGCGTTTCCTCAGTGACTCCAACTTTGGTTCATAAATTAAACAGATGGATAAAACTCATAAGGAACACTTAAATATTGGCCCAAAATAAACTTGGAAATCATTTTGAAACTATAGCTGTAAGAAAGTCTCTGTTTAATACTGTTTCATCTGCAACTGAATAAAAAACTTCAATTATAATTTTTGATCAGATCAAACTTTTAAAACTAAGTTCTAATTTCTTTCTTCTCATCCTAACCTTTCCAAAGTAAAGGCTTATCCCTTCTTAATATGTTCCAGTTGATATGAAATTAAATGAGAAAAATGGAAGCAAAGGCAGTGAGGGTCTGGATTCGCAAAACTAAAGATGATTTGAAGTATCTCCAGGGCTAGGAAAATTAAAATCAGACACAGTTCTTGAACTTGGCAGTTAAAATATAATCTGAAAATACCACCTCCTGCTATTTCTTTTCTTTTCACCCCCCCACCCCCCCAAAGAAGAAATATTACTTTTGCTTACTTTAACATGCATCTCATCTCTCAGAATGAGAAATCTCTGGTTTTCCTACTTGTTCTGCATCATATTCATTAGTGCAAAAGTGGACAGTGTGAGAACAACTCAGTGAGAATTTGTGGGAATCTGTTTATAGAGGTCAAGGTGAAATAAAACATACATTATGACATACATGCTTAGTGCAAAACCATCTCTAGTTTCTCCTGGAACAAGAAGAAATAAAATACAACCACAGCTTCCAGACTCTCCCCAGATTACACTTGTTTTATCAACAGTTTGCAGCAATCTCTGAGTTCCACCACATTAAAATTGTAGACTTCCCTGAAGGGACATCTGCACTGAACATAAAACACATCTAGAAGTGACACTGAGCCCTGAATCATCCTTGGTCATTCACACTGCTTGTTACTTTTATCCCAGACTCTATTCCAGAATGCATAACCCAGCTATTCACAACGAAAAGCCTCCATCCATTTTTTCAGACAATTTATTCCCAGCTCTGCTCTCAGGACACAGCATAGGTGACATCACAGGCAACTGCCTCCCATCACCCAAGAGAATCTCTCAAAACCAACTTGGCACATTTTGCATGACTCCAGCTACAAGCACAGAGCATCACATACTTTGATATTCATATTACGAAAGTGTTGGTCAGTGCAAAAGAGCCCTGATATTTCATGCAGTGGGACCTTAAGCAGGAAAAAAAAACCAGCTCTGTCTATTGATTCACACGCTGTAAATTGTGGAGGAGACCCAGAGCAAAGCGACCTGCAGTGTGTACAAAGCCTTTGCTAGTTTTTGATGATCAGGTTGTCTTGCATTCAGGGGTGATATTTCTTCAAGTCCTCACTGATATTTATTTATTCTTCATTTTAAAATTAAATATAATCCCAGCTAGCAATCTATAAACTACTGCAATTATTTCTAGTTAAGTATATTTTTTCCCCTGAGCTAGTATTATTATATGCACTTTGGAATACAGTTGAAAACATCTCTTTCAAGGAACCATTCTTTATATCATCTATTTTATGTGAAACCAGATGATTAGTCCTTACACTGGGTAACTAAACCTAATATCAAAAATTCATTGAGAGCAAGAACCCTTAAACTCATCGATGACATGTTACCATACTATTATCTTTCAGCACAGAAATAAGGGAAGTATAAACTTCAGGAGTTTTCATTTCAAAGAGTTCTTCTTGAGATCACAGTAATAGTTTAATGACAGAGAGATTTTAGAAGGAAAAAGGTGTGTAAAATGAAATAAAGCTGTCTTTAAAGAGTGAAAGCTCACAGAATTTTGAAGAAGAGTTCAGCAGTTGTCAATGCCAATAGAATTTAATGGAGTAGATACAAAGCAAAAGACAAAATCAATACCAAGGTGTTTGTGCTTCATTTCTTTGTAGTTGTCAAACCTTTGAAGTTGTTGAATAATGACTTATAGACTAGGAATAGATGTCTACTTTGACATTTCCTTAATGCCATGTCAAGAACCCATCTACTCACACTAAAAAAAAAAAAAAAAAAAAAGGGCTTGTATGATACAAGAGAGAAACTCAACCTCAGAACCATGTGATGTGAAATTTATAGTACCTGAGTCCTGAGTCTTCATATTGTCTTTGTACAATCCAAATTGAATAATTTTAAAAATCTCCCAAACATTCAGATTCTAAAGAAAAATCTTTCTTTCAGACACACTCAGCATGCATGTAAAGAATAAGAAAACCACTTTTTTGTAGGTGTAAGTAATTCTACAATAGCTAGAAGATCATTCTTTAAGGATTCTCCATTGAACTGCTTCTCTGAAACAGGTCTCACTCAACCCTGCTAGGCAGCCAATAACCTAGTCTGAGTTGAAAATGGCCTAGTCATTGAGAAAATGGCCTCAAGTTGAACTAAGGGATGTTCAGGTTAGGTATTGAGAAAAATGTCTTCACTGGAAGGTGGTCAGGCATTGAAACAGGCTGCTCTGGGAAGTGGTGGAATCACCATCCCTGGAGGCATTTAACAGATGTGTAGATGTGGTGCCTGGGAATGTGGATTTAGAGGTGAAGATGGCAGTGCTGGGTTCTGGTTGGACTCAATGACTTTAAAGGTCCTTTTCAATGTAAATTGTTGTATGACTGATCTTCCACAAAGCTCAGACAAAACCACAGGCCCCTCCAGGAGATCCCAGAGCATTCAAAACCATGGGATAAAGAGACTGTCCCCTTCCCACTGTGTGCCTGCTCCTGGCCCACTGAAGTTGGTACAAGTTGCATCCCCTCTCTCCTGCAGGACTGGAATCTGATGTGGATAACAGGCTAGAAAGTTTTGCTTCGTGAGGGAGCTGCTGCTCCCTGAGCCAGCAACTTGGCACTGTGGATCTAGGGCAAGTCCACCCAAGGGTGTCAAACAGGAAGGCTGGGTGAATAAACCAGAATGCAAATGAACCCCACTTCCCTAACTCCTTGGTGAGCAGCTCTGTGGCTCTGATTCATGACTCGTGCCTGATTAAGTTGCAGCAGCTGAAGAGGTTACTGTCCCATCCCAGTCAGGCAGTTAAAATAAATGAAGAGAATGCAGAAGTTAATTTCTTACCTTGTTGCAGCTGAATCCTGCAGGGACTGTGGATCAGCCCTCTTAGGTGCCATGACTCATTGTCTCACATATAAACTGAAATGTCCCTTGGTTTACCTTAATACTACCATGGCTCTAGAGCAGAAATGTCACTGTTCCCTCAACCCCACTCCTCAGCTGTGGGACAGGAAGGACAGACACCAGCCAAATTCTCTTCATCTGCTCAGCAGGAATCAACACAGCTTATGGCTCAAAGCTCCTACTTTGACCTAGAAGCACCTTTTCTAGTTTGGGTTAATCTACCCTGTAAATTCAGCATAGATGTTCAACTTTAAATTCACCTCCTCACTCATTCTTTATTCATATCATTATGCAGAGATACAGTTAAAGTAGCATTAATCATTTAAAATCTACATCAGAGTAAAAACAATATTTAAATCTTACAAGTACTATTCTTTCTATTAGCTATTAAAATATATAATTTATATAAGCATTGTGCAAGACTATGAAAGAAAAAGAATTGAAATATTACTAAGATCTAACTCTAAACCATCTTGTAGAACA